>JARKNS010000003.1:169992500-171192500 GCA_029990575.1 Petunia axillaris subsp. axillaris | reverse complement strand
AAACTTCATTTATTGACCATTCACTACCTGCATTTGAAAGAAGGAGCCATATCTTATAATGGTTTCAAATAAGAATAGATCTAGAAAAGGCGCCAATTCCCCTTGACCCTTTCAACAAAATTCTTCCTAAAATATTATACACAAAATAATTAGCCACGTTTTTTGAGTTGGTGCAAAATCTTTTTGTTGTGGCGGACAATTCTTCCCCAAAAAAAAAAAAAAAAATCCTTTTTCCAAGAAGTATTATGTTAAATAAAGTATAATTGTATCTAAAACATATAATATATAATGTGGTTTTCGAGTAGCAATGAAGAAGCCGTTTTTAGTATTCTCACCTCATTTCGACGGAGTTAAAGTCCAAGGTTTGGCGCTCCATTTTTTTTTTTTTTTTTTGGGAGGTGAAGTTGAATTGAGTATTATATATACATCGCATGACCATTTTTTAGATTGGAAATGTTAGGATGTGCCCAAGTATTCAGTAAAGCTTTCTTTTTTTTTTTTTCTTCATTATCTGTTCCTTGAAATACTTTATGAATCGATTTTGTGAGTTTAAGATAATATATATGCATGTTATTAGATAATATATGTTATTATCTTTGTATAGTTAAAAAAAAGGGGTTGTTAAGCACTTCGTGTTCAAATACAAGGATATTATTAATTTATGTTGGTTGAATCGGAGGGCATGAATGATGAAGGGTATATACTTATTTAGAAAGAAGGTGTATTCTTATTGTCTCATATTATAACAGTTTGAGAACTTTATTCTTTTATGGGAACAATGTAATTGATTTTGTGAAAATAAAATTTTAGGAAACAAAAATATTAAAAAGAACTTACACTGGACCTTATTAGTTTCTACGTTTTATAATTTTTTTTTGGTTAAGAAAGATAATATTTTATTTATATTTCAGTCATTATTGGTATATTCTATGTTCTAACATTTGTTATAGTATGTATGTCACTATTGCTTCACTTTTCTAACAACTCAGGAATACATGTTGCCTACATCTATATATATGTCTACCAATGATGATCGATCCAAATTGTTCATTCATGTTATCTTGCACGTTATTCTTTTTTCATGTCTAATTATTCATTCAAAGAATTTATCATCGATTATACTTAAAAGAATCATTTATTAGTATTATATTACACTAGATATTACAAGACTTGACGTGTCGAGAAATTAGTTACTATAAAAACATGTACTCCAAAAGATCAAAAGTCATTTTACTAAATTACCCCTGTAGAATGAACAAATACCCTACTTAAAAAAATTAAGCTTAAGAAAAAACATCCCCCAAACTCCACGTTGTCTCTCTAAGAGTTGCCACCGTTTAGTTTTTCCTCTTCAAAACTCAACACACCTTTTTGCTTTCTTCCATAACATTACTCTATTCCAATTCATGTTCTAGAAGTCTCTCCGTTGCTCATGTTCTGGATTTACTTTTCGTTTCATTTCAAAATTGCTCCAATGAGGTTTCAATTTTTGTCTCTCGATTCTTCGACAGGGACCTTTTGTGAGTTCTTTTTTATTTCATTGTTTGTTATTCTGTTTATGTCTATCGTTTTATTTGTCATTGACATCTAATAGTGGAATTCAAAGAGTAAAAATTAACAGAGATGAAAGAATATACTATACATGACAAGTTCTAGGATACCGTGAGTATTAGTGTGTATATGGAATAACCGAATTTTATTGTCTCCCAATAAAGACCCTTGCACTTGTGCCAATAGGCTTCATGCCATATGGAAAACTATTCAGTGGATGGTTAGGGCCATAGTTTTGCCTTAGCGCTAAGGCATGACCATATTAACAAGAATGTAAGGTTTGAGTTTTCGTGGAAAGTTTATCAATTTTGTATTCATAACATTTATATCTTCTTGTAGTATACAAGTTTTTCATAATTAATATGATAGCGTGCAAAGCATGTTCGTAGAGACTAATCCAAGTATAAAGTCAGTTTTTTTTTTTTTTTTTTGTATTAACAAAACCACACAAATTACACAATTTTATCCACAAATTCATTATAACCGGAAAACTAAAAATTCTCATTATAGCTTAATACACTACATCATGGAAAGTAATTTATTTTGCGAGGATTTGTTGTTAATTCTTCATTTTCGAGAGCTCTCCAGCCTCTAGAGTACCCGATATAGACTACTTTGAAAGTTGCCATGAGTCTCCACCTGTTAAGTCGGTAAGTACTTATCCACATCGGGTGTTTACATCAAATCATGTTGAGTTACTATATGTTTTGGTGATTTAATGATGTAAATATATTCATTAATTAACCATGATTAGGTGAAACAACTCTATTTTTAAACACATGACATACATATACTTGTTTAGTGTAAACACTCGGTACGGATAAGTTTTTACCTTTTTAAGTCGGCACGCCCTATGATAAGTACTTTTTAACATTATCATTTTGATTACACTAAACACCATAATAATATGAATCAGTTTCCAATACTTTTCATATAATTATAATCAAAAATTTATACTCCTATTCAACAAAAATTCTTCGCTTTACATACATCCATTATGAGCTATATAAATAACAAAGTACATTAAAACTAGAACTAAATAAAATCTTCTATTACTAAATTATTAGTTCTTGAAAATATAAATTACTCATTACATAGCATCGAAAATCTAAAAATGAGTTTATTTTACATTTCCTATTTGAATGGGAAGTGCACATTAACAGACGGAACATATATTGAAGAAATTAAAGATTAATAAGGTTAAAACAGCTCTTCTAATTAATGGTTTTTAAAGGGAGTCTAAAAGGCAAATATGATAACTAATCCACTACCAAATACAAATGAAACTTACCAATTTGGTGTAGTCTACTTCTCCCTTAATCAAAGGTCTCGGGTTCGAGTTTTGGGTATGAAAAAATCATTGATAGGAGTGCTTCCTCCCGAATGGGGCCCTACGCGGCGCGAATCCGGATTAGTTGGGCTCCAATGAGGATACCGGACACCGAATTATCATCATTATGTTTGTTTCTCCAGCTTATTGTCATGGTCTAACTTGCTGATGTTCTTGCCATAGTTGTTGGAATGAAAGTCAAGAAAAAGTGCCAAAAGTGAAACATTAAAAGCACAACATGCACACCAATTCAAAAATCCAGTGCACCCAGGCTCAGTAGTAAAGTGATAGTACAACATTAAAGATGAACATGGAAATCCAAAAATAAACTGGACAATTTGACAATTTGTAACCAATTTCTTCCACCATGGCTTCTTTCCAATTGCACATAGGAAATAATATGCATACATTAGAACATGCACTGAACCATTGGTGATGACTGCAATATGGAGCATCGACTGACAAGTGTAGATACCAAAATAAGAAAGAATAGTCACCATTGCATGGTGGTATACATGGAGGAATGAAAGACGACGTGATCTAGAGCTACTAAGGACAATTAAAAGTGTGTCTATATATTCAAGAATCTTGGAAAGATAATAGACTTGACCCCAAAAAAATAAGGGTCCACGTGGAAGGATATGATTGGGAGTGAAGCAGCAAAACCATTTCCAGCCATCATGACGTGGCATTTGGTGGAAGATGGAGAGGCTGCAGCCAATAACCATGACGAGAGAGAGGAGGCATAGAATGAGGCTGTGTACCGCGGTGATGCGGCGGAGGGTTGTGGTGGAAAGGACAAGAAGGAATGACGAGAAACGAATAGATAATAGAATGAGAGACAAGTAGATAATGACTGAAACAAAAGGGAAATATAGGGAGGAACCAAAAGTTTGGCCTTGTTTCCACTCGAATTGGCTAATGGTTGGGTGATCAACAAGCCAGTAGTGGACAAAGGAGTAAAGAGCTCCCATTGCATGCATTGAGAAATAGTGTTGAAATGAACTTTTCAAGTCTATATATATAAATGGAATTCTCTAATGGGAGTACTTATAAGTTAAAAGGGATTTTTACACTCTATACCCATAAAATTTAAAGTATTTACAAGTCATACTCATTAAAAATTATACTACCCATAAAACTAGAAGTATTTACCAACCTACCCATTTATTATTGTATACCTTTGTTATGCCTTATAGGTGTATACCTTTAAGGTATACTGCATAAATTATGGTATACAAGTTTGGAGGGTCATTTATTACTGTATACCTTTGTTATGCCTTATAGGTGTATACCTTTATGGTATGCTGCATAAACTATGGTATACAAATCTGGATGGATAGAGTGGGTAAATAATTTAGTGGATAGATCGGGTAATATTTGAAAGTAGTGGATAGTGGCTGTAATTATTTTAGGTTTTGTGGGTACCTTACAAACACTTCATTATATGTGGAGAATAATGGTATTTATGTGTGTCTCAACATATAGATGTTTAGTGATTTTGACACTAGGTCACTCTAATGATATTTAATATATCAACCTCCCTAAAAGCTGGCATTCATAATATATTAAAAATTATGAAGTGCAATTTGATAGCATAAAAATATTTACACTTAACGATGTATGTATAAATTAAACTATATAGAGAGGGATCTAAACGCTATCATTTCTTGATTATACATGCAATGTGCGTTGATCGATGATTGCATGCATCTGTGCCAATTCTAAAATATACCTTTCTGAGGGTAACGTCTTGTATAAGCAACCTTAGTCAAATTGCTTCTTTTTTTTTTTCATCCGGTGTCCGGTACGCTTATTGGAGTCCCGACTAATCCAGATTCGCATCGCATAAGGCTCCATTTGGGGAAGCGCTCCCTACCAGTGATTTTTTCATACGCTTATTGGAGCCCCGACTAATCCGGATTCACGCCGCATAGGGCTCCATTTGGGGGGAAGCGCTCCCTACTAGTGATTTTTCTATACCCAAGACTCGAACCCGAGACCTCTGATTAAGGGAGTAATAGCTCATCTGCTACACCACATAACTTGGTGGTACCTTAGTCAAATTGCTAGCAAAGGTGTACTGTACACGGAGTTTTATAGCGTTAGGTCAAATTAGCAAATATAAATAGCTCTTTTTAATTGGAATCAAATTATCACAGCCACTTCAAAAAAAAAAAAAAAAAAAAAAAAAAAAAAAACTTTAAGGCTGGTTCAATAATTGTGAAATTTAAATTTGAAAAAGAAAAAACAAGAGAAGAAGAATTTAATTACGATGAAAAGAAGAGGTCGAATTAGAAGAAAAAGAATAATAATTGAGCGTGCGAATTCTTTCATTTTTGGTAATTAAAAAATGGTCTTTTGTAAGTTAAAGTATCTGTGCAACAACAAAATTTTGAAAAATTTATTTTATGTGATTATAATGTTCTTCATGTTGTTTGCCATATCAACTTGTTATATTCATCCTGTTATTGGAAAGAGTCAAATTTGAATTATTGTCTATATTATAAAGCCCGATTTTATTTTTGAGACGGCCTTACCCCTACCGTTAGTAAAGTAATTAAAATCTGTAATGTTAGGGTTATAATAATGGATTGCAGGCTACTTGGGGAGGAACTAGGGATCCTCCCATTTTGTTTTGAAATAACTTTTGGATGACTTTCATGGTTCAATCGGGAATTACCCATTTTGTTCCCTCTTGTAAAACCTAAAGTCTTCTGTTTAATAAATTAGCCTTCTTCAGCAAAAAAGAAAAAGAGATGGATTTTTTTTTTAATTAAAATAGAAGATTGAAGAAAAAGGAATTTGGTATAACGAAGACGACTTGGCAAAATAATGTTTGGGAAAATTTCTTTAATTTTATGTTAGGGTATTCACCGAAAATCGAAAAATCAAAAGAAAAAACTGATATTTTTAGTTTGGTTTAATTTTCAATAACCGATAAAATTTGGTTTGGTTTTGGTTTTACGCAAAAAATAATCGAAATAACCGAACCAAACCGATTAGATATATTTAAAAAGTTATAATTACTCATACAACGTGTATTTTTATATTAATGTTTTAGAATTTACACCATTTTTTTGGCGCTCTTGAATTCTAGTCCAGTTTATCCTCACCTTTAGAGTTTTTGCATTTTGTAATCTAGTATTGCATTCTAGTCTTTCTTTTGATAAGTCAAACAATTTTGTATGTTAAAAATAACTTGTCTAGTAGTCCTTCATTGTTGGTCAATATCATCAAGATATCTTGACAAATAATTATATCTCTTCAATTTTCAAATACGGAAAAAATGTTGTAAAAAATTGGCCGATTAAGTTAACTAAAATGGTTAAATGCTTATACAATCATATGATTTTTGGAGGAAGCTACATATGTAATTTGATTTCATATAAAGTTTATTCTCTTTTAGAGAGTGCTTGACTTGGGTGTGTCATGGTGGAATATAGTTGCTCGAATATAGTATTTGATCCTTAAAAGTGTGTCATAAATTTAGAGAGAAAAAACCGACAAAAAACCAAACAACTCGGAATAACCGACATAACCGATAAAAATCGAACAAGTAAAAACCGACTTAATTGATTTGGTTGTGGTTTAAGAATTTGAAAAATTAAATTAATTGGTTTGGTTATCTATTAAAGTAAAACCGAGCAAACCGACACATGAACACCCTATTTTTATGTAGATGTTGCTTTGATTTTAAAGGCAAATAATATAGTCAAAGTACATCATCTTAGTAAAAGAGGATAAGCGGGCTCAAAGTGTCAATATCGCAGAAAACTGTGTAACAACATGATCTCAAACGGATGCAATACTTCGAAAAATGAGGTCTAGTCTTTGTAACCGTCAACCGTTGCTCTAGCAGTTAAGGGGAAGATCGTGAGTCAAATACGATTAAACGCTGAGTAATCGCCATAACGGCACAGTTATGATATTTACAGCGTCATTTCTTTCCCCTGGTTATAAATAGGATTCATTTGTAAACGAACATGATAGGAAAAATACAATATTCAACTTTACTTTTGTTCACTGGCTTGTTTGTCATTTAGCTTATTCACTGCTTCGTTTACTTTTTCAAGCATTTCATCTAGTTCAAATTTAACTTTAGCTCGAGCATCACTTTGATACAAACAAATTATCAGGTAAACCCGATACAAATTCGATTTGTTGTCCTATCCCGATTTAGACCAACACACCAAACTTTATAACCACATAGATGATTTCATATATCAAACCACAAGTTTTAATTATAGTCAGTTTTTCATTCTTAATCTCGGTTCTAAATCGAATTATGGCTTACAATTTGAAACGCATGAAGTAGTAGTTATTAGTAAGTGATTTTTGAAGGATTTGGCTTCAATACACTGACAATATTTAGCTTCATCAAGCCATCTTAAAGGTAATATGTAACTAATTAACCATGATCAATGAACTCACTAACATGAAAAATAAGACAAAATCAAATAACCTTTTCTTTTAAGTCACCTTGAATGTCAAATAAATTCATTTTGAAACAAGATGCTAGAGTACATAGCTAGCAGCTAACAAGGGATAAATCTTCCAATGAGGAGTTATTTCTGCTTATTGTCAAGGTCTTTCTTGCTATAATTGTTGGAATGAAAGTCAAGAAAAAGGGCCAAAAGTGAAACATCAAACACAAAACTGGCACACCAATTCCAAATTCCAGTGCACCCAAACTTAGTAGTAAAGTGATAGTACAACATTATAGCTGACAATGGAAATCCAAACATGAACTGAACAATTTGGCAATTTGTAACCAATCTTTTCCACCATGGTCTCTTCCCAATGGAACAAAGGAAATAATATGCATACATTAGAACATGAATTGAACCATTTAGAATAATAGCAATATGGACTAATGATTGTGAAGTGTAGAGTGCAAAATAACAAAGAATAGTTATCACTGCATGGTGGTAGATATGTAAAAACGAGAGTCTACGTGAACGAGAATTACTTAGGATGATCAAAAGGGTGTCTATAAATTCAAGAAACTTGGACAAGTAAAAAATGTTAGCCCAAAATACCAAAGGTCCACGTGGACGAGTATGATTGGCAGGGATACAAACAACCCATGTCAAGTCATCTTGACGTGGAATTTGGTGGACAATGGAGAGGCTGCAACCTACAACCATGATGAGAGAAAGGAGGCATAGAATGAGGCTGTGTACCGCGGTGATGCGGCGGAGGATGGTGGTGGAAAGGGTGGGGAGGAGTGATGAGAAACGAATAGATAATAGGGTAAGAAACAAGTAGAAAAAGACTGAAAGTGTAGGGAAAAGTGGAGAGGAACCAAAAGTATGGCCTTGTTTCCACTCGAAATGGCTAATGATTGGATGATCAACAAGCCAGTAATGGACATTGGAATAAAGAGCTTCCATTTCAAGGAGATAAACAGAACTCAAGAGTCTCATATGACAAACATCTTAATGTGCGCAATGCAAATATATAGAGTTTTAAACGGCTAATTTCCGAAATACTCCCTCCGTTCTAAAATGATTGTCATAGTTCGAATTTCTAAACGACTAATGTCCGAAATACATGCGATATGAGTTGATGCATGCATGCATGCAAAATGATATTACTACTACATCTGACATGAACTTATTTCATTTTTTTGGTTTTGTTTTAAAATAAAATGATAATTTTCTAATGTGGAAATAATTTTACTTAAATTTCTAATTCTACCTTCAATGACAAGCTTTCATAACTATATAGTCATAAAGTATTAGTACCATAAATTTCAAAAAAATTAATTTCATTATTAAACTCCGTACAAAAATAAATACAAAATATATTCGTGAGCATTTACTTTCTCAAATCGGACTAACCATCAGCCAATTCGAATGGAAGAATGGCCAGACTTTGAGAAAGTAAATTCTAAATTATTACTCCCTCTGTTCCAAAATGATTGTCACAGTTTGGATTTCGAGAGTCAAACGAGTTCATTTTTACCGTGAATTTAAACATATAATCTTTAAGTTTTTTGTAACGATGTTTATATATTTAGAAACTACATAAAAAGTACTATAAGTCACAATAATTAATAATTCAAAATATTTAAAAGACATATAAAAATATTACGGTCAAAGCTAAACTCGTTTGACTCTCGAAATCCGAACTGTGACGATCATTTTGGAACGGAGAGAGTATATAGTAATTAGTTCTGTATTAATTGTGTTTCATAGTTCGATCCTTAATATTTATTTTAGTGCTAGGTTGCTAGCTTATACTAGTCAAACTTGTGATCCAATGTTGGATCGGCCAAGTTTCATTTATGAGTGTCACGTCTTCGATACGTAACTTAACTTAGGAAACTTAGGTAAAATACTCAAATTCTCATTCCCTTCACAATGGAATGCACGCAAAACTATATTTCAAGTAAGATACTCCTCCGTCCCAGCTCAGTTGTCGTTTTAAGTTTTTTCACGTCCATTAAAAATTTTATTAAATAAGGTGTTTATTTTACTATCTTATCCCTATTTAATGTTTCACCATTTACCTTGAAATATTAAAGTAACAACTAATTTGAGATAATACATTTTGCTAAAATAACAACTAATTTGGGACGGAAGGAGTATTAAGGTTATCGAATATTGCTTATTTCAAGATTTTCCTACTAATAAATGAACAGCATCACCGTGCCGGTATTGGTTTCCTTTTTTAACATCTTAATTTCATTACAAAGTTGAATAGAGTATTATTTATCACTTACATTAATAATAGCACGACTAACTAGGTAAGTTCATTTGTTAATACTCTCCCCGGCCCATTTTATTTGATTTTTTAGCTTATTTTTTTAGTCCACAATATTTGATCTTTTCGAATATCAAGACACAATTTTACAATGTCACCATTTGCTAATAAATTATTTTAAACAAAATGATAAGTAATAATAGCCTGAATAAGGGCTAATATAGACAATTATATTGCTAATTAATGCTAAAAAGGTGATTTTCTTAATATGTGTAAAACACCCAAAAAATCAAATAATATGGACCAGATGGAGTATGTAAATAAGGTCCTCCATATCAGTTCCAGAAAAGATGACATAATTTGTCGTTTGAAACTTGTGTTATATATAAATAGACAAAAATATTTATATGGCTATAAATTATCAGATTAAGGGTAAATAAGAAGTTTAAAGTTAAAGTATTTTCAAAATTAAAACTATGTAATTCTTTTCTAAACGAAATAATAAAGAAATTGTGTCATCTTTTTTTTTACGGAAGAAGTAAAAGATTAGCCGATAAATTACTTCGTTCAAAAGATTATATAATGCATGATTTCCAATGCATATTTCATAAAAAAAAAACAGTTGAACCTCGATCACAATGTCTCACATGTTCATCTCAACCAAAATATTATTCTACAAATGGAGGAGATATAAATCCGTCTCATGCAGTTTCTCAAAATAATAAACTGCGAGAAAAAGCTGGCAGAAAGTCTAGTTGACATTTATAAAATCTGTATTTTCTTGAAAACAACTTTTATCCTTGAGAATGAAGCAACAATATCTTTCTAGTTGACACTTGAGATAGGATTTGTGTATCCTTTCAAATGTTTATGTCTATGTATCATTGTATTTATTACAGTTTTCTTTATTCATCTCATAGTTTGATTTGGATCGGAAATTAAGAAATAAAAGAAAACTTTTGAAACTTGTGATATAAGATAAGTCATAGATATTTGTGTAGCTATAAATCTTCTCGTCAATGGTAAATTAGAAAAAATGAGCTAAGCTAAGAAGACTTCTGTTTTTTTTTTTTTTTTTTCCTTTTCTTTTATTTTCAGTGGTCCATTAAGGGGAAAGGGGTCAAAATTAAAATTATTAATTGTTTGGGGTAACAATTAAAATATAAAAATACTTTAGGAAATAGGTCGGAAAAGGCTCAAAAATACCATTCTATTAAACTATCAAAAGTTGTATAAAAGTATCATCAGTTTGGTACGTATCCGTTAAGCCATACTTACAACTATCCTTTCATTTATATCTACCCTTAATTCAGCGGAGGGACGCGTGACATGCTTAAGTACTCTAACCTATCCCCACTATAAAAATTTCTTGAGCATGCCACGTTTCTCTCCATTAAAATTAAGGGTAAATTTAAACAAAAGTATAGCGGTAGGGGTATGGCCGAATGAATACTCAAACAGAAATAAGATCTGCATACATCTTACCCTTCCAAGATTCCACTTATGAAATAACATTCGGCATAGTAGATGGATATTTTTAAATATTTTCCGGGATAAGATAGATGTTTCTCCTTCCTATTCCTCATCTTGTTATTCTCTTCTACCTTGTCTTACTCCTACTCCTCATTCTTATTTACTCTCTCTTTTTCTTCTTTTATCTTCTTCCCTAGTTACTTATTCAAATTTGAACACTGGTGTTTTGAAACCTTGAAGGTTTAAAGTGAATTAAAATTTAAACATAATATTACTATTTGGGAGTTATTTGAGAATGTATGGAAAATTAAAATTAATAACTTTTTTTTCATAAATATTAATATCAAAACACAAGTAGTGAAAGGCGTGATGGAGTACGTTGAGAGGGTTTAGTTGAAGAATATAATTAACTTATCAAATAATTTAGGGTGAAAATCATTTTCATCCTCCAACTATGGTTTAAAAATCAAACACATCCCCCAAATTTGAACAATAGACATATTCATCCCGTCATCTCTATTTAATATTTTGAATACCTATTTTGCCCTCTTTATCAACATATATATATATATATATATTAGTACTTTTTTAATATATTATGTATTTTTTTCTTTTTAATTTATATTATGGACTTAGAGCTAAAACAAATAAATCGTAGTTCTAATTAAAGTAGAAAGTGAAATAAAAGATTTTGATATGCATATAGAATGTTAGAATAATAAAAGATCAAAAAAGATTTATATATTTAATTAGAATTATTTGTTCGTATCAGTATTCTGTAATTTTGATGTAACAAAAAAACTCAATAATTTATTTACACAATTGAGAATGAAAGAGAATAATAACTTTTTACATATATTCGACGCATGTAATACAAAATTTGAAATTTTTGAATAAATATATATTTTATCAAAATCACTAAGTGATTCACTGTTATATATACTAAATGACTTTCAAAATTATGATATAATAAAAAAAATATTACATTAATGAAAATTAAAACTCTAAAATCTATATATACATTAAAGAATAGAAGAGGACGCGTAATATAAAAGAAGATATAACTTAATTATAATTATAGCCAAAGGAGTTAAGTGTAAAAGATAAATATCACATATAATACATATATGGCATGGGCAATATAGTTTAAAATGAGCTTGAAAATAGAAAGGACATAATAGACATTGCATGAAATAGGAGGATGAATTTGTTTATTGTTCAAAATTGAGGGGTGTATTTGATTCTTAAAGCAAAGTTGGAGGATGAAAACGATTTTCACCCAATAATTTACTATTTAAATGATAAGACTAATATTGGTAATTATTCGAAGGGTAAAATTGACTTATTTCGAATACTTCAAGGGCGAAATTTGTATGTATTTCTTGTTTTAGATCAACCATTTGTATTGAGGTCAATTTTAAGCTACTCAGCTAGATGGGACCTTTTTTAAATTTATATGTAACCTATATGTTCTATTCCATACAATCACAAATAACTCCCCATATAAAAAAATATTATTATAATCTACCCCTTAATTTTAATGGAACGATACGTGGCATGCTCAAGGACTCTTAACACATTCCCAATTTAAAATTTCGTTAAATTTGACGACCTAGTCCCAATTTTCACACATTGGTGGTAGGTTGTAAAATTGAATTGGAAATTTTAAATTAGGAATGAGTTACTGGAAATAGGAACTCATTTTTGGAACTGCCTTTGATCTTAGGCTCGCAGCTACTAGGTGCCTACCCTTACCGTCCTTGTGCATGATGCGTGTCCCTCCACTAAATTAAGGGTAGATTTAAAGTAGATCGTAGAGATATGACTGAACGAATACTCAAACGAGGGTACTTTTATACGAATTGTGATAGTAAAGGGGGGTATTTTTGACTCTTTTTCGATCTATTTCCTAAAATTTTATTAATTTTAATTGTTACCCCAAACAATTAATAATTTTAATTTTGACCCCTTTTTCCTTAATTATCCCACTAATGGTCCTCTCAAAATAAAAGAAAAGGAAAAAGAAAAGAAGTCTTCTTAGCTTAGCTCATTTTTCTCAAGAAACAATTTCCAAGATCGGGGTACAAGTTAAAGAAATGATAAGGGTCAATACCAAGGTGCTAAAATTCATGTTTTTGTGGCTACCTTTGATGGTGTTATGGTTATTTTTGCAAAGAGGTGAAGCAATATGGTTAAATCTGCCAACAAGTGGTGTAAAGTGTGTTTCTGAAGAACTTCACAACAACGTTGTTGTTTTAGCTGATTATGTTGTCATTTCTGATGATCATGTTCACCCCACCCCCACCATTTCAGCTAAGGTAAATCTTGTTTCTTGTCAGTTGACCAAAAACTCACCGTCTCATTTTGTTTGCCGTACTTTCTTTATTAATCCGTAAAAAGAAAGGTATATTTTAATTTAGAATTTACTATTTTATCCTTAATAAAATGATTTATAGTTTCGGAAGTCTTGTTCTTTATTAAAATTTGTGTCAAAAGTCAAACTATGACGAAGAAAGTGGAATTCTATTGAATGATGGGTTAGGCATGGGAGTGTGAATTTAGTATTTCTATTAGAGTTTATAAGCCAATTTGAAGCTGGTTAAAGTTATATTGGCCTACATTGGCCATTCAAAGCTTCGGTCTAGTGGCAAGAACTCAACTTGTGATGTGTAGACTAGAAAAGGGGGGGGGGGGGGGGGAAGGTGAAGGGGAACTGGCAGAAAACCCGAACTACACGTAGTTCTCTTCTCAAAGTAATAAGAGAGTCTTTTTCTAGTTAGACTTCTATCAATGCCAAATGGTGATTCTTGTGGTGAAAAGAAAGCCCATAGCTTACTTGCTATGCTTAGCGTGGTCCTGTGCTACGCTATTTTAGTGGAGAAGGGTGGAGGAGCGAGGCCATTATCGGTCGAGTTTCGAGGTTTTTGAGTTATCAAAAGAAAAAAAAAAATCTCTTCTTACGGAATACGGACTGATACGAATGAAATCCCTGCCAAAGCTACAAGTAACCGCGCTTATCAATGGAGCACTGAAAGTTGTCATATTAGAATCAGTGTTGAGAATTAACCTAAAGCTATTTTAAAGCATGTGTTACCTGGAAATGACTAGTTTGTATGCACTCTTCTATTCTTATTCCTTAAATGGAAGTGTTTCTAATTTAATTTTAATGTGTGCCTAATGAAGAAGGACTAATAGAAATGAGTGGTGCAGTATTTAGCATTAGCAGTTGCATATTTCACCGATTTATAGAGTAAATTTTTTTACTTTAACGAGATAGACTCATAGAGTTTATTGCTGACAGAAACTGGGGAAAAATCGCATATACAAGGAGTATCAACATAGTGAATTAAAAGATGTACTTCCCTTAAAGTTCATCCGATCTTTATACATATTAATATACATTAAATGCTCCAAAGGAAGAAAAAGAAAATAACCGAAAAAGATAATATGATATTCTCAAGTTCAGTGTCAGAACAGTCGCAAAGAGTTCTGTTCCTTAATGGCCTTCTTTACAGTGTGGGGACAGGGAAAATCCTACTCGCGTTTCAAATTTAAAGAAGTGGTAGCTGGAAGTGGGAAGATTTACGGACATGGTGACAGAACAATGGAGCTCTTTTATCATAGAAAACAAAATTGAATTGTTGTTGGCCAAGACACTGAAATTTCTTAAAGTTGAAAGAATGGAGTGCATTAAATTGTGGTTGCCCTAGAAAGAAGAAGGTAGTCCCATTGGCAAATTTTGCAATGTTGGATAGTATTTAGGAAACAAGTACCCTCGAGGAGGAGGAGCTCTTATCAAAAGAAAGACTTTCATCAGAGGTAGGCAGACCATGTCTGCTGCTCTCATTGCCAATGAATGCTTGGAGGTGACGATGCTGTAATACTTTGCAAAGCTTTTGACCAGGTAAGCTGGGGTTTCTTAGTTAAAGTGCTCAAGGAAAAGGGATTTTGAAGAAAGTGGATCAGCTGGATACATCTTTGTATGGTACAGGAAGATACTTTGTCATCGTCGTTGGTTCTCCAATGGACTTTTTTGCATCACAAAGAGGACTTTGGCAAGGAGATCCTTTGTCCCCCTTTCTCTTCATTATGGTAATGGAAGGATTTAGCAGGATGCTCAGAATGACAAATCAAAATTGTTGAGTCAGAGGATTTATGGTAGCACGCAACGTGGAAAGCAATATGGAAGTTTCTCATTTGTAATATGCGCATCACCCACAGTTATTCTATGTGAAGTTACTGCAGAACAATTCAACTTAAGGTTGACCTTGATGGTGTTTGAAGCCATCTCATGGCTCTATATGTGTATTAGAGAAAGAGCATGATGATCCTGTTAAATGTAGTAGCCAATATAACTAGTTTGGCAGGTATCCTGGGATGTGAAATTGGGAATCTACCTACTATCTTTCTAGGTCTTCCTTGGTAAGGGTCCTAGAAAGATGTGAAAAAATTCGGCTAGATAGAAAAATCAATACCTTTTACTTGGTGGCAGGCTGATTCTAGTTAATCGTGTGTCAGATCCATTACTAGCATATCTGATATCTCGATTTTCTATATTAGCAGAAGTTTTGTATTAGTGAAGAAGCTTTCGATGGCAAGGGAACATATAGAAGAGGATAGGGAAGGATAGGTGTATAGGCTATATTAAAGAGTCTCAATTTGCTGGTTGTTACTGTTGAACTTTATCACATGCTTGTGCTGTTTACGTCCATCTCTATCTTTTTACAATGTAGGTCCAGTAATGAAGAAACATAAAATGAAAAGCTAGGCAATGTGTCATTCTAAATACCTTATTGCTTTACAACTTTTTAATGACAACAAAATCTAAAACTCGCACTACACACTCATGAAGGTAGAGTAGGCCAGTAGGGCGGTATTGAATTGTATATAATGCATCTCAAGACCCTTCATGTTAAGGAATAGCTATTGGGAAGCCACTGAATATTTGGGGCGGTTTATGTTTTCCTTCTTTTGTCCTGTTAAGCCTCGGTAAGGGATTGCTGTGTCTTTTAGTTGACTTTGTAGGATGGGCTAGAACCCACAAATATTCATGTTAACTGTTCAGACAGAATTATCTTACTTATTCTGTGCAAGACTGAAAATGTGGCTTTTTTATTACTTTTGCAGGTCACTTCACCATATGGTAACACGCTTCATCACAAGGAGAACATAACGCATAGTCAGTTTGCATTCACTACTACTGAGGCTGGAAACTACCTAGCATGTTTTTGGGCTGATAATCCAGGAGGTGGGAGTCTGAGTGTTAACATTGACTGGAAAACTGGAATTGCTGCCAAGGATTGGGAATCAGTTGCCAGAAAAGAGAAGATAGAGGTGAGAGTTTAAGTAGTTCAAAAAGGGAACAGACAGTTGTTATCTTGGATGCAATATCGTGGAGAGTAGTGACAATGAGAGCAAGACCGGCATTTCTGAAATCTCTATTCATCCTATGCTTCGAGATAAATCAACTATTATGATATGTGTGATGGCATAATATGACGAAAAGTTAACTAGTGAGCTCAACTACTGAGGAAACACCCATTTGAATTGGTGATAGTTAATTAGCAGACGAGAAGTTATATAAATTACTAAAAATTGCTGTTCTACATGGAAAGGAGTTCCTTCAAAAGATTTAGAATATCTCAGAATTAGGCAGATATAGCAAAAGATAGAAAAAAAATGGAAGTTCAAAATGCAAATAGGTTATACCAATTAGAAGACTAGTGCTTACTTGAAGATTCTTAGTATATTAGAGATATAGCTGCTACAGTATATTAGAGAACCCTTAGTGTTAGATAATCCTTAGGTATGGAGTACTGAAACTCTATGAACCCAAAGAAAGCATTTATAGTATTGAATATTCATACAGCGGACTGCAACTAGCTTGGATTGAGGTGTAGTGTTGTTGTGTCGCTGTTTCACATGAAACATAGATCTTCCCAATGCATTTTCTTGTCATTCTAATTTTGGTTTTAGCATGGTCCTGTGCATATGGGCTATGTTTCTTGTCGTTCTATGTTTCATAAGGCATGGTCGTACGCATATGTTGGCCTTGATAACTAGAATGTGCTATTATATATAAAGCATTTGTTATGGTGATTTTAAGCGTAGATAGATAATTTGTGATTTCATACTCTTGAGTTTCGAGTTAGCTAGTTTGCAGAATTCCTGATATAATCAAGCAGCTGCCTATCTAACTTAAGCTTAGCAATTAAGTTATTGCTTACATCCAAAGAAAGAAAAAGAAAAGAAAGGAGAAGCAATTAAGCTTTTGTGCTGAAAATCTTTTTTGTTTCCTTACGACTCATTCAATGACTGAGGCTCAGAAGATGAATCTTGTGGTGTAGGGTGTTGAGCTTGAGCTGAGAAAGCTTGAAGGAGTTGTGGAGGCCATTCATGAAAATTTGATTTACCTGAAGAGCAGGTACTTTTGTTTACTTATGGGGCAACAGTTTTTTCCTTTATTTGGTTTATATTTGTTCTTACATTCTCTCGTTTACTCATTCTCTTTCTTCAGAGAAGCAGAGATGCGAGAAGTGAGTGAAACGACAAATTCACGTGTGGCTTGGTTTAGTATCATGTCTTTGGGAGTCTGCATTATGGCATCAGGGCTGCAAATATTGTATTTGAAGCAATATTTCCATAAGAAGAAGCTAATTTAGACGTAAACCTTTGTACTATCATCTTTTGATACTTTTTGTAAGCAGATTTTTTTTTTTTTTTTTTAAGTGTAATTTTGATGGATAGAGCTTTAACCGTGTTAAACAATGAAGAGAAGATTTTATGTCCAGCTTTTTGTGTATACAGCACTGCAAAAATTCTATGTGCAACTAACTTGGACCTTCTGCTTTTCTTGTCGTACTTTCTTCGTTAATTGCAACTTGCAACTGACTCACTCCTTAGGTTGATGAAATGTATGAATAGGTTCTCTTTACTCCATCATGGACGGACTTATTTTTGCTACTTCCCGCTGTGATTCATTAAGGCAGTCCGGTGCACAAAGCATCCTGCGTTCATGCAGGGTCCAGGAAGGGCCGCACCCCACTGTGATACATATGGTCCATTTGGAGGAAGCTGTTATGGAGAACTCCATTTTAGGGTTAATATATATATGCCCACAATGTAAAAAGTAGCTGATGTGCTTTTAATATCTAGATTATACACACACAATTTGATAAGATATTTGTTTATTCAGCCATGGTGATTTGATTTTTACAATGGAAGATAACAGATAGTTTACATGGTTAGAATGGATCTTTGTATAGTTGTAATCAATTCTTTTCTTGTTCTTGTCAAATGTACCATACTTCATTAAGTAAAGGTTGCTGTTTGAAAGTGCTTCATAAGCTTGTTTCCCCATCATTTTGCCTGAAAATGCTTCCAAGACTCAAAAAGAATGCTCTTCTGAGATCAAAACTTATCAGTGTCAGTGAGTTGAGCAGAAACTTCCATCCAAAACTAAACTACAAAGAATCCAAGAATATCAAAGAAGTTATACTACTCCCTCCGTTCCAATTTATGTGTCAGCATTTCCTTATTGGTCTGTTCCAAAAAGAATGGCAGCATTCTAAATTTGCTAACGATTTAACTTCAAAATTACAGTTTTGCCATACTGAAATGATTTACAACCACACAAACTTCTTTGACTTATTTTACACCACAAGTTTCAAAAGTCTTCCTTTATTTCTTAAACTTTGTGTCGAGTCAAACTATGACACATAAAATGGAACGGAGGGAGTATTATTTTCATTCTTGACAGTTTTTTATTGCTCATAAGCATCATTTGCTTGATATTTTGCCTTAATTCTAACTTTTAGTCACTGCTAAAGGGTGGATGTGTGCATACCTGCTAAGTCTAGTTTTGTGATCCCATTGTTGAAACAATTTCTCATCCTTAAAGATCAGATGAGTTGTAACATACCTGCCTTAGCTAGTGAAGCAAAGAGTAAAATTACTATGCTGTTTCTTCAGTGGAACAAGGAGTTTATGTAACAGTGTCCTTTGTCAAAGAAGGTGCCATGAATTCCACCATGGTACTCCTATCCAAAATCAAAGAAAACAATGTCACTAGTGAAAACTTGGGAAACTATTCATCATAGTGTGATTAGAAGACCTTGAAAATAAGGTATGTCACCAACTACGTTTAGTTTAAATCTAAGTTGCTCGGACACGGCACTTTTGGTGCCGCACCCGTGTCGACACGACACTAGTATGAGTGTGGTGTGGGATCCGTGTCGGATATGGTCAAACGTTTATGGGTACTTCGACCACGGGCTGCAGAAAAGTTCTAGACAAGATACAATTTGATTCCCGAAAGTGAAACCAAAGCTAGGGTAATTTTGTACAAATTACCTCTCTAATGATGTCTTCCTACCGTACATCAACAGAAAATCAAAAGGGGAAATGTTTCTTAAGGCCAACAAAAAGTGTAGGATCAGATTAAAACTCTATTTTTAATTTTTTGAATTATTTTTAGTCGAATCCCCGCACCCGTATCCGTAATAGGATCCGTATCCCCGAATCTTAGAATTTAGATCTTGAAGGATCCGACCTCTAGATCCGCACCCGTGTGGACACCCGTACCGGTGTCCGAGCAACTTAGGTTTAAATACTTCGATACTGTAATATAAATTTGTATGTAAATGTATATAAGTTAAATATTTTCATGAAGTGCAATGGCAATGCCAATATGTTTGTCAAGAAATGTGGGTGAGATGGAATGTTGGTTAAGTAGAACTAACCCATATCTCACCTCTAGGAAAATCAGACATTGTATTGTCAACAGGGTAATTGAAGAATCTTTGTATCCAACTTGACAGTAAATTGACAGGCCACAAAGACATAAGCCTAGTCAAACCCCATAATAAAGGGTTCCTCATGTCTTCATCATCTTCATTTGAATTATGTCTATCATAGTTGGTGTAATATCCTTGTTGGACATCATAGTTAGAGAATCCTTGCAGCTGATATCGACAAACCGGACAAGTATTATGGTTCTGCAGCCATGGAACAATGCATTCAGAATGGTAAAAATGTTTGCAGGGTAGCTCCTTAACTTCAATTCCAACTTCAAACTCATCTTTACAAACAGGACAGACAGAGTCATTAGCCAAATGGCTTTCTGTGAGCACAACTTTAGGCAAGGCATCAATTGCTGAAGATGGTGTTGGAGGTGGCCCTGGCCTATCGTTTCGAGTTAGTTCTTGAATCAACTCTTCTATCCCATCTTCATTTGATGATTCCAGATGAGTATTATTTGCTGGTAAAGAAAGTATGTTTTCTTGTTGGACAGGTCTTGTTAGAGGATGTTCATGATCAGGGCCTATAAATTGGAGAACGACTCTAGCACGTTGTCTAAGCCGATGATTTTCATCTGCAGCATGATCAATATTCTGTTGCCTGATCAATGATGGATCAAGAAGTTGAGCCAAGGCATCAAGAAGGCGAGAATTCGGGGATGGTTGTAGCATTGTGACATCCGAATTAAGGACTAGCCTACGGCTTGCAACATCAAAGTCATAGTAAATTTGGCCGAAACAACGTGGACATAATATTTCAGATGGATTCACTGAAGTTGTCCTGATTGATCTTTGGCATTGTTGACACCAGTAATACTGGTAGGTTCTCATTCTCTGGATTCCATTAACTTCAACTCGAGGCCGAGGACGAGGGATCAAGGACATGATTTTTTATTGTAGGAAGATAAAAGGTTTATCAGATGCACAAAGTAGAGAGAAAAGGGATAGCAGTTTTCCACGTTGTGAAGAAGCGAAGACGACTTCAGCTGTCAGGGTGAGCCAGCTTTTATTTCGGATGGCCATGAAGGTGTTTATATGAAGAAAAGGGATAGCCTTTTGGAAATGCTTTGCATGGAGAGATTCTTTCTTTTCTGAGAGGCTATTGTCCATTTTGCAGCTATCTTGCCTTGGCCCTTCATGTCTCCTTTGGCTAAAAGTAAAGCATAGCTAATTCAAGACACATTAATGCAAAGTTTACATTGTAGGAGTTCTAGTTCATGAAGAAAACAATTTCCATAAAGCTTCCTTAACTTAAATAAAAAAGAAAAAAAGTATACTTAACTTTTATAGTCCACATGCATATTTCCTAATTGAGAAACATAACTAAATGACCACAAAAAGCAAGGAAAGAGTGAATATTTGGTAGCAAATATGTGAACTAAGAAAATATTGTCTTGGCTTTTTATTTCATTCTAAGAAGATAAGAAAAGGATTAGATAATAAAATTTTCGAGGCTCGAATAATATGTCTGTGAATGCTCAATATCGATGGAGGGAAGAAAATATTTACTTCTCAGCTTTAATATTACAAGAATTTTGACGTTAGACTAACATGTGAGAATAATATAAGTCGGTACTACTCAAGAGTTTGTGAATCCTTAACATCGATGGAAGGAAGAAAATATTTACTAATATGACAAGAATTTTGACATTACAGTAAAACGTGAGAATAATATGAATTGGTACTAGACACTAGTCAAGAGTTTGTGAATTCTCAACATCGATGGAGGGAAGAAAATATTTACTTCTCAACTATAATATTACAAGAAGTTTAACATTAGACTAAAATGTGAGAATAATATAAGTCGGTACTACTCAAGAGATTGTAGGTGCATTTTGCCTTCAAAAGAAGAAGGAAAAAAAAATAAAAAATTCCGTTACCGGGAATCGAACCCGGGTCTCCTGGGTGAAAGCCAGATATCCTAACCGCTGGACGATAACGGAAGTTATAGCCAGGCCCATTGTCAAATCTTTACTTATAGAACTTTTTAGAAAAAGTGCTCTTTGTTTTAAACGCAACTACATGTTTATGAAATATGAACATGATGCCTTAAGTTGATATAAATATTTACCCTTGTTATGATTATGAGTTTATTTGTGGTGGTGTGATTATGATTATGTTTATTATGTGGAAATAATCACACAACTGTTATTATATTACAAAGAGGGGAAGAAACGAGCTGGAAATCAACATTACTCTATTATTTTATGCATCTTATTGCATAATCGTCGTATACTGACTAGAGCGGCTATGTACGTAAAGATATGTTTGTATTCATCTTGTCAAAGAAAAAATGAAAAATGAACTTTCACTCATTTACAATCTTTCATTATCGTGATTCTTTTTTATATGTGAGGAAGCTGCAATACGTCTAATTTTCTTACTAGCTATTTGAAGACTACGACCGACTCCAAAATGTTATACTTCACCACTCTTACTTTGTTTGTTATAATTTAACTTACGGGAAGTTTAAGAAATGAATAAAGATTCTTGAAATTTATATTGGAAAGTAATTATCAATATAATCATATCATTAAAGGCAAAATGAAAAGCTTGAAGTTAAATAATTTCTCAATTTGAAAATGTGGCGTTCTTTTAAACTAAAAAATAAGAATTTATATCTATTTCTTTAACAGATGGAGTAATGTTTAAGAAGAAAAAAGAAAAGACACCTCGATCATAAATTTCATAAATTCAACAGAGATAACTGTTGAGGACTTCAATTTCATTACATTTGTGGTATATAAAGAGAGAACCGATGATAGGGCACTCTCAGTCGGAAGACATAATTAGTGATATTCAATACGTAGTTTTTTCATTTTGATCTGACTGCAAAAAAAAAAAAAAAAAAAAAAAAAAAAAAAAAAAATATATATATATATATATATATATATATATATATACACACACACACACACACACATATGCTGGTTGATTGAGTGGCCAATTCTTCAATTATTTTTATATTAGCACATTAAGGATTATAAAAATAACAAGCAGCCCGTCTAGCTCAGTTGGTAGAGCGCAAGGCTCTTAACCTTGTGGTCGTGGGTTCGAGCCCCACGGTGGGCGATACCAATTTTTGATATTATTTTAAATATACCCTTTTTAGGCTATTTATTTTTACTTTTAGCAAAATTGCATGTTTAAGAAGAAGCAGTTTAAAATTTGTACTTACTTTTTTGGTTTAAGAACATTTGATAGTGACCATTAATATGTTCAAAGCATCTCTTTTTCTTTTTGCACTAAAATGTCTTCACTTTACAATGTAGCTTCAGAGTCGGAGAACGCGCAAAATATTTTTCTTGTATAAAGATCGACTTTTATTTGGTACATTGAGGTGAACTCTTATAAATATTCTACATTCAGTAAGAATTGTGTTACCCTTAGAATATTCAGTAAAAATTTCGCCCCGAGACCCGTTTTAACACTGGTGTTTGGTTTGAGGCCACTTTTTTCTTTGATCTTACACTAGAGGCTACTTTTGAGACTTTAGTAAATAAGCGTCAACATGGCCCTGGACTGAAGTTCTACTGAACTTCAGTCAACATGGCGCTGGACTGAACTTCTATCTTTAAGGACTGAACTTCTATCTTTTAAGTGAAAGTGGCCACAAACTAAATATTTTGATATTAGTGGCCTGTGCCCAAAGACCAGTGACAAAAATGGCCTTTCGTGCACTTACCCCGAATATTCACCTGTTCAAATTCAAGTTACTGTTTGAGAGAGAGTAAAAGACAATTTGCTGCACACTTAAAATTCTTGTATTCAAGAAAACAGTCCCTACTGTTACTTGTAGAGTAAATAAATGTGCTAATACAACAAAACATGTAAATCCATGATATTGGTAAATGGTGAGCCTGTGATTCTGAGAAGCACATACTTGAATTGGTTCTGTAAAATACACCATCTTGAAGTTGGTCAAGAACTCAATGGACAATGTGCTAACTGCAAAGAACTTTGATAAAAGCTGCAAATCAGTGTTACATGTGTATTTACACTTGTGTAGTTGTGTTGTAGGAAATACAGAGAAAGCAATGTAAGAAAGACATCTAATATAACACAAAACAACATGGATGGTAAGATTTCATTAAGTTCTAATAATTATTAAAGACCATAGCAACTGTTAGTGTCGTGTACAAGGACAACGTTTTCACGACCAAGGATGAGTGACACCAATTCTGTGATAAAGAGCTTCTTAACTTCTGGATAGTAGCCTATATCATTACGAACCACAAGACGTAAGTTTTTTAGCCATCATCGCTTAAGTCACTCTGTACATGAAGTGGGGGACGTACAAATATATAGGAGTACAATTTTTGCCCCCACTTAAAGATTCCGTACATGATCTTTCCACCAAATGGCCAAACGAAAAGATCAATATCCTCTGTATGGCATGGATTCAAATTTATGAAATAAATATTTTAACTTCTGTTAGAATGGTAGAGAAAAACATTATTGATGCATGAAATTTCGACAATGGAGACATATATGACTCTGTATGTTAAACTAAGAACAGCTGGTAGGTCAGATTCATAATTGAATAGCATATCAACAGCAGGGGCATTCTTGCACAAATGAGTCATACCGTGTTATCGAAATGGTTGCAAAACTTCTCAGGACATCGGAAGTTGTGGTAAATTCCTCTTAAATTGACAATAAAAGCGCCAAGCAGAAGTGAGAAACTTCAAGATTCAGCAAGTCATGAAGACACTTGCACCTTTGCAAACTGCAGATTGCTGAGTTGAACGTAAGACGCCAACATTTCTTAGAGTCAACAATTAAATTTTCTGAAAATAAACGGAAAAACCAACTCAGTACTTGTTATGTTTCTGAATCTGCTTCTAGAATTGAGGTCTCCTTACCAATTATGACTGTATATCTGATTCTCTGTGACCTGTATCCAGTTCTCTTCTCACTTGCAGCATCTCAACAACAGCATTATAAAACTATGCGGAAAGGTTTTTCTAACTTGTGTAATCAGCAACTGAAAGAGTGCAGAATTAGAATGAAATCGGATGCATTCTTTCTTTTCTGAATTTGCTAAGTGCTGTTAATATGTGGGCCTTTTTCCTTGGATTTTCCAAATCTAAATCTGATACCCACAATTGCCATAATTGGAATGAAACTGAGTTTATTCCTTCTTCACTGAATCTGCTTAGTTATGTAATCTACGGGCCTTTCTCCTTGAATATTTCAAATCTAAATCTTATTGTTAGAATTTCCAGAATATTAAGCTCAGCATTCTCTTTCGGCCTCGGTTTGATTGCTCAATTCTAAAGCCATTTGACTTGCCAAGTTTAAAACCTTTCTTATACTTTCTCCCCTTCAGTTTCGTTGCTTACAAAGCTCAAGTGCTAGAGAAAAGACCTAAGAGTACTAATAAGATTTACAATATCTAAGAGCTTTTATGTTCTTACCGTTGGAGTTATCGTGTCAATTTTGAGAAAATAATTCTTTTGATGAGCTGTCTCAAGTGGAGTATACTACTATTGCAGATGGGATTGTATTAATGACAAAGCTATAATCTAATGCCACGGAAATGACCAGCTGTTAGCCTACTGAATTTATTTTCTGTTCATTTTTTCATTTATTTACTTTGTGTTCTCACTCATATGTTAAACTTTGACAATCTAGGAAATGGTTAGGAGCAGCATACTCAACCTGATTTGAAGTAAATCCTCTGCAAGCAGATCTAATGGGCAGAGAAGGGCCATGTTTTCATTGTGGCGTTGAATGTGAGTGCTTTTGACCACCTTTATCACACCCCGCATGTTTGTTTTCCGTCTCGTTCTTTTATTTTTTTTCCATGTCGTTCTTCATTGAATGATTCCTGTTGATATCAATCGTCAAGATATGGGCTGCCAAAATGCTTAATTTTGTTGTCCAATCTTCAGCAACTGAAATTCAAAACTTACATGCATGAGACAGGCGATATCAAGAATTCCCTAATTTGATGTCTGTTAGAAGAATAACACGGAACCTCTTTAACTCTATAACCTCTACATCCAGATAGCGATACAGCTGTCATAATTCTCACTTGCCGTGAAATTATCTAGGATAAAATCATTGGCATCCACACATTAATCCCCATTTATTTACATTTTTTCTCACAAATCACAATGGTCAGTAAGTCCTAATTGGAGCAGTTTACCGATTCTTCCCTAACAGAAAATGAAATGAGAATGGCACATCACACAGAGGGAAAAGGTCCTGGATGTGCAATAAAGTCCTAAGTCAATGTTTATCGACATATAACTTCACAATAAAGTCCTAAGTCAATGTTTATCGACATATAACTTCACAACAAAGTACTATTGTTTATCGACATATAACTTCACAATAAAGTCCTAAGTCAATGTTTAAAAACTTAAAGACCACACAATGTAAGAAATGTAAGTTTAGCCAGCAAATGCTAACGGACCAAAGATTGATAGAGAATCAGCAATCTAACATACATTTGATGTTCTTACCAGTAAATAAGTCTTTGTTGATGTAACTGTATGGCTTTGATCCAATGGTCTCAATTAACAATACCTAGGCATATATCTGGAATCACATTAGTTTTTCCCAAAAAAAAAAAAAGAAAAGAAAAAAAAAAGAGGGAAAGGAACCAAACTGATGCCAGATTGCCATTGATTACATTGTTTTATTACCTCTGAAAGTTGTCTTTCTGATAGGAATGTATCCTTCGGACTCCTGCAGGTAGTGAAATCACAAGACTTGCATATTAGACGTAAGATGTGAGATCAAAGTACCAATGGTCGCCAGTAGCATTGCCATACACTTTGAAAGCATACAGATAAACTATTGTCATTATGTAATGACAGTATATTTCATGCTTTATCCACAAAATCCTAAGAGATACCACGTAAGTTTATGTAGTTGCAGTCTTGCAGAACTAGTTGCATAACTCTGTCATAAAGAGTTTCTCTTTCAGTAGCCAACTTTGATTTCCCATGACGAATTTGACAGTAAGCAGTCAGAAAATCATGTGTCATGACATGAACTAAATCAAGCAGAACACAACCTTCTTAGAGCCTCTAGTGACATAGTTGGACGCCAAGAGAATAACCCACAATAAGGTCTGTATTCTCAATATCGAGACTTCGAGTGCAGTCAAGATACTACGCTCCTCTCTAAAGCGCAAGCATCACCACTGGAACATAAAAAAACAACAGCTTTGAAATAGAAATAGAGATTGGCATCAGTTCTACAAGGAAGAGTCACACATGAAGCCAATACATTGTGATATCCAGATTGCATACCATCTTTTCCTTTCCTTTCCTTAAAGCTAGTCAGAACAAGGGTATGGCATCAAATGCTTGTTTGGATAGTATGTGATGGACAAGTAGGCTACAAGTCTAAAAGAGATATGTGCACAGTTAATTAGGACAAAGTGGACAGCCTATGACATCTATGAAGCATCAATCCTTGTACACGGTACAAATGTCCAATATTTTCACGATTTGAATAAGACCTACTGTCTCTGTTCATTTTACTTTGTGACTCTAGCTTTTAAATCCTTTGTCCACCAGCATTTACCTCAATCTGTACGGGTCCTTTAACCGGTGAAGACAATGCAAAAAAAAAAAAAAAAGTTTCTTTTACACATTCTTAAAATAAATGCCTGTCTTACATGGATACATTTTCTACTGGTTTCTCCAAAAATCTACTTTTAATTTCTATCGCTGTAGCTTTAGTTTCACAATACTTCTCATTTATAGTTCATAGTTATTTTTTATTATTTTTTGTGCTCGACATACTGTATTTTCTGGGAACAAATTTATCAGCTGTACATGACTCATTCATCAGTAGCTTCACAGTTTCAATACTGATGAACTGTGAACTTAAACAGATACCCCACTTTGGAGACCTGGGCCGCATGAAAAACCAGTACTGTGCAATGCTTGTGGATCAAGATGGAGGATTAGGGGAACGCTGAATGACTATTTTCCAAAACATGCCAACAAAGAAACTCAAAGCTGTCTACAAGGTAAGTTACCTTCTGAGGTGAAGCCGCTTGTATTGGCTCAAGATAAACGAAGGCTAAAAGTTGAAGAAAATGTTGTTGGACCCGATGGCACTTCAGCTTGTGAAGAGGTAATAGATGACATATCATGCTCAGGGTTACCGGGTTCTTTCTCAGGGAACTGCATACATATTCAAGAAACAACTGGTAAGATAACTCAGTTATATGTCCATATAGATTGTAAAATAGTTTAATTATATGTCCATCAGACTTTTCAGCTAGAACTTGATTGATTCAATTTATGGCGATTCATATAGCTGACCCAACTTGTTTGGGATTGAGGCATAGTTGCTGTCATATACTAAAGCTGACAGTAAACAGAGAGAAAGAGAGACACTTTTGCAACAGAACTGTGGTTGTCAAATCCAGTCAAAGCTTATATTAGATGTCGTACGACGATCACATTCGTTACTTCGCCCTAAAAATGATATTATGAGTAACCCTGAGTTTGGAACCACAAAGTGAAAGTCTTAAGACATTAATTTGTCTAAAAGACTAAAATCCAAAGCTTACCTTCATTATCTGATGCATCTTAATTGAACCAGATTATATGACTAGGTATAACCAAAACAATTTTTTTTTTTTATCCCAATAAACAACATATAGTCTATATCTCAGGTTTCCATACAGTTAAACAAGTAAACATGACCTAGTTTTGGCAGGAAGTCATATCATTTTCCATTATTGTGATTTTTAAATATCAACATCAAATCAATGTTCAATCACCTTTGACCTCTTGATAAGCAATAGAGGTCCAATCACTAAATGTTGCTTAATAAACTATACAATGTGTTTCTTTATTACTTAAACCATGCATTTCCCCTAAGCTTCAAAAGCTTTACTTTCTTTGATGTGATACATCAATTCTGTCAAAAATCTAATGTAATCTGGACTTAATTATGACAATAAAAAAATTATGGGAATAACACATGATATCATAAAACTCATGAATGATTAGTCCATCAAAGAGATACAGCATACTGATGTTTAATTGTTTGTATGTACCATTGTTCACATTTTGTTAGGAGAAGCAGTCAATGGTCCCCTCTGGAATCCTAACGGTGTTCCAAGAAGAAAGAGATCAAAGCTTAAACAGTATATTTTGTCACCTGTTGAAAGACTCAACGGGCAGCTTTACTGCATACTACAAAAACCAGACTTTGCCATTACATCTGCATATGAAGAAGATATTCTAATCTACGAAAAGGACAAAAATATTCCTGCCAATGAGATTGGTCTCGGAGCAATGCTGTACATACCACCAAGTACTACTACAGAAGACTCAAAGCCTCAATCCACTACAGCAGAAAAAGACAGTTCTTACTCATCATATTTTCGAAATGAGAATTCATCCTTGTAAGTTTTTCATATATGCACGCACATGCATCACGCTGGCATGCAAAACTAACTCTTATTATCTCATTTGCATAATTTATCAACCAAAATAAAAAACATGGGTGATTTGGGACCAATAAAATATCCAGTGTGTTGTGCAGCATATTTTTAAAATGTCAAAATTTGATGTTTTCCACTAATGTTCTTACCAACAGGCACAATGGTTTGGATGGGTTCCACGGCAGAGATACATCCTGACATCTATAAGTGCATTTGTCCTCAATTCATATGTCATTCAAGGATGCTTGTTTGCATTATAATTTCTTTTCAGGATAGAAAAATATCTCGTAAACCATGTGGCGATACAAAACGGAAGTTCTGCAAATATTGATGGGAGGGTAGAAGGAAATAAAGTCTCTCTGCATCATACAGATACCAGATTAAGGGTACGTCATATGTCGATCATCTGACTTCTGGATTGTGATCTTCAAAGAAGGTCAAAGCTTGTTCTGTTGGCTACTATTGCAACTATTTTCATGTTATGCTGGTCTTGTTTATGTTATTTGCGCTTTGACATTCGTCACTTCATTAAATATTTGCCTGAAAGGCTGCTGGTACGAGAAACCAAGTCTTCCTTTTCTTTCTTTCTTGTTTATAGAGAAAGAAAGTTTTCAGTCAAAGAAATCGGTATTCCTGTTACAACTTATAAGGTATCCACAATTACAAAAGGTTTGATAATGTCATAAATTTTCAAAAAGTTTCCTACGATCTGTTTTCAAATCCAGGAGCAATGAAGGACCTGAGGAGTTTATTAACAATCTTCAATACATTAAATAACTTCATCGAAATACTATAGCAAACCTGTAGCACAGCAGATGTAAGGAAATGGTTTTACTATTGGAACACTTACCAATTCCGAAAAATATTAAAATTCTCAATTCATGACCCAATAGCTAGTCATGATAGTTTCTTTATAGCAGGCAACACCGAAGTGCCACTGGTCTCAGTCTGTAAGATAGAATCCCCTAGACAAGATCTACTCCTGCTAATATTGATCTATTTCTTGTCTTCACCCGCTAATGGATCAAAAATGCCATGCCATGATCTCATTTTTTAACTTTTTTTTTTTTGTGGGGGGATCGGTTTAGAAAGAGCAAGTCCAGATTGAACACACATGCAATTTTTGATTCAATGATTAAGTGATAGCCTAATGCCACCTCTTCCCCATAAAACTCATCTGCACCTAAAGAAGAGTAATCGTTCACTGAAACTATATCCGCCAACATGAGAAACTCACAAATAGGAAAAAGAACGAGAGGATAATTAGGTTGAAAGGAAAAGGAGTAGCAAAGAGGTTGAAAAGATTTTTTCCTTTTAATGGAAGATGGCAAGTGGGAGAACTCTTAACTGTCAATTTTCCTTCAGCCCTTGTGACTTGCACAATAACTCAACTATAAGAAGAAACGACAGAGACGTCCGAGATGGTTTTTAACTTGCACAACAACATACTCAGTAATTTCCACAAATGGGATCTAGGAAGGGTGAGATGTACACAGACCTAGCCCCTACCTTGAGTAAGTAGAGACTAGAGAGGCTATCCGAAAGACCCTCGGCTGAAGAAGGTTTTTCACTTGCACAGTATCTCAAATACAAGAATAAGACATAATGGCAGTGAATTTTCTAACCAACCTAATACATGATAGCTTAATATGAACCTTGCAACTTAGAACTGACAAATCAAACACTATAATCTTGGCAGCTGGTTTTAAGTATCAGGTTTCTTTCTTCAACCTGCTAGCCTGTTCATCTTTTTGCCTCTATTGGCAAAGTTGTATGACACTACAACTAAGTTTAATTTAGATGGTATAGAGCAAACCGTAGCTAGATGAAGCACTCAATCCCCAAATAAGTTTGCTTTTAAGCACCTAAAACAGTTCCTCTGACTGTGATAATAACCATCAGTGTCAACAATAAAACTCATACCTTTCTTATCCCATATTTATTGTCTTACTTTGACTAGAACAGGTATAGGTTAAATAAAAGTACGTCCAAAGTACAGAGGAAGATTTTTTAATTAGTTTTACAATACATATTTTGTATTATACCATATGATAAAGGCGGACACCAATTCGGGTGGGTCCTAAGAGAAAGTTTTGGCATGCAACTCCTTAAGAAAACTTTATAATGTTAAACACAAGTAAATAGAATCTTGAAGTTTCTATTTGATAATGAGTAATTAACACTTGTGAGCTTCCCATCCTTAAAAGGAACGTACATGATTTAAGAATCTTATCGCGTATGATTATCTAGTAGTAATCCAGTAAAACATAATTGATATCAGACACCCGTAGGAGGTGTTCTAGTTTAGACGATACAGCCTTTTCCTATTAACAATACTTAGTAATATTGAATGTCTTTACACAGTCAAGTTGAAATACTTTCTCAATCAAGTTGAAATACTTTCCTAGTTTAGGAAGTCATATGAGCAAGCCTTCTATAAATTCAAATTCATTGTACACCTATTCTATGAAAATCGAAAAGATAAATCAAAAGGAAAACCATAAGCAAAATATTATTGATATTATTGTAATTCTTCTATTTTATCATGTATGCAAACATAATAACCTTAAATATTCAAGTTTTATGCCAAACAAGATATTCGAAGCACATAAAATTATATATAATCTTTTAAAACAAAATCAAGAGAGACATATTCCTAATTTTTGAGATCATACTATCTAAACCTGGGCGCAAAGCAATAATTTGCTGAAAGCAGCAAACATTTTCTCTTTTAACTGCAATTTTTATATCTTTGATTTCATTACTTACGAATTGTTTTGACAAGTTCAATGATAACACTTTATTAGCGCAAGTTTTGACCATGCTAGGTACAAGTTTAACTTGATTGAGATAATAGATGCCTCATCATCCCAATAAAGAAACTGTTGCCAAAAAGAACCCCATCAAAGTAATTCAAAGTTCGAGGAGCAATTAAGCATACCAGCCTGATAAACTGTTTTTAGTAACCTAACCATTACTTTGATAAGGAAAACTTTAATTGCAGCAAAAAATTATCTATTATTGCTCTGCTGTTCACGTTTACGTTTTGTTCCATTTCCTTTTATTCTCCCATTTCTCCAAATAGATGAACCAACACTTCCAATCCTTAACCGTCCATTATAGCCATTACACATTTTCTTCTGCCTGCTTCTCCTCCTCGTCTTTTAACCGTTAACCATCAACCTAAAATTTAATCAAGTATATATATATGTGTGTGTGTGTGTGTTGGGGGGGGGGGGCACGTGTGTGAGTATATTTATATATTCTAGAGACCGCACAACCTAGAAATTGAATGAGGATAATACTTCAACTACCGCTCAACTAATCCCTAAGCACATCATATAAATCTTCATCACAGTAAAAGCTATAAACGAAAGAATAGATTCTTCTAGTTGAGGAAAGTGATTAATAGGACTTGAATCTCCTTCTCACAAGGCAATTCTTTCCATTTCGATAAACTGAAAAAAGAAATGGAAGAAATTCCAAAGTGACAATAGCTGTTTATATGTTACAAACAACAGATCAAGTATGAATCAAGGACCAACTAGCTCATTCTGTACCAGCTCGATATACTTTACACTTGAGGGGTAGTTATCCCCCTACCAAATTATCTCTAGGTTTATCTGAGAACTCATTTGACATGATATTGTTTTTGCAGGTAATAGCAGTTACAGGTAATAAATAAGTCTGCTAAGTTTGGCCTTTCTTGCAGTATAGAGCTTATATTTCATTTTTAATTAACGTAAAAAGTGGATTATATACTACACACCAGAAACTCAGGCCCGTATTATGAATTAAAACATTCTTGTGATTTCATACACAATTTTCATATCTGCTTGAGATTCACTGCTTTAAGCCTCTAGTCATGAATGGTCACAACAGATATATTCTCAAACTGCTCTTCGTGGATCAAAAGTTGGACATTCAGTTAGGCGACCTAGAGGGCGACCACACATCTCTACAGCTCAAGATCCGCTTGAATCAGTTAAGAGACCTAGAGGCCGACCGTGCGTCTCTACAGCTCAAGATACACTTCAACCAGTTAAGAGACCTAGAGGGCGACCGCCTGGTGCTACAGCTCAAGATAGACGTCAATCAGTTAAGAGACCTAGAGGCCGATCCCGCGTCTCTACAACTCAAGATACACTTCAATCAGTTAAGAGACCTAGAGGCTCACCACACGTCTCTACAGCTCAAGATACATTTCAATCAGTTAAGAGACCTAGAGGGCGACCACGTGTTTCTACAGCTCAAGGTACACTTCAGCCAGTAAAGAGGCCTAGAGGGAGACCACGACTCACTACAGCTCTAGGTATATGCCCTTGCTTTCTTCTTTTCAGTTAGCTGTTGTATTGCTATGAAGCTCCGCCAATTTAAATGAAAACTATTACACCTATTTGAAGTCATGATGCTTTTAGTACATTTTGGCATATCATGCGCATCAGACATTAGCATACATGATAACATCCCAATAAAGTTTTCTATTCACCAATTGCTGTCCTGCTGCACTTAGAAATAGTTGACATGATGGTATCTTGCAAAAATTTCTAACCCCCCCCCCCCCCCCCCAAAAAAAAAAAAACAAAAAGAGCTCTAGATGATCCTTCATCTAGAATATTTTTTTGATAATTAAGAAATCGCCGAGGGCCACAGCACAAGATCAATCTCCACCTGTGCTAACTCCTCAATATTCTCCACCTCCCCAACTAAATGATTTAGAATATGCCAACATTAGTCTCTAAACCGGACACCACTTGGAACCATGTCAACACTTGTCGCAAGTAGTCCAACTGACTCTTGTCAGCATCACAAAACACTAGAGTATTTTTGATAAAGTAATAATTTTATTAACGTTTGGGCACTAAACAACAAGTATACAAGACGTATACAAAAGAGACTTAGATGATGAAATTTCTTTCCTTGATAAACTGGACGACAACTTTAAAATATAATTCAATTTAACTGATCTTGTTGAAAATAAACTTTTTTCTTTTTTTACTTTTCAATTTATTGTTTCATTTTTTGTAAGCTACTTCTTTTCTCTTATTATTAACATGAGTTTTTGCAAGCGCTTCTTTAACAACTATACAGCAGGAATTTCTCACAAACAAACATACTACTTGTCCCCAACGAACTGTGCAGGCAGAGGGTTTCACTCGCACCGTCTGTCTCAAACAAAAGGAATAGATGATTTGCAAGTTCAAAGCTCCACTCAGATGGATGTTCAATTGAATGATACTACTGGCATATGGACCATCAAAGAGCGCAAAGATGATACACTAACCATCAATATTGGTAACAATTTGAAATTAAGAGACTGTGGAAGAATATATGCAGATCCAAGTGCTTCAACCTCAGAAAATAAACTTCACAGTGAACAAGATGGCAGGGATCCCAAGTTGTGATGTGTTCCAGATTCTTAACCTCATACAAGTTCGTAGCAGGGCAGTGAAAGTATGCTTTCAATTAATCTCTAAAACCTCGCTGCATATGGACCATGGTAAGATTGAAATCTTAAGGGCATTCATTACAGACCGTATTGTGTTGCACCATACCAACTTCCTTTCTCAGTCATTCTAAGAATGATGGCCCCTGAACTACCGTATTTCATTTGCAACATCTGGAAAACTTATTCCAACCTTTGCCTAGAACACCCTGATGCACACATGTGCAAGGTATGGTAAAATTGGTCTCCTGATGGATGCCGTTTTCTCTCAAGAATATTGTTTTTTGCAACTGTTATTAAGCTTTTGGACAGGTCAATATTTCCTGGTTTTGCAACATTAGCATTACTGCAATACTCATTTGATGCTTTTTCCTACAGCCAAGAATCCAGTACACCACAGGATGACTAACATGCTAATAAAAATTGATCAAACTAACAAAAACAAAATAACTATGCTGCATGACTGGCTCTTTGAGTCAATCTAAGGAGATAGTATAAGGAAGTCAGTTCATTTAACTGTGCTTCAACTGTGCCTTTTTTAGCAAATCACTCGAATGGGATTTCCTTAAAACTTACCGACAAGGAAGGGTGTTTACATAAAGCTACTCTATATTATAAATAAGTAATTTTATCAAAATAGCACCATATAGTTCAGGCAGGACTACAGCAGCGGATTACACTGACCCCTTCTATGACTGCAAAGAGTCCGTCAATCTAGAACGTGATCGATCAGTGTTTACAGAACTCAACTTACACCAAAAATGAAGATTTGAAGACATCTATATTTAACACAAGCTATACAATCCCCTACTCCATCAAAACATCTATGGTTCCTATCTATCCACACTGTCCATAAAATACAAAGGGGAGTTGTTCTCCAACCTAGTCCCTGTGCCTTCTCTACCCTTAGTCCTAGCAGCTGCATAATGCTTCTCAAAAGCTTCAATGCACAGTCCACAGAATAGTGTATATGTTCAGAAACATACTCCATAGCTGCTTGATCTAATTGCAGTGTAGGAAAAGCTGAATCACAGTCTATCGAGGATTTATAAAAATAACGACGGTTCCATAACCTGAATTCTCTTCACCACAGATTTTCCTGTGTTAAACATGCATTATTATGTAAACCAATCCATCCGAAACATGCCACTTTTGGGGAAGCTCTTGTTCTCCACTTTTGGGGAAGCTCTTGTTCTCCGTAACATTTTTCAAGGCCCCGGTACTGCTTTCATAGAATTCAGATTTGACTGCTGCTCATAGCATGACTTTACTAAGAACTTGCCATCTGCCTTAGCCATCCAGAAGAATGAATCTGCCAAATCATCTTGAATCAACACAGATTCCAGTTTCTAAAACAATACATTGACCCTTCCAATTCCCTCCAAAAAAATTCCTCCTGAACTGAATACCATCCTCCTGGGCTATATACTATCTAGAGTTTGCATCTTAAACCTTCATCAAACCACCCACCTACCCTCAGGGGCGGATGTAGTCAGAGAGGCGGAGGCAGGACTTGAAGTTTATGGGTTCGGGATTCTAGTCATCATAAGTTACTGGGTTCTAAATTAATAATTTGGATATATTCCATGAATTTCTTAAGACAAATACAAGGTTTGGACCAAAGTTATTGGGTTATGCCGAACTCGGAACGAACTCTCTAGATCCACCCCAGAATGTAGAAGCCTTGTAACGGGTTCGGCAGAACCCAATAACTTTGATGGAAATCCTGTATTTGTGTTAAAAATCTACTTAATTTGTAGAAATAATCTTTTCAAAACCCAGTAAGTAATAATGGTACTCGTCTACAACTCATAAACTTGAAATCTTGGATCCGCCTCTACCTATCCTTATATTGTTTGAGCATAGCCACACCCACTAACCTTTTTTTTTATAAGGTTGGTATCCGAGCCAGCTTACGCATACCTCAGACTAATTCCACCGGATACCTGCTACCTCCCACCAGCAACAAGTACCATATACATTGTTAAACAATTTCATAAAGAAACATATAATGCATCAATCCCAACAAAGTAGTTGTGTTTACTATACTACTTGGTACCCACTGACTTAAAATTATACACTATCTTAAGCGCATGCAAGTATACGTGGTCGACAAATAATAAAAGTATAATACTGAAATACATGCAAACAACAAGCAAATAGTTACATACTTGCTTGAAATTTATGTATGAACATATAAGGAAGGCAGTACCTATGAGATTTATGAGCTCTTCAAATCTTTCACATCTATCGATCACCGTGAAGCATTCCTAATATAAGTGTCTATTTTCTTTATTTTTATAGTGTCACTTTATAAATTAATAAAAAGTAATTATACTATTTTTTTAATATTACACTTGTAATTAAAGATGTAAGAATTGATTAATGTACTTAAATTAGATTGTTGAAGTTAGTAAGTAGGTAATATATACATAATAATTAATATTTTTTTAATAGACGTGAGAGAGAATAATAGATATTTATAATGGGGCAAAGGGTAAATCAATAGTAGAGTACATGTTTTCTTGAGAAAAAAAAAGGAAAAAAAAAACTTAGCCTCTTTTGGAATATTCTTTATATAATTAATAAAAACATTTAAAGACATGCATTTCGACTATAATTTGTGAAAATACTCTAACTTTCAATTTGATCAAAATGATTTAAATTTATTTGAACAAATCCAATTGTTAGAAATGAGTGAGTTTAACTCGATAAGAAAAACAGAATTGCATCAAAAAGTCAAGTCGAGAATATTCATCGATTCACTCAATTAAACCAATATTTTATTTATATTTTATTAAATTCAGTGTAATCAAGTTTAGCGGAAATCAAGTAAAAAGCGTTGTAAAGTTTAAATTAACCGGTTTGTAAATTTTCAAAAGTAATTGTGAAAAAAATAACATAAATTGCCAAATATCTCAAAATACCCATTAAATACATAGTAATGGATCGAGCATACTCTAGAAAGTACTTAATAAGTGTGGGACATAGCCCGAAAGTAAGGAAGAAGACGACAGAACAGTAAAAAAAAATAGATAGAGCAGCTCGACATATAGGGAAGGTGTGCTCATTTATTATAGATAGGGGTAGTTGTGCTAATGTTGTGAGTCAAACCTTGGCGTTACAATGTGGAATTGCCCACATTGAAACATTCTCATCCATGTTGTTTATGGCTCAAAGAGTATGGTGAGTTGAAGGATACAAAGCAAGTTTTGGTAAAGTTCAAGGTGGGAGCTCACCAAGATAAAATACTATGTGATGTAGTGTCAATGTAGGCATGTCATTTACTGCTAGGCATGTAGTGGCAATATGACCGAGCCACAATCCATGATGGTCACGGCCAAAAGTGAAGGTAAGAGTTTCACACTGAAGACTTTGTCACCAAAGCAAGTCAATGAGGACTACACACGCATGAGGGAGCTGAAAGAAGCGCCTAAAGCTATGTCCCCCGTAGGGATAGTACCTAAGGTTGTAATCAATGCCACAACACCATCCGTTTCAGGTAATGTTTGTGCAATCATACAACTAGGTTAGTACTTAAGAGGCAATGATGATAAAAAGTTGATGATTTGTTTGGTACATAAGGGGTATTCTTTTGATTGCCAATGATGATTTAACTAATGCTAACCTTTTTGCCTAGTGTTGTTGAAAGTGTTTTACAGGATTTTGAGGACGTGTTTCCCGAGGAGATGCCTAGTGGACTACCTCCTTTAAGGGGAATCGAGCATCAAATATACTTGGTACTGAGGTCCCAAATTCTAAACTAACCAGCTTATAGGTGTAATCCGGAGGACACCACGGAACTACAAAGGTAGGTTGATGAGCTTTTGAAAAAGGGGCTGGTTCGGAGAGTTTAAGCCTGTGTGTCGTTCCTATTATTCGTGAGCCAGAGAAGGACGTGACATGGAGGATGTGTGTTACAAAAAACTTAATCTATCTTAAAATATTCTTGAGATAAATTTGTTAAAATATTTAAAGACATGCATGTTCGATTATAATTTGTGAAAGTACTCTTACGTTTCAACATATTTTAATTTGATCTCAAAATAATTTAAATTTATTTGCACAAATCTTAGTTGTTGGAAATGAGCGAGTTTAACCAAATAAGAAAAGAGAATTGCATTAAAAAGTCTTGGTTCAGAGCATTCATTGATTCACTCAATTAAACCAACACTCAACCATAATACTTTGTTTACATGTTCTTAAATTGTGTAATCAAGTTTGGCGGAAATCAAGTAAAAAGCATTGTAAAGTTTTAATTAGGGATTTTTTACACTTTATACCCATAAAATTTAAAGTATTTACAAGTCATACCTATTAAAAATTATATTACTCGTAAAATTAAAAGTATTTACCCAACCTACTCATTTATTATTATATACCTTAATAATTTAGTGAGTATGTGTAATATTTGAAAGTAGTGGGTAGTGGCTGTAATTATTTTAATTTTTGTGGGTATTTTTGTAAGTGTCCTTTTTAACTAACCGGTTTGTAAATTTTCAAAAGTAATAGTGAAAGCAATAACATAAATGGTCAAATATCTCAAAATACGCACTAGATACATAGTAATGGATCAAGCATCCTCTAGAAATTACTCAACAACTGCGAGACGTAGCCCGAAAGTAAGGAAGAAGATGACAGGACAATAAAAATGGTAGATAGAGTAGCTCGATACATGATAAATACGGTTGGCTCACCTCAACAAGTCTTTACATCCTCGACATGGTCAGGTGCAACGAGTGATACACACAAACCAATTAAAATCACACCACCAACACGACATAGATCCTCATATACCAGTATACTAGGCCATTAACATAGGCTCGCACCAAAAAGGTGGTTAAACTAGTGGCTAAGTCATCTCGATGGGCACTCATCATCAACATGGCTAGATAGTGGGCTAAGATTATCACATTAGCATAGACACTCATCAATTATGAGCTGGTTTGAAATCAACCCCCAAGTCACCGCTTCAAATTTTGACCTTTTTAATTCCGTATTTTATATATTTTTGAGTCTAAGTCTAAAATCTCTAAATTTATATTCTATTAATGGACGAAAACACTTCTAATCGAGTATATTAATTAAAAAATAGTGATGAATCACCACCTAAAATACACACCTCTAAATTCACCACTTTAAAGTTTAAAAATGAAGAATTTCTAATTTGTCCTGATAGTATTCACTAATACTCTCAAATTTCGACTAAATTTGTATGAGTAGATTTAATAGAAGTAAAAGTTAATATTGTAAATGACCTTCTTAATTAGCGTTAAAAAATCTTAATACGTATAACAACTACCACAAAATCAATTAAAGTGGACCGAACGAGCACTTATTTTTTTTTTTAGTTTCCCACCCGGTATCCGGTATCTTCATTGGGATTCGCGCCGCGTAGGGCTCCATTCGGGGGAAGCGCTCCCTATACCCAGATTTTTTCATACCCAAAGCTCGAACCTGAGACCTCTGGTTAAGGGAGTAGTAGTCACATTCATTACACCACGTTACTTGGTGGTCGAACCAGCACTTATCAAGTACTCATATGTGTCAATGTCACAAATATAAATAAGAGTGACATTGCTTTAAGCCAAATCAACCAACAACCAATACAATTGTTTGCTAAATTGCAGCTAGATCTACTAACTCCCAAGATCCTCGTCGATCCATTGTCTTAAAATTCATCAATGGCTATCACTATTTCACTTCACTGTTTGCTCACTACACTACTGATACTCTTTACATTAGTTGAATCATCAATTCATAACTATGATAAAGATTCATTTAGAGAAGTTGGTAATGCTTATCTTGTTTCTGGTGGTAGTGAAGGTGTTGCTGCTTCCCATTTTATCCCTCCACCGCCTCGTCGTGGCGCTTTTCGGTCTACTCCTCATGATGGTCTCTCTTATATTAGGTATCAAGAAAACCCCTTGAATTAATTTTTGAATTTTGTGATGTAATGACAATGTTAGGTACCTGAATGGTTACTTAGTTGTCGCGATCCTAGGTGATTTCTTTCCATCTGTCAGAGTTACCTGGTACGTGTACTGGTTGGTAGTACGTGTACTGGTTGGTGGGAGGTAGCAAATACCATTGATTCAGTTGCAATACTTAATAAAAATAGGATCTTTACACAAATAGCCATCAAGATTCACTGTTTCCATCCCCTAGCCGGTATATATAATACACGGATATATACATTGTATACGTTCGATTATACACTGACTCCTCATGATGGTCTCTCTTATATTAGGCAACAAGAAAACCCCTTCAGTTAATTTTTAAGTTTTGTGAGGTAATGACAATGTTAGGTACCTGAATGGTTAATTAGTTGTTGCGATCCTAGGTGATTTCTTTTCATCGGTCAGAGTTACCAAGTACTTGTACTGGTGGGAGGTAGAAGGTAAAGGTTTAGTAGCAATACTTAATAAAAATAGGATCTTTACACAAATAGCCATCAAGATTCACTGTTTATATCCCCTAGCTGGTATATATAATACACGGATATATACATTGTATACGTTCGATTATACACTGACTCCTCATGATGGTCTCTCTTATATTAGGCAACAAGAAAACCCCTTCAGTTAATTTTTAAGTTTTGTGAGGTAATGACAATGTTAGGTACCTGAATGGTTAATTAGCTGTCCCGATCCTAGGTGATTTATTTCCATCTGTTAGAGTTACCTGGTACGGGTACTGATGAGAAGTAGCAAGTACCATTGCTTCAGTTGCAATACTTAATAAAAATAGGATCTTTACACAAATAGCCACCAAGATTCACTGTTTCCATCCCCTAGCCGGATATATAATGCACGGATATATACATTGTATACGTTTGATTATACACGGACTCCTCATGATGGTCTCTCTTATATTAGGCAACAAGAAAACCCCTTGAATTAATTTTTTGTATTTTGAGATGTAATGACAATGTTAAGTACCTGAATGGTTAATTAGTTGTCGCGATCCTAGGTTATTTCTTTCCATCTATTAGAGTTACCTGGTACGTGTACTGGTGGGAGGTAGCAAATAACATTGCTTCAGTTGCAATACTTAATAAAAATAAATAGCCGGTATACATAGATTATACACTGACTATACATGTATATATACATTGTATATGTTCGATTATACACATTGTATACGTTCGACTATACACCTATTATACCATTTGTCAGCTATTTTTTGTTTAAGCAGTTGGGTGAGTGGCTATACAGGTAAGTAGTAAGTAGGTAGAGTTAAATCTTGGATACATCTTTGGTAGCTGGTTGATACATAATTACAGGTTTATGCGTTTATATGATAGATAGATCACCAGTAATTTTATGGAATATATGGTAATATCTAAATCGGTATTTGATCTGCAATGTTTTTCTGCCCTCAAATTTCCTGAAAATTTGTGGTGATGTTGGAGCAATTTAAGGAAGATCTGTAAAGATGAATTTTTGAGTTGTCATGCTGAAGGCGAGATCTTACAAACATAAAATTCCAAGGTTAAGGAAGCCTTGTTTGTGCGGAGAAAATAAAAAAAGCCACTGTTATTGCTGTTAGTATTTTGGTTAATGAACATTGTTTGTAACCTATCACATTAGTATCTGATGAGTTGAACATATATAGGTTTGAGAACATCACGTTTTGGAGGAGCAAAGCAGCTGCAAACCAGAATCCAACTATGGCATATAATAGTGGGTTGGTTCAAATCGTTATATTTGAGGCTGCAGACCGTGACAATATTGGTGGTTCCCCATATGGTGGGCAAAGGTCCATTTGTTGCACAGCTGATCTTGCTAAACTTGAAGGTTGTAAACAAGGGGAAGTCATTAGAACACCTTCAGCAACAAATGCTAATTGGCCGGTGGTCTTGAATGTGAACTTTAGAGGAAGGCAATTATCAGCCCAATTGAAGAAGAAGGAAGTTTACATAAAAAGGACTGGGATGTATAACCTATTCTTCATCTCATGTGATCCTAAGCTGAAGGAAATGCAGGTAACTGGGAGGACAGTGTGGAAAAATCCTGATGGATATTTGCCTGGTCGAATGTCGCCTCTAATGAAGTTTTATGCTATAATGACAGTAGCATATGTACTTCTCTGTGCAATCTGGTGTCTGCAGTATTTCAGATACCGGCAGGATGTTTTGCCACTACAGTACTGCATCACTGGGGTTACTGCCCTTGGGTTATTGGAGATGATATTCTGGTACTTTGATTATGCTTATTTCAACAATACTGGTTCAAGGCCTGTGGGACTCACGACTTGGGTGGTTTTGATTGGAGCTGTAAGGAGAACTGTTTCACGCCTTCTTATTCTTTCTATCTCAATGGGTTATGGTGTTGTTCGTCCTACTCTTGGTGGCCTCACCACAAAGGTGCTCTCTCTGGGAATAACTTATTTTGTGGCATCTATACTGCTAAACATTACCGAATACGTTGGTACGGTAAATGACATTGCAGGGCGAGCAAGAGTCCTTTTGGTCCTTCCTGATGCATTATTAGATGCATTTTTGATCTTATGGATTTTCACTTCTCTTTCAAAGACACTGGAGCAGCTGCAGGTATGTTTATATTGAATTTGTCGTACCACTACATATTGCAATTATCTCAGCTCCCTTTTCTTATAAAAGAAGTCTTACGCGCACGAGATTTTGTTCTCTTCAGGCAAAGAGGAGTTCTGTGAAGTTGGATATTTACAGACAATTTTCAAATGCATTAGCAATCACTGTCATTGCTTCAGTTGCTTGGATAGCATATGAGGTTTGTGTGTTTGATGCATTTTTTTTTTTTTTTTTTTTTTTTTTTGATAAGGTAAAGTATTATAGATAGAAACAATAGTATCAAGATGATACTGTCAAGGATACAAAAAACTAGACTTGTTTACATTATATTCCTAAGTATTCTAACAAGTCTAGCATCTCCTGAAGGTTAAAAACAACATTTCCTTTCTGCCAGTAATACAAGTAATGCAAACATCTATATTTCAAAACTTGAGATTGCTCCTTTTTGTCTTCAAAACACCTTCTATTCCTCTCATTCCATATTGTCCATGCTATGCATAATGGAATAGCTCGCCAAATTGTCCGCATGGAGATCTTTGGGCAAACAGACTCCCAGCATTCTAGTAGTTCTCTGAAAGTACCAGGGATTGCACTTCTTACATCAAATATAGTCATAAACATCGTCCATACTTGCCAAGTAAAGTGACAATGTAAAAATAAATGATCCACAGTTTCACAATCATTTTCACAGAGGTAACACCTGGTGCACATTGTCCAGCCTTTCCTCCTCAAGTTTTCCTGAGTCAAACATGCCTCATGAGCCACCAACCAACCTAAACATGCCACTTTTGTAGGTGCAAAAGTCTTCCAAATCATTTTCCAGGGCCATCTACACTCTTGTTCTGCTTGATTAGTTGTCAGCTTCTTGTAATAAGAGCTGACTGTAAAAATTCCTTTCTTATTAGCTGTCCAGCAAAATGCATCTTCCTTTTCTTGAGTAATCACGACTCTCTGCAACTTTTCTAATAAAAGTCCAACTTCCTGCAGTTCTCTGTCAAAGAAGTTCCTTCTAAACTGAAAATTCCAGCCAGTTTCAGTAAAAACTTCAGCCAATAATGCATCAGAATTATGAGTCATGCTGTACAGACCAGGGAATTGTTCTTTGAGCAGCCCGTTGCCATCCCAATTATCTTTCCACAATCTAATTTTCTTTCCATTTCCCACCACAAAACTCAAGTTTTTGCTGAAGTCTTCCCACAGGTTTGAGATTTGCCTCCACACAGCTACTCCATAAGGGGTTTTAACAGGTTTAGGAGCCCAAAAACCTTCTCTCCCATACTTTATTCCTACTACTGATTTCCATTGAGCTTCTTTCCCATCATTAAACCTCCATAGCCATTTGCATAGTAAGCTTCTATTGTGAGCTCTTAGATTTCTAATTCCTAGACCCCCTTCCTTCTTATTCTTTGTCACCAGACTCCACTTTACCAAGTGAAATTTTCTTTTAACAGCATTGCCTTCCCATAAAAACTGCCTTCTTATTCTGTCAATCCTCTTCTCCACACTGACAGGGATGGGCACCATAGACATGAGATAAGTAGGAATCCCATCAAGTACGCTATTTACCAAGGTTAGTCTTCCCCCAAGAGATAAGTACTGTTGTTTCCAAGGGGCCAATTTTTTTTCACATTTTTCAATTACTCCTTGCCAAACAGCTTTGTCATTAAACTTTGCACCTAAGGGCAACCCCAAGTAAGTGGTGGGGAATTTCTCAATCTTGCATCCCATAATTCCAGCCAACATCTCTATGTTGTGGTCAGCATTTAGAGAAAATATGGAGCTTTTTGCCAGATTTATTCTCAATCCGCTCACAGCTTCAAAAGCCAAAAGTATCACCCTCAAATGCAACAATTGTTCTCTGTCTGCCTCACACAGTAGCAGAGTATCATCAGCATATAAGATGTGAGAAGTCTCTACACTGTTTCCTGCATTATCTTCAATTTTGAAGCCTTTAATCCAACCATTTCTGGTAGCATTTGTGATCATAATACTCAATATTTCCATTACCAGAATGAACAAATAAGGTGACAAAGGGTCACCTTGTCTCAAACCCCGCTGAGAATTGATGCATTAACTTTATGTGTTAAATCAATATGTTCCATTACTTGATCTCTATGATATTACTAGTCAGAATCTTCTCCCACAATTTCTTTTGTGTCTTATCTGAAGAGTAAGTTGTCACGACTTAGTAAATAAGTTCCTAATGCTTATATATATATATATATATATATATATATATATATATATATATATATATATATATATATATCCCCTTGAAAACTTTCATGAGTGGAAGTGTGGCGTGTTGTTTCATGTATAAGGAACTTATTAATTAGGTACAGAAATTGGCTCTATTGTATTTCCCTTGCTGAAAAGGTTAGCTAAATGTCACAACTGCTCGAGCTGTTTTCTAATTCAATTGCTATTAAACATTGTACCCTTGTTTATTTGTGACATAAATGTTTCACTTTCTTGTCATCATATTTGAATAAGTGGCTGTGCACTTGAGGATTTGATTTAAATACATATTTAATTGGATATGTAAAAGGAAATATGTTTTTTTTTATTGGAGATATGTAAAGGAAAGATATGGGGTGATAAAGGCTCAAACTTTGCCCTTTAGTAATATGTATAATAAATTAAGCTTCTGTATGGTTCTTACTTTGTTGGAAATTTTGTCTCACGTGGTGCTGCACTCATAGTAGTTCTAATTTTGTGGTTGATTTAATATTTTGATTTGTGAAAGTGTACTGTTTCAAATTATCCAAAAAGATGTTTTCTTTCTTCATGACTATTTGTACCTAACTTTACTCGAATGTATGTTATTTAGGTTAAAAAAGAGAAACCCATTCCATAATTTTTCTTCTGAGTTCTGTCATCTAGCTAAGTGGAAGTCCCTGATTACTTCCATTACGTTTTGCTCATTGAAATCCATTAGCAAGTTAGCTGTAAACTACCAAGTAGTGTATGCATTTGTGGTCGCTGTTCTTCTTCAGGGAGTAAAACTGGTCATTCTGTTAGATCTCCTCAGAGGCTCCTTCTATGATCTGTTGACAAAAGAGGAATAGCCTAGTCAAAAGGTCTCTCCTGTCACAACCATGAGATTGGCGGTTTTGATTCTCCAAGTGGTCAAGTGTCTCGGCTGTTGGCAACTGGAAAATTGGAGAGCTATAAGGGTTGGGGTTTATCTTTTTGATTTATGGCACAGGGTTATTGCCTGGAAGATGGAATTTGTTTTAGAAGAAACTTTTCTTCTCTTACCGGTTCCCTTTGGTTGTTTTGTTATATTCTCTTTCTTTTTTTTTCTCCATGGTTATATCCAAGTAACGTGAATAATGTGCCGAATGTTGACGGTCTTCTCCTAAATCCTGGTTGAATGCTGTAGGCACAGGCGGATTAGATTTAAACTTAACGGCTTCAACCTTTAAAGTTCTTAGCACTGAACTTATTGGACTTCTCAAATTATGCATTCATATTATAATATTTGTTAAAATTCTAGTGGTTTGTCGCATAGAAATTCAGTTGAATCAGTAGCTAATAAGCAACATCAGCGACTAGCTGTAGGGATTCCAGCAACCTGCAAAACTTACTTTGTCTAGTTCCTTTTCTGCAGGTTTACTTCAAAGCAACAGATCCTTTCAATGAGAGGTGGCAAGGAGGCTGGATCATCACTGCTTTCTGGGATATTCTTGCATTTGGACTGCTGTGTGTCATCTGTTACCTATGGGCACCATCTCAGAGCTCACAACGGTAGGTATTTTGGAATGGTCATAAGTAGCCTTGGTTCTTTCAACTTGGGTAATCTGGTAAAGCATTTAGCGAGGGAAGAGAAAAATTGTCATATACTTGTTTCCTGTATGATCGAGTGAAACCTATATAATTATTTTGAAAAAGAGAATGCATCCTATATCTAAAAACTCAACCACTGGTTTCCATGTTTTATGCAACGTCGTATCGTTTTTGGATCTTCAAAAAATGTAGTGGATCTTTGAAGCTGTGGCAATTCATCAAGGCTAACAATAGGGCAAAGCTAATTTTTATGTTGTTTGAAGACGCAAAATATCTTGTCTCATATCACGCCAAACATTTCAACTAGATATGAAAAGTTTTATAAAGTGTTTTAGGCTTTAATTTTCTGTCTTTTTTTTAGCCCTCACCAACATGTTAAGTTTGCTTTCCAGTTATGCATACTCGGACGAGAGGGGTGAAGATGACGACGAAGAAACTGAATCCTTATGCAAAGAAACTCCAAAAGGTGACATCAGTCTTACTAAAATAGACAGGAAGGAAGGTAGCGACAGTTCTGATGTAGAGGACGATATTCAAGAGGGTAAAAGGGAATGACTGGTGAAGTAGTTTGAAAGCTCGCTTTATAGAGATAATACCAAGATGGAGATACACTAAAAGGAACAATTGGCTCTGCTCAACACAAAATACACAAAATTATTTCATTGAATTTATATGGTAAGAGCGTTGCACGATTTTTGACAAGCCTCAGAAAGAAGAAACACATACTCGGTTCGACTTGTCAAGAAGGGAGATGAGCAGTCATACTTTGTGTTGTCAATGTAAGTAGTAACCATTTGTCATCTCACATTTGAACATCCAGATGTAGTGTCCATTCCTGAAAGAATGAGAACTGCTTTCTAAGAAGCTCAACAATTAGAGAGGCCATCTCATAATTAGTGGCAGTTTTGTGTGATTCAGTTTAATGTAATCTGTGTTTACATGGTCATCTTATAATTAATGGCAGTTTTATGTGATTCAATTAAATGTAATCTTTGTTTACATGCTTATCTTATAATTAGTGGCATCAGTCAAATGTAACCAAAGGTATGAATGAAGGTAGTATAGTGTTTTGTTGACTCTAAAAGGCAACTTTCACAATTTATCTCTATTACAACCAATTCTTGTTTCAGCTTCTACTTCTTATAACTTGCTTCAACAAATATTTACACATTATTGTCAACTTTTAATACTAACAAACGTTACAAGAACACCATACTTGTGGATCACACTGGATATGTTGTAGTACATGTTACAAGAAGACGTATCATATATACCCAACCTTTCATATTATAGGATTTGAGTATGGGACTAAGGTGATTCAGAGAGGGATTTCCATTCACAGAAAAGAATATTTTCCTCCATATTAGAGCCACATAGGTTCTATATTCATCGATATAACCTTGGCACGATGCAGGGAGAAGATGGTTTGTCCTTCAATTTCATTTGAATTCCATTCATTCCAGTCTCCAGAACATCTTGAAGCACAACAATGCTTGAACAGTTCCAATCCAGTTTTGCCTGGCAGTACGGTATAGACAATAAATAGGAAAACATGGAGGTCGAGAATTATGGTAGAAGTGTAGTTAATAGTCAAGTATCTCTTCTCTTATTAGTTGTAGTGTTATACCTATATAGTATATTTTCACTTTAGTCCTCTCCTTTACATCTAGTGTTGTTGTCTGTGCATTTTGGATATACCTTAGTTGTATTATTCTCTTCAACTTGATTTTTTTTTTCCACATTTTTTCTATAGCCGAAAGTCTACCAGAAACAGACTCTCCACCTTGGTGGGGATAAGATCGGCATACATCTCACCCTCCCCAAATTCCACTTGTGGGATATACTGGGTATGTTGTTGCTGCGTTCTATGCAGCACCAAATTTAAGATAAAATGGATAAAGGTGGGAGAAGAAGACATGATCAGTACATAAGAATTGAATCCATTCGTGAAATTGAAATGTAAATGTTCACAGATCAAGAATTGGAAATTACAAAGTACATATTACAGCAGAATTGGCTTATTTAAACACCAGCCAGTAATTTTAAGCCATCCTATAATACAATTCATCATGTATTAAACATCAATTTTACAGTTGGATGTGAGGATGTTAGGACCAGTTAAATTTTCTATCACTGCACTAGTACCTAAAAGTTTCAATCTTTTCGTTTTCACAAGTTAAACTTACAAACATTAAAGCTATCTCCGACCTGCGCTGGCTTCTCTACGCCTCCGTCTCCTCCCGGAGCGACCCAAAACGACCCTACCTTGCCGGCGGAGACGACCAGCTAATGACATACTATTATCATGATTATCATCATCACTATCACTATCTTCATCTGAATGATCTAAACCACCCCTTGGGAGGTTGAGGTCCATACCAGCAGGACCTCCATCCAATGTTTCGTTTAAGTGTCTCTCATGCCGCCTTGACCCAGTATTACCTGTTGAACCTACAGCCTGCAAAAACAGAAGCACATTCATCAAATTGCTATTGATTCCCACGCCAAAACCTTCATTACGATCCATCAGATCTGCATCAAGACCCTCCTCATCCTCTGAATCAAAATGATAATTACTTCTTTCTATCACGTAATCACCAAAAACCACTGCCCCTGGTATTGACGAAGTTACAGTGCTGATAACGTCATCCCTCTCTCGTTCTCTCTCAAGCCTTCTCCATTTTTGTTCAAGAAGGGGGTCTACTTCACGTGGCCCAGCACAGGGGTGCTCTGCCCTAACATGTTTTCGCATCTCCTTATAGCTTCCAACAAATGAGCAGTCATCATGCATGCAGCTTCGTTTCTTAGAATTCAGACACATTCGAGCAGGTTCAACCACAGTCCAACCCTTCACTTGGCCACGACAAAGTGGGCATGCAAGTTCAGTCACCCCCTCTTTCTCAGAAGGGCCGACAGTTGAAGTATCAGTTGAACCTTGAATAGGTTGAGTCTGATGAGGCAGTGATAATTTAGTGTAGGCTTTCTTGTACTGATCGAGGCAGTTTGAATAGCGGAAGCTAGTCCCACACATATAGGGGCGGCATCCTTTCTCATGGGAAGAGCACAGAAGTAGAACAGCATTGTGGGGATTTTCCATGCATACAGAACATGTTGCATCTTCCCAATCTTTCTTCTCAAAAGTCCCGGAGCATTTCTTTTGGTGCACACGTTCAGATTCACTAGCAGATGACGAAGGGTATGGGGTGACCCTGGATCGTCGAGAAGAAAACCTGCGTCTTCCTGTGGTTCCTTTGGCCATTTCCTAAACAGCACAACATTTAAATAATTTAACATAATACAATTTTGTTAAAATTAGAAAGTTCCTGTGCATTATAACGGAACTATCTACTTCAAAATAATTCACTACATATACCATACAACAATTAATAGGAAAACTCAGAAATATGCTACAGCCATTCATAGAACAGAGTCCAGTTGTTGTTATGAACAAGAAGAAACACTGAACAAGAACATTCGAGGATGCAATTCTAGTCCTCAGATAGATTAAAGTTTTGCTCAGTTGTATATAAGAATGTGCTCTGCCATTCTTCATCTTGTTCTGGAGGCTATGGTCTATGTCCTCCTCCAAGTTCTAATTTTCCATGATAATACACAGGTTGGGGTCAAAGCCTAAACCCCTCACCTCTATGGTGATATTTGAATTTAAAAAAAAAAAAAAAAAAAAAGGATGCAATTCCAGTACTGTTTTCTCATCTCTAAATTGACTAGGAAAACAAAAAGTGTTGTTCAATCACAAAACAACCAGATGGCCTAGTGGCAAGTGAATGGACAGAATCTAAATGTCGAGGAGCCTTAATTAAACTGAGAGGGTGCAGACTACAGAGTTAAACCCAAAGGTTTTACACTTTATGTAAAAGCAAATTATTACTAATGCTTCTGCTAAGAATGACCAAGCACCCAACAAACAGGTTAGCAAATTAAAAGAAAAGGACCCCAGGGCTTATAGCTCACACGTAAAGGTTGAGGGATCTGAGGCTCAGGTCACAAGTTCGAGCCCTACGCAAAGTATTTCAGTGGAGAAGGGTAGGGGGCAGACCCATCATCACGATTTGGCTCCAGACGGATTTTTAGGTATCGATAAAATATAGCATTTCATTTGAATTTAATCATGGAAAGACATGTTTTGAAAATAAACAATTATACCCCACAAGAGATGAGATAGAAAATGCACTTCAGTTAACCTTGATCATAAAAGACAAATATGGACGCAGAAAGGGAATCAAATACCAATAGAAGCACCCGACCACTCACTGACTTCTTTTCGACCCTGACATTCAATCCATTTCATCCTCAAAAAGTGAATAGTAAGTGATTCAAAAACTATTCAACTCGGATAAATCAAATAGCATACAATTTCACATAGCTAAAAAGTCATTTCCAGCTTACCTGAAAAACTAAGGAAATAAAAACTTTTGCACAAATAGTAAAGAGAAATACCAAGAAGAAAGATGTAAAAGCATCATTTCCATATAAGACAACTAAAGACTCCTGCCTAAACATGCACCATAATGCCGCTAAATGAGATTTGTAGCTGCCCGAAAGAAATCAGGTTCTAGCTTCTAATAAAAGAAGTGAGTGAAGACATTCGCCCTTCCCTTTATACTTTTCACATGAATAGGCTTCTACAATAAAAAAGGACTCTCCAGACTCTTTATAATTAACAATTATTACTCTCACAAGGCTCAAATGGTGGCCCATAGCAAAAGGGGGATTAGCATGTCTAATTCTATGTTGTCGATTTGCCCGATATAAATGCAAAGGCCTAAAATTAAAGGCATGTATGCAGTACTCCAGGGTGGACATCATAATGCAAATTGCGAATACAAAAACAGAGAGCTAACAAAGAAACCACATCCCAGATTGCATTACAAAGTCTTGACTCTTAAGTAGTGGCCTGCAATTCCCCTCTGGTGTAGCCCAATAAAATCTTTAGCCATCAAAAAGGAGATACTCATACTCAAAAAGGAAATACTCATATGTAGCCCACTGATATCAGCCATATAAGCAGTTTGACCAAATGTCAGCAAAGCGCTTAAACTTCTTAGCTAAAGATATAATTACAGTTTAGCTGTGCACAAGACTCTAGCACAAGTCCCACCTGACCACCCATCCCGTAGACAAAGCATAAACGGCATACTGATCACTCCCGACGGAATCAACAAGAAAGAGGGAAGAAATGAAGGACGTTGCATTACAAAATCCACAATCTAAGAGCCTGATCCTGGAACACTCAATCCAACAACTTACAATTGACGAGATGTGATTGGTGATAATACCAAATAATAATAACAATAAAACGAGACTCCACGAGAAGAAGTCAACGGAATGAACTTACATAACTATCATATTTAGACAGATTGTTATTGGTAATTGCGATCAGATAAGCAACCAACAACTGCCAGATCTCTGGAAATGAAGGCAGCCTATGGGGAAAGAAACTGAAAGCAGGCCTCACAACTACAGATATGCAAATACCAACTACTCAAAATCAAATGCAGAACATTGTAATCATCAAACACTCACATTTCATTGCCTGTTAAGCTAAATTCATCTGAAAATATTTTTTTTTTAAAACCCACCTTCAGTTCAAGCAAATCTGGATCCAAAATGACAAATTATAGCAACAAAGATGCATCCAATTGCTCTGCACACACACACACACACACACACACACAGAATTAACCTTTCAGATGATGCATCCAACATATAAAACAACTTGCCAACGAAACAATCACGCGCAAAGACAATTACAAACATTGAATAAACAATTGCAATGATACAAAAGCTAAAGCATCAAACTTTATTCAACAACAACATATGCAATGTGATCCCACAAGTGAGGTCTGTCTGGGAGGGTGAAATGTACGCAAACCTTACCCTACCTTGAGAAAGGATCAAACTTTAATTAATAACAACAACAACACACAGTACGATCCCACAAGTGGGGTTTGTCTGGGAGGGTGAAATGTACGAATACCTTACCCCTACCTCGACAAAGGATCAAACTTTAATTAACATAACTCAAAAAACCACATTTCAGATTCACCAATAAGCTTATTATCCCATAATCAAATCCAACAATCAACCAATACAAATTACACAACTTTAAATCTCCTAATAAATAAATAAATAAAATCAAAACAATTATGACATCATAATTTATAAACTAATCAAGATCTTTTATTAGGATCAATCACTTACCATCATGCAAAAAGTTATAACTTTTAGCAAGAACGTAACAATAACAACATATCCAGTGATATCTCATGACCATCATATTGGATCAAGAAAACAAATAAAAGGTAATAATAATTAAAGGTTTCTTACCAGATAAATCAATTGGTTGAATAAAAAGAAAATGAGAGGGGGTTTGTTTTGGGGGGGGGGGGTGGGGTTTATATAGAAGAAAATGGGATTCGTGGAGTCATTTGTACGCTATTTTTTCACTTTTTTTCCTATCTGGTTTGCGAGCGGGAGCTAAAGATTGGATGAAATGGGAAATAGCGGTTTCACGCGCGGGTTTGACAAGTGACTTTCACCTGCCCTCTCGGTTCCGGTTTATGTGAACATACTTAGAGCCGTTTAGCCAATATTTTAAAAAGTACTTCTATAAACTATTTGTGTTTGATCAACTGATTTGAGAAGTCTTTTTTTAAATTAAATATGTTTGGATACAAAAAGTGATTTTGAGCGTCAAATTATGAGAAAGAGCAGTATTAAGATTCAGTTTGCAACTAATATTATTTATAAAATACTTAATTTAATTTTGTTATTTTCATTTAGTTTAATTATAAAATAAAAATATATATTATGATTTTTAATTAATAGAAATAAAATTAAACCAAAAGAGAAAAGCGGGGAATAAATCAGTATTATATTTGAGAGATGTATTGATTAAAATAATTAAAATAGTATGGCAAATAAATATTCTTGGTAATGATATTTTTGTCTTGAAAGTTATTAAACTTCTTCTACTTCTGATTCTAGGGAGAAGCTGAAATTTGTAACTTCTCCCTAATAGCAAAAAAACTGCTTCACTTCTTTTCAAAAGTGCATTTTTTTTTTGGCCAAACACGTTAAATTTTTCAAAAATAATTTTTTTTCGAAAAAAAAAATATTTTTGATTTCTGAAAAACTTGGTCAAACAAGCTATTAAACTACTATAGGTATGAAGCAATTCACCATTAGGCTTCAATGCTACAAATTCAAAACTAGCTCTTTGAACTTTTGAGATGCATTCAAAGTTATTACTCCCTCCGTTCCAAAATGGTTGTCATAGTTTGACTTAGAGCGGAGTTTAAGAAATGTGGTAAGATTTTTGGAACTTGTGGTCCAAAATATGTCATACATAAATATGTGGCTATAAAGCATTTCATTAAAGGTAAAGTAGTAGTTTCAACTCAAAAATGTTTTCAAATTTAGAATTGTGTCATTCTTTTGAACGGGCTAATAAAATTTATGGTAATTTAACCACCAAGAAATTCTTATTGGACCTTTGGTTTGAAAGGACATAAATTTGGATTGGTTTATGGAGACTAGACTTAATGGACTAATCTATAAATGTTAATTGGCTTCCTTTATTGACCCAAAATATTAAGAACAAACACAAAATATCATCTCTAAGTTACTTTTTTTTTTCATCATATATCCAATTATTGAAAAAGATTTTCGCTGCTATATTTTTTTATCACTTAATGTCATATTTTCATATTTTATTTAAAACTACCACTTTCATAATCTTAATAAAAATCTACTAAAACAAAGTGTATCTTCTGACTCATTAAAATAGAGATTTTAGTCAATAACACATTCATCATCTCCAATAAATCTATCTAATCCCGAATATGACACCCTCTATTTTTTTTTTCTTTTCCATTTTACATTTGAAGTAGTATTATTATTATGTATAGATATAGTATAATTAATATATACTACTATTTAGATAGTATTAATGTTAAAAAATTTGTACAGTATATGTGCACAATGAAATATGTTACATGTAGTATTTAAAAGAGGTTGTGTTCTATGGATCATATATTTAGTGAGAAGATATTTTTGGATACACCTTTTACGCTCCGTTTGGATGGTTGTTACCCATCGTTTCATAATGTGTTGTATTATATTGTATTGTATCGTACGATACTGTATCGTATTGTGTTGTACAATATTTTGAATAGACTGTATTGTTTACCGTAGTTTAATAATCAAAAATAAGGTAAAGGGTAAAATAGAAATATTAAATAATAAGTGAGGGCATAATGGGTAAGAAAAATAGGTAACGACGCGATCCCACCAAATCGGTCGTTACATAAAGTGAGACTTTTCATAGTTACATAACCATGGATTTAACGATACCATACAATATTAATTAGAAAAACAATCAAAACAAACGTCGTGTCCATAATAACAATACAATACCATATCATGAGTTACAACCATCCAAACAAGGTATTAGTGCCATATATAACTAGTAATTAAATGTTTATTAATCTTAAGGGATGTATGGCTATGAAAACATTCCATAATAACTTAGTTTAATATATATAGTAAGACTTTATCCAATTTTATACGAACTCAATACACTAAAAATGTCTAATTGTCTACAATGATCTCACTGAAATTTAATTAGATCTAGTTGTGTTTGATAAAGATTTCGTGCAAAAATATTTAGAAATTGTGTTTGGATAAACAGTCTATACAAAAGCATTTGGTGTCCATATGATGTTTCTTTCGAAAATATTTAACATATACCTCACCATGTTATAATAACTATACAAACTTTATCACTTCTTGTCAACGAAAAACTAATTAGGTATTTTGAACATATATGTTTAGGCCCGAGCATCGAGCGAGTGAGCCGAGTCCAGTCCGAGCCGAGCTTTACCGAGCTTATTATGATACCGAGTCGAACCAAATCGAGCTTTATGTCATACATAGCCGAGCTGAGCTCAACCGAGTTTTGCTAGAATTTGACCGAGCTTGAGCAGACTTTATTATTTTGTGTTCCCATACTTAATAATATAGAAAATATTAAAAGTAATGTAAAGTTCTATTTTTTTTAATAATCAAGCTAATCGAGTTGAACCGAGTTTATCCGAGCTCAGCTAAACATTAAATAAGCTTCAGCCGAGCAGAGTCTCTTTTCAAAATGAGCCAAGCCAAATCGAGCTCAGAACCGGTTCAGCTCTATGCCCAGGCCTATATATGTCTGCAACGAATATAGATCTACAAATATTATGTATGCATAAATCACATGGAATGAAAAAGGGAAGTGAACCCACGCGCAATGGGAATGCGTGGCAACGAGGTTACAATGTACTACCAGTATATTAGGTTAATGCCACGTTACTTTTGATTTTCCAAAATTAATTTAGTAAATTTAAAATCTTATTTTCATGGACCTTAAAAAAAATATTAATAATGCGAGCTTTTTGATTATTTTATTTTTATTTGTATTTCTCTTCGATAAATGTTCATTCCAAAACAAAATGAGAAGAGAATAATAATTTATATTGATATTATAAAATGACGAACAAACTCTTTTAATAACCATGACAAATAAAATAAGGCGAATGGAATATTTTTATATTTCTTATTTCTATTACCTTTTTAACTTCTTTTTGTTGGCAACTTGGCATGTTCCTCGAATCTACCTGGTCTTTAAGTGCTAAAACTCTACTTCTCCTGTTTCAACTTATGCAGTAAAGTTTGAACAGTCATGAAAGCAATTCTTTTAAAATTTATGGTAATACATATATCATAACATTTGTATGATTAAATTTTTTTTGCAACTTGTAATCTAAACCCTCCCATAATATTTTTAGTGGTGATAAAATATTCTTGTTAAAGATAAGATCAGCAATTTAAATTAAATTTTCTTAATTTTTTTTAAATATTTTTATAAAACAAACAATAAAGAAATAGTATCTGTAGTGAAAAAAAATGTTGAAGAAAAGTGCATCAACAAAATTGAGAGCTGGAGAGAGGTGCTCCAACACAAATGAGAGCTACTTCAACAATTGAAGATTGATAAAAAGTACATCAACAAAATTCGAAGATTGGAAAGAATAACTTTGAATTATATTCAACAATATCACGTAATAATAAACTAAAAGGGAGAGTATAGTATATATCTTTGAAAAACTCAAATTATGAAACATTGAAGAGTATTTGAACAATGTTAATGAATTATATGTACGAATTCTCTAGGACTACACGCAAATCACAAGTAGTTGTTGTTAGAATAACCATCACTTTGATTAAAAATATGTTAAATAATAAACTTGATTTAGATTCCATTAGTTGTATCCAGAGACGCGACTTTAACTAAAAAAACAACTAATTCATGTTTGACACGTAAAACAATTGATAAAGAAGTCATTATTCTAGTTGATCAGTGGCGGACGTAGAAGGTAGACTACGGGTTCGACGGAACCCAATAGGTTTAGCGCAGACAGTGTATTTGTGTTAAAAAAATCACTGGATAGGTACAAAAATCAAGTCGAGAACACAGTTACTTGCACTTGAGATTGTTATTCCAAAATTTAAAATCCATAAAATTTAAATTCTGAATCCGCCTCTATAGTTGATTGTATAAACTATAAAGAAATTTTATCATGATAGTCAATTAGGACTTTGGTGAATGATTGTTAAATAAAAATCACACATACATTTTGCCTATGGAAAATTTTGATAAACAAAAACTGTAACCACGTTAACAATTACTCCCTCCGTTTCAAAATGGTTGTCATAGTTCGGATTTCGAGAGTCAAACAAGTTTAACTTTGACTGTAATATTTTCATATGTCTTTTAAATATTTTGAATTATTAATTATCGTGACTTATAGTACTTTTTATGTAGTTTCTAAATATATAAACATCATTACAAAAAACTTAAAGATTATATGTTTAAATTCACGGTCAAAATGAACTCGGTTGATTCTCGAAATCCGAACTATGACAACTATTTTGGAACGGAGGGAGTATATGATGAATTCTATAAACATTATCACAACAAAAGCTTTTGACTTTTAACTCTGAATTACTTGTCAAAGTGGAATCTTCCACCAAATGACAAATACAAATGACTAAATACTGATGGCTAATTTACAAAACTGTGATACCTTAGGCAATGGTTTGCTTTATTGACCTCGGTTAAAGTAGTTTTACAAGAATGACCTCACTAATTTTAAGTAAGTGCTCGTTTGGAGGCAACACTTCAAGTTTTAAACTTGACAAGTGCACCCACGGGGACAGCACTTCAAGTATAAAATGACAAGTGCTGCAAGTGCTGCCACCGTGACAGCACTTGATCTTTTATCTCTGTCAACATTCTCCCCAGATAACTTGAAGTGCAGCCTTGCAGACAGCACTTGCAATTTACACTTGAAGTGTTTCTCCCGAGGTGCAGCACTTGCAGGCAGCACTTGCAATTTACACTTGAAGTGCTTGTAAATTTATAACGTGAAGTGTTGCCTATCGATATCATTTTGCTAAATCATTCTTAAGTGGGAACAAAAAACTATAACCAAGGATAAGGGATACATGTAGTGAAATTTTTTGAATCTTGGAGGTGCCCGAATAATTTTTAGAACTTACAAAGGGAATTAGGTACTATTTGTTTTTTCAAAACAACTTTCATAATTTTGCTGGTATATCTTATTGTTTAGTTTTCCAGATTGCCCTCACGAGTAATTCCAGAGGAGTGCCTTTATTGTTTTGCAACAAAAGGAAGAGATTAGGGTGCAAATATTAAAAATAATAGGATAGGGTGCTAATTGCAAAAGAGAGTATAGGTTAGGGGTACAAAATGCCAAAATAGTCGAGACCGACTGAACTAGATTATTTGCAGATGTAGCCTAATTTGATGTTGTCCTTTATATTTGACCCCTTCTCAGAAATTGAACTCTGAGAAAATTCAACGTTTGAAATCAAGCAGGGAACCACACTTTTGTGGATTATAGGTGATAACTAACACCTTCATAATTTGAAGCCTCACTTAAAATTTTGAAGTTAATTTGAAGTTATCATTTAAAATTTTGAACTATAAACAACTTAGGTACTTGAGAGGTCTAGTTAAAAATTGTATTAGGGAGAGACTTAAAACAACTCCAAAAGTGTCCACGGTTGGAACCTATGTTAAATAAGAAGTTAAAGTAAGGATCAACATGTTATATTCATTGTACCATCTTGTTAAATTGTTAACATATTCATTGTACCTATCTTGTTAAATTGTTAACAAAAATGCGGTTAGATTTGCAAGACTGGTTGACTATATTCATGGGATAATTACACTAAAAGACAAGCAAAAGACGAAAATTACCCGATATATCACCATTTTCCCGAGATAGTAGCCCGCCGCAAGTTTATACAAATTTATATAAGTGTATAAAATTATATAAATTTGTATAAGTGTGTATATGCTAGTGAATACATCTGTATATTAATAATTTTTATATGAATTTTTAATTTTTTGTGTATATTTTTGTATTTCTCTCATTGCTACGCATTTATCTATGTATATTCATATATAATTTATTTTTTGGGGGAAGATTTGTGTGTATAAATTTGCCCAAAACAATGATATAGATGCAATAAACAACATGAATTCAGTAAAATACAAAAAAGTAACAACATCACTGGCAGATGAGGGAGTATGCTGGCGGCTCAGTGGCTGGGGAGGGGGATATTTGGTAGCTAGGGTATTTTTAATAAAGACGTGCTAAAATTTGTAATTTTAGGGATGGGTGCTATACTGGAAAAAAATATGGCATCCTGTTTGTAATTTTGGATAGTAGACTGCCTATTTTTGAAAATTTCCCTATATTCATTGTACTTACCTCGTTAAATATTTATTAACAAATGTGAATATATTAATAATATGTGAATTGATAAATTATAATTAAATAATAAAAATTTATATGCAAACACATTTTATCCACATGATGATCTATGATGATATAGGGTGATTTATAGAAATATTACACTTCTAGCATCCCGTCACAAATTTGACCCCCCGTAAAAAAATCTTACAAATTTTGTCCCCACGAAAAAGTCATGACAATAGATAGATTTTTCTATTAGCAAAGAGCTTACTATCGCCACAAAGTTTTTTCTCTCGCAACTGCCAACAACTTTTCTTGAAGGGGGCTATTTGTCTTAGACTTTTTTTATGGGTGTCTAAACTATATCTATTTTGTGCAAACATTTGATGATTTTATGTAAAATCGGCGATCCATATATACGGGGCCACTTTTGGCAATGATTTTTGATTTGAGGCCACCTTTTTTATTGGTTTTACATGAGAGACCATTTTTTGGAACTTCAATTCTTTTGGGTTGAACTTCACACAAGTTCGCCCCACAAGGATTGAAGTTTAACTTCAGGCCACCACAAGGATTGAAGTTCAACTTCAGTGCATAAGGGTTAGAAGTTTACGCATCTATACATAAAAGTTACAGATTGAAGTTGAAACTTCATAATTTAGGCATGAAGTTCAACCCACAAAGTTTGAACTTCAGCCCACAAAGATTGAAGTTTCAAAAAGTTGCATCTCATGTAAGACCAATAAAAAAAGTGGCTTCAAACTAAATACCAGTGACAAAAGTGGTCTGTAGGTGAAAATTTTATATATATACGTTGCCTTTTTTGGGAAAAGTGCACGAATAGCAACTTTTACCAGTGGTCTTTAATTTGAGGTTATTTTTTAATTGGTATTGCATGGGAGGTCACTTTTTGGAACTTCAATCCGTGTGGGTTGAAGTTTACGCATCTATGCCTAAAAGTTCAGCCCTTATGGATTGAAGTTGAACTTCATAACTTAGGCATAAAGTTCAACCCACAAGGTTTGAACTTCAGCCCACAAAAATTGAAATTTCAAAAAATGATCTAATGTAAAATCAATAAAAAAAAAGTAGCTTCAAACCAAATACCAGTGGTAAAAGTGGCTCGTGAGCGTCTTTTTCAAGTCTAGAACATGAGGAGTGCAGAAGATAACGGGGTAGAGAGGATGAGGAAGTCTAGTTATAGGAAACTTAATGAACCAATGTCGGGTCAACACTTTATAGCCTTTTGGAATAAACTTTAATTTCTTAATTGTTACCATCTGAAGAACCTACTAATTATTTTTTGGAAGGTTTATGAAAATACTCATTAAAATAAAAAAATTTACCCACTCTTACTCATAAGTTTCATATTTATCAGTCCTAGCAATAAATTATTTACATATCCTTCCCATCTATACTTATATACTATAAGTTATGTAGTATATCATAAAGACATACGCCCATAGGGTATAATAAAGATATACAATAATAAATTAGTATGTTGGGTAAATACTTTTTACATGGGTAGTATAATTTTTTATGAATAGAGTGGATAAATATTTTGAATTTTAAATGTACATAGTGTAAAAACCCTTAGCCTTTTGATCCGATCAGTTATTATAAAATTTCTCTTTTACTTTAACCAGACAACTAGCCACACAAAAATATAACAACAATACAAGTCTAGATCATAAGGTCTTTAAAGTATATACTCCTTCCGTTCCAAAATAGGTGACACTATTTCCTTATTAGTCCGTTCAAAAAAGAATGACACAATTATAAATTTGGAAACATTTTTGAGTTGAAACTACTACTTTACCCTTAATGAAATACTTTATAGCCACATATATATGTAGGACTTATTTTAGACCATAAATTTCAAAAGTCTTACCATATTTTTTAAACTCCGCTCCAAATCAAATTAAGACAATCATTTTGGAACGGAGGGAGTATATGTCAAACTGGAATCAATCAGTTCTTCCTAATTGTCGTCATCGTGGTTGAATAATACCACGAAAGAAAATCAAGTCATTTGGAATCATATGGGCATGTGTCAGATTAATTAGTTGACTATAAGTTTTTAGCATTTTTTCAAAACATACTGTATTATATTCTCTTTGACAAAAAATTGAAAGAAAAAAATGTAAGAAAAATTACTCTCTCCGATACACTTTATTTGATGTTTTAGTCTATTTTTTTTGGTCCATAATATTTGATCTTTTCAGAAATCAAGATGGAATTTTACAATGTCACCCCTTGCTAATAAATGACTCTAAATAAAATAATAAGTAATAATAGTTTGAATAAACTGACGGCAGATCAGGTTTGAAGGGTAAACACAAATAAAATAAAAGGGACAAAAGAATTTGACTCAGAAATAGGTGGCAAACTCATGATTTCCAATTGTTTTAATTTGGCAGTTCAAAATATCCTGTTTTCTGGTATTGAAAGTGACTTGTAACACTAATTTGGTAAACTATAGAAGTAAATAATATGCTATAGTTATTAAAACTAACTAGTAATGTAAAAATCTTTACACAGTATGTATGTGTAAGTCAATATTTTAGGATTGTAATGGTTGAACATGGCAGTTTCTTTAGTAGAAAGCTAATAATTTAAAGAGGATTAGAATTTATATATTAGAAAGAAAGAAAGAAAGAAGCTTCATTAGGGTTGGTTGGTGAACTCGGGTATTAAGAAACTGAGATAGGGTATCAAAAAGTATATCGGAAGGCGGAGGGGGAAGGAGGAGGACACTGGGCGAGATCTATCAGCAGCGAATTCTCCATACAAATAGAGGCACCTATCAAAAAAATACTTCGAAGGCTTCGGGATCGAGGTCTCATTAGCCGAAGAAGACTTTAAAATATGAAACCTTGGTCAAGGACACGAAAGCAGACGAAGTTAATTTAAATATTATATAGAGTAACCATATTTGTCTAGTTCTTTATTTAAATATGCATAATTTAAATTCAATTTGTTTTCGTGTCATGAGAGTCTATAAGTTCTAATCATTTAGATCTCATCATCCAATATTAGTATGTAATCTTTTCTTGCAAGGAAAGAAGAATATTTTTTTATACAACCACCTATTTTATTCGATCTGAATAGATCAGATCCATTCAAATATTGTCAAGTTCTTTAAATCATCAAGATATTAAAGATTCCTCGAAAAGTGACCTATTAGTAACACTTGGTTAGGATGATGAGACACTTACAAAAATACCCATAAAACCTAAAATAATTACAGTCACTATCCACTACTTTCAAATATTATCGGACCTGCCTACTAAATTATTTACCCACTCTACCCACCCAGACTTGTATACCATAGTTTATGCAGTATACCATAAAGGTATATACCTATAAGGCATAACAAAGGTATACAGTAATAAATGTCTCTCCAGACTTGTATACCATAATTTATGCAGTATACTTTAAAGGTATACACCTATAAGGCATAGAAAGGTATACAATAATAAATGGGTAGGTTGGATAAATACTTTTAGTTTTATGGGTAGTATAATTTGTAATGAGTATGACTTGTAAATATTTTAAATTTTATGGGTATAGAGTGTAAAAATCTCTAGTATGATTGCACAACCAACATAACTAGTTTGTTTGGATACTTAGAATAATTTTAAATAGTAAGTAAAGTAATGAACGAAAGACACACACAAATAATGTGAACTATTTTCCAACTTTGTATTAATCTCAAAATATAAAGGACATAAAATCTAATACTCAGACAATACAATTTTTCCTTTGTGCGTGATCACTCGCACTTTTTGGTCTCTCAAACTCTCTCACCAAGGCAGAAATAATGGTCACAAGTAATTATATAACATGTAGGATGTAGAGTAGGGGTACTGAGTTCGATAGAATCCAATAAATTTTGTGCGAAGAGTGTATTTGTATTTTAAAAAAATATTAAATATGTACAAAAATCAAGTCGAGAACCATTAACTTTCACTTAAGATCGTTATTCTAAAATTTAGAATCCATAAGGTTCAAATTTTAAGTTCTAAATTTTAGATCCGTCTCTGCGTGCCATTATATGTGCCACTCTTATAAGAGTGCAGTTAATATCCCAACTGCTAGACAATCCAAATAATACAAAAACTTAGCTGAATTACAAAGTCACATTCACTACCAAAAAAATTGAAAATCGCAACTGAACATTTTCGTCGCTAAACTGCCTAATTCTGTTGCTAAACAAATTTTCCATCACTATATGACTAACTCTGCCGATAATATATCCTTAGCTAACACTATTCGTCGGATTTATTCGTCGCAAAATCCGACGTTAAAACCATGCACGAAGCTTACGCTATCTTCTGATGTTCATGCCAACAACACACTTGTCATGACACTCATTCAGCCATATGTCATGCTAACATTGCTCATTCTTTGTCTTGGCAATAGGCCACTATGCCATGACGCCCCAATATTTTGCTAAGTCATTTGCCTACATGCATGTTGTCACCTAGTCAACCTCAAGGTTGCAACACTCGTCACACATCAGCTTAATTACACCAGGACTTGACATGCCGCGAATCCTCTTGAAAGAGAGGGGTGCCTTCGGAAACGCCGATATAACATTCTTATTCCCCACAGGTTCTATCAAGAGCCACCATCAAAGATTTTGACGCTCATAAACATGACTCCACGAACGCCTCGACACAAGAATTACACATTTCTCAACCACATTTAACCACCACTACACCCTTAATAGTGTCTTAAAAATCAAAATTCACATCTTAGGAGTAGACTAATTTCATCAACCACATTATCAGTAAGGCAAGTCATTATTCCAAAAATCTATGTCTACAAATCAGCACTAATCGCCTTATTACAATCACCATTACCAACCACCAGCATTATCAACTAGTACTCCCTCGAGTTTTAAGTGTACTTCTCCAAATAGTCTTTACAACACTAAATGAAATAAGATTTTTTATTAAAGTAATTGGTGAATATTATATTTTATTATTATCATTATTATATTTTATTTTTATTACTAAGTTAAATAAATACAGAATTATATATATTTAGATATGGAGAAATCAAATTATTTTGTTTCCATATGAAGATTAGTTATTTGTAATTGTGAAGTAGTAACAAAAGTGCTTTGAGATAGTAGCAGCTTGTGTTTAACAAATTAATTAAGAAATGATTTTGTTAGTAAAAGTATTTTAAGTGTTAAATTACTAATACGATATGCATACCTACATTACAGCCTTATCAATTACTGTAGTAACGTAGCTCATAAAAAGTTGGGTAAACACTGGATTTTATTAATGAATTAATTTAATATTAATAAGATGTGGTCTGTAATTAAGAGGTTAGTAGTATTTAACTCGATAACAAGTAGTTTAAAAATTAAATTTAGCTTAACAATGGTTAAATTAACCTTTAATTTTTTTAATAATATAAGCCTATGAATAAGTGTAAAAGTTAATCGAACAAAAAAGTATTAGATATTAGTACAAAATTCCGATTAAAGAATGTAATGGTACCGATCCTCATAATATGATGTCAAAGAATATATATATATATATATATATAAAAAGTGCATTGAATACTTTTTTATAACCAAGAGAATGACAATTGATTGTAAATACCAAGTTAATCGAACAAAAAAGTATTAGATATTAGTACAAAATTCCGATTAAAGAATGTTAATGGTATGCTCGTATTATGATGTCAAAGAATATATATTAAAAAAAAAAGTGCATCGAATACTTTTTTTAATAACCAAGAGAATGACAATTGGTTGTAAATACAAATTTTAATATTGGTATTCTTGTCCTAAAAAAATTAAAAACACTTACTTTTGAATTTTTTTTTTCAGATTTAATTTAAAAAGCAGAAAACAGTTTTTGCTATATTAAATCTCAAAATGCATATCTTTTCACTAAAATTCGGGCAAACACTTATCTTAATAAAAGATAGTACTCCCTCCGTTCCAAAATGGTTGTCATAGTTTAATTTGGATTTCGAGAGTCAAACGAGTTTAACTTTGACCGTAATATTTTTATATATCTTTTAAATATTTTAAATTATTAATTATTGTGACTTATAGTACTTTTTATGTAGTTTTTAAATATATAAACATTGTTACAAAACATTTAAAGATTATATATTTAAATTTATGGTCAAAATGAACTCGTTTGACTCTCGAAATTCGAACTGTGACAACCATTTTGGAACAGCGAGAGTATGTTTTTGAACTTTCAAAGCTTGACCAATCAAGTAGGAGTACTATTTAATCTCTCAAATGTGGCATTAAATTATACTGTAATCTCAATAGCCAATTAATTTTTTGTTTTAATGGTTTTCCAAGGTCAACGTGAGAATTTGCTGCGGCGACGCATGCTCTTCCTCTATATTCACGCCTATACTATCTGTCCCACAAATAAGTCATTCTTATCCACCAATCAGCCAATTGAGAGATCCATTCTTATTTTTCTTTTTTTTCAAAAAATATATATATATATATCGTCATGCTTTTGTAGACCAGCTAGTATACATTAAAGAAAGTGGCTTCCTCAATTAAACTAGCTTCCTCATCTTCTCTTCCCCATGTGGCAGGCATATATCTATACAGACCAATCAATAGTTCAAGTCACACACTCCCATAATCCATTTTCTCTTCACAAAATTTCCTTCAATTCCCCCGTTTAGTTGACATGAATAGTTGAAGGGAAATATCCAAAGACCTTTGCCTCTGTTGAAAGGGTCTCGCCATAGTCTATTCCTTTGCTTTGTGTGAATTCTCTTGCCACTAACCTTGCTTTATATCTTTCTGCCTCTTTTCCGGAACTGACTTCGGAAGTAGAAGCTAGAGTAAATGCTACCGTTAAAAGGTATTCTCTTGAGGATTGATGTATGGACTTAGTTTTTGAGGAGTTAGTGTGTTTAGATTGAGTTCCCACGAGCGGAGGATTGAATTACTCTATCTCTTGATATTGCATTAGAGTTTCTCTCTCTCTCTCTAGATCTCTATATATATACACACACACACACACATACTACGTAGGGGATTGAAACTGAGTTTTGTACTAATTCTTAAGTGAGCTCAAGGTTGAATGTTACGTTAACCCTACTAACTTAATATTTTAAATTAACGATAACTGTTAGAAGTTTTTAATAAAAGAGTTAACAAGTGCTATGGTGGACTTTAAACTCTCGCAATTCAAGTCTTTGTTAAGGTGCTTAACTAATCGGCTGCTAAGCCATGATATTTCAAGTATTGTCATTTTCTTTATTTGTATTAATATTACGAGTATATTATATATATATATATATTAAAAAAATTTGACGAAGTAGTGTCTACTGTCTAGTGACACCCCTACCCATAATGTGCCTCCGCTCCTTACTAAAGGAGAATACGTTGCGATGAGAACTTATAAGCAGACTTATTTTATGAACAATTTTCAAGATTATAAACCTTGGTGGAAATTGTGAGGTACTTTCTCTTCTCTAATATTTTTCTATATCTCTTTTACTTATTTTGTGTGTGAGTTTTTTCTCTATGTTCACAAAAACACGAATTTAGAAAAATCGACGATTACATATTCAAAAGATGGATTACAACATAAGTCAAGGTCACACCTTATTCTGTTGGAATATACACGATCGATATTTTTTTGAACATTTGGAGTCTAGGGAGCGTTACGTTATTCTGGTAAAATATATCCCATAAAATATTTAAATGTCCTATCCCTAATCACTCATCGAAATATAAGCTTGAGTACGAAAATGATGTTATCTTTAAATAAAAACATTATAAGAGTCATCAGAATTCAACATTTAAGTGTTTATATCATGTCAATCAAGATTTTATATAAACCCCAAGATTTTACTAAACATCAAAATTGAGAAACACTCTGCATACCAATTAAATAGTGGAAACATTAACAATAAGATGGATTAGGTGCTAACAAATGCAAGACAATTACTACTAGTCTTTCATTTCTCACTACTAGATGAATTTATCATGGTGTTTCTTAAACTGAAAACAGTTGACTCAAAGCCTATCATTTCTTGTAACATTGTTGTATTAAAAAAATAACATTCACATTGCCAAATTGCCGAGGGATTATTTAACAATATAAAATTGATGACCCTTTAAAAAGACTGAAAATAGCCAATAAATAACACTTCTTGGATGTTAATGGAAATGGTCCAGAACTTGGAAACATGAACAAGTGTGAGATGTTACTTGCAAATACGAAATAAAAAGCACTTTCTGAATACTTAATTCTTACTCGATCTAATTTTTATGTAATATTTTCTATTTCCTGGAGTCGAACAAGTTATTCTTTTACCATAGTTTTTTTAATATACCTTTAAAATAATGTATATTTAATCTACGATCAAGTTAAGATGTTTGACCTTAAATCGAAAATTTTTACATAAATTAGGACAAATGGAGTAATTATCACTATCATTATCATCATCATTAGTATTATTTTTTGCTCCAGCAGGAAAAAATAATAGCATTCAGAAATTGCTTTTGTTCATATTACCATTACTCTATCTGGACGTGTCAATTTTTGTCAACCTATTTGTTTGATTAAGTAAATAACTATTTTTGAAATTTGTAGTTTTAAATAAGCCATAATATTTGTGTGATTATAATTTTTTCAAAAATATGGTCTTAAACATGTCCTAATATTTATGCCTATAAAAGTTCTTATTGAAAGTAGATTGAAATTTAAATCATATAATTTTGAAATTTAAAAAGAACTAATCCCTTTTAAAATGGATTAAAACAGAAATAGGTTCGCATAATCTTAAATGGATAGAATATTAAATAAATTTTGGATTGGTTGACTTCTTGTTTGTTCCTTGAAATGGAGAGTAAAGATGATATGAGTTGGAACCGCAAGTACCATACAAGCTAACAATACATTAACCAGCGCCCTTGTAGATCCAAGTCCTACTAAAAATTCAGTTTTTTTTGTTTCCCACCCGGTGTTCGGTATCTTTATTGGAGCCTCGACTAATTCGGATTCGTGCCGCGTAGAGCCCCATTCGGGGGGAAGCGCTCCCTACCAGTGATTTTTCCATACCCAGGGTTCGAATCCGAGACCTCTGATTAAGGGAGGAGTAGCCCTATCCGCTATACCACATCACTTGGCGGTAGTGATTAAGTAGCTAGTTTGTCACGAAACAGACTATTAGTGATAAAAGGCAAATTGTCATTTCTTCTTAGTAGTCATACCATGGGACATAAATTATTCACCGTCTCTTACAGATTACATCTTGCATTAGAATGCACTAAGTAAATACTTCTATTGATGATTCCACAGAAAAAAAAAAATTATTAATTAACTTTTATGTGATCTATTAGTGCATAAACTTCTCATTACTAATCCATAATTTCATTTTGAAAATGACATAGTCCGATCTCTCTCCTGTTGCCTTGATCCTTTAATGGCCTTCATAAATTTGAATGAAAGCAAAATCTGGAGTTCAAGATGAAAACGTTTGCAGAATATGAGTTTAACTTGTATATATTGATAGTGGTAAAATACTTTTATACTGCCAAATCATGTAAAAGATAACAAGTATCCATAATAGAGAAATTAATAACCTAAAAATAAGGGAGACATTATACGATCGCAGCATCACGTCTCCAGCTTGTGTTTCAATGACGGGTAAGGCGGTCAAGCTTTTTTTCTCTGTGCTTTATATCGGTCAGTATAAGGAATTTTTCTCGAGCTCGATTAACTCGTACAACGGATTAGCAATCCGCAAGCCAATGATGCTTAGCTGGTCTTTTCGGATTTGCTGCCCCTGCAGACTCTTCTTTTGAAGAATCTGATTCGCTAACATTGGTATACTGTTTTTCCCAAAGCCGACTTCCTTTATCGAGCGACTAGTTTATATCGTTAGCCATAGTTAATTCTAACATTTAAGACAAATAAACTTATCAACAAGAACAATACTACTCCTTCCGTCCCAAATTAGTTGTCGCCTTTAGCTTTTTCACGTCCATTAAGAAAACCATTAAATAGAGTGTGTATTTTACTATGTTACCCTATTTAATGTTTGACTATTTGTTGAGAATTTTTTTAATTATTAAGGGTATAGTTGGAAAAGACTAACAATATTAGTCTTCAAATCCTAAAGCGTCAACTAATTTGGGACAAATAAATCTTATTAAAGCGTCAACTAATTTGGGACGGAGGGAGTATATACTCCCTCCGTCCCATTTTAGTTGTCGCTTTAGGCTTTTGCACGCCCATTAAGAAATCAATAAATAGGGTATATTTTTTACTATTTTATCCCTAATAAATGAACTGGATTGACTTTTTCTAGGAAATACTCCTTTATTAAATATGGGCATAGTTGGAAAAAATTGGTAAAAAATGTCTTGAAATGCTAAAGCGACAACTAATTTGGGACAAATGAAACTTGCTAAAGCGACAACTAAAATGGGACGGAGGGAGTATATATATGTCTTTTGCAAGTTAAAATATGGGGATGACATAGAGAAATGGATATACTAAAATGAGGATCTAATCATAAAGAATGGAAAGACATTAATTAACATGAGAGGTCTTCCAGTTGACAATATAATCTCAAGATCTGATCCCAAGGCTCCTTAACTTAAGAAATTTCGTACAGCCTTCAGTCCAATTCTTTAAGTTAATTTAGTTGATCACTTTCTAATCATATCATCAGCCAGCTAAACCTTCTTTCAATTAGCATCAACATAAATATAATTTAATCACTTGCTAATCAAGATCTGATCCCAAGGCTCCTATATGAATGTTTTGTTTTCTCGTCTTGGTTAAAATACTAAGCGAAATACTTCATCCGTTCCAAAATGGTTGTCATAATTTGACTTAGAGCGGAGTTTAAGAAATGTGATAAGACTTTTGAAACTCGTGGTCCAAAATAAGTCATACATAAATATGTGGATATAAAGCATTTCATTAAGGGTAATAGTTTCAACTAAAAAATGTTTTCAAATTTAGAATTGTGTCATTCTTTTTGGAACGGACTAATAAAGAAACTATGACAATCATTTTGGAACGTAGGAAATAGTACTATTCCTTTTGATTCTAATATATTCTTTCTATTGTCACGTTATTAGCCATATCTTTAAGTTTTAGCATATAGTAATGTGTAGCAATTAAATCAGTAGAGATGATAATATATATAGACACACTAATGCATGTAAAATTGGATGTTAGAATTCACTTATTGTGTTCAGTTATATCAAAGGTGGCCTGATAAAATAAATATTTTCACGCGATTATTGTGTAGAAGTTACACTAATTTAATTAATATTAGTTTTAGTCTCTATCGGTTGTCAATATAAGTTGATTTTGAACCTATTACTTTTCTTGGAGTATTTTGACCTTATCATGGTTTTGTGTATTAATAATATTATTACTTTTACCATTATTTATAGATATGTAACTTATTTTATACTTTTATTTCTATTTTAATATCATAAAAATATGAGTTGAGCTTAAATAGAAAAATATGGTCAGTTGAAATTCATATAGCTGTCCCTAATCGTTGATGTTGCAGTTTCTATGTACTTTGGATCAGGGGCGAAACTATCTTGAAAGGAGGGGTGTCACGGGACACTGTTTCGTCGAATTTTTTTACCGGGAATTTATATAAATGTATGAAAAATCTACTATATGTTGGTATAAATACAAGAGGTGACACTACTTAGAACAAGAAGTCAAAGTGATTTAGTGGTTACTTTACTGGTTGTTCTCCCACATGACGTAGGTTTGAGTCAAAACAACCACTTTTTATCACAATTTTTGAATATTTATTCAATTAAAAATGTTTGGTGTTTGGGATTGAACCTTGTAAAGTTAAATAAATTTATGAGGCTTTAAACCACATATGCTAGACATCACTATATATTAGCCAATATTACCATTAAAATATACAAGTATACAATCGCAACAATAGGCTAACAACATAATCATTAACTTTGAAAAATAAAATGCGGATCTTCAGAATTTTACCAATGTCTCTATTCAAAATGACACCGCTTACAAAAAATTCTGCGTACGGGCGAAATAGGGTTCTACTGGGAAACCATGAATTTTTGAGTTTTCGCCATTGGTTACTGGTTGAGCCACTGGAATGGAATGAGATAAGAATCTCTGGAGATCTTTCCTCTCCACTTACTCGTAGGAGCGAGTCTACCCTGCAAAGCGGCTTCTCGCTTATCCCCATTTGAAAATGAGGAGATCCGACGTCAACTGCTTTGTATACCCCTAATATTTACATCTTTGATTCTTTCAGCAATAGTGATTGAATTTTCCCAAACATCATACATGTTTGAAACATGATACTTCTCAAAAATATGAAATTCAACAGCTTGACGGCTTTAAAAGTCTTAAGTATTAGTAGTAATAAATTGTCGTTTCTATGAACTAGCTAGATGAAAAAATTGCTCAAGAGTGCCTGACTGCCAGCTCTAGCTAGTTATAAATCTTAATTATTTTTGCCTTACTATACTTAGCTTGTTTAATAGTCAATTAAAGTTACAATTAAAGTCAATACTTAGATGTGTCCTTATATATCATATCTATTATTATGCTTCTTGTTTGAGACGAGGGAATTGACTTTGGTGCCTCAAAAGCAGCAAAAATAGACAATTTTAAGAAAGATACTCCTTCCGTCCCAAATTAGTTGACGTTTTAGCCAGATTCATTTGTCCCAAATTAGTTGACGCTTTAGAATTTCAAGACTATTTTTGTCAATTCTTTCCAACTATACCCTTAATTATTAATGGTATTCTCAAAAAATATTTAATAGTCATATATTAAATAAGGGTAACATAGTAAAATGTATGCTCTATTTATTGATTTTTTTTAATGAGCGTGCAATAGCTGAAAATGTCAACTAATTTGGGACAGAGGGAGTATATAATAAGGAGAAGAAGACAAGCTTGTAGCCCATCTTTTTTTCTCTCTTCCATATGGACATAATAAGCAGCAAATTTGAAAGTGAAAAGCTGGAGACCATTGATCTCTCCTTGAAGCTTGATCATGAAGAGCCATCAAATCATGCAAAAATACAAAGTAAAGAACAAGAATTGGGAGAAAACTTGAAAATAGAAGAGGTGCACATTCATTTACTTTCAATAATATTTTTTTTCCTGCATGAAACTTGATTTACATATGCATGAAATAGTAAGTGTTTGATTGTTCTTTTGTATTAGTTTTCGGTGTTACAAAAGGAGATGAACATGATGAAAGAGGAGAACAAGGTATTAAGAAAGGCAGTAGAGCAAACAATGAAAGATTATCATGCTTTACAAATGAAATTTTCCATTATTCAACAAAACAATGATGACAAGGTAATAAGTAATACTCTCTCCGTTCCAAAATGGTTGTCATAGTTCGGATTTCGAGAGTCAAACGAGTTTATTTTTTGGTTGTATAAACGAGTTTTCATCATGTTCTTGTTTTTGGTTGTATGTAGGATCCTAAAAATTTTCTTTCACTTAATGGAAATGATTATATTGGTCAAGAGATGATGTTCAAAAGTCCTAAAGAATTTGATATGAATGTTAAGAGATCAACACCAGCACCAACATCACAAGAAGATGATATTGAAGAATGTGAATTAGGGTTGTCTTTAACATTGCTAAGTAGTAATAGCAGTGCAAGAAAAGAGACAAAAGAAGATGACATTACAACTGGATTTTCTCCAATACAAAGTAACACTTCACATGGAAGTTATTTGGGAAGTGGATTAACAAGCCAAGTGACTTCTCCACAGAATAGAAAAGCTAGGGTTTCAGTCAGGGCAAGATGTGAAACTGCCACAGTAAGTTGAATATATACTAGTACTTTTTATTGACGGTTATCTGTAGTTAGATGATATGATAGTGTAAAATTTTTTTGAGACAAATATTCTTTTTTGGACAATATAAACCATGCAGAAGTAATTAGAGAAAGATTCATTTTTCAGATGAATGATGGCTGCCAATGGAGGAAATATGGACAAAAAATTGCTAAAGGAAATCCTTGTCCCAGAGCTTATTATAGATGTACAGTGGCACCAGGATGTCCAGTAAGAAAGCAGGTTAGCAAAACAAATTCTTGACTTAAAATTTTGAATTATGGCACTTTGAACACTATACACAGTGGCAGATCCAACAATGAGTCTACGAAATTTGGCAGAACGTAATATTTTGCCAAATTCGAACAGTATAAATAAATATTGATAGAGTTAGATATAAGTTTAATTTTTAGATTCATTATTACTCACTGTACACCTAAGTTGCTCGGATCCTTCAAAATGCCGCCGCACCCGTGTCGGATCCTTCAAAAATACACTACTTTTGGAGGATCCGACACGCATCGGACAGCATTTCCGGAGGATCCGAGCAACATAGCTGTACACTATGATTAATTTGTATCTTGTGATCATTAGACTTATTAAGTATTTTGATTAGGTGCAAAGATGTCTTGAAGATATGTCCATATTGATCACAACATATGAAGGAACACATAACCATCCACTTCCTGTGGGTGCAACAGCAATGGCATCAACTACAGCAGCAGCAGCAACAGCTTCCTTCATGTTGGTGGATTCAAGCAATATCAATTACTTAAACCAATCATTTTCCCCTTACCATAATAATGCTCCATACCAAATTCTCAACTCTTCTTCTTCTCCTTATACTTCCAATCTTAATTACCATCATGGTCCTTCTTCAAATAGGAATATTGTTCTTGATCATCATCATTATCCCATCATAAATTCTTCTTCAAACACATCATTATCAAAAGAACCAACTCAAATGGCCTATTCTTGGATGCCTAAACCAAGTAATAATGAAGGAAAAAACAATAATAATAATAATAATAATAATAATAATAGTAAATCATTAGCTGAAAATATGAGTGTCATTACTTCTGATCCTAAGTTTAGGGTTGCTGTCGCTGCAGCTATCTCTTCCCTCATTAATAAAGATCAAAGCCATTCTACTGCACCTTCCTTGGTGGTTCCTAGAGATATTATTGGAGAGAATAATGCTAGCTAGCTCTATTCGCCATTCATCGTAAATTGATTAGTTTTATGCTGGTTTTGAATCTTCGTTCCGTCGTCGACCCTATCTATGTTTCTATGATGGCCCAAGAAAAACTCTTCTTTATTCGAATAAAGGATGATAATGTGATTAAGTTCACACATACAAAATTGATAGTACTACATAAAATATGTAGTAGTTTTTTTCTTTTTTTATTTTTCTTAACTTCCATATACTTTTAGTTTTATTTATAGGTTCCCAAATACTTAGTAGGTCAACAATGTATTTTATGACAGTTATATAGTATAGTTTAAGAAAAGAATCATGATAGAATTATTATTTTTTTCTTTTATGTTTTCCCTCCTGGCAGGTTTAATTAATTACATGTGAAGCATTGACTGTTGCAAACTTGCAATATAATAAAAAGTCAAAGCTTTGATTGTTTATGCACTTGTATTGGTGTAAGAGAATACAAGTAAATTTAAACTAGGCCTCCAATTTTTTTGTGCTTTCCATAATTTTTTTTTTAATCTTGTTAAACATATACTGTACGCACTGTTTCATATTTTAGAAAACGATAAAAGAAAAGAACTGAAGTATGCATGCCAATATTAGCCTAATTTTTTGTTGGAGAGAAATTACTTGGACGAAAGTGTTTTATACTATCACTTAATAAACCCCGTTCAATAAACTTACCTAAGAAATTCAAAAGTCAATTGACAAATAATTAAGAACTCATTTTTCTTTAAAATAGTAATAAAGTTATTTTACATTTGCATAAGCAGTGTAAAATTCGCCTTATAATTTATTTAAAGGGGATACACCTATCATTGAAGTTAGGGAAAATGTCAAACTCATCTGTTTAAGTGTTTGAACAAATTTACTTTCGGCATTAACCTTTTGACAAATATGCACCTTGTCCTAAGAGAGGAATTTTTTTGGGCCAAAAGGCTGACCGCGAGGTTCGAACACTTTATATGAAGGGTTTTTTACACAAATATATAAATTTTCACCCTTAATTACAAAAAAATAGTAATATTTTTGAAATTACAAAGCATAGCAGCATTTTTCCTAGCAAAATGGCAATGTATAAATAGTTCTTTTCAACCTTGTTTTATTCATTCTACCCTTTACTAAAACCCTTCTTCCTTTTCTCTCTGTTTTTTTCTCTCTCTATCTTTCACTTTCAATTCCCAATGAAGCTGTCTCAGTTGAAACTTTCATCTCCTAAAATCTATCATCTTTCAAAGCTGATTTCCTTAAAAACAAAGAATTACATACCTGTTCTCTCTTCTTTGCATCTTTGACTGCTAACTCCCCAAAATCCTGCATCGAAACAAGCTTCTGTGTTGGAAGAAACTTGGCGAGACCAATTAAAAGTTGTGTACTAACCATGGTGGAACCATATTATCTACAATCTATATGGCAAACCAGTCATCACTCTATACATATGACAGACCAGAAGCATTGGTAAAAATTGAGAAGCATTTCCAGAAATATACTTTGCACATAGGTGCAACAAGAACAACACCGTTCCAAGGATTAGATTGCTTCTGGTGCACTTTCAAAGCTATCGCTCCACCCATAGATTCTCCAAAAAAGGAAGGATGGTAGATCGCTTTTGGAGAAGATTTCCAGCCCTCGTGAATTAATCTTATATGACTGTGCCACGGAAAGTCATTCTCAACCTTTTCTTCAAGTGCCAGACGCTTCAGGGTATCAATAGGATACTCCTGCTCAAATTTGGTACAGTCTGATATGGTCTGAAACCGCACTGAAACTAGTTGACACAGTCTGAAACTACGCCGAAACAATTTCAAATTGCGGTGATACAGTCCTGAACACAACCTGAAACGGTGCAGAAACAGTTGAAACGGTGCAGAAACAGTTAGATACGGTGCTGCAGAAACAGTTGAAATAGTGCAGAAACGGTTAGATACGGTGCTGTAGAAACAGTTGAAACGGTGCTGTAGAAACAGTTAGATACGGTGCTGCAGAAACAGTTGAATTGGTGCAGAAACAGTTAGAAACAGTTGAAACGGTGCAGAAACAGTTAGATACAGTGCTGCAGAAACAGTTGAAACGGTGCAGAAACAGTTGAAACGGTACAGAAACAGTTAGATACAGTGCTGCAGAAACAGTTGAAACGATGCAGAAACAGTTAGATACAATGCTGCAGAAAAAGTTGAAACGGTGCAGAAACAGTTAGATACGGTGCTGCAGAAACAGTTGAAACGATGCAGAAACAGTTGAAACGGTGCAGAAACAGTTAGATACGGTGCTGCAGAAACAGTTAAAACGGTGCAGAAACAGTTAGATACGGTGCTGCAGAAACAGTTGAAATGGTGTAGAAACAGTTGAGATACGGTGAGATACAACGAGGATGGGATGAGGAAAAGTAAAATTGGGGGAAATGATAGGAATAAAAGTAAAATTAGGGGAAATGGTGGGAGGAAAAGTAAAATAGGGAAAAATGGGAGGAGCAAAAGTGATAGTGGGGGAAATAGGAGGAAGAATGTAAGAGTTTGGTATGTTATGAGAAAATATTGCTATGTTTTTGCTATATTTGTAATTAACTTGTGTTTTCCTCTATATAGTGTTATTTTGCTAAAATGTTGCTATGGTTGGTAATTAAGTTCTAAAATTTGTACTTTTATGTAAAAAAATCCTTATATGAATGCTAAATAAAGAGATTTTTTCATAACTACCGAATCTACTATATTTATTTTCACTAAATACCACTTACATATGGTACACTTATTAAATTACAAATATACCATAAATTACATAATCTTAATATAATACTCTTTTTCATTTTGATATACTATTATTATTATTATTATTATTATTATTATTATTATTATTATTATTATTATTATTATTATTATTCCCATCACCTTGATTTAATATTAACAATTTCATACTAACCCATTCTGATATATTATATGTTGGTATATAATATACTATATATTGGTATATGATATATAGTATATCTTTACTAAATTACTCTCCCTCTCTCTTCTAACTATATACCAATATATAATATATCATATACCAATATATCATAGACCTCTATTTGTTCTATAGTTACTCAATGAAACATCGATATTCTAATGATATATTATATTATATATAGTAATAGAACAATTTGGGGAAGTCGGGGGGGGGGGGGGGGGGGGAAGGTGGCTGGGAAACATGGATAATAATTTGGAGGAGATATGTGATGGTTTGTTAGAAGAGAGAGAGTAAATACACTATTTTAGAAGAGAGATATTTATTATATCTAAAACTTAGATTTAAAAAAATCTTTAAGTGGTACTATTGAAATTAAAAGTCCTATATATGGTATAAAATTTAAGAAAATGGTATTTTTGTTATTTAGTTTTTTATCAGGCAAAAGTAGAAATTAAATCTTTATATATGGTGTTTTAGTTACTTTTTCAAAATAAATACGAAGTGTAAACAACTTCCAAACATATAGGGGTTAATTGACCCCTATACTTTTTAGAAAGGTAGATATAGTATATACTAGTGATTATTGAAGGTTAGAACCTACAGTAATGAAAGAAAACTTGGTTAGCTAATGTTTAATGGAGGAAATAGCTAGGAAAACCTATAAGAACGTCAACTTTAGCGGTTTATCTATTTAATTGGTACTCCCTCCGTTCCAATTTATGTGGCAGCATTTTCTTATTCGTCTGTTCCAAAAAGAATGGCAGCATTCTAAATTTGGTAACAATTTAACTTCAAAATTACAGTTTTGTCATTACTGAAATGATTTACAACCACACAATCATCTTTGTCTCATTTTACACCACAAGTTTCAAAAGTCTTCCTTTATTTCTTAAACTTTGTGCCGAGTCAAATTATGACACATAAAATGGAACGGAGGGAGTAGCATATACTACCAAAAATGACCAAACTAATATGTTATTTACACCTTTGATGTGCCAACTTAGTACGGAAACCTAACTCTAGCAGTAGATTTTTAAACAAATTAAATTACAAGTGCACTAATTTTTTCTACTTTGAATGATCTTTATCAGCTAAAGCCTATCTTTAAAGCCTATCTTCTTTGAAGGATTTTATCTAAGTATAACTAGTACGTAGTAGCATTTTACCCATGCTTGAACTCAAAGGTATTAAATCTATGAACCAAACAAAACTGACCATTCACTAATTGGCGTAGCCGCGTATCATATTTAGCTTGTTTCAAGACTACCAGAGGCGGATCTAGGATTTGAACCTTATGAGTTCGAAATTTTATGATAATAATATTAAAAGCAAGTTACGTACTGGGTTCTCAACTTGATTCTCAACATGATTTTTATATATATTTAATAATTTTAATAACACAAATATTGTTTGTACAATATCTACTGGATTCTGCCGAATCCGGTTCGCATGCTCTATATCCGCCACTGAGACTAACTCCCAACATTCTTAGATATTCTTTATCACCTTCCAAATATTATATTTAGGTGAAAAACACCTAATTTAATTTGTAATTTACATTTTAAAAATAGACGTAATTAATCTAACTTACGTGACAAGTTTACGTGGTGTAACACACTTCTCATTCGTGTTTCCAATTCTAACTTAAAACCATTCCTCTCCATTGCCTTCCTGGACCACTTCAATACATGTCCATATCATATATCGTTATAACCAGTGGCGGATGTAGAGTGTAGTTTGCGGGTTCGGCGGAACTCAGTAAGCTTGGTGCGGACAGTGTATTTATATTAAATAAATTATTAAATATGCACAAAAATTAAGTCGAGAACTCAGTTACTTGCCCTTGAGATTATTATCCAAAAATTTAAAATCCATAAGAGTCAAATACTAAATCCGACTTTGTTTATAACCCTATGTTGTTCAGCATGTAATATCATGCAGTTAATATGAATAAAGCATAAATTTGGCTTAAACTTAATAGAAAGTTTTATAGGTGCTACACTAAGTTGCTCCATGTATCCATTCAGCTTACAGCAGGTCTACTTCATTTCTACATCATAGAATATAAGAACTTTAATAAGTGGTCACATATAAAAAGTAGAACCCTTCCGAGTTGAATTGCCCAATCACGATCTTACTAGCTAATTGAAGCCTTATATATATAGGAGTAGCAAATAAGACATCACCTCCAAGTGATGTGGTGTAGTGGATGGGGCTACTACTCCCTCAACCAGAGGTCTCGGATTCGACCCTTGGGTATAGAAAAATCACTGGTAGGGAGCGCTTTCCTCCGAATGGGACCCTACGCGGCGCGAATCCGAATTAATCGAGGCTCCAATAAAGATACCGGACACTGGGTGAGAAAAAAAAAATAAGACATCATGTTATCTCTAGTTTACATGCTTTTTACATCTTTTTGTTTTTGGCTGGGGGTGTGAGAGTGAGGGTGCGGAAATGATTTATCAGTTAATAATATAAGTACATTTGGTGAAAATTTCAATGTCTAACTACATTTGGTGAAAATTTCGTTCAGAGGCCACTTTTGCCACTGCTATATGGTTTCAGGCCACTTTTTTTCTTGTTTGTGCAACAGAAGCCACTTTTTGGAACTTTAATCCTTATTGGCTGAAGGTATGAAGTTTAACTTCAGCCCACAAGGGTAAAAGTTACGCACTCTATGCCTAAAAGTTCAGCCCTTATAGGCTGAAGTTGAACTTCATATTCAGCCCACAATGTCTGAAGTTCAGTTCACAAGGATTGAAGTTCTAGAAAATTAGCTAAAAACTAAATAGCTTTAAAAAAAATGGCTCCAACTATAAAGGCGAGCCAAAAAGTAACTATTCGTGCACTTTCATGATACATTTGTCTGACCAGCAGACTCACTGGACTTGTAAAAGATCTGCATTTCACTCCGGGGCAAAGTGCACAAATAGCCTATCTTAGATGCAACATTAGAGTTTAGCTGGTTTTTAAATTTTTTTTTTTTTAGCTATTATATAAACTTCAGACCTTCAGGACTGAAGTTGAAAGCTCCCTATGCTTAACTTCTAATCAGATTGAAGTTGAATTTCAATCCTGAAGATTTGAAGTTCGGCATAAGCAGTTTCCAACTTCAAACTTTTAGGTTAAAGTAAAAGATTGTAGCTAAAAACTAAACAGCTTTTAAAAGTTTGCTAAAATAAATTGCCAGGAAAAATGGCCCCTAGCTAAATTTTTACTTCTCCCCGTAATTTTTGGGAAATTTTGATGTGTAGTCATTTTTGGACGCGCTCAATGAATTTTATCCACCGTTTCAAAATTAATTGAGAAAATAGTCAAAAATTTGTGCGCATACTTACACTCCATTAGCGTTGGAAAACACCCCAGACTAGTCTCAGTATTTTATACTGGGACTTTGAACTAACACGTTCAAATGTCCCATTATTTTGTTGTGAGACTGAAGTTTTTAATTTGAACTAAATCCCAGGAAATTTTTTTGGGATTAACTTAAAGTTCCAGAAATTTACCTGAGATTCCATAAATTTTAGTTCACATCCTAGGATAATTTCCCGAGACTTCTTATTTGCACTCCTCGGGAAGATTTCATGGATTATTGAAAATATTAGTTCAAAATAAAAAATTTCGTGTACTTGTCCGTATTTTCAGATTTGGTTAGTTTTCTAACACTTTTCAAACTCTGGCTGTTTCAAATGCAACACATTACAAAGTGGGCATTTACAAAACGTTAGGTAATGATTTGCCTTATTGATCTCGCTTAATTTTAAGTAAGTGCTTCCTCGAGAGAAACACTTTAAGTTATAAACTTTACAAGTACACATACGGGGACATCACTTCAAGTATAAAATGACAAGTGTTGACCTTTTATTTCTGTCAACATTCCCCCATATAACTTGAAGTGTTGCCTTGTAGGCAACACTTGTAATTTATACTTGAAGTGTTTCTCCCGAGGGAACACTTATAAATTTATAACGTGAAGTGTTGTTAAACGTGAAGGTTAATTCATGATTAAGGAATTTCGTCAATAACAAAGATAAAGAAATTAACAGAGTGCTTTGATCTTTTTGCTAAATTAAGTTTTCTGAATTGTTATCTTTATTCCAATTTTAAAATCCAATTAAATACGTCTCTTGTTCAGCGCACACACATAGCAAAATAGAATGCAGGCTGTTGCTTTAAAGTTGACAAATGGAAAACTAAAGAAAATTAGCTAGAACCAAATGTTGGACCTGATATTTTATTTCAGTTTGTAACTAAAATAATTAGTGAAGTAGTAGTGCTCTTTCTAAAAATTAATCACTTTGGTAAAGACCTTTTAATCAAGAAATGGTATGTACAATAAGTCAATAACATTATATCTTTGTGCATGAATCATAATGATAAAAAGTGTGTGGACTACTACTATCATAAGTAGTTAAAGGAAAATGAAAGACAAATAATAAACAAACAATAATGACAAATAATTCCATGTCAAAACTTACCCCACTTTGAAGTCACCTTTTTTAACTTCTAAAGCAAACCACATATACCAAAAACAAAGTCCCTCCTCACTTTTCACATACACTACTCATTGTCTCTATCTTCTCCTCTCTTTTGCAAACAAATAGTGAAAGAAAGAGAGAAGGAGAAGAAGTGAGAAGTACTCACTTCCCTTTACCAACTCCTTCCTTATTAGCTTCTTCCATCTCCCTTTGATTCATCGATATTGGCGCTAGAGGCTCTATCTTCACCTGCCAGGTTTTCGTCTTTCTAAGAACCTTGCTGTATTGACGCTAGAGGTTCTACCATCACCTACCAGGCTTTCGTCTTTCTAAGAACCTTGCTGAATCCAACCGTTGCATGTTCTTTAACAATAATTATGACTTCTAGACCAACCCAAACAATTAATAACACCCACCACCCTCATTACTACCCACCACCTTCTTCATCCTCCAAAGCTTCCTTCAAAGGCTGCTGTTGTTGTCTCTTCCTCCTCTTTTCATTCTTACTTCTACTTATCCTCGCGGTCATATTAATCACCGTCCTCGTTTTAAAACCCAAGAAACCTACATTTGACCTACAACAAGTAGGTGTTCAGTACGTAGGCATTACCCCTACCTCTATGGCCGCTGCAGCATCGTCTGCATCGGTTTCTTTAAACATCCGTATGGTATTTACTGCAGTTAATGATAATAAAGTAGGGATTAAATACGATGAATCCAGGTTTAGTGTTATGTACCGTGGGATTCCACTTGGTAGAGGAATTGTTCCAGGGTTTTATCAACCTGCACATAGTGTTAGAAGAGTTGAAACTAGTATTGTTGTGGATAAAGTTAACTTGCTTCAAGCTGATGCTACTGATTTAATACGTGATGCTGCGTTGAATGATCGTGTTGAGTTAAGAGTATTGGGTGATGTTGGTGCTAAGATTCGGATTCTTGGCTTCACTTCACCTGGTGTTCAGGTTAGCACTTTACATCATTGCTTGCTCTCTAGTTAAGGTTGCTCTGTCTTGTGTTTTGTTTTTGTTTTTGTTTTGTTTTCTGTTTTTTGTGTTTTTTTGGGCTCTCTGTAGACTTTTGAGACATTGTGTTCGACAAACAGCGCATTTGGTTGGTTAGAATATCAGCTTCGTGTCTCTCCCTCACACACACACGAGAGAGTGAGACAACGGCGTTGTAGGGGGTATAACTTGACTAACAAAAATATCCTCGGAACAGCGGACCTCTAATAAACCATGTGAACCTGCAGCCATCCCAGATGCTCTCTGCAAGTTCACACCAAAAGCCTCTCCAAAGTCATCGTGGTGCTTTGGCAAGAGGTTCGGTACTACTCCCTCCGGTCCATTTTATTTGATATGTTTCACTTTTCGAGAGTCAAGTTGACCAATTTTCAGATTCAAATTGAACTAGATTTAGTCAATATTTTAAAATTATAATTTAGATATTAAAAAACTACACGAAAAGTACTACAAGTTGCAATTCTTGTCATATTAATATGGTGAAGAAATATATCTCAAAATGTTGGTCAAAGTTTACATTATTTGACTTTTAAAAAAGGAAAGTGATCAAATAAAATGGACCGGAGGGAGTAGTTAAAGTCTATGCATTTTGAATCTTGACCCAAAGAAAAAGTTGCATGGACTAGAATGGTGGGACCAGATACGCTGGTCTGCAATATTCACCCCGGCCCACAAGCACAAATCCTTGTCCCACTTGAGGTTTGTCGAAGATAATTATCAAGTCTTCTATAGCTGAACTAGACTAGATTTTGAGGATGAGTAGTGGATAAAGGGTCATCCCGAGGTATACTCACAAACTGTTTCACGAGCCATTTTTTCGGAATTGTCCGCTCATAGCACGATGGAAGTGCCCGAGCATCTAGTCGGCAATCTTTTTGGCTTGACCAAGAAGTCTTATGTCCTCTGAATCGCACGGCAGAAACTACCACGTTAGGTTTGGAGAGTGATGAAGTATTATGTTAGTTATTTGTTTGGAGATTACCAACTCTTAGAATTAAACATCTTATATAGGTATACTCACAAACCTATAAATATAACATATTGGCTTTCCTCTAGGTTCCATTATTAATTCAAGAAACAAGCACGTTTTACTATTTCACACTAAGGTGTTTTGTCTCTATTATTACATTATTAGCTCTCCATTTTCAACGTTTCTCTGTTACTTTTGCTGACTTTCTAAGATGTTAGACATTTCACCTTTGACACTTACCTTTCTTGTACTGTTGCCTTCAATTGTTTGGCTAAATCATGATTCATGCTAAACTGAACATCAACTTCTATGTTGCTTAATTTATTGAAATACCATGGTATGCAAGTAATAATGTTTTTTGTGGTATTCTACCAAAAGCTTTTCTTTTTTCTATTTTTCTCACTATTTATATGTCATCGTATTACTACTCCTTCCGGTCCACTTTATAAGATGTTTTGGGTGTTTTCACGCATATTAAAGAAATCACCTTTTTAGCATTAATTAGCAATGTACTGAAGTTTGAGGCCACTATTTTTATTGGTCTTACACTACAGGCCATTTTTGGGCCTTTACTAAATAAATATTGACTTAAGTCTCTGATAATTGACTGAACTTCAGTCCATACGGCCCCTGGACTGAAGTTCCATCTCTAAGGACTGAACTTCAGTCCATGACCATGGACTGACCATGGACTGAAGTTCCATCTTTAAGGATTGAACTTCAGTCTATATGGCCCTGGACTGAAGTTCCATCTTAAGGACTGGACTGAACTTCAGTCCATATGGCCCCGGATTGAAGTAAGGACTGAACTTCAATCCGGCCTCTGGACTGAAGTTCTATCTCTTTAAGCAAAAGTGGCCACAAACTAAATGTTTTGGTATTAGTGGCCTGTGCCCAAAGACCAGTGGCAAAAGTGGTCTTTCGTGCACTTTCCCCTATTATCTCTTATCCAAGTACTTCCTCCGTCCCAAATTAGTTGTCGCTTTCAGTTTTTCACGTCTTTTAAGAAAAATCATTAAATAGAGTCTGTAATTTACTATGTTACCCCTATTTAATGTTTGACTACTATATTTTGTTGAGAATTCTTTTAATTATTAAGGGTATAATTAAAAAAGACTAACAATCTTAGTCTTGAAATCCTAAAATATCAACTAATTTGGGATAAATGGTTATTGCTAAAGTGACAATTAATTTGGAACGGAGGTAGTAATTATTATCTAGAGTTATGTTTTAAGTCATTTATTAGCAATGATGATACTAAAAAAACCTTCTTGATTTCTGCAAAGATCAAATATTATGGACTAAGAAAAATAGGTCAAAACATCTTATATAGCAGACCGGAGCGGACCGGAGAGAAGTATACATTATTACTAGTATTTTTAGCATTATATGACTGATTCAGAAACATAATGTGTACAAATTGAATGGGTGTGGAGCAGGTATCCGTGGATTGTGCAATAGTGATCAGTCCAAGAAAACAGGCTCTTACATACAAGCAATGTGGATTTGATGGTCTTAGTGTATGACAAAAATTTCACTGTTTTTTGTCTGCTTGAACTTTTCCAAAGCTATTTATCTCTCTAATTCCACAAGGGGAAAAGGGAAATGTACAACTTGTAGTTGGTAACAAGTGCACATGCATCTCTGCTTGGACTTTATAGAAAAAGTATATTGAAGTGAAGAGCTTTTGAAAAGTTCTTAAAGTAATGGAACTAGGGGAAGTTGAGCAAGTAATGTACCTAAATGGTGTATCTTGTTAACAACTAGAGCTCTCTCTTTTCTTTTCTTTTTTAAAAAAATCGATCTTGATTCGCGTATAAATTCTGAAACTATGGACTCAGCTGAATCGGAGAGTCCCCAAGTCCGTTTGTGCATTCCACTTTCAAGATTGGTTGGGTCTTAAGTATACTTTAGTAAGAGTATGAAGGATCTAATGGCCGTAATCATCTTCTTCTGAAGGCGTTGCAAGCAAATGGTTTTTGAAAAGCGTTAGGTGTTGAGGGGTGAACTAATAGGAATTCCACACCTCATTGTGATTGGCTGACATTTAATGTTATTCTATTCATCAACTATACTGAGTTTGGTCTTTTCCTTTTCTTTTCCCTATCACTTTCCTAACCATAACTTTTGCATAATATGAGATCCAAAATGGTACTGCCAAACAATGATTGCAAGTCTGGCCATCTCTTTAAGACTCAAAAAAAGGTAAAATCCATTGATATTATTATATGCTAGAAATTAAAAGAGCAGGTTTTACTCACATATAGCGAAATTGTTACCAAATTTAGAATGCTGCCATTCTTTTTTGAACAGACGAATAAGAAAACATTGCCACATAAATTAGAACGGAGGGAGTAGCAAATAGCCACCATCCATGTTCTTCCAACATCTGGGTCACTAGTGTTGAGTGACACCCAAAATAATTCAAAAGATTTAAACATGTAGAGTTCACTTATTTATTTGTTCTTTTCTACTTTCTAGTACTATAAAACCAGTGAATCTTATCATAAGTTAAACACAAGGCAAACTTGATGTTAAGACAATCTTAAAGACAGTTTAAAAACACAACTATCTCAGGTTCTTTGATTAGGTAATAATACCTCATGCAAGTAAAAGAACGAACCTGCCATTCAACGTCGATAAGGTGTTTAGTAGCATTTGGCTAAATAGGATTGTCTTCAGCTAGACCTCCAAAAGATAAAGACAAACAATAACAACTACTTTTCTGTTCTACCAAAAATAACATGGGATGAAGCGCAGGGTTTAAGCTCCCAACAACAGCAGTTCTTTAATAAATTCAAGCCTTCAACCGGTTGTAGAATTTCTGCTTCTCCTCGGTGGTTTGGAAGCGACCATGTCCAAACTTTGAGGATGTATCAATGAACTTGAGCTTAATCTCCTCAAGAGCAACACGAGAGGTCTGGTTGAGAAGTGATTGGCGAAGGGTCACAACCCTCTTCTTAGGACCTACGCAGCATCCCTTGATTAACAGGTAATCTTCTTTCACCACACCATAATGGGGAAATCCACCCAAAGGTGTAATGTCTTTCTCAGTCCTGTTGTCGTCAAGGGAAGTGTAAGCAACAAAAGAGGAAATAAAAGACTGAAATGTATGAAAATAAATGTACAAATCAACTGGCGTACACAATTCACACAAAATAAGAGATATGTTCAGCAACGGGAAAACAAACATTGTGAGTAAGAACTTTAAATCAAGCAATCTCAAATTACAGCTACAACAAACCAAATTTAACAAGCACAAGAGCACTATTTGCACATAAATGGAAGTAGAGTATCATCTTGCAGGAAAAGAATTTTAGCAAAGAGACATCAACGAACCTGTCAAATTCTGTTATAGCTGCATGGGACTCTTGCCCAGCCTTGCCGAGCTTGTAAACCTTCTTGTTCATCTCAGTACGGTGATGGTATCCATTTTGACCAGCACGGGCAACTGTGAAGGAAACTCTAGCAGGGTGCCAAGCACCAATACAAGCAACCTTACGAAGACCCCTGTGGGTTTTGCGGGGAAGACGTGTGACACCCCAACGTGTTACGACACCTTCATAACCCTTACCCTTGGTCACACCAATGATGTCAATCATCTCATCCTTCTGGAAAATGGCATCAATTGGAATCTGCTTCTCAAAGAAACCATATGCATAGTCAACCTTTTGGGCAATAGTCCCACCATTCACCTGGATCTCCATCAAATGTGCTTTCTTTTGTTTGAGACCCTTCATCTTCCTTATCTGAAGAAAAATGTGGCAACCATAACAAATGAGTAACCAATAACTTATCTCAATTGTTCAAACATCTAATACATGCAACGTCTGGAAAGAATAACTTTATCAAAATAGAAAGTCAGGACAAGAAGGCCTAGCGCACATGAACAACATAAAGCAAAAAATACACTACAATAATCCACTATTTGTGCAGAAAAAATAACCAGAGATAACTGTTGTTTAGCAAAACAGGATGACATATGACTAAAATCATCCGAACAGAGCTTATCTACGCACCAAATAAGAATAAAATAAAAACAAGAATCTCTGTGAGGGATGACATTCAGATTTAGTACCTGAGTGTGAGCCAACACACGGATGACTGAAGAATACTTCTTCAGTTTCTCCAACTGTGCCTGGATATCTTTTTTACCTTCATCAGTCTCATATTTCTTGGAGTACTTCAAAAAGGCCTTCTTCTTGGATTTGCACCAGTTCTTGTAGAACCTCCTCTTGATCTCTTCACTGAGATGCTGAGCCCAAACAGTGTTGAGGCAACGCAGACCACGAGGTGTCTTCACGTATCCCACAACACCAACTACCACCATTGGGGGTGTTTCAATGATAGTGACCGCTTCACATGTCTCTTTCTTGTGGAGCTCTGCAAAGATTAATGTTTAGTATTGTCTCCATACCCAATTCAGTGTTTTTTATCAAAGTCTAATCACTAACACAGATACCATAAACTGCGATACATAGCAGAAATGCTAAAAATGAATAGGTGACTTACTCGATCCAGGCTTTTCGACTTCTCTCACAATGTGGGTCATTCCAGCCTTGTAACCCAAGAAGGCAGTCAGCTTGCAGGGTTTGCTTGGATCATCCTTGGGGAATGCCTTCACTGGAAAAAGAAAGAGGCAAATGAATATAGAACAAAATCTCCTTCATATGACTGAGCTATCATAGGATTTGGGTAAATCAATATAGATTCTTTATCTACCAAAAAGAATATAAACTTAAGCACTCTCCTCCGTTAAGAAGCCTTTTAAACCATCAAATCATAAATACAACCTTCTAGACGCTAATCAATTCAATCTAAAACAGAATAGCGGATTAAACATTACATCGATTATCAGGTAGTACAAAAATGAACATATCATACCCTTTCCCCTGTGTCGAGCAGCACGCTTTCTGGGCAGAAATCCCAAAGAACCGTGTCGTGGGTGCTCAAACTTTCTGTGAGACATCTTTCTCCTCTTTCAATCTGTCAACAAATACCCAAAATGGAAACAATTAAGTAAGTCTCAATCCCAACTAAGTTAACTCAGCTACATAAATCCTCCTAACCATTCAAACTCTATTTGGCACAGTATAACTTTACATATAACTTGTTACCATTTTACTAAGACTTGAAATGTAGTATCATTTTATAAGCTTTTGTTTATTTATATTGCAACATAGCACTATCGGAAACAGCATAGTGGGATAAGGTCTGCATACATCTCTAACTCCGCAAACCCAACTCGTGGGATAACACTAGCTATGTTGTTATGTCGTAACATAGCTCAACAAGTAACATGAAACTTACAACAATAACAACATATCCAAAATGGGGTCCGGGGAAGGGTGACATGTACGCAGACCTTACCTCGACCAAGGTGGAAAGACTGTTTACGATAGACAAAGATACAACATGATAATAAAAAGAAAAAGAGTTAAAGCTAACTAAATTCAAACAAAATTACATTACAATGCATAAATTTGAGAACCTGCAAGAGACGGCTACAGGGCATGTATCAAAGAGGAAAAACCCTAGGGAAACTGAGAGTTATATAGTACCTGTATTATTGTTTAGTTGTTGCAAGAGAATGGGCTGTTAATGTTAGACATTTGGCCCAACTTTCTTTTGGGCAATTTACAAAAAGCACACTTACAAAAATACTCACAAAATCTAAATAATTACAGTCACTACCCACTACTTTCAAATATTACCTGACCTACCCACTAAATTATTTACCCACTCAGACTTGTATACCATAGTTTATGCAGTATACCATAAAGGTATATACCTATAAGGCATAACGTATACAATAATAAATGTCCCTCCAGACTTGTATACCATAATTTATACAATATACTTTAAAGGTATACACCTATAAGACATAACAAAGGTATACAATAATAAATGAGTAGGTTGGGTAAATACTTTTAGTTTTATGGGTAGTATAATTTGTAATGGGTATGACTTGTAAATACTTTAAATTTTATGGCTATAGAGTGTAAAAATCCCTTTACAAAACTATGGCACCATAGGCAGTAGTTTGCGTTATTGACACTTATTAAAGTAGTTTTGCAAGAATGATCTCTGCTAATTTTAATGAATTAATTCCGAACGGGAATACCCTTACGAAATCTTATAGACACCCGCATCACGCCCTTTCTTTTTAGTAAGTGTTGCCTCTTAGGAAGTGCTTGACCTTTTTATCTCTTTCCACATTCTCCAAAATCCCTTTCTCGTTAGTGTTGACTTTTACACAACACTTGACTTTGACCCCCTCTTGCAAGGACAACACTTGTTCTTTTATCTCTTCTCACATTCTCTCACATAACTTGAAGTGTTCCTTCGGCAGCACTTGCCCAATAAATCTCTTGCGGTTTATATCTCTCGAAGAGGCAGTACTCAGGGGGGACCTACATACAATGAAGGGGTACCAACTGATACCCCCTTCGCAGAAAAACTACACTGTGTAGATTGATAAAAAAAAATTATATGTATATACTATATATATTGAGTCCCTTTAATTTTTTTTCATATGTATTTGTTTGTATTTTGATACCTCTTTATAAAAATTATGGGTCCGCCACTGACAGCACTTGTTAATTTATAATTTAAAGTGTTGCCTCTGAGGCTATCTTGCTAAACCATTCTTAGGTGGGGACAAAAAATCATAACCAGTGATATGCGGGTACACCTAGTGAATTTTTTTGCTTTCTTTTGATCATTTTGTGCAAGAAATGGCACCTGCTTTCCCTAAATGTCACTAGTCTTGAAGTTTTAGCCTTAAGTTCGGTCACCTGACTGATGTAACCACAGGTGCCATAAGCATAAAGGACAAAAGCTTTCTTGGCTAAGGTGCAGTAGATGGAAATGTAGATTTTGCACTCTTTTTTATCAATTAGTGTCAAGCCACACCTTGATCTTGGAGGTTATAGGGCTAAGGTTTCCGTAGGATTTTGCTTCAGAAATTCGTATCAACAGTACAATAAGATGATCCCGACACCACCATTATCGGAAAAAAAAAAACTCCGACACCAATACCACATATGATAGGTTCATAAACATCAAGTTATCACATTGCGGAGAGTAATTGCAAAACATAAACATCAAAACAAACTAAACAAGTTCATCCAAAAACATACAACTTCCCCAAATCATAACTTATAAAATAATACAACGATTTCGAAGCTCCTCAATCTCCCTACGAGAACTCTCTAGGCGATCTTTCAACTCACGGTTGTGGTCATCGGATTTCTTCTGAGCTTCCTTTGCGTCCTTTTCTGCCTCTAACCTGGAAGCACGCTCCTCGGCCAGTTGCTCTTCTAGCCTTTGCATGGACACCTTCAGCTGAGATTCAACCTGTCAAATACGTAAAGATTGGTTCGTAAGTGGAGTGATAAGGACAGTGAAGGTTTATATAGCGGACCACAACTTGCTTGGTACTGAAGCATAAGCGTTACTGCTGATCAGAAAACGCCCAAATGCACCTACTACATATACCATGATGCAGTACATCCACAATGGAAATAGACCTGGATATGCTAGGTAAAGGTCTATTACACTGGCAATGAACTTGTTCCTAGTAATAGAAGCGAAGTACATATACAACTACAACAACAACGACAACAACAACAAAGAATTACCGCTTCAGTTATGCGTTTAACTTGCTCATCGTAGGACCTCTGCATTTGCCTCTTCAATTCCACTACCTCTTCCTCAGTATATCCTACAGATGAATCAATCTTTGTCTTCTGATTTTGAAAAGTCTTAGCCTCTTCCTGTAAATGAATAGACATGACGACAAAGGTTCTAAATCCACCAGACAAGTACAAATGGAAAAAAGTTGAATGGAATTCAAAAGATTACAACTAATTAAGGCCAAACCTTTAGATCATTGAACAATTTATTGGTATATGGTTTTCCACCATTCTTTTCAACAACCAAATTCACTTGGAAAATAAGATCTCCCAATTGCTTAGCTTTCATAGTAGGGTCTTTAGTCCTATTGTCAAAGAGCACATATCTATTCTCACACATACAGAGCATTTCCTGAAATAGCAATACAAACAGATAAATTGTTTTGAACATAATCCTCACACACAAGAACAAGAAAAAGGAGAATACAATAACTAATCAAATCGACATTTCTTCAAGACAACCTGCAACTTTCTTAATCTTATGTATAGTAACGGTACAAAACTAGATTGACATTACAAGCCAACGCAAATGCTTCTCATTCAGAATGTATGCAACCTTCGAAACCAAGTTAAGAGAACTCCAGAAGAACGATAAAGAGCAAAGACATCAATAAGAACTATACACATATTATTACCTCTAACTCGGGGCAGTCAGTACCTAAGTAGTCCTCGAAAGTCACATCAGTTTCTTCGAGATCATCTCCACCAGTGAACACCAGAATCATGTAATCAGTAATTTTGTTCCCGAAGAAATCCAGAAAGCTATGGACAGCAGCTTGTTCTTCTCTTGAGAAGCGACTACGTACTGAGAGAACTAAAAGAACAGCATGTATGCCATCCTTAGCCAAATCAACGCATTTAACAATCTCATTTCCAACAGTTACTTGATCAGCAGAAAAATCAAACAACCCTGCAATCCCAACAATCCTAGCTATCAGTAACTATAGCAATTACATGAAGACCGATAAGAATAAGAGATGCAGCCTGCAGCAATTTCATTCTAAAAATGGAGAATTTTCGATTGTTCTCTCCTTCTACAAGCCTGATGCTCCACAAACTACCCCCTACTCTATATACTTGGCTCTCTAGATGATTAGACTACTATACACAAGTACCTCACAAATCTATATAATGAGAGAGAGATGGTAAAAGCTACTATAACAACTAGTAATAAGCTTTAGAGTTCTTCAACAAGAGGGTTCTCCTTTACGAAATTTGAAGTGTCCTACCTATTCTTATTCTTCAATTAACAGAACATGTACACATCAAAGGACTATCAAGCTTTAAACACAACGAATTTGAGTGCAGGATCCAGGAGATGTTCATGGTTAAGAGATGCTGCAACAAGAAAATCATGTGAAAATCAAGCACATTACCAGGTGTATCGATAACATCTAGAACTGTTCCGTCTGGCAATCTGGTACTTTTAAGCTCACAGGTTGAAGTTACACCAGAAGATTTAGGCATCGACCTAAATTCCTTCCTTCCAAGGATGGAGTTCCCTGTGGAACTCTTTCCATCTCCGGTACGACCAACTAGTACAACTGTCCTATTTCCACCAGCAGTAAATTCCCAACCATCACTTACTACACTGCTTCCACCCATCTTACTTATTGATCAGCCAAATTACCTAAAATAAAGGTTCATGTCGGGATAAATAATGTAACATCAGAAAAAATTATGGTGCAATTGAAGGAAAACATCATTAACAAAAATACATAAAAGCAAAATCAACCAAAAACAAAATCTTTCACTGTTAATTAAACCTATAGAATGAACCATGCCACCATGCAAGAAAATAAACAAGGTAACTAGTAAAAACTAGGCTGCAGCATGAAGTTACATGTCTTATTATTAGAAACAAAGCAAATAATCAGTTAATCATAAGGGTTTAGGAATACTTAATGGAGGAAGAGTTTAATTAAGCCTTAAATTAGATCAAGATTCTCTTGACAGCACAGGTTAGGATAACAATCTCTACATTTTCTTAGATGGCATTTTCAAGATCAAGACAAATAAATCAAGAAACATGAAGTGCTGCTCCTGCATGCAATTTATTAACCTCAAGATCACTTACATTAGCTTTTCATTTTTGAGAGAAAATATGAACAAACTACAAACATTGGACCTTTAGTTACCAGTTTGGAACTAGATTGTTGATGGAGAGTAGTTATAATTGTTTGGATGGTTGCTATATATCGTTTCATAATGCATCGTGTCATATTATTTTAGCGAGTTTAGCCGTTATGTCACGACATGTTAACAAATACAATACAATAAAATTTTGAAGCTACAAACAAAGCAAATATTATTTTATAATAACAAAACGATACGATACATCGGGTAACAACCATCCAAACAAGCTGTCAATGAAGAAAAAGGCTCCTACTCTCTCCATGCATTTTGAAAATGTACGTAAAAAAAAAAAATTACAAGAAAGACTACAAAGAAAGGAAGGACACTTTTTACTGACCTTGAGAAAGGACCTTCTTGTGAAACGAGTAGCGTGATACTTTGCAGAAAAGGCCATTGGACTATGGTCATTTATAGATAAACAGTTTCAAGTGCCTATTCGTTTTCCAAAAAGCGTTCTCTTACGATATACGAGGACAGCTATTAACCTTCATTGGGTCACTTAAAAGTCACATTTTAAGCTATAATTAATGACTTAATCTTTAATTTATATTTTTCCAATAAAAATGTAAGCTACTTACACTCCGTTTGGATGGTTGTTACCCATCGTTTTATAATGTGTTGTATTGTATTGTATGTATGGTACTGTATGTATTGTATTGTACAACGTTTGGATAGACTATATTGTTTAACGTGGTTTAATAATTGAAAATAAGGTAAAGGGTAAAATAGGAATATCAAATATTAAGTGAGGGCATGATGGGTAAGATAAATAGATAACGACGCGATCCCACCAAATCGGTGGTTACATAAAGTGACAGTTTTCATGGTTATATAACCATGAATTTAACGATACCATACAATGTTAATTAGAAAAACAATCAAAACAAATATCGTACCCATGGTAACAATATAATACCATACCATGACTTACAACCATCCAAACAAGTTGTTTAGAGTATAAGTTTAAGATACTTATAGTGTATAATTAGATAGGTATGGTCATTAACTAAAGTCGCAGTGTGATAGATTGTCTATACGTACCAAATTTTGAAGGATTTTCTAGATATTTGGCCAATTAGCTATGTTAACTAATTTAGTGGTACTAATTATAATAGCATATCAATAGTTCTAGGCCATAATTGCTCCATTTCGAATAGTTTAAAAATAAATTTATTATTTTTTGCTTGTTTTTGGACAACAGTTAGTGCCTTAGTGGGAATGATTTTTGTTAGCCACTTGACTAGAGTAGAGGATATTTTTGAGCCACATGACTAACGGTGAGGACATTTTTGAGAAAAAATTAAATTGATGACAAAATTGCTCTATTTTGAATTGTACATAGTTATTACAAATACGAAATTTCTGTTAAGGCTCTTTCTTGCAAGGCTACAAAAAGAGAATAACAGAAACATAAAAAAATTAAAACACACGACTTTAATTTTGTTTTTTTACACCTCTCATTCCTCTCCTATTTTTATTTTTCTTTCAAAGGTTCTTTTATCTAACACTCCGTTTGGATGGTTGTTACCCATCGTTTCGTAATATATTGTGTTGTATTGTATCGTATCGTACTGTATCGTATTGTGTTGTATAATGTTTGGATAGACTGTTTTGTTTATCGTGGTTTAGTAAGTGAATATAAGGTAAAGGGCAAAATGAGAATATTAAATAATAAGTGAGGGCATGATGGAAAGGAAAAATAGGTAACGACGCGATTCCACCAAATCGATCGTTACATAAAGTGACAGTTTTCATGGTTACATAACCATAAATTTAACGATACAATACAATAGTAATTAAAGTAACAATCAAAACAAATATCGTACTCATTATAACAATACAATACGATACAATGGGTTACAACCATCCAAACAAGTTGTAAGTATGCATCGGATTCAAAGTTCAAAACAATTTGTGTAAATGGGTTAAATGATCGTGACACAGTACAATTTACAGCACCAACATTTTGTATATACTATTATGATTTCTGTAGCTGATATTTGTTTTCTTGAAATAGAAAATAAGTTCATCTAAGAAGAATTATTCCAAAGTGCAATCTTTGTTAATGTACTTCATCACATAAGAAATATTTCATTTTCTCAACAGTATATAAAGAATGAGGTATAAAAGTCAAACACAACGTAAAGTAGACTTTAGTTTCTAAATCAGAGAATGAAGAAATAGAAATAGAGTTGAAATTCAAACAAAGCTCAACATTTGGAAAATACTTAGGATTTTTTATTTTTGATGAAAATCCAAAAGCCAAACACTTTCAATGCATTCTAGATTCTATGAATGATGACTCGCAAGTTGGAAAATTAAATTCCTTAATATGGCTAGGCGCAAAACCCTTGCTAAAGCTACTCTAAACTCACTACCCAATTATATTATGTAACCCCAAAAAAGTTTGTGACTCTATTGATAAAATTCAGAGATTTTATATGGAGGAGTACTCCTGAGAAACATAAATTGCACCTTCTAAATTAGGACACTCTTATAAGTGATAAAGCAACAGGAGGCTTGGGTATGATCAAAGCTGAAACCAATTAAAATAAAGCCTCTTTGGCCAGCTTAGCCTGGCGTCTTACCTCAAATACTTCTACTCTTTGGGCTAATACTCTTACTATCATCACTAAACCCTCTTACCAGGGAACTTGGAAAAATTTCCTTTATGATTTAAATTATTGTAACTTAGGAACCTACTGGACCATTGGAGATGGAAAGGGTATCAAATTCTGGAGCATTGAATGGATCCCAAATAAAATCATCAGACATTTGATCCAAGGCCCTTTGAATATAGATGAAGAAAATATAACTATAGATAAGCTAAATTCAGAAGGCAAATGGGATCTATCAAAACTCTCCTTCCTCTTTCCTCAAGAAATTGAGAATATTATCACTAGTAACCATCTTCCTACTCTCACTAAAATTATTGATAAACCAAGATGGAAGCTTTTTCCAAATGGTCAATTCAACACTAAATCTGTGAAAAACCATGTTGATGGCACTCCCTCAAGTTCCAATAGAAACTTCTCTTGGATTTGGAAGCTCAAAATCCTCAACAAAATAATTTTTTTTCTATGACTTTGTTATCATGATAGACTCCCTACTAGAGTTTACCTTAGTCATATAGGTATTAATATCAATCCAAAGTGCCCTTCTTGCCCCTTTCAGGAAGGAACAATTCAACGCATATTTCTTCATTGTAAAAGAGTTTCTCGAATTTGGCAGGATCTTCTTATCAATACAAACTCCTACAATGATCACAACATTCATTGGCTTGACTGGATACTTAAAGCCAAAGAAAATATTTCACACTCTTATTATGATCAGATTGATTTTTTTCCTTGTCTATTATGGAACATTTGGATCAATCGAAATAACAATCAGCATAATAACTTTTCAAATGATCCATCTATGGCTTTGATTCATAACCATACCATGGAATTTGTTTATATAGTCAAACATAATTCTCTTCCTTCACACTCTATAACCCTAGATTTAAAATGACATCCTCCTCCTCCCAATTATTATAAACTAAACATTGATGGAGATGTTAAACTAGGTAAAGGGGGAATTGGAGGGGTAGTTAGGAACCACGCTGGAAAATGGATCATGGGCTTCTACAAACATGAATGTTGTACTGATAACTCTAACATTGACCTCATGGTATTATGGCAGGGGTTAAACGTTTTAAAAGACAACAACCTCTTCCCAGCCATAATTCAGACATATTCATCACAAACAGTGAAAGTATTGACTAAATCCTCTACTCACTATTGTGCTTTATCTAATGATTGCATAAAGTTGATGGAGGACCTGCACCACCTGAAAATTAAACACTGTTTCAGGGAGCAAAACAAAGTGGCAGATCTCTTGGTTAAGGAAGGATTAAGCGGAGATCGTACATCATCTTTGTTGGCCATTGCTCAATCACCTACTACTAGTATTTTATCTCATGTTTTGTATGATGAAAATGGGTGCATGTACCCATGAAGCATCTCTTTTGATGCATGTAACCTATTAGCCAAACTTGGCAACTTTGATGCACAACAGGTAGCTATGCCTGTTGTTAGCGTGCCTTAATATTTCGTATTTTAACCAAAAAAAAAAGAAAAAAAGAAATAGAGTTGCACTACATCAGATATAAATGAATTGCTACTCAAAATTCCAGTTTTATTATTATGCTCCTATCTAATTCTCACCCCAATTCGCTCCTTTTCTTCTCTCTTTAAATCAAATCTTTTCATTAAAACTTAACTTTGCTCCATTAATTTGGATCAACTCCGAGTTTCGAAATTCAGTAAAAAAACAATATTATAATTGGCTTGAAGACTTGCTTTTAATATCTTGCTCTTGACTTGTTAGACTAACAACTTTCCCCTACTTAGAAATTTCTCTAAGTAGAACGTTTCATCTAATTCTCTACTGAATGAGCAGTTTATTCAGATATGGAAAGGCAACTTGCTTTTGTGACTCTACTCAGGTTCACCTCCCTCTGATTTTAGTCGAAAGCAAAAGATATCTTGACCATCTAGATTAAGCTCAGAACTAAACAATACCTTAGCTTGCCGAGGCAATTGTAACAAGTAAATTCGTGTCAAGAAATAAATAAATAATCAAGACAAGAAAATATTGTAACAACTGTAGTATTTGATTTCAATATATGATGATGAGTAGTACAATCTCTATAATTCCTCTGATTCGTCTTTTCAACTATAAATATTACAAGTAAAAATCCAAGGGCTTTTGAGCTTGATCCTGAATATCTTCCTTATAATAAATTTGTAGAAATAAATCCAAGAGCTTTTGAGCTTGATCTTGAATCTTCCTTATAATAAATTTGTAGAGATAAATCCAAGGGCCTTTGAGCTTGATCTTGAATCTTCTTTTTGATGAACTTGTAAAGAAATAAATAACTCCTTGAAGATTTATAGCAATTTGCAACCATTAATCCACGAGCTCCTTATTGCTTCTTGTTATGAATTCCTCCTTCTGATTTCTCATCTCACAAATGAGGGATTTGGCCCCTTTATATCGATGCGGGGTGGAGTAGCCACCAAGAAACCCTAATAGGCCAAGGCCCGTAGACCGGCCAATCAGATTTAAGCAGTGACAAGGCTGTATTTTATTGGCTAGAACATGTCACTTGTCCACGTGGCGCATATTTATTGGCCTTTTGGACTTCACTTGGATTGCCACATCATTTGGCATATGGCATGATCCTATTGGCTCCTTTATTTGACTTGGCGCCACGTTATTTGACACGTGGCACTGGCTTGGGCCTTTAGGATTTATATTTGGGCTTATAAAGTGGGCTCATCATTTGTGGCCCAATGAAATTGGACTTTGTACTAAATCCAATCCAATTATACTAGCCCATTTAATTTATTTGGACTAATATTTCTTAAATTTAATAAATAGCCAAATTATCTTACGGATTTAAATCCAATAATGTTTTTTTGTCTACAGCAACATATCCAGTTTAAGACAATTCATTACATAAAGTAAGACAAATTTCCTAATTAATCCATTATATACCCAGACAGTCATTGAAAGTTAATCCATACATACATATTAAGACACTTTTAGTAAAACAAAAATAGGCTTCACATAACTTGAACTCCAACTTAACTTCATGCCACCATACTACTCTACCAATCTTCTTCTTCATACTCCCTAATGAGAAACATCAAGAGTGAATTAGAATTCTAAAAAACTAGGTTTAAAAAGAAGTAAAATCAAAAAGTTAGTAAGGTACTTACTTTTTGAGCATTTTCAAATGTGAGCCCAACCTGCCAAAATGAATTCAGAAATAAGCAACGGACAATTAAAATGTGTGTATGCATACTATCACTATACTCCTAATGGAAAAGAGTCAAATATACCCTCGAACTATCCGATTTAGATCAAATATACCCTCCTTTTCGAAGGTGTCAAGTATAAATGCTTACTTACTCACGGAAACAACATATATGGCACGTGAATTCAAGAAATAATTTATAACAAACTTGATAGCAAAAACAGGTCGAATCGTACCACAGATGGTTTACTCCAAGGGCCGCAAAGAAGCCACCAACGAAATAGTAAGCTGCAAGGAGAGAGAAGATTAATAATGAGTGTAATGTAAAATGAGAAGTAACTGAAATGTGTGATGAGATAAATTTTTAATTTTTATTTTTACATAGGCTGGCATACTCCTCATCAGTAAACTCAGGAGAAGTAAGACGAATCCGAATCTCTTCCTGAGGAAGAGATTTCTGGCGGTATCCCCTCTTTCGGAGTCTGCATCCCCTAGCACCAGGGTTAGCAAATCGCCTGCCAAAAAAAAAAAAAAAAAAAAAACCAATATTTATCCTCTAATTTGCAAAGCCACTACTAGACAACATCAATATCAATAGAACTAAAAGATAGGAACCAATTAAGCAGTTTTCAGCCATCCATCTCATGATGGCATATAAAAGAGTATTCATCCTCAAAATTTTGCATGGCCATTACAAGTGCAATCACAATCTATCATCATAGAATAAAAAATTCCAATATAAAGGTCTTTAAAATCCATCTGTTTTTTCATTTCAAGCACAAAAGTTTGGGCCTATGGCTAGGCGAAAGCTCAAAAGGGTACAATATTTGAAAGTAAAGAGGCATAGCTTTGTGAGGGTTATTGAGTTATAAGAGAAGCTCAAAAGATTTAGGCTAAAGAAATGAAATATTACGATGGATTAGGTTATTAAAAATATAAACTTGATTATGCAAAAAATATTAAATAATGATGTGCACGCCTTCAAGCTAGACAAAGGATGTTAAAAACACTACTAAAAATCAGGCCCATCCGGTCGGACAACGATCGACCAAACAAGGCGGTCGGCTAAATAGTCGTTGCCCAAAGCTTTCTGACCGCCGCGGAGCTCCTTATTGCTTCTTGTTATGAATTCCTCCTTCTGATTTCTCATCTCACAAATGAGGGATTTGGCCTCTTTATATAGATGCGGGGTGGAGTAGCCACCAAGAAACCCTAATGGGCCAAGGCCCGTATACTGGCCAATCAGATTTAAGCAGTGACAAGGCTGTATTTTATTGGCTAGAACATGTCACTTGTCCACGTGGCGCATATTTATTGGCCTTTTGGACTTCACTTGGATTGCCACAACATTTGGCATATGGCATGATCCTATTGGCTCCTTTATTTGACTTGGCGCCACGTTATTTGACACATGGCACTGGCTTGGGCCTTTAGGATTTATATTTGGGCTTATAAAGTGGGCTCATCATTTGTGGCCTAATGAAATTGGACTTTGTACTAAATCCAATCCAATTATACTAGTCCATTTAATTTATTTGGACTAATATTTCTTAAATTTAATAAATAGCCAAATTATCTTACGGATTTAAATCCAATAAAGTTTTTTTGTCTACAGCAACATATCCAGTTTAAGACAATTCATTACATAAATTAAGACAAATTTCCTAATTAATCCATTATATACCCAGACAGTCATTGAAAGTTAATCCATACATACATATTAAGACACTTTTAGTAAAACAAAAAGAGGCTTCACATAACTTGAACTCCAACTTAACTTCATGACACAATACTACTCTACCAATCTTCTTCTTCATACTCCCTAATGAGAAACATCAAGAGTGAATTAGAATTCTAAAAAACTAGGTTTAAAAAGAAGTAAAATCAAAAAGTTAGTAAGGTACTTACTTTTTGAGCATTTTCAAATGTGAGTCCAACCTGCCAAAATGAATTCAGAAATAAGCAACGGACAATTAAAATGTGTGTATGCATACTATCACTATACTCCTAATGGAAAAGAGTCAAATATACCCTCGAACTATCCGATTTAGATCAAATATACCCTCCTTTTCGAAGGTGTCAAGTATAAATGCTTACTTACTCACGGAAACAACATATATGGCACGTGAATTCAAGAAATAATTTATAACAAACTTGATAGCAAAAACAGGTCGAATCGTACCACAGATGGCTACTCCAAGGGCCGCAAAGAAGCCACCAACGAAATAGTAAGCTGCAAGGAGAGAGAAGATTAATAATGAGTGTAATGTAAAATGAGAAGTAGCTGAAATGTGTGATGAGATAAATTTTTAATTTTTATTTTTACATAGGCTGGCATACTCCTCATCAGTAAACTCAGGAGAAGTAAGACGAATCCGAATCTCTTCCTGAGGAAGAGATTTCTGGCGGTATCCCCTCTTTCAGAGTCTGCATCCCCTAGCACCAGGGTTAGCAAATCGCCTGCCAAAAAAAAAAAAAAAACAAAAAAAACCAATATTTATCCTCTAATTTGCAAAGCCACTACTAGACAACATCAATATTAATAGAACTAAAAGATAGGAACCAATTAAGCAGTTTTCAGCCACCCATCTCATGATGGCATATAAAAGAGTATTCATCCTCAAAATTTTGCATGGCCATTACAAGTGCAATCACAATCTATCATCATAGAATAAAAAATTCCAATATAAAGGTCTTTAAAATCAATCTGTTTTTTCATTTCAAGTACAAAAGTTTGGGCCTATGGCTGGGCGAAAGCTCAAAAGGGTACAATATTTGAAAGTAAAGAGGCATAGCTTTGTGAGGGTTATTGAGTTATAAGAGAAGCTCAAAAGATTTAGGCTAAAGAAATGAAATATTACGATGGATTAGGTTATTAAAAATATAAACTTGATTATGCAAAAAATATTAAATAATGATGTGCACGCCTTCAAGCTAGACAAAGGATGTTAAAAACACTACTAAAAATCAGGCCCATCCGGTCGGACAACGGTCGACCAAACAAGGCGGTCGGCTAAATAGTCGTCGCCCAAAGCTTTCTACCGCCGCGGAGCTCCTTATTGCTTCTTGTTATGAATTCCTCCTTCTGATTTCTCATCTCACAAATGAGGGATTTGGCATCTTTATATAGATGTGGGGTGGAGTAGCCACCAAGAAACCCTAATGGGCCAAGGCCCGTAGACCGGCCAATCAGATTTAAGCAGTGACAAGGCTGTATTTTATTGGCTAGAACATGTCACTTGTCCACGTGGCGCATATTTATTGGCCTTTTGGACTTCACTTGGATTGCCACATCATTTGGCATATGGCATGATCCTATTGGCTCCTTTATTTGACTTGGCGCCACATTATTTGACACGTGGCACTGGCTTGGGCCTTTAGGATTTATATTTGGGCTTATAAAGTGGGCTCATCATTTGTGGCCCAATGAAATTGGACTTTGTACTAAATGCAATCCAATTATACTAGCCCATTTAATTTATTTGGACTAATATTTCTTAAATTTAATAAATAGCCAAATTATCTTACGGATTTAAATCCAATAAAGTTTTTTTGTCTACAGCAACATATCCAGTTTAAGACAATTCATTACATAAATTAAGACAAATTTCCTAATTAATCCATTATATACCCAGACAGTCATTGAAAGTTAATCCATACATACATATTAAGACACTTTTAGTAAAACAAAAAGAGGCTTCACATAACTTGAACTCCAACTTAACTTCATGCCACCATACTACTCTACCAATCTTCTTCTTCATACTCCCTAATGAGAAACATCAAGAGTGAATTAGAATTCTAAAAAACTAGGTTTAAAAAGAAGTAAAATCAAAAAGTTAGTAAGGTACTTACTTTTTGAGCATTTTCAAATGTGAGCCCAACCTGCCAAAATGAATTCAGAAATAAGCAACGGACAATTAAAATGTGTGTATGCATACTATCACTATACTCCTAATGGAAAAGAGTCAAATATACCCTCGAACTATCCGATTTAGATCAAATATACCCTCCTTTTCGAAGGTGTCAAGTATAAATGCTTACTTACTCACGGAAACAACATATATGGCACGTGAATTCAAGAAATAATTTATAACAAACTTGATAGCAAAAACAGGTCGAATCGTACCACAGATGGTTTACTCCAAGGGCCGCAAAGAAGCCACCAACGAAATAGTAAGCTGCAAGGAGAGAGAAGATTAATAATGAGTGTAATGTAAAATGAGAAGTAACTGAAATGTGTGATGAGATAAATTTTTAATTTTTATTTTTACATAGGCTGGCATACTCCTCATCAGTAAACTCAGGAGAAGTAAGACGAATCCGAATCTCTTCCTGAGGAAGAGATTTCTGGCGGTATCCCCTCTTTCGGAGTCTGCATCCCCTAGCACCAGGGTTAGCAAATCGCCTGCCAAAATAAAAAAAAAACAAAAAACCAATATTCATCCTCTAATTTGCAAAGCCACTACTAGACAACATCAATATCAATAGAACTAAAAGATAGGAACCAATTAAGCAGTTTTCAGCCACCCATCTCATGATGGCATATAAAAGAGTATTCATCCTCAAAATTTTGCATGGCCACTACAAGTGCAATCACAATCTATCATCATAGAATAAAAAATTCCAATATAAAGGTCTTTAAAATCCATCTGTTTTTTCATTTCAAGTACAAAAGTTTGGGCCTATGGCTGGGCGAAAGCTCAAAAGGGTACAATATTTGAAAGTAAAGAGGCATAGCTTTGTGAGGGTTATTGAGTTATAAGAGAAGCTCAAAAGATTTAGGCTAAAGAAATGAAATATTAGGATGGATTAGGTTATTAAAAATATAAACTTGATTATGCAAAAAATATTAAATAATGATGTGCACGCCTTCAAGCTAGACAAAGGATGTTAAAAACACTACTAAAAATCAGGCCCATCCGGTCGGACAACGGTCGACCAAACAAGGCGGTCGGCTAAATAGTCGTCGCCCAAAGCTTTCTGACCGCCGCGGAGCTCCTTATTGCTTCTTGTTATGAATTCCTCCTTCTGATTTCTCATTTCACAAATGAGGGATTTGGCCTCTTTATATAGATGCGGGGTGGAGTAGCCACCAAGAAACCCTAATGGGCCAAGGCCCGTAGACCGGCCAATCAGATTTATGCAGTGACAAGACTGTATTTTATTGGCTAGAATATGTCACTTGTCCACGTGGCGCATATTTATTGGCCTTTTGGACTTCATTTGGATTGCCACATCATTTGGCATATGGCATGATCCTATTGGCTCCTTTATTTGACTTGGCGCCACGTTATTTGACACGTGGCACTGGCTTGGGCCTTTAGGATTTATATTTTGGCTAATAAAGTGGGCTCATCATTTGTGGCCCAATGAAATTGGACTTTGTACTAAATCCAATCCAATTATACTAGCCCATTTAAATTATTTGGACTAATATTTCTTAAATTTAATAAATAGCCAAATTATCTTACAGATTTAAATCCAATAAAGTTTTTTTGTCTACAGCAACATATCCAGTTTAAGACAATTCATTACATACATAATTAATCCATTATATACCCAGACAGTCATTGAAAGTTAATCCATACATACATATTAAGACACTTTTAGTATAAAGTAGTACATTTGAAACGTAGTATAAAAGTGGTATATTTGAAATTAATTCAGTATAAACTTAGTATATTATTCCTATATTAAACCAAATATATACCATTAGTATATCAAAATACTTGCACATTATATCACATATGTACTTATAGTATTTGAATAGAACGATATAATAGTTATATTATATATGTTGTAGTCGGAATATTGAGAAAAATTCAGAAAGAGGTTTGGTGAGATAAGTTTGATGTTGTTGAGAGATTGCATGGTTAAAAAGTAGTACAATATATATGATTAAAAAGAGAAAAGAGGTATTAGCTTATAAAAAGTGGTACTTGTGAAAAATATTTAAAACAAGTTGTATATCATATAATTAATTGTTTACAGGTGTCTTACGGTATTAATTTCTCTTTAATAAATATCTTTAATTAATAGATAACTTCACTTTTCAAAATAAGTAACATGATCTTTCAGATTCTCCAAAAATAGATATTTAATGGGGAAAGTAGTCAACAAAATAAAAAGGTCTATAATAAATAAAATATATAGTGTTAAATGTCTAAAAAATATAATAAAGATAAAATAGGTCTATTTTTTGTTATGCACTCCTCTGAATGTCTATACAACGTAAATTTCATGTCATAAACAACCATCAAGTTTCTAAACATAATATAATCAGATTCAATTTTTTTTTATCCAATATAAACGTAACTCAAATTATAGCCAAACTTTTTATCGAATCATGCAGAGATGATAATGCCTATTTTGTAGGGTATATGATATAATTATTTATTATAATGATAGTAAATATCCTTAAATAACAGCTTGTATGTATAGATAGTAATTATCTCCTAAATTAAAGGAATTAGGACTTCCACTACACCGTTTAAAGAAGGGAAAAAAACGTAAAATTAATGCTTGTTTTTTTATAAACATTGTATGAGGTCATTATTTCAATATCTTTTATCACATTTATTCATTAAATATTCTCATTATATGCAAGTGATATGTATTGAATATAAGTCAGTATACACCATTACTACCGGTCAGTATCTCCAATTTTACCAAATTGTATGATTTCTGTGCTCAAAAACATACAAATGTATATTCAACACATATAATACTACATTGGACTGATGATTTAAATTGGAATATGTAAAACACATTTAGAACTTTTGTATAATATAGATGAAGAAAGTGATAAAATATTGATATACCTTGGAAATTGTATAAAATATGCATAACATTTATATTCTATCTATTTATATTCAATACATATCATATGCATACGCTATCTATTTATATTCAATATATATCACAATGTATACAAACATCACGTTTATAGTTACTTAGTACACTTGTTTGAGTTGTATATCAGATGCATAACACTGATATATCATATGAATAATAACCAATATTGACAATGTAGGATATTTTACGAATAAAAAATGAATATTGTGTGAAAAAGAATGTGTGTTATTGTATGATATCTTAATCCGAGATTATTTCCACATTTAGGGGGAGGGGTTAAGCTCTTTAAAGGTTTGTAATTATATTTGTTAGAGAAACTAGGGCTAACATTTGCGGAAAGTTTATTAAGGCTATTATGATATAAGGTGGATTGAGTTTGTGGCTATTTACGTTTTGTTCCCTTTTAATAGTATAATAATTGTTAACTATTGTGTAGAGCATAGGAATATTAAAACGACGACGGCTGGACTTACGTGGCAGAAATATTTTATTTACATATTTGTGGACAAATGCGATGAATAAACGAGTTGTCAACACCACCAAGTGATGTGGTGTAGCGGATAGAGCTACTCCTCCCTTAACCAGAGGTTTCGGGTTTGAGTCCTGGGTATAGAAAAATCCAGATTAATCGGGGTTCTAATGAGGGTACCGGACACCGGATGGGAAATTAAAAAAATATAAGCTGTCAACTTCATTTTCTACTGGGTTCATTTTGATTTTTTTTTCATCTTACATTTTTTTAAAAAAATAAATTGTGGTGTTCGGGTCAATTTGTGTGAAACTCGACTAATTCTACTAGATTCTATAGGACACTTACTATCTCCCACCACCACAGATACTGGATAACTCTGCCTACCAAGACTTGGATAAATGAAAATAAACCACCTAGTGGTTTTTCGAATTCTGCTTGAATTTAAACTTGAGATCTCCTGGTTCATAACCTACTTCATAAACCCAAAAAATTTCACGACATATACCCCCTTATCCTTAGTTGTGATTTTTTGTCCCCACTTAAAAATGGTTTAGGAAAATGGCCTCGGTAGGCAACACTTGATGTTATAAATTTACAAGTGTTCCCTCAGGGGAAACACTTCAAGTATAAATTGTAAGTGCTGCCTTGGCCTCGGTAGGCAACACTTGACGTTATAAATTTACAAGTGTTCCCTCGGGGGAAACACTTCAAGTATAAATTGTAAGTGCTGCCTCAAGTTATCTGGAGAGAATGTTGACAGAGATAAAAGGTCATGACAGCACTTGCAACACTTGTCATTTTATAGTTGAAGTGCTGCCCCCATGGGTGCACTTGTCAAGTTTAATACTTGAAGTGTTGCCCCCGAGGGAGCACTTACTTAAAATTAGTGAGATCATTCTTATAAAACCACTTTAAGCGAGGTCAATAAGGCAAACCATTGTCTAAGGGGTTATAGTTTTGTAAATTACCCTCGTAAACCACAAGGCCACACGCTTGAGTGCTAATTTTTTTGGGATAATTACACTAAAAGACAATTAAAAGACAGAAATTTCAAAAAATGGCCCACATTTTCGAATCTTATCCGAACTGTCACCATTTTCCCAAGATAGCAGTCTGCCGCAAGTTTATACAATTTTAACCAATTTATACACGAGTATAAAATTGTATATTTTTACTTTTTTTTTTTGTGTATATTTGTATTTCTCTCATTGCTACGCATTTATCTATGTATATTCATATATAATTTATTTTTTGGGGGAGATTTGTGCGTATAAATTTGTCTAAAGCAATGATTTAGATACAATAAACAACATAAATTCAGTAAAATGCCAAAAAGTAACCACACCACTGGCGGGGGAGTGGGAGATTTGGTAGTTAGGGTGTTTTTTATGAATGTGTGCTAAAATTTATAATTTTAGGAATGTGTCCTATGCCTGAAAAAAAAAATATGGCCTTCTATTTGTAATTTTGAGTAGTGGACCGCCTATTTTTGAAAATTTTCCAATTTTTTCAATCTTACATATGTATTGTTTTTTGTTTTTATTAATTTCTAAATATCAACGAAAAGATTTGGATCTGGTTAATCAAAACTCAGAAAACATATTAGAAAATCTTACTATAAAGAGAATAAGCCGGTTCAAACAAAAACAAATAAAACTTTTCCTACTAAACAACTTTAAAGCCTCTTCTTAATGTTTCGCTTTAGGCCACAAGTTTAATGTTTCGCTTTAGGCCACAAGTTTTATTGAGCCGCCCTTGAACAAGATCATGGTACTACTATGATATTACACTATATGTATGATGTTTTTATATTCTATACACACGAGGACAATTAAAGTCCAAATCTCATGCTCATTACTTTGCCTATACTGTACATGCACTTGGTCTGTTGATCTTTAATCAGACAAACTATAAGTCCCATGCCCAGACACACAAAGTGTCACCAGTTGATCAACATTGTCATTGCACAGTCCAGAGGAAAAGCTTTGGCATGGTGGACTTAAGAGGCCAATTTACAACACAATTTGTGATATGCTATTGCATATCCAGTCTTTAAATGTCAAAGATGCACAGTATGAGTGCAACGATTATAATCGAGTTTTTACAAGATGAAAGATTAGGGACAACCTCAATCTACTGACTAAAAGAAGCACAAAATACAATATATTCCAGAACAACGCCATCACGGTTAATTTTTTTTTTTTTAGCATCCTAATTTAACAACTTTTCCTTCTATTCACATGCCAATTTGGTGTCAAAGCTGCTCAAGCATATAGCAAAAGCCTGAACTGCAGACAGGGGATACCTGTAATCCATAGTAAACATATCTTTGCCTATCTTGCCAAATTGCAGGATGACTTTGTCATGATCTGACTGGCTTGATCGAGAGGTTGTTGGTCCACCAGCAGGTGGTTGGTTGGCGGCAATCAACTGAAAATTCTTTACAGATGCAACTGTCACCCGTCCTCGAAAATTTAGGCACCAGCACTGCAGTTGTTCATGCCATCGTGGTGACTTGTTCTTTAGAACAAGGGGTTTCAGCTTGCTATCGTCTTCCCCGTTGGATGATGCTCTAACAATATCAGAAAACCGTGAGCTACTGAAGTCAGTAGAATGATCAAGCACCTTTGAGAAAGAGATACTTCGGAATGAATCCTCAAGGGACCTTGGTAGAAGCTCTGGTTGGCCAGGCACAGAGCCACCCACATCAAGTGCTGAGGCAGGAATAGAGTGCATGACACAGTTCATTTTCCGTGGACCCCGTGTTCCAAGTACATTTAGCTCATATTTGATCTGGGCTATGCTGTAACTTCCAGTTGGGACTTTAGGAGAGACTTTCTTGGAATAGAATCTACGGCTTGAGCGGTCTGGAGGGGGGATGTTTGCGGAGGTGTATGGAGGCTGTGTGTCATATATAACGAATTTTGTGCCCAGAAAATTTGACCTGCAACGGACAGTGGTATTTATTATGTGATCAGAAAACACTTTCTCACTAGTCATACACTCATATACTTGAAAACAATGACTTCGCACTCAAACTAAGTGCATAAAAGCACTACAAGCTGCGTTAGATGAAAATGAACTGCACAAGGTCGGTTATCTAGAGCTGTTGAACAAACATTGCTGTATCACTCAAACCTATAGGAGACGGCTAGATTTATAGCCAGATTCAGCTAATATCAATGCGTCATGCATGCATCAAATGCCCTAAATTTTTGTTTCTTTTCTTTTTCTAGAGGAATTTTTTTTTCTTTCTAATACACCCTCTAAGAAATACCTCCGTTCCTTCTATTTTTGGAAAATTTTCCTGCCGCTTTCTTTTTAATACCCACAGGCACATTTATTTAGCATAAGTTTCTGTTTTAACTACATCAGCATCAGCCATCCTCAAAAGTGGAAACCTTCATCATTTAGGAAGTAGTAGGTGACAATTTTTTGTGTTCAGTAATAAAGGCACTTCATTAAGAAGAAATGTTGAGACAAGTTGCACTAGATTGAATCGAATGGAGAAATGATCTTTTAGGCTAGATAATTCCATGTAATAATGCCTGACACTTAGGACCAGAGTTTTCAAAGACGAGCTTCACATGTTATTGTATCAAGTAGACTGCCTCTAAGTGGACATAACTTCTTATGTTCCTGATGTATGTACTAAAGCATTATTTATTATGCTCACTAATTTCAAGTCTTTTGAAATGCTCATGCTTAGTGTTTGATGCTAGGCAAACTTGTGAGAAACCTTTTCTCTTTGATAAGTGTCAGCGCAATGAATGTCTTTACTTTAAATTACTATTTCCTGAAAAATCCAACGGGAACGATATGGGGGAAAAGAAAATGAATAGTTCCTCTGTTTTACCTTAATTTTCCAATGTAAGTGTTGCTTGATCTCGAGATGTTTTCTGCATCCATTGAGATAACATACTCCGTGCAAGTAGTCCGCCTTGTTCTCTTTGCAGAGAGAAGGAACTTTCCATTTTCAACTAGCAAAGCTACAATTAATAGAGGTTTTCATCAAACTCTGGAAAATTTAGTAGGCAACAAAGGGAGGGAAAAAAAATCAGTCCACTCAAGTCACAACTGAAAATATAAGTTCTTAGGAAATCAAATGAGCAAATGGCAAAAATTGTCCCTTATCTTTAGGGGTTGATCCAATATAGTCCTTTAAATATACCATGGAGCAGTTTTGATCCTTTAAGTTTGCAAAAACGTGTCAATTTTAGTCTCCGTCCAAAACTAACGAAGTCAGCTCTATTTTAACAGACCCTCACGTCCAAAGGTTAAAACAATGTTAAAAGCTGGATTGGTAGTTCCGACAACCATATTCCTCTAGGTAACCAAATTGGAAATGGATGCTCATATGAAGACTCGTCTCAAACAAGTCCCTATGACGCAATCAATATATGGAAACGATGTGCTACAAGAATAAACAAGAAACCTATCATCCAAAACACGCAAAATCAAACTTGACTGAACCAAAACTTCTCATAAAACTGAATTATACCTGCCTTATCTCATTTGATTTTGTCCTGACAAAACATCAATTTTTCGGGAGGAGATTTCTTTTATGTGTCTCTATAGTCTATACTTTCTCAATGGTGAATTCGATCGGGTTTGCTACCATAAGTTAACCAATTTAGAGGAATCCCCAAAGAAAATCTAGTAGCAACACTAATTATAGACCTCAAAGGGACATAATCACACAACTCCAAATCTTCATAATCAACAGAAAAATTCAAAAACACAAAATCATTCAAACGAAGGTTCCAATCCTTAAAATGTATTTTTAGATTGAAAAAGAAAACATAACTTTCAAATAAGTCATACACGTAAATTTCCAGATTAAACTCATAGAAGATAAACTCCACATTCAAGTGTGCTATTTGCTTCGAAAAAAGTTACTATTATTATTTTATAGAGTTTTAGATCTTCACGTAATAATCATTTCAATACATTCACACAACAAAATATCAATGAAAATCCTAAAAAAATTAAGGGAAAAGAAAATATAGAGAGAAAGCAAGAATTCATTCTGTTATACAACAAAATATCATTTTCAGCCTTTGAATGAGAAAATGACAGAAATTAGTAGTTCCACAGTTGTCGGAACTAGGTAGATTGAGTGAGTTAATTGAGAGATTTTTTACCGAGTGAATTTGGGAGAGGAAAACAAGTTTGTTTTAATGTTTGTATATGAGTACGTTAAAATGAGGTGCCTCCGTTAGTTAGTTTTGGAAAGAGACTAAAAATGACAAGTTTTTACAAAGTTAAAGGATCAAAATTGATCCATGGCATATTTAAAAGACAACTTTAGATCAACTCTTAAAATAAAGGACAATTTATGTCATTTTCTCGAAATCATGCACCCTAGGTGTGCCCAAGACAAGACATAATGAGTTTCTCTTCTTTTTTTATTTGTATTCTTTTGTGGGGAAGGAGGGAGGTTATAGCTGACGATAGAATAGCGATAAAGACATTAATTGCATCATTACTGTCATGTTTCTGAATTGGCACTACTTATGCGTCATTTATGTGTGGCGACGTCATAAACTTACACAGCATCAACCGCTAGCAGACCCCCCCCCCCAGCCCAACCCACCCAATAGCAAAACTACAAAAAAATCTTACCAGGACTGAGGCACAAGAAAAGATGGTAGGTCAAATTAGATTTGTCCCTCTTGATGAAGCATTGAATCATTCCGTCTCGAGGCCCGGGCTGAAAAATGAAATAAAAAAACTCGTCAATACTCCTCCAAAAGACTAGTCAATACTCTTCACCACTATGTGAGTTAAGCTTCCTACCTGCTTTAACGATACTGGAAAAGTAAGCTTTCCACAAATTTCAGGACATCTAACAATTTCCTGGCACATAATTCTCCATGACCTGCAAACGGAAGCACATGCTACGACATGCTTACGAGCAGGCCATGTGTTCTCACTCTCTTCTAATCTTCTAATTACATCAAAAAGTAATTCTGGTGGAAGATTAGCCCAACAACTGCTCTGGATGACAGGCGGATGGTCGCTTAACTCATGAAATGAACCATGTGATTTACCCCTCTGATGAGCAGAGAGCCTTACATCAAAGCTTCGCCTGGATAAGCTACCAAAACTATCTCTTACATCCCGAACTATACTGCGGAACGACATCTACTAGTAAACCTGATACGCAGAAGTCCAAACACCAGAAGAAATGGTACTGATCTTTCTGCTCCTCCTTAAAAGATAAGTGTTCACCAGTAAAGTGAAGCGAACTTGTTAAATGGCATGGCTGCAGAAGAGCAACACTGAAATCATGTTTCAGTAACGAGAATAAGTTGCTAACAAGAAAAGCAAAGAGAGAGAAGCACGAAAGGCATATAAAGAGAAAAGAAAAAGGAAAAGCAAAAAAAAGAAAGAAAGAGAGTAGCAAAAAGATACCTTCACAAGGATACCAAAGTACAGTAAATTACATGAGATTATCAGATACAACTTTTTAAGATTCTTAAAGTGAGGCTAGTTGTCTCAGCTTAGTTGCAAGACAAGAACTGATGGAACATATGAAAGATAACTGCTTTTCTGATTAAACACTGCTTTAGCATTTCCAGCACTTAGCAAACAAGCAAACAAAAGAACATGTAAAGCTATTAATGTTGACAACGCATCATTAGCACCAGACTTTTCCTCCCTGATTCTAGTTCAAAAAAGGATAATTCAACTAATTGTTTGGGTTTCAGTCTTTCAGAAAATGTGACGTAAATCTTAAAAAGATAGAAAAATCAGTTTCTGCAGAGAATCTTAAAGTTAATTCACAAGTCGTTGCTCTATTAACAGCATGTGAAGTTCCATAAACAGCTCATACAACAGGATCTAAGGAAATGGGGATAATTGCTCGATTTGCCAAAGTATGATGGGACGGTTGACCCAACCGACCACATCGCCACGTTTGTCACGGCGGACTACCAGGAAAAAAAACACATCTTTAAAGAAGGATCTTTGTAAAATTCTCATCGATACTCCAACTCGTTTTTTTTACTGGCCTAGCCATATCGAGTCTCGAAGGTATCGCCGGACTCAATCTTTAACTTTCTTTTTCCAGTCAAGGCAGAGTCTTTTTTCTTTCCATTTAAAAACAATTTATGATTTTTGCCTTCCAACTTCAATCTTTTCACCCGGTCCGTTTTATGAATCAAAAGATTAGGCCTTGTTTCTCTAAAATTCTGTGTACACACCATAGATCCATAAGATTTACTACTTAAAACATAAACCTACACGGATTCATTCTATCAATCCACATATGAGAAAGTCCAATTAGGACAAACCTGTTAAACTTCTATAAACAAATCAAAGCGTCTGAACTTCTCTTTTCCACCTGCAAAAACCAAAAAAAGAACATAAATTTCACTACGAAAGCAAGAATTTAAGCTCAAAATTGCATAAAGATGCAATCTTTTTTTATGACGGTGGTATCCATGCCAGCTAACCCGCACCTCGACTAATTCCACCGGATACTTGCCACCTACTACCAATAACAGGTACTAGGTAACTCTACCATAATAAAGATGCAATCTTTTTTTATGGGGGTGGTGTCCGGGCCAATTTAAGCGCACCTCGACTAATTCCGCCGAATACCTGTCACCTACTACCAACAACAGGTAACTCTACCATCATAAAGATGCAATCTTTTTACATAAAGACACAACCTTTATATACCATTTAGTACTTCAACCAAATTTTTACACAAAATGGATCCTCAAATACTCAAAAAAATTGCATAAATAAAGGCCTAAAGCTACGTAAACACCTACACATTTACAAAAACTATAAAGGGTATAAATTAAAGGGATCAGACAAATAAAAAAGGTACATAACATGTAAAAACATAAGATCTGAAAGTGGTATAAACAAGAATCAGAATCAGAGATCTGTACCTTAGATGAACAAGAATAAAAGTCAACACAAACCCCAAGTGAAGAAAACAAAAATTTAAAGACTTTTTTCAAAGAAACATGAAGCAGATTAGAAGAAAAAGTGGGTCAGAAATGAATAATAAAGATTTATACTGTAGTATTTATATTTATTTAGCAACTTGGCTTTCAGTTTGGAATACAGTAACTTAAAATGTATATATATTGAGAAGATGAAGACAAAAGAAGGGAAAAATGGAAAAATAAAATAAATGGTCTTTGCATACTTTTCAGTAGAGCATTTATTTTGTTTCTCACTCGGTATTCGGTCGCAATGGTAAAGCATGATTAATCTTGATTCACGTCAAAAAGGACACGGAGCACATGATTAATTTTGATTCATGCCAGAAAGCACGACTAATTAGGATTCATGTTAGTAAGTCTTATGATGAGGTAAAACGTTTTCTACTAAAGACGATTACATTTAAAGCTCGAATGCTAAAATCCTTTATTAATGATGAAGAGTACTTACCACTCCGCTATAAGTGTTGGTGCTTCAAAAGAGTAATACGATTCCCTCTGTTTTACTTTATGTGGCAAGGTTCGGAATACAGGATCAAACTTGTTAGCTTTGACTGAATTTTAATATATATTGTTCTAAATTTTTAAAATTAAAATTTATATATTTAAAAATTCTATAAAAAGTACTGTAAGTTATGATAATGTATAATCCAAAATATTTATAAAATATTCAAGAAAAAAATGATCAGAAAAGAACTTTGTAGATTTTTTAAATAAAAATATTGTCACGTAAATTGGAACGGAGCGAGTATACTACTACTTGGAGTATTTGTTTAATGGGGGTTGAAAATTGAAATTATTGAATAGTGCAAATATTAAATTGGTCACTACGTGAGCAGAACACAGCAACTACCATGGAAAATAATAATGGGAAATAGAGCTTTTGACTTTTTGGTCTTTGAGTAGAGAGAACTTTATGATATTCTTATTTCATTTTATATATTATGAGGTTACTGATATTGAGTAAAAATCTATGTGCATTCAATATTTTTTATTAAATTATATTAGTTACCTATGATATATATATATATATATATATATATATATATATATATATATATATATATATATATATATATATATATATATATATATATAGAGGTTAGGATAAGGAATATTTCTTTTAACCGAGCATCTTTCGGAAATAATTTCTTTACCTCTTAAATAGGTAAATTCTCAGAGGCGGACCCAGGATTTCAACTCAGTGGGGCACAAGATAAAATTGAAGAAAAGAATATAAAGGAAATTGTAGTTGCTGGGATTCGAACCCAAGTCCGAATGCACCCAATTAATTTTTATTCTTTTGGGTGCACATTTAAATATATATACACGTTTTCTGTCATATATACATATATATACGCACAATTTTTTCCGACGCCAGCGGGTGCCGGTGCATATGCGGAATTTACAGGGGCGGACCTACAATTTTTTCCGACGCCAGCGGGTGCTATAAAATTTCATTAGATGTGTTATTGTATTTGTCGTAGTATTTGGAATATTTCTCAATTTCAAGTATAGACGATTCAGTCAAATGTGCTCGGCTGAAGTTCGAAAATGCAGCCACTAAACTAGAAAAATCTTTGTGAGTAAAAATTTTTATAAAAATAAATGTCAAGTATATGTTGATTTAATTAAAAAAATAGACATCCATTCAGTAAGCATTATGCTCTATAATTAATGAACATCAAAAAACAAAACAAAATAAAAGGATTAAAAGTCAATGCAATATTTTTTTTTCTTTACTTTAAGCATATGATTTTTGAAACCTACAAGTCCAATAATTCATATTGTGTCGTATAACACTATTGACAAGTAAAACACACATTATCAACAATTATTTATTTTAAATAATACCTTGATTACCACCAAGTAATCATGTGGTGTAGCGGATGGGCTACTCCTTTCTTAACCACAGGTCTCGGATTCGATTTCTGGGTATCGAAAATCACTGGTAGGGAGTGCTTCCCCCCAAATGGGACCCTACGCAGCGCGAATCCAAATTAGTCGGAGCTCCAATGAGGATAGCGGACACCGGGTGGAAACAAAAAAAAAAAAAAATAAGACCTTGATTAACATGAGGTGTACCATGGTGTCTCACTGTACACATTGTTAGTGATCAAAAGTCAATGGCAATAGCTCTTTTAGCCATCAAATTTCCTTGTAAATAGTTGTTGGAAGTTGGAACTAGAGGTTTGAAAACTTTGAATTGCCTAGAGAAGCATCTTCCCTTGTCGAAGAAGAATACAATAAAGCCATCAATTATCATATCATCTATAGTATGTCAAAAAGTAACAGCCTATTAGTTAAAAGAAAAAAGTTAATTCTCTTTTTATTTTATTTTTTTGTTCAACTCTTGGGCCGAGGTGATTAGGTAGGACATGACCCAAATCCAGATCACCGAGAACATGACCCTAGATAGAGGAGCGTGAAGATCAACGTTGTAGTCGAGTATCTTTCCCCTTATTAGAGGTAGTATTATGCGTATATAGATGATTTACAGCTTAGTCTTCGCTTTTATATCTACTGTTACTATCTGTTTGTTTTGGATATGCTCTACTTTTAACATTCTCTCTAGCACGATATTACTAGCTTGATTTTCAAAAGTGTTTTTTAATATGTTGCTTTTTCTAGCCGAGAGTCTATCGGAAACAGCTTCACCACTTTAGTAGGGATAAAGTCTGTGTACATCTCACCTTCTCGAGTCTCGGACGAAAAGGAACCACACATGTAGGTTCACGTTCAAAACGGTGGAGGCTTTTAATAAGTAGGAGTTAGCTTTTTATCCACCAACTACATAACATTACTATTGCTAACATCCAAATACTTTTTTTCATATCTGACTTTTGACACATTCCAAGAGAAAATTTTGACGAATTGAAAGTCTTTTTCATGCCATCCACAGAAATTTCCTAGAAAAGAACATCTAAAGCTGACCTCTCTAACACTATATAGTAATATTTTACGTGCTGTTTTTTTATACAAGTAGATGTAGTACTTGTATTTTTATATACTCCCTCCGTCCCAAATTAGTTGTCGCCTTTAGCTTCTTCACGCCCATTAAGAAAATCATTAAATAGAGTGTGTATTTTACTATATTACCCCTATTTAATGTTTGACTATTAAATTTTGTTGAGAATTTTTTTAATTATTAAGGGTATAGTTGGAAAAGACTAACAATTTTTGTCTTGAAATCCTAAAGTGTCAACTAATTTGGAACACACAATTTTTCCTAAAGCGACAACTAATTTGGGACGGATGGAGTAGTAAGTAAACAAGTAGAAAATAGTTGCCGACTTTGCTACTCAAGCTCTACAGATTTTTCTTTTCTCTTATTATACTTTTGGGTTCTTGTATGTTATGTTTTGTGTCCTTTTCATTTCGACCTACATTTTTTTTTTAGATTGCCTTCGTGGGCGTTGAAGTTAGTATCTTCAGTAGCGGAATCAGAATTTTCAGTAAGGAGTATCAAAATATAAATAATCGAATGTATCAAAAAAAAATTAAGACGGCTCAGCACATGACATATATACATATAAAAAAAATCTACTTATACCGTGTAAGTTTCCGGCGAAGAGGTACTACCACTTGGGTCCGCCCCAATGGTTTAGGAAATTATATAAGGATCACCAAATATTTTGCAAGGGAGAAGATAGCTAAACGCAAATTTAGAATTCTACATTAGGTGGGTTTTGGAGTTGATGTGATACATAATACATTATAGATACTATTTTTATTTTGTCACATATGTTGTTGCAAAATACGGGTCAACTACTACTATAGTAGTACTAGTATATAATTATATACAAAGCCAATAAAGAAGAAGAAAAAACACAAGTATATAACTAATTTTTTTAACGTCAAAGGGTCAAATATGTCATTGAACTATCATAAATAGCACAAAAATATCATCGGTTAAAAAATTATTCTAAATATGCAATTGCAGTTAAAGAAGTGTCACAAATATGTCATCGCCTTGATATCAATGGCCTATATATGCCATTTCTCCCACCTTTTCAGTAACAGATTAATTTTAAAATCTTTTAAAATCTATTTACTCCATTTTTAATTATAACAAAAACTACATGGACCCCCAATTAAAACACCCCCACCCTCATTTTTTTAACCCAACCCACCCACCCACTGCCCACTTCTTCATCTTCATCACACCATCCTACTCCCATCTCTCACAAGTTAAAAAAAAAAAAAAAATCAGTGGCAGCATTCTTTATACTTCGGTCACGTGTAATGTTGGCGATTGAAAAGAGGACTTTTATCTGCCTATAAAAAGAAAGACGTACTAGTTTGCTTTATTACGTCAATGTTACATGTCACGTGCCACAAAGTTCAAGTGGGTGTGCAACTTGTGCAATGGTCGCAGCCATTGGTAAAATTGTTCAACTGAAGGCGCTGCATCAGCCCCACCGTTGCAATGGTGGCATGAGCACGCTCTTCCCTCTCCATTCTTCTCTTCTTGTAATTCTTGGGTTTGTCTACATATCTATATTTATAAACGTGTATACTTCATACACCTGTAATCTGGTGAATGTATATTTCTTTTTAGAGATTTTTTTTTTGGGTTATAAAATCAACATTTCAATCATACACATGAATACACTTTTGATATGTACCATTGATGATAGCATATTTGTTTTACTTGGTCATTCTTGGTTGTAATTTTATTGCATAGGATGATATTTTGGCATTTCTACTTTATATTTTCTGTGTAACAAATGCTTTTTAAGGGATAGGGTGGGTCGGATAAAAGAAATAAGGATGGAGGGTGTTTTTAATGGGGGTTTTGTTATAACTAAAAATGGAGTAAATAAATTTAAAAAATTTTAAAATTAATCTGCCAGTGAAAAGTGAGAAAAATGGCATATATGGGTCATTGATATCAAGACGATGGCATATTTAAGACACTTCTTTAACGACGATGACATATTTGGAATACTTTTTTAACGGATATCATTTTTGTCTTTTTATGATAGTTCAGTGACATATTTGACCTTTTGCCTTTTTTTAACTTTGTTTGTAGCTAATAGCTAGGCTCATGCACATCCCTAAAGCATAGTATTTCACTAAGGTTTGCATACCTAAGGACCAATTAAGGATATTCTCATGATCTACTACATAATAGCTAGGCTCATGCACATCTCTCTGCTTGTTGTGTAATGTTATACTGTTGATACTCTAGCACATAATCACACACAATATAAATAGATAAGAATAAAGGATTTAACGAGATTTAACCAAGCCTACATCCTGCATGAAAAAACAAAAAGTTTTTTCCACTATGACATTGTGCTTTAAATCCCCCCATTACAATTCCATTCTAATGCGTCGTTTGATTGGTATTATCATATCCCATATATGAACTGAGATTATTTATCTCGAGATTATAATTCCACTGAAATGATAATTCTAAATTTATGAGACATCATGTTTTTCAATCTCAATAACCGAACTGCCCAAACTTTGTGCAAGACTTAGAAGTTCTTATACAAGCCTTAGAACTTATTAGCGCAAATTTTCTATACTCAGGTTGCAAGTCGAACCTACGAAAATTCAAGATATATACAAAGTTATACTAGTAACATATTATTACATGAATAATTGGGATCTAATGAAAGACATGCTACATTTTCAGTAAATATAGTCTTGCTGAGAAGAAATATATTCCCATGAAGTATATGATGATTAATGCTTTTAGCAAAGCTAAGGGAGACATGATGCTTTTATCATCATAATTTATGAATTTGGAAGCATTGTTTCTCTTTTATTGGTAGTTAGCTAAATCACAGTACAAATGTCATGATTTCAACCACAATAAAAATGACTTTGTGTCATATATAATATTAATGATGTAAAAACCTACATTCTTTGCATATTGAGATGTAAGCAATAAACCCCTTGTGATGTCACTGAACGAAAGTCTTAGGGAGGAAGACAACAAACACAAAAACCAAATCGGCTAACCCCCTACGGGGCGGTTGTCCGTCGTCCTAAAGAATGCCTCCTCGTTCTTCGTCCATTCCCGTTTGATGGAGAAAGAACTTCTTTCGGGTGTTCGGTCAGGCTTGCTTAGGCCGAGTAAGCAACTGAAAAAATTGCGTATACAGATTTTCAGTATTAGAAAGGTCGGGGTGATTGCAATATATTTTGGCCTGTAGTTAGCTCCGCTGCGATAGTGCTTCAAGCAAGGGACTTGGGCCGATTCAGGCGGATTCTTCCCCCAACTAACGAAGAGATCTTGGCGGAATTGCTCAACATTTCGTATATAACTGGTTTTTAAGAAATATTCGTTTAATAGATTAAACAATCTATATACTATTTTGCACATAAGTAAGAAAGATTTTGTACACATTAATTAAGCTAGCTAGCTAGGACTTGGAAGAAATCAAGTAGCAATGTAGCCATTTGTGATGTGATTTACTAAAAAGTTGGACAAATGAAAAATGAATTATTTTTCATATATTGAGACCATTGATTTCCCTTAAAATTTTCTGTGTCTAAGATAGAAAATCGGAAATACCAAAGGTAAATGAAAGTTTATTTTTCCATGTATATATTCCTATTAGAAGCCAACCTTGCAAATTACTTGTAAGTCATCTTCTTTGTCCCTTTGGCATTTTTCCATCTTTCTTTCTCTCACAAACCTGCATAGTTTGAGTTTGTGAGAGGAAGAAAGAAAGGTTTCAGCACCTTTATAATTTGGTAAGACATACATAAAATATGGGAGCTTGTGCTAGTGTACCAAAGGGAATGAGGGCTGAGGCAATGGCAGCTGCCCCTCCACCGGAGCAACCAAAGGAGGACGAGAGCACCACTACCGCGCCTGAGGTGGTGGAGGTGACAGAAGGTGGTGATGATGCCAAGCCAAAGGAGAATGAGAAGGTGGCTGAGGAGAAAGGTGTCGATGACAAGCACCAATCTCTTGGATCTTTACTTGATGAGGTATCACGTGTTAAAACGTAACACAATTGTAAAAATGTTACACTGCTAATGTATATAACTTAAATTTGATATTCAATGATGACATCTTATTACATTATCTTTTAAATAAAATATAATCTTGATTTGAAATATGGGAAATGGTCATTGAGTTAGAACTTGGAACAAGATCCTACTATGAAGTAAATGCAAACTAAAGGCAATACATAAGCATTTTTCCATGAAGAGAAGTATCCAACCTATACAAAAAGAGGGAGGGCCTCCAAAAATGTCCTACACTATAGTAAATGGTTGATCATAGTCTAAGTTGCTCGGATCCTTGAAAATGCAGCCGCACCCATGTCGGATCCTCCAAAAATGCACTATTTTTGGAGGATCCGACACGCACCTTGGAGCATTTTCGAAGAATCTGAGCAAACATAGATCATGGTGGCTCATAGAAAATGTAATATATGTCCTACAGTATATCAGATTATATATATCTCATTGTGTCATTTTATGTTTACGCTTTTGTCTGATCACGTCGCAACATGAATGCAACAGAGTGAAGCACCAAAGGAATCAGCTAAAGATGAAAAGAACAAAGAAACCAAAGAAGCAAAGGCTGAGGAGCTTCCAGTATCAGAGGCAGCTGCTGCAGAAGCCTCATAATTAGAAAACAAATCATCAATGCATAAAAACAATGTGGTGAAATGGAAAGGGAACTTATATAGGAACCAGCAAGGTTTTTTGGTGTATATTTGATACAGAGAAATCTGTATATTAATTTTTCATTGACTTATTTTCTTATTCTCTTTTCAATCATACACACTGTATATTTAAGCCACCAGCTATTTTTGTTCTCTCACCAACTAATGCTTACTATAGATATGTAAATCAGATCATTAAGTGACCTGATTGCAATGTATATATATATCTAAATGGTGCACCAGAAATGTAACTGCACATTTAACATGTGAGTAAAGTGCATGTCACGAGTTTCTACTCCTACTACCGACAAAGCCTGATATTTAAGTCGAGAAGAGGATAAGAGGCGAGCACGTACTTCCCGAGGCTTTGAACTTGCAGCCTAACTCCAGTTAGGCCAAAAGCCCACATGAGGTATCTCTGATATCCAAAGTACACAAATATAGTTTTAGGCCCCCTCACACCAACCTGCTGATCATAATGCAGATAAAATTTCTGTAGATCCTCTATCAATTTCTCCATCTTGAAGTTATTCAAGATCTAGACACTAAGCTGATCAAGTGATTTAGAGTATTATACCTGTATAACTTGACGACAAAGTCCTAGTAGAGAAGAAATACAGAAACACTCAAGAAGGAAATACAAAGTTCCAATCAAACATCACATAGCAAAACGAGGAACGATTAACAACGTAATACTGCAAAAGTTAAAAACTGCATCGAAAGAACAACCATCAATTTAGATACTAGCACCGTTCAAACGTTATTTCAGACAAGTTCGCTTATATTTCAAGATTGCAGGCAGCATATGGTGCATAGCTGGAAAACTGTGATACTCCAGACACCCTTTGACAACATTAAACAGATATAAGCAGCGGTTCTAGAATATCCAGAAATGCTCCAGATACTGTGTGCAAGGTTAATAACGAGAAACACAATAAAATTGGAAAAGCATCATGGCACCAAATTTATCAACTAGGTACCAAAAGTTTAAATTAGCTACCACACCATAAAAGTTAAGACTTTGTACTTCTTGCACCAAAAGAAGCAAACAGAAACAAGAGACAAAAGGTGCAGTCCAACAGTAACAGGAAAGGGCTTACTTAAAGAATAATAATCACAGACCCCTATCTGCAGCAATCAGCATGTGGAGCCTTGCAAAAACATATCCTGATACATTATTCCTTCAGAAAACTTGCTTCACAGCGCTTGATCCTAATCGCAAATTTCTCGTTCTCAAGCTTCATAGCCTTATTGTCCAACTTCAGTTTTTTCAGCTCCCTATCTTTTTCACTGCGGAACCTCAGGCACTCGTACCTCTGCTTCTCAAGTTCCAGAATTTGGGCCTCGATTTGCAACTTCTGTTCTTTCAACTGCAGTAAACGATGCAAAATCTCCTGCTCCTTCTGCAATGTTTCTGCCTCCTCATTTTTAGCAGAATCATGAATTCCATTGCTGTTAAGGTTAAGCACGTTAGGAACTGAATTAGTGATTGAATTCAGAGATGCACAAACCATATTGGAACCTCTTTCTTCCCCTACTATCATTCTCTTGGCAGGCTTATCCTGCACGGCAAATTCAGGCTCATCCATGTCCTTACGTTTGAGAGCCAACAGTACAGATTGCTGGAGTTCCGAATCATCTGGAAGGAATAATCTATTTTGATTGTTGTATGAGCACATTTCTTTATAGAATAACTGTTTGCTACTTAAAAGCTTCTTCACTTCCTCCTGCACATCAGGAGTCAGGTCCATCATTTCCATAAGGGCAGGGTTCGCCACGACACTACATGCAGTGCCTCTCCCAAGAATATCATTTAGTCTCTTGAACTTTTTGTTCAGATCATTAAACTTATCCTCACATTGCTGAGGTGAGACATGAGGACCTCTATCAGCCATAACATTGGAAATAGCCCTCCATTTACCTTTCTTTGGGAACATCCCATTGGACCAAACATCTTCTCCAATGTAAGAAACAGCAGTGATCAAAAGCTTAACCATCTCATCTGTCCATCTCATACGACTATATACGACTGGCTGTTTCTCTTTAATCATCTTACCCCTCCATCTTGTACGCCGATATACAACTGGCTGTTTCTCTTCACTACTTGCAATGACCTCTTCTACAGCATCTGACCTCTCATTATAAGCTGCATACATATTAAGTCTACTTGTTTCCATAGCATCTGGAGACAACACTTGTTGGTTCATGTCGGGAACGTTCCTATGACCGAAGGATGTGGCGGCTTCTAGAGCATGCTGCATCTCCGCCCCTGGACCCTGGTTAGGGGAATTGCTTTGTTGGTGATTAACTTGCATTGATCCACAGAAATCTAGGAGCCTACAGGATTAATCTGGTACATATGAAAACAAGCTAATGAATGCTGTTTCCAGATTTAGTAAATTAGCAATCTTAATAACTCACAAACTATCAGATCCGGGGTATGATTTTGCTCATTCATTAGAGAGGAGCATATAAAAGATCAAAAATAAATTTGATTACTAGATTCTACAAAGGGAAGAGCTGAAGGCAGAGATCGATGCAACACAGGTGGTATAAAAAAATTCTACACCTATGATCATCCATAAACCGGAATAGACAGTTGTATCAGCGCAAACGATTATCAATGGAACACAAACCTAATTATGATATGAATAACAGGAAAGGAAAATAATTAATTCAGTCTCATTTTACCCAATGCAGATGCAAAAATTAAGATATAGATTCACCATAGAATAAATGAGATTAGTCGCGACATCAACCAAATCTTTTGAACCCCTACAACACAAGTTCTTGCTTGCTTCTAAGGACAAGGTTTATAAATTCAGTGAGTACTCAGAGGGAACTTCATATAACACATTGTTTTCGTCGCCCAAAGAACAAAGAGAACTTACAACAAATGGAAGGTCCGCAAACAAGTGCCTTCGCTTATGACAGCTGGATGATGGCTGCAGAAACAGGAGGTTTTTAGGAGAGTTAGATTGGGGGAATTGTGCGGACTAAATCCCTTATAAGGTACGTTATGAGTTTAAATAGGCGGCTTACTTAGTTCTGAATGAAATAAATCTATATAAACATAGATATACCTCAGACTAATATACATTCGAAAAAGTGTTACATGGACAATGAGTTGTCCTGGCAAATCTTCTTCGAACTAATTAAGGACAATACATAACCCGTAATCCCCTTCCTCCCTCCGGATATTTTTCCAATAAAGGATAAGAGCTAAAGATAACTTCTAATTAAGTTCCTTACGAATAAGGATCGAACAAAATACCTTTAACACAATCCACAACCAGTGGATAAAACTACCTTTGATTAGTTTATCCATAAGACAGAAAAGTTGTGGTAAATTCAGCACACAGAATATCAATCTTAATAACTTTGAAAGTATTTGTTCTAACACAAAACAAATTAACTTTTGCAAAGCTTCATAAGGTAACTTTCACCCTCTCTGAGAACAATCTAGTATCCAACTAAAAAAGCAGCTGCTCCATTTCTGAAGTATATAATCTAGTTCTAGCCTTTATTCTTTATTCTTTTATTTCCTTTCCTCTTCTATTTGCTCTTTTACTTTACTTGATTATCAGTTTTTCAGATTGTGGAACAGGGTGAAGAACTCCTACTAGTAAAAGGATACATCAATGAATAAGGTTTTGGAGAAACTGAAGCTTGATAGTGAAGCAAAAAGGAGTACACTATCAAAAGTTTTTCATTTTTCTTATCAGTTATTGCCTGCAACTATCATCCTAGAGATGAACATCTTGGCATTGTGCTCGTTAATTGTAAAATATAGATTATTAAAAATATCCACCATGGCGACGTGCTTCAAGATTAACCAATCCATAGAAGAGTTCTAAACCAAAAAATTTCAATCTCACAGTTTGCAGAGCCATCATGTAAGAATATGACAGTTCATGAAATTCTTTGCTAGTGCAGGTACACGATGCACTACTGCAACATGGTGTGTATTTGCTAATAGACATCCATATATCCAGAGCTAGAACTAAGCATCATTAGAAGTCAAGTGCTTGCCCATTTTCTCCCAATACTTCCTCCAAAGATATATTTCCATAAATCTAGTCATCAATATGAAGTACAACACATGTACTCAGAAGAAAATATTATGTGCAAGCAGACCAACAATGAGATGAATTGTATCTTGAAAACAGTTGGATAAAGAAAATCCAGCACAAATAATATGTTTCACCTACATCATGCATGACCTTAGGCTTTTTAACTGACAAAAGAAGTGTGAAGCACCACAGCTACTCAATCCAAGATTGTTCAAAAATTTGAACATAGCAAGTCTTATGTGAAACTCATGAGGTTACCATAAAAAATTAATAGGCAAAAGAAAGGGGGAGAAAATGAAGTAGGTAGCGTTCACCTGGAACCAAAGTAGCAAAATGCCTGCTGATACACACTTGAGTTGAGCATCCGTTTTTGTTGTTTAATCTCCAATTCCAGAATTGAATTCCAAGCATCATGCACTCTATATCCAGTCTCAAGTTCTGCAGATCCTCGTTCTTTATCTGATTGACGTTAACCACTCGAGTTGCTGCCTAGCTCTAACATCACACCTGAATTTACAGAGTTTCGTCCAACCAAATAGAGCGACCTATCACCCAACAATTCTCTCTGTCCCCAGAGTAAGCTAGAACTTGATTTACATCTTTAGGGAAATAAGGATTTTCTCTCCAGTATCAGGCAACAATTTAGAGGAACTACAAGGGCCCACAAGTCATTATTCCCATGACGTATTAAAACTTTATCAAGTGCATAGTCATCCCTGCTGTCTAATTCGATCTTCCATGTCAGCATCTTTCAAGGTTGTGACTTGTGAGGCTTAGAGGCTCTGACTCGGAAAGCTCAGAATCATTGTCAATGTGTTACAATTCAACAAGGATCATCGAAGACACGGAGGCAGATAAAATCCAATAAGAAAACATGATTAGTAAATAACTGTTCTGAGCTCAAAATTTTCCTAACATCCTCCTTAGCTTATCAAAAAGGTCCACTAAATACACAAAAGGATGTTCAACAACCTAAACATAAGTAGCTAGCCACAGCATAACGCCAAGTCTTTTACATACTATTTTACAACCTTTTTCAGACAATGGATTTTGAGATAGCCTTCCACTTCTTCTTTGGTAAAATAATGAATGCCTTGTCCTGATACTACTGAAGTTTGAAGAAACATTGTTGCAATGTATGAAATGGCAGCAAATAATGGTTTCACCAGGGGGACTTTTCATATCTCTCCCACCTACAATATGCCTGTGGACACTTCTCCTAAACGACTAGGTTTTCATCATCACCTACAGAATCTTAACTGTTTTCCCCTTGTTGCAAGAAAGAACAGAAAACAGGAGTTCTGGTTCTGTTCAGATCCTAATGGTTAGGTATGGGAGTTGGATCCTGCACTGTAAGTAAGGTATTTCAATGGTTGCCTAGGATTCTTTCCCCTCAGCCGGTTGATTATATTCCAGCAGTAGTTAACCATGGAAACCAAAAACCCAATGAATATCTACATATGCTAGCAAACCTTCAATCAGTCAATCAGTTACACCTGAATTTCACATTTATTGGGGTCAGCTATACCAGTTGGCTCTACTCATGTCCATTTCATTCCACTATTAAGACAAATTATGTTTTCTAAATCTAAAGCTAATCTCACGCTTCCGTACAAATATATACAAAATTTTAACCAAATAAGAAGGGTAACAATGGATGCACTGTAAGCATAACAACTTCAGATAACCTTTAATCCCAATTAGTTGGTATCGTCTATGTCATGCTATGCATCGTCGAAAAGCTCTGAGAGAAATTGACTAAATAGTAGTAAATAGTAGCATTATTTAAGGCCTACAAAAGCAAAAGCATTAAGCAGGAAGTAGTCAACAACTTCACTCATTTCTGATTTTAAAAGCTTCTGGTGAGAATCAATATTCAGAATAACCTTCCCTTGGAATTTGGATGTATGAACTTGAGAATGACCAAATGCTATTATATCAACAAAAGGAAAACCACATCAACAAACCAAAGGCTACCTAAAAATAACGACAGTCCGGCAACTCAGTATCAAGATTTTGAAGCAACAAATGAATCTTTTAATTCACAGAACTCAGACACTTTTTTTTTTCTGATAACAAAAAGTAACTTGTATAACATGCTCATATTCATCAGGGTCAAAGGGAATAGATAACATAGAGCTTGAAGTTTCACTAAAACTGAAGCGAGCCTACCTTAGACAACTTAGCAGTAACCAAGAAAATGGGGAATATCTAAAACAGCTAATATGCATTCCGAACTTGTTGCTACTTTCCTCAGCAGTCGAACTATCAAACGAAAGAACTAGAGGCCCGAGACCCAGTCAAGGACCACTAAGTTGACAGTGTACCAAATAGATCATTCAGCATAACCAGTTAGTACAGATTACATGCCTAGGAACTAAGGATGGATAACCAGTTAGTACATATTACAAGCGCGAAAGGAGTTCCACAGAGGAGTTAATCCAATCACTAGCTTTCACCAATAACAACACTGTCCAGTTAATCAAATGCATTCATCTGCATTGTACGGAGCTGGGTGAGCTTTGCTATTATCTCTCTCTTTGCGTCTTTGGTGAGATTTCTATCATTCTGTATGTTATACTCATACATTGGAAGTTGAACGATCTCATCGATCTCATTCAGCAACACTTGTTCAGTGATGTTGTCATTAATACTTCTCTTCACTTTTTCGTACGTGTTGTAATCATTTGGAGTTCCTTTATCAATTCTGGTCCTCATCCACACACATTCTTGGTTATTGGAATCCCAAGAACACTCTATTAATTTACCTGAGTAGTCTGATGGGTCAGAACCATCTGGAAAAACAACTCTGTTATCTTCCATTAGTTCCTTCTTCCCTCGATCATGTAGATAGAGCAATTCACGACCATCTACCACCTCAAAGAGAAAGTCAACTGAATTCATTTCAGGGTATTTCCACTTCAAGAGATGATCATGTGTGCGAGTAACATAAGGATCATACCAACCCTGAAAAATAAGACCATCAACTTCATGTGGAATCCGTGGAATAAATTTGAAAAGATCCTTGACAGTAAGGAGCAGCCAAAAATCCTTCCTCCTGACCCTGAAAGGCTCCAACTCGTTTTTACACCGTTTTCTTGGCTGGATCACTTGTCCGTCGATCATTTTCCACCGTTCACAAAAGGGTAGCTCTACAACAGACTTTTTGTTAAGGGCCATCAAATCATAAATTAGGTATCTCCTTTCCTTCTTTTGTGTGTCACGGTCAATAGTATCAATTACCATCTCCCCATCAAGTAAAGTGAAGTCATGATTCTGTTTGGCTAAACCTTTATTAGTGCTGCACGGAAATCTCATCTGAAACCTCCGGAAGTTAAAATGTCTATCAATTAAGTGACAACCATTCCCCGCGATCAGCATCATATACCGTGTCCCATCAGCCTTCCATGTGGCATAGTAGTAGCTCTGCCTTAACAGTTTCAAGTGTTCCTTGTCAAGAGAGACTGGATGTGAGCCAGGAAATTGTCTACTACTTCCTCGGGTCATTTTTAGCAGTTCAAAGCATTTCTCTCGCAAATCATTTTGCTGTTCTTGTGGGATTGCATCTCCAAGAATGTCATCATTTGACATTGTTATTTGTGTTCCACAATTATCAGGCAAAGTAAGAACCACACGAGGATGACCTTCATCATCGGCATCACCATTCAAATCATCAAGTTGCTCAGAACACCTTTTCCACTCAGGTATTAAAGGGCAAACAAACTTTTCAGGTTTTATCTCATGATAAAACGCATACAAGGCATCAATATACTCAGGCTTATAAATCCCTGGAGGACGAGCATCAGAAAACATTTTCATTGCCTAAGTAATAGACATGGGTGGCTGAAGGGTACACATAAGATAATGAATGATCATAAATCCAGTACGATTAAACCCATGAGTGCAATGGACAAAAACATACTTGTTACTCTTCCTATGTTCAAGAAACTGCGAAACAACATAAACAAATAAATTAACAGACTCATTATCAGATACAGAATCACGTCCTTTGCATGGAAAGAACTACACATTGTTGATAGATGATTATGGATGACTTGGGCAAGACACATACACAACGTGAACATATGTTTTGACACCATATTGATACCGGTGGTAATAGACACAACGTGTGCACACTTCGATTAATCTATTGGTAAATTTGCGCCCCCCCCCCCCCCCCCCACTTAAGTATATGACACCTAACATTTTACACAAATTAGTACAATAAAATCTTTAGAGTACTTCTAATTCCGGAATGGTTTACAAAGATCAATAATATGATCAATTGCTTTGCTTTGCTAGCATGAAATTCAGTTTAGAATAGTTCACCATAACTGTTAAGACTTCGTAATCAGATTTTTCTTTATCATAGACATTACTAAAATACCATGCAATTAGCCACAGAAAACTTCCTTCAAACCAACATGCAATTAGCACTCAGGTAATTTGAAGCCTTAATTAGTGTTTATTCTACATGTTTGACCCAAACAGAACATAAGATGATCAAACATACATTGATTAGAGAATGGTAACAAGCAGTAAAGAAATTGTACAAGAATAGAGTCACCATGAAGCTAAAAATGAATAGCTGAAAAAAGATAAATATTTTTAGAAATAATGCATGTAATAATGTTGCATACCAGTTAGTGAGGAAGAAGATCATTACTTGTACCTTATTTATTTTTGACTAGTTGTGAATGTTTGCCTTACTTTATATGGTTTTAGAAAAATGGTCTCCCTTTTTCATTTTTTCCTTCTTTTCTTTTTTTCTAAAGTGTTGCCTAAGCAAGCAGTGGCGAACGCAGGATTTTTTGCCAGCAGTGTCACTTCTAAAAAAAATTTATAGGTCGAGGGTTCAATCCCTATTTTAAATGATAAACGTTTGAAATTTTTTATAAACAAAGCTAAATTATGCTACAAGCAGGATTTAAACTCTCACAGTTCTAGACTTTCTAAAGGTGTTTAACCACTAGGCGGTGAGCCATAGTGTTTCAAGTAGTGTCATTTTTTTTATTTGTACTAACTATTATGATTTTTTAATATATTATATACATATATATAGTAAAAAAATTTGGCGAAGCGGTGTCCCGTGACACCCCTCGGCATAGGGTGCCTACGCCCCCTGTAAGCAAGAATTCAGGGCAATTAGTTGATAGAATATGAAAAGAGGTCGATGGCAAGTGCGGTCTAGATTATACTGTAATTATAAGAATTTGCGGGAAGAAGTCGAGGGCAAGTGTTGGCTAGCCAAGACTTCAAGGCAACTAGTTGAGAAGACTTGAAGGAGGTTCCGGAAGGGTATTTTTGTCCAAATTTAATTCATTAAACTAAATGGAGATCATTTTGCTAAACTACAGTAATAGAGGTTAAAATGGCAAGTTGTTGCTCCGGTGTCGTAGTTCAGTAAATGCCTCGTTTAAAAGCCGGTGTTGACATCATGGTTTTCCCATAAATGGAGGGCTTGCATCCCGTCAACCATACTAGTAGAACTAATTATTTTTTTATTTTTAATTAAAAATAAACGTGATGTTCGAAAAATATAAATTAACTTTATATTGATTTTCCAAACCAACAGTTATTTTAGAAAATTTTAACCTAACGTAACACTAAAAATAATAACTCCCTCCGTCCCAGTTTGTTTGTCGTAGTTTGACTTGGCACAAAGTTTAATAAAGAAATGAAGACTTTTGAAACGTGTGGTCTAAAATGAGTCATAGATATTTGTGTGGCTATAAATGAGTCAAAAAGTAAGTTTGAAGTTGAATTGTTTCCAAATTTAGAAATATGACAATCTTTTTGGGACAGACTAATAAGGAAAGTATGACAAACAAAGTGGGACAGATGGAGTATGACTTAAAATAGGACAAAAAAAGTATATTCAAGTATTTTTTTCCTTATTGTCATGGAATTATAAATGGAAAAGGATAAAAAAAAATGGGCTATTTACAAATATACACAACTGTAACACCAAAATTACAAAAAATACCAACATTATTCTACTTTACAAAAAATACCAACACTTTTTTTACACATTATATACAAAACCAACAAAAACTAACAAATTAGAGTTCCTCCTTCTTCCTACTGTCCTGCCTCCCACTGCTACCACCCCAGGCGGCGGCGCCATTCTTTTTTTTTTTCTTTTTTTTTTTTTGAATCTAAAAAATTGAAATACACATATAAACATTGATTTCTCTTTGAAAATACACTTGCAACATACATATAAACAAAAAATACATGTAAATACACAAAAAACTATGCTTGACATACACTAGACACACACATACATAGAAGGATCTACGGATCTACAACTTAAAACATACAAATTTATGTATGTCACACATACACTTGATATACACACAAAAGAACATACAAACAATACAAAGTAGATGCTCATATATATATATATGTTCATACAGTGATATACACGTACATACACTTGTGTGCTGAAAAACATTACATGTATATACACGAACATACAGATACATACACTTGTATTTGAATGTATATTCAATGCAAAAAAGAAGAAGGAGAAGCAGATCTGAATTTGTATTTACAAAATACATATGTATACATAAAAATACACACATATGCACATACAAAATGAAAAAAAGATGAAAAAAGAGAGGAGAAGATCGGAAAAGAGAGGAGCAGATCTGCTCCAGTTCGCCGCGTCGGAGCAAAGCAGCGGCGGCGACCAGCGGGGGGGGGGGGGGGGGGGGGGGGGACGGCGGAAGGGTGGGGTGGGTGGAGGAGAGGAGAGAAAGAGAGAGGGAGAAGTTAGGGTTTTGGGTAGAGAGGGAGGAAGGAAATGAAAAAATTGTATATTTTGTAAAATGTAAGAAGTGTTGGTATGTAGGGTAATTATTTAAAAGTATCGGCATTTTCCGTAATTAAGTGGTTTAGTATGTCAATTAGCGTAAAAATATCATTAAAACAATTGGAAAATTTTCAAAAATAGGCAGCCCACCACCCAAAATTACAAATAGGAGGCCATATTTTTTTCAAGCATAACACACATTCCTAAAATTACAAATTTTAGCACTCCTTCATAAAAAACATCCTAACTACCAAATCTCCCCCTCACCAGCCACTAAGCCATCGGCAGACACCTCCCCCGCCAGTGGTGTCGTTACTTTTTTGTATTTTACTGAATTTATGTTGTTTATTGCATCTAAATTATTGCTTTGGACAAGTTTATTGACGAACGCTCAACACACACCTCGGCTTGAGGTATGAACGGTCATCGCAATATAATTTACCCAACTAGGAGTCGGGGTCGAATCCACAAGGAACAAAGTGATGCGATCAAAGTAGTGGAGGAACTAAACCTATTTGACAAAGCCAAACTAGGATAACGAGGTGATGGAACGATATTAACAACTACAAACTACACTAGGAAAGCAAGTAAATGTGATCTATGGCCTTCTCACAACCAAGGAAGTCAAGTTTTGAGCCTAGGACGCAATTATAGCACGGAGTTTATATATTATGGCCGGGTCGTTCTAATGTAATCCCTAGAATCCTTCCGGTCTAGAAGGGATTTACCTCAACGGCGCTCGTCAAAGCCATGGTTGAGCTTGTAAAGCACTACCCATTACCCGAGGAAAGAAGACCTCTTCCGAGCGTAACTTCTTTTAGATGAGTTAGTCTATGAAATACCCTATCAACCCAAATCCTCGCTAGCTTCACTATTCTATGCTAACTAATCTCTCCCGAGTCTGTAATTAGCAAAGTAGACGGGCAACTCAAGTGTCGCGAGCACAAGAGTTAAGCAATCAAAACAATGGAGGCTAGACAATCAAAACCCAATAATATAAATTCCTAGTCATGACTCATTCATAAATTCATGTCCAAAATCATATCAATTAATAACACAAATAGCCATGAAGTATATTCACAAAATCAATTCTTCAATAACATCAACAACACCCAATATATTCAATACAAAGCATGAAAGTAAAGAAAGGAGTACTAATGGTTGAGAATTTCTCAATGGGTTGCTCCAAATCTTCACCCTCTTGGTGTTGTTGTTGATGGATCCTTGCTCCAAGATTGAAAAAATGGCCAAAAAATAAGCCCTAGGTCGTCCAAGGGATGAATATATGTTCCCAATTTGGCTGCTGTGAAATTACAAAACTGTCCAGTGCAGTCTAGACGCGAAACCTTCGCGATCGCGCTCTTCTTGGCGCTATCGCGCTCTACTTCTTTTCTCATCATCGCGATTGCGTTATACATGGCGCCTTCCCAGAATATCTCATGTGTTATGCCATTGTGGGATACTCTTAGTAGGGTGTCACATACACTCTCTCTTATGGACTCAGTGTCCTCACTGAAATTTGCCCTGCCCAGCGTCTTCACTGAGATTTGCCCCGCCTAGGTTTGCCCCCGCCTTCCCAGGATGAACTCTGTCCGTTGTGGGATACTCTTGTGGGATACTCTTAGTAGGGTGTCACATACACTCTCTCTTATGGACTCAGTATCCTCAATGAGACTTGCCCCGCCCAGCGTCCTCACTGAGATTTCCCCCGCCTAGGTTTGCCCCCGCCTTCCCAGGATGAACTCTGTCTCACATCAACAAGACTGACACGGATGCCCCAGCGTCCTCACTGAGATTTGTCCCACCTAGGTTTGCCCCCGCCTTCCCAGGATGAACTCTGTTGAACTCTGTCTCACATCAACAAGACTGACACAGAGTGACTCTGATAATATTTGTTATAGTCCAGCCCTCTAGTGATATTGTCCGCTTTAAACTTAGGCCAGAACGCGTTTAAAATGTGTCACTAAGGTCTAAGGAGACATACTTAAATATCTAGCATTTTTCATATGTTTATGTTGATGTGGGATACTGCTAGGTGGAGTGTCACATGTTACCATTCTTAAAAGAACAAAACGAACCATCAAGAAAAACAAGTATGTTCCCTTCCATCAGTTTCTTCTTCCCTCGTTCATGTAGATAAAGCAATTCACAAATGCAATCATCTCAAAGAAAAAGTCAACTAAAGTAATTTCTTGGTATTTCCACTTCAGAAGACGATCATGTGTGAGTAACATAAGGATCACACTAACCCTTAAAAATAAGACCATATACTTTATGTGAAAACCGTGGAATAATTTCAAAAAAATCCTTAAAATTTAGGAGCATCCAAAAATTCTTCCTCCTAAACATTTCTCTCGCAAATCATTTTGTTGTTCTTGCAGTGGGATTGCATCTCCAGGATTGTATCATTTCACATTGTCATTTGTGTTTCACATATAATGCATCAATATACTTAGGCTTATAAATCCCAGAAAGACTAGCATCAAAAAAGATTTTGATTGCCTGAGTAACAGTCATGGGTGGCGGAAGGGTAAGACAATGAATGATCATAAATCCAGTGCGATTAAACCCATGCATGCAATGAACAAGAACATACTTGTTAACGAACTAGGGCCACATTTACCCTGAATTATTCGAAATAGACCAATTATTGACTCCTTGTGGGATATAAATGTGCATGCAGTTGTTGTATATCAATATTGTCTCGCTTTGATTTTGGTCTCAAATTTATCCTTATGTTAAAAAAGTGAAGCATATCTACCATGAAAGTTAACTGACTGTCACGTTGTATTTTAACTCATTTAAACTAATTTTTCATGTAACATAAAGAGCCAATTTTGCCCTAGAACTATGCTAAATGGAACCATTTAATATATTTACACACTTGCATGATTAAATCATCAATATGAAAATGCGGAATATGGTTGTTTGGCTTTCACTTTCTTTCGCGATTTGATTCATGATCCCGCCCGTTCCAAAAAGGATGTCATGAAATTTCTTATTACTCCATTTAAAAAAGAATGATATAATTCTAGATTAAAAAAAAAAAATTAGCTTTAAACCTCTCTATTTACACTTCATGGAATGACTTAAAACACACAAATATCTATAGCTATTTTAGACAACAAATTTCAGAAATTACGATATTTTTCTTATTATCCAAGTCAAACTATGTCATCCTTTGTGGAATAGAGATAGTATCAAGTAATTAAATAAACCTATACTTAGAAACACATATACACGAACATACAACGTATATTTAAAGAAATACAACTAAACATTCAAAGATGTAAATGTATTTATGCACCAAGACACACACACGTAAATACAAATCTATACACATATAAACACATACGAAACACAGACAAAACAACCAGGTGACACATCAACAGTCGAAAAAGGAGGGGGAGGCGGCCGACGGATAGGAAGAAGACGGGAAGAGAAAGAGAGATGAAGAGTTTAGAATTATGCGTTACACATAAATATTTATTAAAATGGTACTATTTTTTTTATACTAATATAATATAAAAATATATTATCCACGAGCAAAGTCCGAGAAGGGCGAGACGTAGCTTGACCCTCAACTAACTTTTAGAGTAAAAAGGGTTTAAGAGGAAAGGGTTTTACATTTTGGGTTTAGAAGACTACCCTTTTGTACCCGCCCAAGTCCATACCATTCCGCCACCACTACTCCACCGCCAGCCACCGCACTGACCGCCGTTACTAATCTCAGCCACCTTGAAAACACCCTAACAAGGTGAAATATTGCAAAAAATGTGGTATTTATGTGTATTTTATCACAGATTATTGGACTATAGGAAACCTGAAGTTGAATCATTGGCTCAACTTTTTAGCAATGACCCAATTAACAATTCAGTTGAATGGAAACTTCCAGAAAACCATCACCCCGATTCGCCTTTTCATTTCGTAAATCTTCCTTCTGATGATATTGCTCGTAGTGTTGCTAATCGAAGTAAGCCCATAACTGTTTTACTGTCAGTAATGTGACACTGTTTCCTTTTTAGTTTGTCTCGAAAAAAGAATGATGCATTTCTATATTTAGTAACAATTTAACTGTATAAGAAAGTTGGGTCTTTTGGAAACAAACTATCTACCTTAGTCGAGGTAGGGGGTAAGGTTTTGTACAACTCACCCTCCCCAGACTCCACTTGTGTGAACATACTGGTTTTTTTGTTGTTGTTGTTGTTGTTGTTATTGTTGTTGTTATTGTTGTTGAAGATGGTTCAAAGCTACATAAATTTTCTATGGTTTGTTTTAAATGCTTAAACTCTATCCAAGTAGAACACCTTAACATAAATTGCGACGGAGGGAGTATGATATAACATTGTATAAAATGACGGAGAGAGTAACACTTAATCAAACCTGGTTACTATATTATTGATTGGCATAAAATGCGATGTAATTTAGTTTGCTATATGGATAAGAAATTCGTTATGTCATTTTTGACTTGCCTGTAAAATTTGAAATGCTTTGGAGGTCGTTTGATAGGTTTTGGGTTAAGGTTTCACTTACAGAATCATTTGTCGGTCCATTATGAACTTGTCGGCACAATTTGAATATATGTGCTCCAATCAAGGAACCGTCGATTCCGTTAGCTTCCTTGGGTGATTTATAATTTATTCGCCCTATGGATAAGCAATTCCTAAAAAGCATAAAAGGTGGAACCCCCATATATGTGTGATTTAAGATTGAAATGGGATATGGTTAACTGCGTCCTTTCATTCTATATATTTATTGGTCGAATCTTCTCTTAAGTTTAGGTTTTAAAGAGGTATTTGTTGAATGAGTACCTCTTAATTTTGAGGATGCGTTCTCCAATGTCATACAGACTTAGCTAAGAAGAGAACAGCATGGAAACACAGATCTATGTAAGCCATACCAACTCCTTATGATGAAGGCTTAGTTCTATATATTTATCGAGTGAAGTGATGTTGCAGTTCATGAATCATTTTCCAAGTCATATGGGACTTATGATAAGATACTTGATGTATGCCGCTTTAGACATCGGCATCTTCAATAGCAGAAAAAGAAAAAGAGACTTGTTTTATTATATGGTAATTTGCTTCCCTTGGTGACTCGAACCCACAACCTACTTAGAGGTGGAGTTTCCATTTGAGCTACCATCTCTTGTCAAAAAAGAGAAGAAGCTCCTGGCAATTTGCATCTATCTATTTACGCTAAGGTTGGAAGTGTATTAAACATTACTGTGTAAAAAGGATTTACTATGTGACAGAGGAGGTTTTGACCTTATGAAACTCTTTGGCATCTACTTATCTGTAAAAAGATTGGAAGAGTAGCTTAGGGGTAAACAACATATTGATAAGTCAGTCATGCTTGTGCAGGTATTCTTGTAAAAGGAATTTTTGAACTCTGGGGAGAAGGAAGTAGCTTTGAAGAATTAGAAGAGTCAATTAAACGTTATCCTGATGAGCGGAAGCTGCCATACCTGACATCTGATAGTACATTCAGGATTTCTGTTGAAACCTTTGGGAAGGTTATCAGCTTTGAGGAGCAAAATGAGCGTATTCGATCATTTTCCTACATTCCTTTCAAGGTACATACTTATTATTCTGGACTATATTTCATAAAGCTCAATCTGGTCAACTAGGTTGCTCTTGTGGTAGAAAGTAAGGTGCAGAAAAACCCGATATTAGCACTATTTCCTCCTTAATTTTCATAGGTAGAGGATTTCTGCTTTTCTTGTTTTGTTATGTTTGTACTATTAGTACTGGGTTAAGATTTCTCTATTTACTACATCAAGAATTATTTCATTCTGTTTGCTCCACAAAGTGAAACTTAATTTTGATTCAATCCTATTGCTTGCAGCACTTACCATCTGATACATCACTTTCTTTTTGCATTCAATCATTTGAGAAAATTATATGCTACTTGATATGATTCTTGCCTAGATTTAGCTATATGATCTGACGTTTGTTTTGCCCTTTTCAATTCCGAGGACATAGTCTCAACTTGATTATCCTGTTTGGTTAGAAAAGAATTTGGTTCCTTGTATATTCTATTTGTGTTCTTGGTCCATCTGTTATTACCCTGCACATTAAATTCTCTGTTTCTTTATCAGCATATTTAATCTTGTAACTAAGACAATTTCCGAATTTTATCATCGTTTTGCTTATTTCTGAAGTCAAATCCCCAATTAAAAAGAAAACAGAAAAGAGATGCAACCCTGTAGTGGAGAGGAGGTGCCAGTTCCTTGAAGGGATTGGAACTGGGGAAGAAGAACTGGTTTGTTTGGGTGGGGGGAGAACAAGGAGTGAAGGGTAGTGGTCTATTATTCAAATTGGGGGGAGGGGGTCGAGAGAGATTGGAGATAAGGGAGCAATGGAATAGTAGGGCACAGTTGACACAAGGAGGAGGGGGTTGTTGGTAGGGGCTGAGCAATGAGATGGAGAATTGGCGTACTAGTTGGTTACTGGAGAAGGGTGAGAATAGGCGTTGGTTATCTTTTTTTTTTTACTTGATCGTGGTATTCAAAAAGGAAAAAATGCTCAAAAGCTAAAGGAAAATGACAAGTCCAAAACTTTGTCTTTTTTCACACATTCTTTTATCCGGTGAAATTAGTCGAAGTGCGCGTAAGCTGGCCCGGACACCACCATTATAAAAAAAAAAAAAAATGACAAGTCCAAAACTAATGGACTTGTTAGAATTAGAGATATTATTTTAAAGACAAAAATTGAAGGTTTGATCAGTAAGTTGAACAATAGAGAGACCTAAATTTTGACATGGCATGTGAATGAGAGACCGAAATGAATTTTACACTTAGATATATTGCATGTAATTCATGGAATTTCTCAGGCTTAGAAGATACGGTCTGTGGATTTACTAGTTTCTGTCTGGTTTCAGGGCCGGGTTAACTTAAAAAACCCTGATCACACGTTCTGGATCATTGAAACGGATAATTATGGTTCTAATAATGGACTGCCACCCATCGTGGGAAGGAGAATCTTTTTTGGTCGAGAGATTGGTGCTGCTGATAGGAAGCTTTTGCCAACTTATCAGTTAAAAAGTCGTACTTATCTCGGGCCGACAGCCATGGATGCTGAAATGGCATTCCTGATGGCTAACCAAGCACAAGCCAAACCTGGGAAGCTTGTCTATGACCCTTTTGTGGGCACAGGAAGCATTCTAGTTGCAGCAGCTCATTATGGAGCAATGACAATGGTTAGCATCTATTTTACAGGAACTTGGAGAACACATTCTTTTCCTCGCTTTTTTACTATCACTAATTGATCTTTCAGGGTGCAGATATTGACATTCGGGTAGTACGTGATGGCCGTGGTCCAGATTGTAATGTCTGGAGCAACTTTAAGCAGGTCTGGATAGAGTGTGCCTTTAATTTGTATGGGGTGCCAATTTTGTTCTTATATATAATTGCTATATTTCTATCTTATTATCTTGTGCTTTGGAGTGTAGTTCAATTTGGTATCCTTTCTATGCTAAACTTTTAACTTTGTATTGCAGTATGGATTGCCAATGCCTATTGCTTTATTAAGGGCAGACAACAACCTTCCTCCTTGGCGTTCGGGATTGAAGGAGGTAGCCTTCTTAGAGTTATTTGATTTTTGTTGTCTTGCGCTCTTGTTTTCTTATTTGCAACTTCTGTTTGTCCTGCCATGAACTAAAATCTGTATTCAGTATATCTCAGCATTGACCATTTTCTTATTTGCAACTTCTGTTTGGTCCTGCCATGAACTAAAATCTGCATTCAGTATATCTCAGCATTGACCATTGAGTTGTGGTGTGTTCCCTTCTTAATTTCCGAGGATGGGCAAAGGCTGCTATGGGTAGGTTCGGCCAAGGCTGTTGAGTGCAAGTGGAGTGTAAAGGACCAGGCCACAAATTTGTTTTGCAAATTGACTTGATACATGCATAAACGCTTTCTCAAAGTAAAATCGCACCAATTATACACTTCTCGTATGACTTTTATACGCATTGTTCGTAATGCAGATTCTTGTTTATAGAGTGAAGAATGATCAAGGAGGAGACATCTTTAAAAAGAAGAAAGTAAAAAGTCAAACAGTGCAGTAGCAATAGAAAGGGGATAATACATAGGGTCCCCCGTCCAAACTAGTCTTGATTTTCCAATTACACACTTTAAGTATGCGGGAGTCCTAGTGCCCCCCCCCCCCCCCCCCCCCCCCCCCCGGAACTAGTTAAAGTGGTATTATACCACCTTTTGTGCCCATGTGGCGGGGGCAGTATTTTCAGCTTCCAGGCAACACGTGATCGTGCCCACATTAGTGTATAGTTTTTCAAGTTTTTTATTAACAATATCATTTTACTTTTTTATTTTCCTTTTACATTTTTTTTTCTCTTCTTCTCTTTGCTACCACTGTCTCCACTACCACCACCTCTCCTCAACACCAATCCACCTCCCTCAACTCACTCCAGATAACAGCCTTCGACAACAACCCTCTCCCTCTTCATTTTTTCACTATCTGAGGGGCAGAGGACTGAAAATAGTACCAATAGTTATCAATTCCAAGACTTTGTTAGACCTGGTCGATGGGCGAAAAACATCCATGTGTATCAAATTGGGAAATCTTTCTTTTTTTATTATACCTAATTCTACATCTTCTTCCAGCCCTACCAATAAATAAAGGAAGACAATATACTTAATGATTTGCATTGCATTGTGATTTTAACTATAATGTGTCTAATTTAAAATGCAAGACTACTTTGAGGGGTTCGTTGTTCGTACATATTCCCACAAAAAAGATGTAACAACTTTCATTGCCTTGACTTTACAAGCCGTCATATCTCATCTCTAGCCGCAATTGACTTGACTAGAGTTGGCTTGCTTGAGCCAGGAAGTCATAAGTTCACAAAGTTCAATAAACTGTCAGATGATTTGTGTTGGCGCTTTTTCTCGTGCATCAATAACCTGATAGTGGAAAGTTATTTTTCTTAATGTTCATATAATTAAGACTAATCGAATTGGACATAAGGTTTATGATAATCTAGTAGAAGCCAGTCGGATTCTAGAAAAAGTAACAATTTAATGATACAAAAATAAAATTTGGAGTAAGGTATAGTTGAAACATTCCTACTGTTTCAATACACAGGCCTTCACAGTCGATAATGTTGTCATTGAGTCTGCAAAGTTGGTGATACGGTCGAATAAGTGAGTGACCTTTTTTACTTCCAAGGAAGTCTAATCAGTTTCATTAGATTGACAATTGAGGATGTATATTGAAGGGGAATTTTCTGTAGTTATGTGAAAGTCAATTTCCGGAGTCTCTTTATGTGTGTAAGAATGATACAGTACTCTGAAATCATGTAATCTGATTTTAACAAGTTGGTGGAATTGTTTGTTTGGGTTTACAATGTCTTTAGAGTTGTCGGGCTAGATTTTGTGTCTAAATTTGATTTAAATAGAGTGTGTAAGCTTAGATTTCAAGTTATATTTTTCTCGTTCTTGTCCTTGCAGTCAAGTAGCAGTTCTAGTAGTTGTTCGTAGTGTACTGTAATGAGTCTCTGGGTAGAGATGCCTATGTACTGTTTTCTCTCTCTTTTTGGCTTGTTGCTTCTCTCCAGGGATGTGCTTGTGGGACTTTTCTATGTATTGAATAGTGACAAAGAACTTGCTCTGTTAAACTGGAGAACGAAATCCTTCAACTTTTTATGTCGAGGAATTTTTTCTTATCGTGAAGGTATTAATATGTCCTGGTCTAATTCATGGAGATCCCTCAAATTCATAAATTCTCTACAGACAAGATTACTATAGCAGCAGTGGAGGTCTTTTGGGGTGAGTTAGGAAAGTGCATGGAGATGGTAACCTGAGAATTCGTGTCAACGGGAGGTGGACTCTCTCTAATAGCAGGCGCTGTGATAGAGCTCTTTTATGATGAGAGCTATAGTGCATGGAGATGTAAATCTGAGAATTAGTGTCAACTGGAGGTATAGTGACTTAAGGTCCAAATGTGACGATGGGGTTCCTTTGGTGATGCTATATCTTAGAGGAAGGAGGAAGAAAGCCTTCACGTACAGACAAGTGCATAATAATTCTTCAAATGATTGGACTGCTTGTGGCCTGCCATGGATCATCGTACTAAAAGGGAAAATAATCAATAGAAGTATTACTGAAAATCGGAGACATATCAGTATATTGAAAGCAAAATGAAGAGTACTTATATTTTTGTCTAATACAGCATGACAAAGTGTTGATTCACTCTGTTATGCAGTTTATTCGTGTCTTAGCTTCAGTGGGTCAAGGTTTATTAGTTTTACGGAGTTTCGAGGGTAGCTATTCTTGAACAGTTTATTGCCATGTTCAGTAGGTTTCTTTAAGATCTCATCACCTTCTATTTTGTTGCTGCTGACTCTGCTATATTTCATTTTTAGGTCTTTGATGCCATTATATGTGACCCTCCATATGGTGTCCGTGCTGGAGGACGTAAATCTGGTGGCAGGAAGCTTTTGAAAGGAGTGATTGGTCCATATACTGTTCCTGATGATAAAAGAATAGGCCATATACCATCAACTGCGCCTTACAGTTTAGTGGAATGTGTGCACGATTTACTTGACCTTGCCGCTAAAATGCTTGTGATGGGTGGTCGACTTGTGTACTTCTATCCTGTATTAAGGGATGACGAGTCAATTGATACCACTTTCCCAGAGCACCCCTGTTTCAAGTTGGTTGCTACCTCAGAGCAGATGTTGAGCTACAGGTACAGTCGGGTACTACTAACCATGGTAAAAATTGGACCTTATACTGAAGAAATTGCATTAGCAGCAAGGATGAAACATTTGGAGTTCAAGGAAAACCATCTGAAGTGGCTAGAAGAAGGTAATCTTCATTCAGCAGTTTTTAGTCCTGCCGATGTTCACCTTAACGAGGCAGGTGACATGAAGAGTAAAGAATCAAAGGGAAAGTATAGAGGCAAATATGTCTAGACCATGAGGTAGCCTAGTAACTCTTATTTGCTCGTACTGCAAGCATTATTTATCCAAGTGATGTTAGTAGGGAAGCTCGTTAATCCTTCTTCATTACAAATCTTTAGAGATACTCTTGCTACTATATAGTCTCTCTGCTAGGAGATTGTATTCCAGTTGGAACAGCATCTACTTTATGAAGCTCACTAAAGGGTATTGTGCAAAAACATTTGACAACTTCATCTAGTTTAGAAACAACTGGACCTGTCGATGCTTGACTGGTTAGCTCATTATTCATCATCCCAAAGATTGACATACCCAATGGTGGTTCATAGTGGCTTCTGGAATGAATCCATGTGCACTACAACTGCAATTGGTTGTTGGGTAAGTAACCCATGTTCTTGTTTCTTGAAGTCTCAAATGCTATAGTTTTATTTAATTTTTATATTGTGTATACTCTGTGACATTAGTCAGCTAATCGCTCATTACTGCAGTAAGTGCAACTGTGCAGTGATTGAAATTCTGTTAACTATTTTCTGTTTTAGTCATAGTATGTATACTTTTTGGCTTCTAAATCGCTTCCACAGTAGGCAATCTTGAAGTTTAATGATGGTTGTCTGCAAGGCTTCTATTGTCTGTGATGTTGGGCTTAATGTAACATAGGAAGAAAAAGATGTATATAGGCCATAACAATTTGTTGGGATTAAGTTTTAGTTGTGTTAGTGTGTTTACTTTAGGTTGAATATTTGCCAAGAGTGTTTTTTTTGGTTTTGTGAGAGATTTATACTTTAGTGTAATCCCACAAGTGAAGTCCGGGGATGTGAGATGTACGCAGACCTTAGAAATTTTGCCAACGTATTTTTTGCTTCCAAATTGATCCGACTTTTTGTGAATCAATTCTAATCAACTCCAACTTTGATATCCAACTTTTTAATACCAATTCTCACAATGCTCAAAGGTTAAAATTCAACCCAAACCTTCTAAAATCAGTAGAACTTTGTCTTCTTCAACAATTAATTTCTTTTTTCTTCAAACTATACAAGCTTTAACTAGGGATAAACAATATAAGCTCAATGGAAGTGGAACATATATAATTTATTGGAAGAAAAAAGAGGACGAAGAATGAGAAGAATATGGAGGAAGAGAAGAAGCGTAAAAAGCAATCCAGTGCACAATACAAGGGCCGGAGAAGGGCTGCACCTAATAGGAGAAGAAGAAGCATACATGACTTATATTAAAACTGGAGTCAATAAATGGGTGTCAAGCAGAAGGACATCCATTTAGAATCCTGTATAATAATACTTTAATATTCAGGGTAATTTGCAGGGGTCTCGTAGCGGCATATGGATCGGAAAGAAAATTTAAAGAAAGCTAGTTCTTTATTTGTTTATCTCGCCTTTCAATCTTAGTAACCAGAGGAAAAGAAAGCAAAAGCGATTCCCGATGATATCGTACATTTTCAAGTTTCCATAATGAGACAAGCTCATGCAACCAAGCTAATATGAAGCTACTATGACCTATCATTACAGTATATAGGAAACCTGTACGACGTCATTTTCGTTGTGCACTATCATACTATAAATTGTTCAGCAACAACTGCACAGACGTAACAAGTAAATACTCAAATATAGTTACTACAACTAACATTTATGAATATGCCAATCAAACATTAAAAGTATTGTTTCTATTTCTATTTGATACTCCCTCCGTTCCAAAATGGTTGTCATAGTTCGGATTTCGAGAGTCAAACGAGTTCATTTTGACCGTAAATTTAAACATATAATCTTTATGTTTTTTGTAACGATGTTTATATATTTAGAAACTACATAAAAAGTACTATAAGTCACAATAATTAATAATTCAAAATATTTAAAACACATATGAAAATATTACGGTTAAAGTTAAACTCGTTTGACTCTCGAAATCCGAACTATGACAACCATTTTGGAACAGAGGGAGTATATTTTGTTGGGACACCATTAGTATAAATGAATGTGGGAGTATTTATGTTGGTTTTTCTTTTTTGTCATTTCCATAATTGTTATGCTTCTATTTCAACCTTATTAATTACTAGTTCATAATAATGCTCTCATGAGTATAATTTATGCAATTTCGGTTAGGATTATCATCTTTGTCTAACTTTTTGTTGGGTGGCTATATATATGATCATAGGAAAAAGGTGACAAAGAGCACGATTTGGAATATGGTATAGGATTAATTAATTCCGGTATAAAAAGTTGGATGACTTTATTTTGTACTTAATTTGCAAATTCAAATCAGTATTATCTAATCACAGTATAAGTTATACACAATTTGATGGATAATCAGCCCAGGAAGAAAAACGTCGTCTAGGCGTTCCCTGTTGCTCCGATCTACCCTACGCTTTTTGAATTTGGCACTCTTTAAATAAAAAATATTTTCCAAGTCGATCCGATCCATTTGTTCGTAGAGCTACCCTTGGGCTTGAAATATGTGGGTGAGCCATTTTGTAGAGGCCCAATCAATACCAAGAATCCCATGGTATTAACTTAATTATTCTGATATTAATTTATTTCGATTCCGGTATAACTTATCCTTGTACCAACCGACTTAGTGTAAGCTGAATTTGCCACAATTAAACTGCGACATAAGTCATTTTTTCCTTTTCTCCATACAATCATATCATTGTAATGCGACCATTGAATAATTAATTAATATTAAAAAGAGTTTTGTTATATTCAGAAGATTTTGCTATTTGTTCTATTTCTCTAATGATACAACAAGAAAAAGAGACATTAAATACGTATAGATATATATGATGTCTATTTCTCTATGAGTTGGACATGATCAAGTTGGTTCTTAAAACCTTCCAATCACATATTTATGACCATTAATTAATAAATGCCAGAATAACTAAAATGACGTTTAAATAATACTCCCTCCGGACCATTTCAGTTGTAAGATATTTCATTTATAGAAGGTCCAAAATATTTGTCAATTTAGAATTCAAGGTAAAAGTTATTATTTCTTCCCCATAATACCCCTAATATTAAATGTTAATTGTAAAATACAAACATCTCAATATTAGCAGTTCTTTCTTGAAAATACCAAGAAGATAAAATGGTAAATTAGTAAAAATATTATGCTTAATTATGATTTTTTAAAATGTGTGCAAAGTCAACCCTTATAATTAAAATGGACCGAGAAAATACGTTTTGCCGGAAAATCTTTCCCTTTTGTTGAAATAAATTTATGCTAGTAGATAAATAAACAAATCTCAAAATTCTTTTCTTTGAATAATACTCCATTCGGTCCATTTTAGTTTTATCAATTCAGAATATCAAGATAAAAGTTATCATTTCTTCCCCATAATACCCCTAATATTAAATGTTAATTGTAAAATACAAACATCTCAATATTAGCAGTTCTTTCTTGAAAATACCAAGAAGATAAAATGGTAAATTAGTAAAAATATTATGCTTAATTATGATTTTTTAAAATGTGTGCAAAGTCAACCCTTATAATTAAAATGGACCGAGAAAATACGTTTTGCCGGAAAATCTTTCCCTTTTGTTGAAATAAATTTATGCTAGTAGATAAATAAACAAATCTCAAAATTCTTTTCTTTGAATAATACTCCATTCGGTCCATTTTAGTTTTATCAATTCAGAATATCAAGATAAAAGTTATCATTTCTTCCCCATAATACCCCTAATATTAAATGTTAATTGTAAAATACAAACATCTCAATATTAACGGTTCTTTCTTGAAAATACCAAGAAGATAAAATGGTAAATTAGTAAACATACTATGCTTAATTATTATTTTTAAAAATGTGTGCAAAGTCAACCCTTATAATTAAAATGGACCGAAAAATACGTTTTGCCGGAAAATCTTTCCCTTTTGTTGAAATAAATTTATGCTAGTAGATAAATAAACAAATCTCAAAATTCTTTTCTTTCTTTTTTAACTTTTCTATTCAGTCAAATAGATTTATATAAATTGAAGCGGACAAGTAACTTATGTATCATTTATTATCAAAACAAGTTACACACATACACACAACATTTAAGAGGGTATCTAGCAGGTATATATACTGATAAATTTGGACTGCAAGTATGCCAGAAGAAAAGGTTGTAAACATTTAATAACTGAACTTGTACTTTCAGAGAACTGATAAACATAAACTGTAAACAACTTTTTATAGTCAAAGGCGGATTCAGAATTTGAACCTTATGAGTTTTAAATTTTAGAGTAATGATTTCAAGAGTTAGTAATCAGGTTCTAGACTAGATTTTTGTATATTTTTAATAAATTTTTAAATTTAAATACACTGTCCTCGCTAAACCTACTGATTCTGCCGAACCCGCCACGGCTTATAGTATCTCATAAAGGTCCAAAAACCCAAAAAACAGTGTATAGATATACATGCATGTGAATCCCTAGTGACAATGAAATGTTCAAAAAGGATAACAGAAACCAATATAAGCATGCATGAAACTTTGGTTGTTCAAGCATTGCCATCTATTCCTTTGCTGTCACCTTAAATTTCGAGAACCATCTGTCTTTGGACAAAACTCACCCCCCCCCCCAACCCTAACTTTGGCTCCTTCTCCTTTTTCTTGTTTTTCATCCGAAGTCCGGTACTTTTATTGGAGTCCCGATTAATCCAGATTCGCGCCGCGTAAGGCCCATTTCTAAAGAAGCGGTTAGGATTTTTTCCATCCCAAGGCTCGAACTCGATACATCTGATTAAAGATGGAAAGATCCTATTCATTCCACGACAATTTTTGGTGGTACTCCTTTACCTGATTAAGCGACGTATACAAGATATGTCTGACCTATATACTACTATCAATCATAACTGAATTTGTATGTGAGTTTAGAGTTTTAGAAGTTTAATTTTGTTCCAATCATTTGAATAATTCTCTTAGTAGTAAGTTTTAAAAAAATATTACTACAATTACTATAAATTTAGAAATAATTTAATTTGAACTTGCTATTTTATTTTTAGTGAGAAGCTTTTATAGTTACATAAATATTATGTCAGGTAAAATTAAGACCATAAATTTTAAACGTACTTTTATTATCACACATTGTATAGAATACTTTAGCTCATAAATTTTAAAACTCTTTATGTTTTTTTTTTTAAAATAAATTCGTGTCTAAGTCATGGTATGTCATGAAAATGGAAATGGATGGAGTAAGTTTTTCCTTCTTATTCTAAATAACTTCATTTTGCATTATGTGTTCAAGTTGTGTCGGTCTATTATATAGTAATACTAAGTTTTATTAATTATATTTTTGGTTGTTCCATTTTATATGATACTTTTTTCTTTGCAGCTTGTTTTAAAGAAAATGCCACCTTCTGTATATAGTACTCTTTAATTAACTTTAGTTTTCCATTTTATCTATACAAGTATGTTCTTATAGTTATAAAATATCCTAACATATTTAGGATCACAAATTTGAAGATTATTTTTAATATGTACCAATCATCTGTTCTCTTAATTTTTTATTAAAATTTATGTCTAGTCAAGTACCACTATATAAAGAAAAATAAAAATTAAGTTTGTTATTTATTTTTAAAATATTATTTACACATATATTTTTATGTTTTTAGATATAGAAGGTGTCTCTGCCACTGCTTAACCCCCTAAAAAAATTATTCCTTTCATTCCATTTTATGTGTTATAATTTGGCTCGGCACGGAGTTTAAGAAATAAAGCAAAATTTTTGGAACTTGTGGTCTAAAATGAGGCATAGATGATTGTTTGGTTGTAAATTATTTCATTAATTGTAAAACTGTAATTTTGAAGTTAAATAATTACCAAATTTAGAATACTGTCATTCTTTTTGAAACAAATTAATAAGAAAATACTGTAACATAAATTAGAACGGGGAGTAAATATCATATGTGCATAGTGACATGAGCAAGCTTGCATCTATATAAACTCCACCTCTTCCCTTGTCTCTCATCTTTCTTTCTTATTTCATCTTGTGTTCCAAGAATTTACTCAAATACACTCAACAAACTCCATCTAGCTAGGCCATTTACACAAATGGCACTAATCTTTTTCATTATAATTTTCAATCATCTAATAGGGATTTCACAAGGCCAACTTAAAGTTGGTTTCTATAGACAAACATGTCCAAATGTTGAATCTATTGTTAGTAATGTTGTCAGTGAAGCTGCTTCCTCTAACCAAAATATAGCTCCTGTTTTGCTTAGACTTCATTTTCATGATTGCATTGTTCAGGTCCAACATTAGTTCTTCGTGCACCGAGCTGACCTTTTTTAACTTTTTAGTTACATTAGTTCTTTGTGCACCGAGCTGTTTTTTTTTTTAAGTGACATTAGTTATTTTTCTTGTTGATATATTTCATCAGGGCTGTGATGGATCAATTCTTATAGAAAATGGACCAAATGCTGAAAAGCATGCATTTGGTCATCAGGGAGTTGGAGGATTTGAAGTCATTGAACAAGCAAAAGCAAACCTTGAAGCTGTTTGTCCTGGAGTTGTTTCTTGTGCAGATATAGTTGCTTTGGCTGCTAGGGATGCTATAGTCTTGGTACTCCAATTCTTTTCATTTTCTTCATTAGGGTGTATACACTACTAGAAATTAGGCGTTTTTCGACTGCCTAAACGGTCGGACATCAGTCGGATAGCTGACTGATATCCGATCAAATATGGAGGTTGGATAAACGCTGGTCGCAAGAAGACATCCGACCGACTCGGTCGGACAAATCGACCGACAAACTGATTGTAACTTGTAAGCTATATATCAATATATATTATAATTGTTACTATATTTTAGTTGTTACTATAGCAGATAACCTACTTTATTTTTCAGGTTACGTAATTATCTTTATAGTGACATGATATATACTAACTTGAAGTTGCATTAATTATGTCATTATAGGGAGTACTACTTTTTCTTACATTACTAGAAGTTGAATAATGGATGAAGAAAGCCAAGATTAATTAATCAAATGCATTTATATTTATTAATGTTGTATAATGATTAATTGGCACAGGCAAATGGACCTTCCTATAATGTGGAAACAGGAAGAAGAGATGGGCTGGTCTCAAGTATGTCTTCAGCAGATAACATGCCAGATGTTGATGATTCCATTCAGCAACTCAAAGATAAGTTCTTGCAAAAAGGTCTCTCTGAGAAAGACCTTGTGATCCTCAGTGGTACGTAATTAAGATATATGCACGGACAGTAAATTTGTTATCTTTTTCTACGGTTTTATTCAGTAGCGTAGCCAGAATTCTCACCAAAGATGTTCAGAGTTAAAGGATTGGAAAATAGTTTATCACGAGATTCGATCCTGAACAGTACTCAAGCACTTTCTGAGCACCCTTGACCACTACACCAAGCCTCTCTTCTATTCCAAGGATGTTCAACATATAATACATAACTAAATAAATTAGTATTTGGTCTATATACATAATATTATTTTTTGGCGAAGACCACCCTCGGCATAAGGTGGCTCCGCCACTGGTTTTATTAGTAGTGCCATCTATGGTGTTTCTATCTTCATACTATATTACGCTGTTTTCTTTTCAAACTGTTTTTTTCTTGTGCTGAGGGTCTACCGGAAACAACATATCTACTTCAAATTGAGATAGGGATAAGGTCTGCATACACGTACCTCACACTCTCCAGACTCCACCCGTGAAAATATACATGGTTTTTTGTAGTTGTTGTTGTTGTTGTAATTAATTACTAGTTTATACTATCAAAAGTAATTGCAGGTTAATTACTTCTTTAAGAAGGTTATACCACATATGTAATACTTTTCGTCGCGAAGAGTTACCATTCTCATAAAATGTACATCTATCATCACTTAAAAGATAACTATGTACAAATATTTGGAATTAATAACTTGGAAAATAAGCTATTTTAAATTAATTACACAGCATATTTCTATTGAAGGATGTGAAATTTTATCAGCTAATTAATGCACTAGCTTGACCTTGGTTCTTTATATTTACAGTATTATTTCTTTATATAGTTATTTTGGCCTTTTAGGACTTTTCGTCTCGTTAGAGGTAATTGATAATTTCATCTCTGCTATATTCCTTATATAAAACATTAAAAATACAATAAGACATGAGTCATGTTTTGTCCCTTAGCTAATGAAGTCAATAGAAACAAAGTAAACTTAGTAATTCTTTGCTTATGGATCTTCAAATAACTTGTTTTGCTTGAGGGTAACTTCCCCTGGTATTTAATTTATGCTTAACATATCATACTTGAAAGTGTTGAGTAGTGGTAGTGTATATATAGAGCTAAATGGCAATTGGCACATACAATACGCCCAGTCGTTTCTCGTGGATTTTCATAATTCTGTTGTGCAAAAATAGAATATGCACTTGAAATGGATGTCCGAGTTAAGATATATATCATGAGCGATACGGAAATAGATCGAGTAATCTGTTTCTTTAGCCAAGAAAAAGTATTTCTAGTTTACATGGTCCAATCATTGATCGTGAAATTTTTATATATATATATATATATATATATATATATATATATACATGCTAGACTAGATGTACATTGTTGTGATTATCTATTACTATAATTAGAGATAACATGTACTCATTACATTGCTCCAATGGTTATAAAGTACTACTCCCTCCGTTCCAAAATGGTTGTCATAGTTCGGATTTCGAGAGTCAAACGAGTTCATTTTGACCGTGAATTTAAATATATAATCTTTAAATTTTTTGTAACGATGTTTATATATTTAGAAACTACATAAAAAGTACTATAAATCACAATAATTAATAATTCAAAATATTTAAAAGACATATGAAAATATTACGATCAAAGTTAAACTCGTTTGACTCTAGAAATTCGAACTATGACAATCATTTTGGAACGGAGGGAGTATCATTTTTCAGTAATTTTAAGTGTCATGACTAGTACTTATATATGATGAACTGCAGCTGCACATACAATTGGTACAACAGCATGCTTCTTCATGACCAACAGGCTCTACAAATTCAATGGAAAAGGTTCTGATCCATCTATAAACCCTAATTTTCTTCCTGAGTTGAAGGCCACTTGCCCGGAAGGCGGAAACGTTAACGTAAGGTTATCGATCGATCGAGGCAGCGAACAAGTATTCGACAAACAAATTTTGCAGAATATTAGGAGTGGTTTTGCTGTGTTAAAATCTGATGCAAGTTTATATGGTGATGAGACAACTAAGAGAATTGTGGATTCTTACTTTGGGATTCTTAATCCAGTTTTGGGAACATCATTTGAGGCTGATTTTGCAAAAGCAATGGTTAAAATGGGTAGAATTGGTGTACTTACTGGCTCTCAAGGAACAATTAGACGTGTTTGTGCAGCTTTTAATTAGTTAATACACTTGTAATTATAAGGAAACAAATACTTTAGTATATAGCAAATATAGTTGTACCTTTTGAGTCACAAAAAGTTGTATAATAATATGGAATATCTTATATATCAAACTTCAATTTCTTAAAGAAAATTACTAAGTTCATAGAATCTCAATGAACTTCATTTAGCACTCTTAGAGTTCGTTTGGTACATGAGATTAGCATTATTAATTCTGAGATTAAATTATTCCATATTTGGTAGGATTTTTGAAATTGGGATTATTAATCCCTGGATAGCTTATACCACCATTGTGGTATTATTTCTATCCCATATCTCATGCGGGATTACGGGATTAGTAATCCCGGGATTAAATACCAAAATACACATTTGTCTTCTTCTAAGCTCTTCTTCCAATGGTTTTACGAAAGTCAAGGTTAAATATAGAAATAAATATTTATCCCACTTTATATCTCATTATTATTCCATTGAGCCAAACATTTATCCATAAAAATATATCCACTAAATAATCCCGTCATTACTAATTCCGGTATTATAATCTCATCATTATTAATCCCGGGATAATTCTTTCACGTACCAAATGACCCCTTACGTCATAAAACAAGACTAACGGAAATTACAATAAACAAATTGTGTAGAAAAGAAATACAAGTTACTTAATTATAACAAACAAAGGAAACTAATGAAGGATTTGTGTAGCCCTTCCCCGAATGCTTTGTGCACCGGGCTGTCCTTTAACCTCCAGAACTCGGACATTAAAACTTAGAAATGTGTAGCTGCTCTAGAATGAATAAATAAAGTTGGAGCTATTTGAGAAGTCAAGATTCTGGTTTCTTGGTAATGTCAGCAAGTGATCCTTAATTTGGGATAAGTCAAGAAACTTTTTGTCAATAAGAAAGTAGGCTGGTGGCAAACTTCTGTATGCAACTCATGTGACCACCCTGTCTTGTTTTTATTATTACTACCAGTCATCTGCTTATGTTTTAGCCACAAATATACACTTGATATAAATGAACTGAAATCACGAGAAGCTAATTATTTGTGCACTTTCCCCTCATCTACCAACAGTCTGAGAAAGTAGCATAAATCTGTTTGTAAGTGCACCCTCATATAAAGAGTCTCACTTTCCATCCATCCATCCATTTTTTCATAATGGTGATGTTCGGACCAATTTGCATATACCTCGACTATTCCAACCTAATACCTATTACCTTCCACTAGCATAAGTATCTATAACTCTGTCCACTAAGGTTTGGGCATATGTGAAGAAATCATCTGTCGTTTTTATATATGTCCGTTTACTCTACTAAACATTATACAATGTCATGAACTAGTAATAACAGATTATAGGATCATGTCATCTTGTAACCTTGACAAATAACAGGGGCAAAACCAACGGAAGAGCATAACCAAACAGTTACCTAGTGTAGCTTTGGTCAATTTAACAACATTCAGATGTGAAAACAATGGAATCACAATAAAAGCTTCAAATCAATCATGTAGAGGTTTCATGTATTAGCATTTCATCTTTCAATCCAATAAAAAGAAGCTTGAATGGAGAAGGCATAATTACAGCATTTCACTCTGGCATTTAAGACTTCATATTGAAGGAGACATCAACAAACTAGTGATAGCTACTGTCCAAACTTGGCCTGTTGCGAATTAAGTTGCTCATGAATGTAGCGAAATTTCTCTTTAAGCTTCTGTACCTGCAAATTTGGTCAAGGTTTAAGAAACCACAAGGGAGAAAGAACAACATATTGACAATTACATACGAAGGATAATGGAAGGAGTGAATAGGTACCCTTTTCAGCTCAATTTCAGTTTGCCGCTTGTGTTGTGCCACTGAATGCCGCAGGTTAGTGATGTCAAAGACATTATCTAGATCATCTTCAAATGCAGATTCTAAGTCCTCGCGAAGCATTGCAGGCAACTTGTCCACAACAGGCATGAGTAGAAAACAGTTGAACTGCAGATAACAACAATTTCTTAGAACACAAACAAAAAGAGAAAGTTGAAGCAACCAAGCTTAATATGAACTGATTCTTGAATAACCATGTGAAAAACATAATTGAATTGCTCCGATATCTGAAAGATGATGCAACCTTTAGGGACGGGATCCAAGCTGGTGTCCCATCAGCAAGTTGGTGATATAACTCAGACATGAAGCTAGCAATTCAATAGCAAGATTATAATGAATGGGATTAAGTCCTGTTTTCCCTTTTAAAGATTAATATGTATGGATCTAACATATCTGATCATTAAGTTATCGTCACTAAATTTGAACAGTGGATATTGATTGTTCATTCGCAATGTGTATAATTTATCTAAATTATCCCAATCTCAACCCATTAAATATTCTCTTACATGAAATATTTAGTTCTGTTGAGAAAAGCATACCTTTAGTTCTGTTGATGCCAAGAAATATTCTCTTATACCATGAAATATTTGTTGAACCAAGGCATAAACAATTCTTTCAGAAGAAGGAGCAAGCCTCCTATTCCAAAGTGTGCTATCTAAAAGGTCAGCTAGTCTTGTTTCTGTTGTCTGAGTGCTCATATTTGAATCATTCCCTGAAGCCAAATGACTAAGCTTTACATCTGTCCTGGGCTTATCCTGCTTGTTATCACTGGCTACAGACGCAGTTGACAAATCTTGAGAATTACCGGTGGATGTAGAATTACCAATAATGGCAGACTGTTCAGATCCACCAAATGAATCTAGAAATTGGCGTAATCCGGCCCGATTCTGAAAGGATAATAGTACAAAATGAAGATAGGTCAGACAGGCAAAAACTTATAGGAGGACAAGAGGAAAACACTGAACAAGCTGTTATCAAAGCAAATGATGCATGGCAGTCACAAGGGACTCAAGACTAAGATCAGGCAGAGGGAAAAAGGAAATCAATAGACAGCAGAAAAAGTTTGAAATAATGCCACTTCATGTTTACCTCATATATTCAACAAACCCATTAATTCAAACAACTGTCAAACCCAAAGATCAATAAAAAAATATAATTCATGGGTCAACGACAAGTAAATTTTTATTTATATGCAGTAAGCAGACCTTATTGTGGAGGGACCACGTGACGTAGCGAGTGGTACTCACTAAATCCTCCATGCACCTGGAACATGTATAGACAACAAAAGACTAGATATTAGTCAAATGATTTTGGCTTGGATATCAGAAACTCACACAAGAAGCATCCTTTGTGAGCATGAGAAAATGAAGTTTCAGGGTTCATGTTGCAACAAGGTTAGGAGACACAAAACCAAGAAGCAGAATGGGCACCAGACCCACTTAGCTTAATATAAAATTGCAAGGATAGAGATTTTGAATGGTTGTGAAGCTATTTTAATAAACTTCTAATCTCACTGGGTTTTGTTGGAGCAGAAAAGTTTAGTATGATAAGGACTGCAATTTAGATGCTGGTATTAGCAAAAGAGAAAACAGAGATAAAAAGCTTACTAAGAGAAGCCTTTTAACCAAGCAAGCAGAGTTTTCACCACCTTATGGTTATGGAACATAATAGTTGAAATAAAACTGATAGAAAGAAGAGGGGGATCAAGGAAAAAGCAACTTATCACCAACTTTCAAGTAGATATCTTAGAGAATCTCAAAAAGGGGGAAAAAAAGGGCAGGATCATTTGGGAATGATGCTTATAAACACCACATGCTATTCTACACAACAATTATTGGCAAAAGTAATTTAGACATGAGAGCATAGATGGAGAAAAGCATTACTTTTCACGGCATGATTTTTCAGTGGATTCTGCAAAATTGTGGAATGCATCTGCTACTCGCCTCAGAAATACATCATGGCCACTCAGGTATTCCCCTTCTTTCTGTGGAAACAAATCAAACATCAAACCAGTTAGTTTTGGAACATGATGACAGTATTTGCATGAATCTTGAAATACTGGGCAGAATAGCTAACAAGCAATACAAAAATAATCTGTACCTGAAGAAGATAAACAGCAATTGGAAGTAGCCGTTTCAGAATGTGCAATAGTCTGCAACCCAACTGTATGCAAACGGTAGCAGACTTGGTTAACTTACATAACTATATGGGAGAGTAATAACAAGATTGTAATGATAATTGGAAAGCAAGAAAATTAACTTTGAAGATTATAAATCTGTAACATGCTTAATGAAGAGTAACATTATTCCTTTCTCCAGTTAACTTCATCAAAATTAATTTTACAACATATCAAAGCTGAAACAGCTCCTTGTATCTCCAACTAAAATGGAATTTTTCATCATGTAAATCACATGTTTGTTGCAAGCTATGATATTAAGAGGTGAACAATTAATACTTGCAATACATTCTCTTTAATAGTTAATTCCCTAACTTATATTCAGTTTCAGCACAAATTATATACTCCAACTTCTTTCACTACATGCACAATTTCAGAAATTGACTCACTTAATGTAGGGATCTACATCTGCACGGACTCCACCCATATGGAGAGGGTGTTTTGAAAAGAAGGTGCATTAGGGGAACAGTGATGATCAATATTTAAGTTTCCACTACAAATATGTGTCCAGTGAAGATTTTATTTAGGCAACCTGGGTAACCTACCTTACCTGCGAGGTATATATGGTATTTTACTTCATCAGATACGCTTTGGAAACGGTGACAATTTCAAATGTGCCAACCGTACCCACATGGTAAGGGTCTTTAAGGACCCAACTCATACCCTACGCATTGCCATCTCTAACTCAATGTGCCAATATACAACTAAAGATCAGAAATAGGTACCACTGTTCAGTTGGTGCAAGTTTTTCACCCCTGCACTACAGTCATAACTCCCACATCTTAAGTTCTAGAAGAAACAACTAGTCTATGTCACTGTGTTTGAGACACGGATTCTCATGTTTGTCTAGCCCTAGGCCTACATCAAACTTAGCTGAGACTTGAATTAGTTTTACCACCTAGCATATATCAATTACAAATGATAACTCCATAAGACCATAGCATATGACGATAAGAAATCACAAAATATTAAGAAAATAAGAATAAATGAAAATAGCAATAAGTTACCTGATGAAGGAAAGGTTCAAATGTATCACGAGCCTTGGAAACAGCAATTACACAAGCTGTTCTAAATGCTCAATGTTTCAAGACAAGGTGAAACAAGAAATTAGCAAATGGGAATCAGAAACTAAAAGGCAAACCTAGACATGTAAATCATGTTTTCAAGTGTACTTCAAGTGAATAGGCACCTAGAATAATTAGTTCCATCATGAATGTCTTCAACTCCACATGCATTCACTATTTCTTCCCGTGTAATTGGAGGGCATTTAATTCCTCCAACAACAAAACGAAACTCAGCCATTGCACGATGATACTGGGCACCACCATAAAGACGCATGCCTGCATTCTGCAAGGAATACAAATACTTCACTTATAGCAATTTTCCTTAACTGTGCGATTTCTGCAAACATTTGGAACAAGCTACTAAACTGGCAAGGACTCCAAAGACAAGCCATGGTATGGTTTGAAGAGATGGATCACATAGACAGTAACAGATATGAGAGGGAAGACTGCTGTAGTGGAAATATACAGAATGACTCTTGCAGGATGCTCATGTGTTTGGCAAGAGAAAAACCAAAGAATATTCCAGAAGAAACAGAGAACTCCAGAAGTGATCACAAGATTGATAAAACAAGAGGCCTTCTAAGGGGGATGCTGAAGCCCAGAGTAGCTAATAGACTGAGAGATGACTTCTATCCTTAAAGAGTCTTACAGTGTTAGTGGTTGAAATAGGATGTCTGATGACTGGATTTTCAGGAGTTTAGTAGTTGTCACCTGGAATGTAGGTAATGAAGCTTGGGGAAGCTGCCCAAGCTTTAGTGGTTTTTTTAGTAGTGTACATAACTATTACTTGGTAAATAAAATTTCTTTAATCAGCAACAAAAAAACAAGGGAAAGAAAAACAGAATTTACAAAGAGAGCAATGCTTACAGGTATCAGTTTGTGCGGGAACTGAAGACCATCAGATCCAATAAATGCCCCTCCATTGACCCTCTCATCTTGTAGGGTCTCCCCTGCACCCAAACACAGTGTTAAATTTGTGAAAACCCAAACATGTATAGGCTTCTGCCAAATATTAGAAGTGTGCATTTTGAGTAACACAATCATAAAAATCACCATTTCCAGTTGGATTAATTCGCTCACTGTTGCTCTGTTGTTATGGTTAATTTTCCATCTTTCTAAATAACTAAAATATTGAAAACCCCAATTAAAATATTTTCTTAAGAAGAACCCCATTTAAAATATTACTAGACAGTAAAATAAATTTATACACACACAAAATCATGCATAGAATATATACTGTGGTCACACCCAGTAGGATTTGAGTTTCCTGCTCTACTTATTTCTTTGGTTTCCTAGACCAAAGTTTCTGTTTCCTTTTTACTCTGTAATTTTTCTCTGCCTCTTTGACTCTGTTTTTTTTGTCTTTTAGACATTTGGTCTTTGTCTTCTTAGTTTCAGTTTTGACCTCTTCGGTTTTTGTTTCATGCAGCTGCTGCTTCTCTTGCACTCTCTGCTGGGTGCTCACCCTCATGGACCTAGCTATGGAGCAACGGCAGCAGGCCAGTCTTGCTTGACCTATGCATGTTTTTGTTTCATCTTTTAATGTCGTTCTCAATTTTCTTTATGAATATTATAACAAAATTTTAAAGAAAATAGGGAATTTAGCTTTAACTCAACCACACAGTTAGCTCATGCGGCAAGGATTATCCCAGACCATACAAGACTACGACTCATATCTTCAATGTGAACTCTAACACCATATCTTTCCCACTCCTGTCCCACCCCCCAAACCCGCACGCACGCCCAGGACTGGACATAAGTGTAGAAACATAACATGGCGGTCCAACTTTGAGTTACTCAATTGGGTTTTGGGGGGGGAGGGGGGGGGTGGATCTTGCCTACGTACCATGTCAGTTCAAATTAGTTAAGGGTATTGACCACGGGCTATAAGTATCTTAATACGTCTTGTACAATTCTCATATCAAGAAGTAGCTTTTGGGGTTAAACCAAGGTCTTTTTTTACATGATTTCAAAAAGCAGCCAGAGATCATGAGTTCAAGTCACACCGCCACCCATTATCAAAACAAACTTTTAAGCACTTAACCAATGATAAAGAATTATGCTCACATGTCACGCTCAAATATAATAATAATGAAAGAGGGGCAGCCTAGCGCACAAGGCATCCCGCGGTCACGGAGGGTTCGGGGAAGGGCGTGGGGTGTAATGTTCGCAGCCTACTAAGGCAACAAAATAGAAGCCAGAAAAAGAGACCGAAATAAGAACTAAATGGAACCTTGCTAATGCTATTAAGGTTATGGATTTTGAAAACTAGAAAGTTGGTACTGAACTGAACAAGGGGGTCAGAAACAAACAACATGACGTCTAAAATTGAATACCCTATTTAGTCAGAGTCTAAATTTGCATGCCAACCTTCTTGTTGCTGAAAATCGACTAATCTGAAATCCTTTGAAAATGGAATTTAACGTCACAAAATTGTAGGCAAACTACTTCGCAGAATATGACTTAGACGTTCAATGAAAGTCAGATAAAAGAATCACCTCCAGAGGAAGAAAAAGATATGAATAACAGGAGAGCAGAAAAAAGGAAGAAAAGGCAGAGTCACTCTTGGTTTATGACAAGAAAAAAAATTTCATATGCTAAAACTGACAGTAATATCATTATCAGGTAACTCTTCTAAAGATACAGCCTTGATAGATCAGAAATACCAAGCTGAGTCATAACTTACCGAATTTGTCTGGTGGTGCAATAACCGTTCCTTTCAACAGCAGTGACAACTGAGAAATAATCAAACTTCAGTCAGTGTTGCTTATCTAACAAAACTATGCCAATTAACTTTCAGAATGAGCTCTCTGTAAGACCAAAGTTAACCAGTAAGAACATTAAGCAAGCAAAAGAAACATGACCAGTGTAGCCACTAGATGGGGACCATTTGACTGACGGTCTTTCCCTCGATCCATAAATGAAAAAATATATCTTCTTTTGACAAGGAAAAAGATATTATGCAATGCAGGTAGAATTTCACGCATATAACGTGTGGGCAGACTTTACACCTTGGTCAGAAAAAGATCATGGAAAGTTCTTCCTTTCTCCTTCAGTTTTGCTTCATTCAAAGAGCTGGAACAGAAATAAAAATCAAATTGGAAAAGTATATAAAGATAAGAGACATGCATAAAATACTCATACAAGGACAAATGATCATAGGTCCTCTATGAACGGTTAAAATGAAATATCTAAAAGATTAGCTGCAAACCTGAGTTGTTGATCTAATTCACTCAGCTTTCTAGTGCTGCTCCGGTATTCTTTCTCAAGGAGGGGAATTATTGATGGCACACTGTCCATGTACCTGGGTACAATAAATATTCAAAGATTAAAGTTTCAGAATCAAATGAGAAATCAAGGAACATGAGGTATATAAAAAAGGAAAGAACTAAAAAAAAAAAAGACACTGTACCTTTTCAGGAGCAACTCCTCCAAAAATAGCCTGAGGCTGCTGACACCTATTCTGCTTCTTTCCTGCTTTGAAAGTGCTCTACCCAACTTCTCCTCCAACGCTACTAAATCCTCCACCTCCCTTGATGAAATAGCCTGTCAATCGCAGCAATAAAGATACGTTCCACAGGACGTTGCAACCTAGCTTGATTAATCAACATGGAATCATAATGGTATACCTGTCAAACAGATTCTTATGATTTGTTTTCTTTTTCGGTTTAATAGTAATGGTGCAACCTCCATCAAGTCTATTATCATTGTAAGTTTGTAACAGGCTCATCTACAAACTTTCTAAAAAGCAGCTAGTAAGATCTAATTAGCTCTAGCTCCTATAATATGATAATACACTTGAAGTGATACAAAAATCCTGATTTGCTGATACTCAAGAAGAAGGGAGAGAAGACACAAGGCCTGGGACGTTGCCTTGCTAGCCATTATGTGGGTCTTATGGAGAGAAATTAAAGAGCTTTTAAGGTGATGAAAATAATTTAGTAAACTTGAGAAATAGCCATTTATTCTTAGTCAGTGCAACCATGAAATACCCATATGCATAGAAGATGTATACGAGAGTGTTTTCTTTACGTTGCGGTATATGGCCTGCCTACGGGAGTGTATTCACACGTCTATAAAATTTATAAGCTTTTCTTTCTTTCTTTCTTTATTTTATTTATTTATTTATTTATTTTTTGCAGAAGACCTTTTCTAATAACATGCATTGTGATATCAGTACTATGAGAACCAACGTGGAGACTTTCTCAGAATGTAATTACCACATGCGTTGGTTCTAGAGATTCTCAAGTTATTGCACCAAAGAAGGGAAATCACACCCGATAATATACCTGGCTGTAAGAATACACAAACCACGTTACCAGTTAACATAAATGGTTGTTGTATTCCAGAAGAAATGGTTGGGATTGTATAGCACGAGCTTTGGTGCTCTATACAATTGGATTTGTTAATTGACTAACGGCACACTCAGTGCACTCCCTTTTTATATTCTGCTACAGACGATGTTATTGAAACAACGAAGGAACTGAAAGTCAGTTCTGCACACTACTTTAGTCATTGCTTTTTGTAAAGACAGAAAAAGCAAAGTCAAATGGCATAAGGTGAACTGGCACAAAATCTCTACTAAATACTTAATGACTTTTAACTTGGTCAACATGGAGTTTTTACCCTTAGGACTCCCAACCACATGGCGAGGAGTTAACTTGAGGAAAGCCCCGTCACACTCACTGACTCTATGAAATGCCAAAATGAACCAAGATTGAATGGCAAGTTGTTTGCGTTTCATTGAAAGAAGCAGAACAAATATAAAGTACTTCGCCCATTATGGTGACTTCATCGTAGATTAAAAAAAGCATATGGCACAAGGGGCTTGAGAGATCAGAAATTAAACCTGTTTGAACTCATCATTGGATCTGAAAACTGATTCAGGTCCAGAACCAACTCTCCCAGAAGGGACAGATGTAAAAAAGGGAGAATCGCCCAACATAAATCCATCAAGTGTACTTGCTGGTGGGGAAAGGAAAACTTCTACATCTGAAGCTCGTGCAAACTGAGGTATTTTGGTATCGAGCTTCGTTGCAACAACCACGGTCCTTGAAAGCTCAGGATCAATCTGTATACAGTTGCATGTATGAAAAAAGTGAAGTCTTTGTAAACACTCAAGAGCACACAAACATCTGACCATGCTTTGTTTATAAGGTGACATGGAAAAGCATCAATCTTCATAGAGTTGTTTCAACCAGTTTGGCATATATAAAGGGCTTTTACCTTCAATTCTGCCAGCACATCTCATATTGTAGTCAAAACATTGTATAAACTTTAGCCTATAACTTATTAGGAGCAGAATACAACAAATTAGTAAAGCAGGCGCTACCTGCATTACAACTCTCCTCGTTGTTGCATTGCTCCAGTCATTACAATCTTCAAGGCACAATATAATGAATTCCCTGTGCTGCATTTTGGCTCGCACCAAGGACTCCACTGCACGAGCTTGAGCCTGCATTGTATGTGGTCTGAAGATTCAATAACTTTGTTTTTCCATATTTCACAATCTTTAAAATAATGGAAAAGAATGCACCTGTAACGCCCGATTTTTCCGACTAGGTGCAGGAGCAACAAGTCCTGGAGTGTCAATAATGGTAAGGTTGGGGCAATACTTGTATTCTATTCTGATGATTATCTCCTTCGCAGAAAACTGACATGTTTCCTTCTCCAACCTCATGTTTTCAGCCTCAATATATGCCTACAAGAGACACGATATAATCAGGAAAAGTGTACTCTCTAGTCCAGCTTATGTGGTGTTTAAACCGATCCAGAGTTTAGCAAAAAACTTTCACATAAACGAAATAATATTCAAAGTAGCACAATTGCCCTTGCCAGTTGCCACCACTAATTAAATAACATGTCCATGCATACCTCTCTCCAACTTTCAGATCAACTGGCCCTAGCAAGTCATGTCATTAAACTAAAATGTGGATGATAAGATGGTGTTTGGGTAAGCTTAATACTAGCTTATAAGCTGGTTCACTTTATGGCTTATCTATGCGTTTGATAAACACCAAAAGAGCTTATAAGTCAATATCAGTCATGGCCATTCGCTTGTCACCCCTATCTTATGGATTTTCAGCTTATAACCACTATTAGTTTGACTAAGATTTTTACTATTTTTCCCTACTACTAATTCTTTTAGCCCTTGGAATATACTTTCCGAAACAGAACCTCTAATTCTCATTTCGCTCCATTTCTATCATTCAGCCTTTTCCATGTCAATATACTTTCAAACTTATACTTCCTGTAAATAGCATTAAAGACATTCTAACATTAACACATGCTTATCAGCACTATTTTACCAAACACGACACAACTTATTCATTTAACTACTTATCCTTGTCAACTACTTTTACTCCATTTCACAAACATGCTCTAAATAGCTTTCAAATTTACAAATGTGGGATTTTTTTAAAATATCATTAAGGGCATTACCGTCACTCTAGCATAAAAACATTCTTATCAACACTATTTTACCAAACACATCACTGCTTATTATCAATTTCACTAAACTACCTATCCGTATCAACTACTCCCTCCGCGTCCTATTGTATATGAAGGTCTTTCTTTTTTGGTCAGTCACAAAAAGAATGACACCTTTCTATATTTAGTAACAATTTAACTTTATGATATATAATTCTTAACCACGCAAATTTCTAAGATTTATACCACAAGTTTCAAATGTCTTCATTTATTTCTTAAACTCTGTGACCAGTCAACCAGCTTCACATAATTGGGACGGAGGGAGTACTTATAATCCATCAACCAAACATGCTCACAAATGCTACTTATCTTTCTAAATATACTAAAAAGGAAAGTGTGCCACTAGTACGACGTAACCACATCACTGCTTATTATCTGTTTCACTCAACTACTTATCCTTATCAACCACTTTTACTCTGTCACATAAACACGCTCTAAATTGACTTTTCCTTTTAAACCGACTAAAAAGGAAAGCGTGTCAAAGTACGACTGGTCCTTTTTTAAACAGACTAAAAAGGATAGTGTGTCAGTACGACGTAAAACAATACTACCTGAATTTACAAATGTGGGTTTTTTTTGTAAATACAACGAAGGGCATTACTGTTACTCTAGCATAAAAACATTTCTTCTCAGCACTATTTTACCAAACACGCCACACCACTACTTGTCAGACTAAAAAGGAAAATGTGTGTACAACGTAAAACGATACTACCTAAATTTTACAAATGTGGGCTATTTTGTAAATACTATTAAGGGCATTACAGTCACTCTAGCATAAAAACACTTCTATTCAGCACTATTTTACCAAACAAGCTACACTACTAGTCATACTAAAAAGGAAAGTGTGTCATGTCAGTACGACGTAAAACGATACTACCTGAATTTAAAAATGTGGGCTTTTTTTGTAAATACAATTAAGGGCATTACTGTCACTCTAGCATTAAAACATTTCTTATCATCCTATTTTACCAAACACGCCACACCACTACTTGTCTTTTTTAACAGACTAATAAGTAAAGTGTGTCAGTACCATATAAAACGATACCTGAATTTCATGTAAAGATACTTTCTTACTTCTCTCTTTTGTAAATAAAATTAAGGGCATTATGTCACTCTAACATAAAAACATTCTTATCAGCACTATTTTACCAAACACGCCACACCACTACTTATTAGTTTCACTTAACTACCGACTTCTAAACAGACTAAAAAGGAAAGTGTGTCATGTCAGTACGAGCGTAAACCGAGACTACCTGAATTTCATGGAGAGATTTTTCATGAGAAACAGAAGGGTCAGAATCAGACAACAAATGACAAAGTGGAGAATCACATTCAGGATTATATTTCATGTGAAGTGTAATGGGCCTTCGAGTTTTAGTACCACCACCAACATGGTTAAATTGAAAGCCCATTAAAGCTTCAACTAATGCACTTTTTCCATCAGTTTGATGGCCCACTACTAACACAGCAGGTGCATCAAATGGTGTGTCAAATTCTTGGGCTAATCCATGTAATTCATTATATGCTTCGTATAATCTCCATTGTCCTTCCATTTCTTCTGGGCTTTTTGTACCTGGTTCTTGTGAAGAATTGTCTTCTTGGCCCGCCATTTTCTCAAAGCTCGGGGGGTGGGGTGGGGGGGGGGGGGGTGCTAGTAGTAATGACTAGTGAGTGGAGAGTGTGTGACTATTTATCCCATTGTTGGATTTTGGAACCACCCTGTATAGGAATGGGCGGTTTACGAGAATACCCATCAAAATTAAAATATTTATCCGTTCCTATCAATTAGTTTCATATTTATCCGAAATATTCAGAAATTATTTACTCGTCCTACCCATCCGGATTGTATATCATAATTTATACAGTATATCATGAAAGTATTCAATGAAAATAGGTAGATTAGATATCAATAAACAATATACTATAAAGGTATACACAGAGACGGATCTAGACTTTAAAATGATAGATTTAGTATTATTGCGAGCGAGTTTATCGTGTCATTACAGTGGTCGAAAAACGACATTCATCCAAAAATTATAAAGCAATTTGATTCTTTTTTAACTAAAAACAAATAAGTTTGACTAATGTAAGTAATAGAAGTGAAAAAATGTCGTTAAAGGATCTTAAATGGGAGTCGGTTCATGTTCCAAAGAATAGGTGGACAACGGCTAGACCACGTGAACCATTTAATTTTTTAGATTATGAATTTTCATACATCATATTAGACATATTTTGAGAAATATGTACATAATATACCTAGTTTACTGGATGGACCATGTGTATATAGTAAAAATGGATACGTATAAACACTTTGGACCGAATGTGTAGTATAAATAGTAAGCTGGATAAATATTTTAAGTTTCATGGATACATAACGTAAAAATTCTACAATAATTTCGAAAGGAATTGGATCTTTCTTTTTCTTTAGTTGGGTCAAGAAAGAATCCATTTTGGATCTTTCTTTTTCTTTTTTGTTTCTGATTTTGGATCTTTCCTTGCTTTTTTGAATGGTTGTCTTTTTTAAATTCCATAAATCATAAGATAAAAGAAAAATAATCAATAAAGCAACCCATGTTTTGTCCGTCTAGCTGTGCATATTCACATTATCTAGCACATACTAGCAGGGAAATACTCTAGGATATAAATACATGGATTAGTAATGCAGGGATTAGTAATGCATGAATTGTTTTATTGTATTAAAATTGAGATAAACATTGTATAACTTAAACTTGTGTTTGGTTTAAAAGTGCATAAAGTTTTATTTTCAATTATACCCTTGAATTCTTATCCATGTATTAAAAACAAGGGTTTGAGGGTAGGTATTTTAGTCATTTCATTGTTTATCCATGTATTAGTAAACATGGTATTACTAATATCATAGTGAGCTAGGCATTAGATAGTACTTGAATTGGTGTATTAATTAATACATGTATTAGTTATCCCAACTTAAAAAAACCTATCAAACAGTGGATAACATTGAAAAAAATGCTAATACATGAATTAACTAAGCAATACATGATACCAAACGACCCTTACGCGGGTATTAACAATGTACGTATTAGTAATGCGGGTATTAATGTGGGTATTAGCAATGTGGGTATTAGTAATGCGGGTATTAGTAATGGGTATTAATAATGCGGGTAATTAGTAATGCGGATATTAATAATGTGGATATTAGTAATATGGGGTCGTTCGGTTCTAAGTATTAACATTTAATACCCGCACAAAATTCAGCGTTAATTTAGCGCAGCGTTCGGTTGGTTTTTGTGAAATTTTAATACCTGCATAAAATTAGTGCAACGTTTGGTTGCGTTTTTGTATATTCCGCATTATTAATACCCGCATTATTAATGCGGGAATCTATGTATTATTTTATGCGGGGTAGAAGATGGTATTAATAATGTGGGTATTAATAATGCAGGTATTAAAATTTAAAATGACAAAATTAACCCTCATAATAATAAGGATATTTTAAAATTTTATTTAAGGAGTAAATAAATATTTTAAATAATAATATTTTTTGTTAATTTGTAATATATCAGTGATTCAACAAATAATCCCTACGCTATAATATATGCGTGGCTAATACCCACATTATTAAACCCCACATAACTAATACCCGCATTACCAATACCCACATTATTAATACACACATTATTAATACCCACATTACTAATACCCGCATTAATAGTTAATACCCGCGTAAAACACAAGCCAAACCGAACGACCCCTATATGTATTAGCTATGCATATATTATAACGTAGGGATTATTTCTTGAATTACTAATATATTACAAATTAATATACAATGTTATAATTTAAAATATTTAATTAGTCCTTAAATATAATTTAAAAATATTCTTACTATTATGAGGGTTAATTTTGTCATTTTAAATTTTAATACCTGCATTATTAATACCCGCATTATTAATACCACTTTCTACCCGCATAAAATAATACATAGATTCCCGCATTAATAATGCAGGTATTAGCTATGCGGAAAAGGAAATTGTGAACCAAACATTGTATTAGTAATGCTATGTTTTATGTGGAAAAGGAAAAGACCAACCAAACATGGTATTATAATGCTAAATTTTGTGCAACTATCAAAGAGGAAACAAAACAATGTATTAGTAATACCAAGACTTTATGAGGGTATTAAATTAGTGCTAGTGCAAACCAAACGACCCCTAAGTGTCAAGTAGTACTAAAATTAATGTCTTGGTCCTGAGTAGGAAAATTAGTGAGCGTGTTTGTATCGAAGATACCTAAACTGTTGCATTCTTGCATTGATAATGAATTGGTTTTTTGAGTAAATAAAACTCTATCATCCTCCATTGTTATGTCTTCTCTATCAATTCATATGTTTAAGTGGTTGTACTTCTCTTAGAAGTGTCTTTCAATGCAATGGCCAATAGGACACGTTGAAAACTTTTTTCTTGCTCTTTCATTTTCGTGGGGATGTAAAGCACTCTTTTTCCTCTCAATTATCACAACTTTACAAATTAAAATCGACATATATATACACGCAAAATAGGTACTTTTCGTGAGAAGGCTCGTGAACATATAGTTTTGTCATTTGTGGCCTCTTTTGTCTTCTATATATTTATTGAGAAGAAATGACAAATATGCTTTATCCTGAGAAAAATTTTGTATCCAATAAGAAGGTTGTTTGAAATGGATCTGATCCTCTTTTCCCCAAAATGTCAATTTTCAGGACTGTTACATAGCTAACACACTTCAAGATCGACCAGCAAACTTCATTAACATACTATAGTATTTCTTTGTAAATTTACACCCTTTGAGCTAACACCCAAAGAAATTGATTTTATCATCATCTGATTTCACATATTTAGAGCTAGAAGTGATGAACCTTACACTGGCTTCTCAAATACTAGCAACTATAAATTACTGCTGAGACATTTCAACTGTCAAGATACCATGATGACTCGGGTAGAATTAATATCCCAGTGCTCTTTTTAAATGGCCAATATGTCACAATTTGAATAATATATCACGAAATTTGAGTCCTAGTTTTCCCACCCCGAGCAAGTTTCTCCTCTCACCTGTTTTACCATGAAAAATTAAAACTATCTAAAACACAATCTTGACACAGAAAGGATAGATGCAAATTTAGTACCTCTCAATTGATGGATGATGTCAAAAAGCAACTAATTGATTGGTAAATTTTGAACCTAATTGGCTTAAACAAACAGTTCTCACAGCGTTCAGGGACTATGTGCTGAAACATGTAGTTGATGTTACCTTGATCTTTGAAACAAAAACTCAACATACAGGAAAGCAATTCAACAAACAAGAATATGTAGGTGATGTTACATTGACAAAAGCTCAACATTCAGGAAAGCAATTCAACAAACAAGAATAACAACATCTTGATTTTGATAAACTCAGATCATTCAAGACTTGTGCAGCCCTGCACTTCAGATCAACTATTGGTAAGTTCCCTGTTTTATTCTCTGTCAGCCAAAAACTATCACTGAATCTATGTTGTATGATACATGTCCAATTGTCCATTTAAATCCTAGACATTATTTGACAGTAACAGTATATATTGTCTTTGTTATGATAGTAATCTCCAGATGGTAACTCTGCAACACAACAAAAGCAACTGCAATCCTTTTTTAACACAACCAAGTAACTTTGTTTTCTTGATTACCTTATTTGTAGTAGTTGATGGCACATCTACTCCTTAACCAAGTCAATGAACACAGACAATCTCTTCCTTCCAGTATGACCATAGAGAACAGATTGTATATGAGCATCAACATCCTCCCTAGAAGTACACTTTTCAGCAGAACCCGGCAAGAAAACCTCGATATTATCATCCAGGGGACACCAATCAGTATAGCCAGAGATTGCAACGGTGGAAGTGGAAGTGGTGCTACTACCACTGCTTGGAGGCTCTTTGTCTTTAACAGACACGATTCGTGCAGTAGGCGTAGCCATTGCTGCTGCTGCTACTGTTGGATTCGCGCCTGACTGAACTTGCTGATGAACAAATCGACCCCTTGGTCCATATGAACATGATCCTGAACTATGTGACCTGCTACTGATCTGTACCTACAAACATAAACAATATCAACATAATCATAAATAATTTTAGTTCAATAGTAAATATGTTCAGTGCAACTGTTAATAGTACCTCAGATTGGTTCCTGTTGGCAAAAGCAGTTGAGCGTATATCTTCTTTTCCGTGTACAAACTGTAATCAATAAATGGAGTATTAGTAAAGTTAGTTGACTAATCTAAAAATTTGTACGGTTGAGATCAAATTCAAAACTAGAAAACTGATCTCAACCGTACAATGAAATTAAGAATATTCTAAAAGCATAAGAACCACAGAAACAAACCCTGCATTTTGAACCAAAGCGACAACTTCCAGAATCTTCCCAACGTCTACAAACTTCAGACTTATTTTCACCGGAATAATCTGACGTGGACGACAACGGCGACGACTTATTTTTCCCGCCAAATTTCGGTCCAACTAGTATCCCATCCATAACTACTACATCTTCTTCAACTTTCACTGGAGTTCTAAACGGACTTTCAATATTCTCTATTGAACCTAAAGGTACACGAAAACCGCCTCCGCTGCCAGAACTCCCTCTGCTTCCGCTGCTAGACCAGTGTTTCGGAGAATCACTGCTGCTAGAATGAAAGTAACGGACTAATGGAGATACTGAACTATCTGAAGAAGCGTATGGATCGAGAACCGAAGGATAAAAACGGCCTCGGTTGATGAGATTTCGGCTGATCGGTGAAACATTGGAAGATTGTGAATCATTATTACTGCTACCGTAAAAAAACTCCATGATTTCTTCAATTTTTTCTGCAATCACAAATTCACAAGCATTTAATATCGAAATTTTTGCTTAATTAGAATTGAGTAATTAAATTAATCATCTTTACACTGAAGTTTGATTGCTCTAACTTTAGATCCTTGATTTCCCGCCAAATTTTCAAACTTTACTGTAGAAGAAATGGAAAAAATCAGAAAATAAATGATAAATTCATGAGGAAATTTACGATAAATTCAATGTACTATCTGAATTTGGCGAAATAATATACTACTTGAAATTGTTCTTCTGATCACAGTTCAGATGCACATAAAATTCAAAATCTTGACTAATTTAACAAAGAGATTGAATGTGAAATGCATATATATAAACATAAAATCAGTTCTCACTTTCGATCTATCTGTTTTGAGTTCGAGCTCATGCTAAATTTTCGAACTTTATAATATCAGAATCAAGGCGAAAAATTCAGAGAATGTATACGACGAGCAATTTCAGAGTTAAACACATAGCAATATTTCGAATCATTACTGCTACAGTAAAATTCCTCATTTCTTCAGCGATCACAATATCAAAACATAAAAGTTTCTAATTTTTCGACTACTTAACAACGAGTAAGCCTAAAATCAGTTCTCACATTCAATTTTACAGTTTTGAGTTCGAGCTCACGCTAAATTTTCAAACTTCACTATATCATAATGAAGGCGAAAAATCGGATAACATATATATAAAAATGAGATATTCATGCGGAGAATTCAGAGAATGTATATACGATGAACAGTTTCAAAGCTGAAATGCATAAAATACAGTAAAATTACTCGAAATTCTTCAGCGATCACAATTCAAAAGCACATAAAAATATCTAAATTTTTTAATTCGATCGTAGAGTTTCTAAATTTCAGCTCACGCGCCAAAAAATTTCAAACTTTACAAGTACATCATAAATAGGCGAAAAATCGAATAAAATTACTCGAAATTCTTCGTTGATCACATTTCAAAAGCACATAAAAATATCTAAATTTCTCATAATTTATATGAAAATGAGATAGAAATTAAAGATATATAATAAATGAATTAAGCAGTAAACCTCAGTGAATGTGATGATTTTCAGAGGATTTTGAATTATTGAGAGTGTTTTGTGAAATTATGAAACCCTAATTATTAGCTGTGAAGAAGATGAGGTATTTATAGTACTAGTTTTACAGTGTTCTGTTTAGAGGAATACTGTGAAAACAGAGCATTTCATTTTGAGACGAAGGGAAGTATATATATGAAGTGGCTTTTTCGTAAATAAGCTTTCTTAATACACGGTCAACCAAGTCAACGCTTTAAAAAAAGTTTTTTTTTTTTTTATATATAATAAAAATTATTAGTAACAATCTTATAACAAATTTTATCAAACTTTTATTAATTAAGATTATATATAATAGAATTTTGTAAGGATTTAAATGTCTCTTTGTTTTAGAGAGCTCGTGTGTACATTAATTGATGCTCAAATATAAAAAAACAGTGTGGTGCACAAAGCATCTCACGTTAACACGAAATTTTGGGAAGGGCGGTCTCGAGGGGTATGATATACTCAGTATAATGCAAGTGATTGAAGCTCAAATATATCTTGAGATATATAACAATGATTAGCTATAGTAGTATTTCACTGTAACATCGAAACTTATTTTTTATGTTATATTTTGTTTCTATATAACAACTTTGTACCTATAGCCGCACTAACCGTCATTATAACGGTTCATTCTGTAAAGTTGCCTATCTATTGCATGCATTAGAGTGGTACAATACAATTAGTTCTAAATTTATCAATAATGTATTACTCTCTCCGTCCCAATTTATGTGGCACCATTTTTTTTTTATTTATCCCAAAATAAGTGGCGCCTTTCCTTATTTGACAACTATTTAATGCTTCATCTCTATTTTACCCTTGTTGGGCCCTACATACTTTTAAACCTACCAACAACTTTTTTATTACTCAAATCTTCTCTCTCTTACTTTTTCAAGGGTAAAATTGATACTTAACAAGGTCAACCTCTATTTTCTTAAACTTCGTGTCCGGTCAAATGGTGCCACATAAATTGGGACGGAGGAAGTATTAGTTTTTTCCAAATATTTATCGAGATTTTAATTTTAACTATTTATGTCCATTATAACATAAAAAGATGAGAAAAATGACTTTTTGTGTTAATTTTGATGATCTTTAACATCAAATGACACTACACATGTATAATAACACCTCATTATAGCAGCTACGTAAATTCCGGAAAAATAACACAAGAACTAAAACTTTTTGTGTTCATTTGAGGGTAAAAGTATTTCATGATACATCTTTAGTCATCCACCAGTGCAACTGCTAACAATAGTATTATTTTCCACCATTCAAACTTTTGAAGCACCAATATGAAATAGATTGTACATGACATAGACCTGACAATAGTCATCTACATACATTTTTACAACAGCATATCCTAAGTATTTAACAAGATAGTTACATATAAGTCTTGAGAACAATGCAAGCATCTATACAAAGTTCCATAATTAAAAAAAATAAATCAAGACTAGTTCCCAGACTATAAATTACAAATGGAATGTCTGCAAGAACAACTTCAAATCATTGCATTCCTCAAGTCTCCTCCAAGCAGTGACATTAGGCCACCCCCATGGACTCTACCCTCTGGAATCACAAACTCAAAGCTTTTGTTCGTGTCGCTTCTTTCATCCTGCTTGTCTGAACTCAAGGGACTGGAATTAAATGATGAGACCTTCATCGACAAAGGAACCAATACTTGTGGTGGTATTAGTTGTTGCCTTTTAGCTGGATTGTCGAGTGAATGGATCGAATCTGTTTCCGTGCTTACTAAGGAGCAAGAACGAGTGTTGTCAAATGTACTATGTACAGTGGATGTATCGGGGACCAGTCCATGGAAAAGTCCAGGTCCAATCATGCATCTGTTTGTCTCCCTCCCTTGAAACAAGCTGCTGTGAGCTGCACATAGCCCTCCTCTCCCCCTTGCAAATTTTGTACAATTTCCCTCTCCCCAGCTGCAACGCTTACCACCACCATGAGCCTTGCAAAAGTCAGTACTACCTTGAGCACTCTTTTCACAGTTTTCAAATTTGCAGCGCTTACCTCCTCCATGCCTAACACAACAATCTGTACGCCCTCGTGCACTCTTAGTGCATCCTGGAACAGCACACCTCTTTCCACCACCGTGGGCAACACAAAAGTTTGTGCCTCCGTGAACACTCTTGGGGCAGATCCCACCACCATCAAAGAGACAGCGTTTTCCACCACCATGGGCTTTGCAAAGAGGCGTACTCCCTTCAGCTCCTTTTGTGCAGCCAGAAAATATGCAACGCTTTCCACCTCCATGTGCTTTGCAAAATAAGGTGCTTCCTTGCGCACCCTTTGAACAACTAGGGGATTGGCAACGGCGTCCACCACCATGAGAAATGCATAAGCCAGCTTGCCCCTCAGCACTACGAGTGCATCCTTCCACCTTGCATCTCTTACCCCCACCATGCCTGATGCAAAGGCCTGACCTACCACGTGCTGCTTTAGTGCAACCTCCTGGAAAGTCACAGCGCTTCCCACCACCATGTGCAATGCAGTAGTCTGTCCTCCCTTCCGCACTCTTGGTGCATCCCAAGTGCTCGCACCTCCTCCCTCCTCCATGGGCCTTACAATAAATGGTCCTGCTCTCAGCACCTTTGTCACAGCCAGGTTTCAGGCATCTCTGTCCGCCCCCATGACCAATACAAAGACCCGTTGCCCCTCGAGCTCCTTTAGAGCAGCCTGTAAACTTGCATCTCTTGGAATCGCTAGTTCTTTGCTCAGAGGATGTAGCAGCTGTAGTTGGTTCAGAGATGGTACTCCTTGAATAGTCCGAGACAGCAGAAGGTTCAGAGCTCAGCTCGGAGAGATGGCAATGGTTTGCACCCATCTCTAACATTTCCGCACTTTGCAATGATTGATTGTTGTATTCCATTCTTGGTGCCAGAAGAAGTGATGGCATGTATCCACCTGACTTCTTTGCCGATGTAGAACCTTCGTCAACAACCGGGACTGCAGGTCTATCAACATCTGAAAATTTATTATAATGATGAGGTTGACTAAAAGTAGTCTGAGTTGTGGCAGAAAACTCAAGTAACTCAGAAATTTCATCAGTACCAGAGAGGCCAAGTTTGAGAATTGAATCACTCTCAGATAGCAGACCCTGATTCAATGAGACTGTAATCCCATTATTTTTATTACCTCCAACAGGGTTATAGTAATCAGAGTATATAGTATGTGTTGGGCCCAAACCAAGCACCAACTTACATCCATCGTCAACAACACTCTTGTGCATATCATGGTTTCTCCTATTGGTTCCACTGTCCCCATATCTGACACAGTCATTTCCTCCATAACCAGAGCAATCCAGTCTTAATGTCGTATCACTCCTTGTGCGCTCAGCATCCGAAAATAGGTATACATTGTTCTTACTAAGATCCATGGATGTAGTCATACTATATCACAAAAGTTGCTTGACCAACTAACTCAGTAAACATACCAAATCTAACAGAACGAACTATAAATCAAAATAAAAATAAGTCCTAATGAGCTGCCTCCTCCGCTCACAAACCCAGATGTGTCAGATCGATCCATCTTATGTGATCTTGTACAGTGGCATGAAGGTATTGTCTGAATGCCCTAATAATATAGGCTACGCCAGATCAGGTTTCAGGATGAGAAACTGCGGAATGCAAGTAATAAGACGGCAAGTGCACATCTGTCTCTCATTAGAGAATGTTAATCAAATAACCTGACAAAACAAAAAGACACGTCAGACTTCCTCAACAACTAAGATAACGTGAGATGGAAGGTATACCATTCATACATAACTTTACAAATGACATCCTTGAGGATTATCAATTCAGTGGTAAGGATGCATGAAGAGTTAACGAAACAAGAAAAAATGGCAAATTTTACACATTTTCTGCATCTGTGATGTTAGTGAAAAGAAGCAGAAGCATGGACTCCTAGTGCAGCCAGCTGGTTTGGTTGAACCCACTGAATCCAGCTCAAACACATGACTTGGAAATATTTTTAAGAGAGGTATATATATAGAGAGCTGAACCCACTAACTTAAGGAACAGCCTAAGAGCAGAAGATCTGCAAATTCATAGAAAAGTTGCAACAGTATAAAAGTCAGTCAATGGTTCTTGGAAGTTATAAAGCTTTCAAATGAGCAGATCATTTCAAAATTTGGTATTTTGTTTTCTACTGTCTGAATTTACAAATTCTAGTGCTATCTTGGTTTTCCCTTTCAAAGTCAGTGCGGGAAAAACCTTTCAAGGACAACATGTGAAAGAAGGGGCAGAAAACCAGAATACATCTTGAAAAGTCATATTATAGAAGTATAGAGTGAGAGAGAATTGAAAGCAAACTCAAATAACATAGGATTCTGTATGCTGATTCTAAAGCAACACATATAGCTTTACGGAGCCTACAACTTATAAACCTTATACAAGGATCAGTACACATTTGAAAAAATATAGCGATATCATAAATCGCCAACCAACTTACTATGACTTTAAAGAAAAGCATATACTTAAATTCGTAGAGCCAAATTACTCGGTTGGTCCCATAAAGATAGCCACCTAAAATTCTTCCTTTTTCCAAGTGAAATTTGTGCCGACGTCAAAGGGAACAAGAAAAATTCCAGTATAATCACATAAAATAATTTTCAAAGACATGAATGTGCAGTACAACATAATCATCAATATTCTGAATGATTACAACATGGGCGTCATTTGGCCTAGCCCATAACTAAACAGAGTCAGGGCAACAATTTCAAGGACCTTACAGTGTTGACGTTAGAATTATCAAGTGTTGTTAAAAGTTATGTTAGTTATCAAGTTTCTAGTTTCTGATTAAGAACCAACTCTGACCATGGGTATCATTCCTTAGATGTCATGTGTATGAATATCTTAAAGCAAAATGCTTAAGGCCATTTGCAAAATTAGCATCATCTAAACCCAGGTATCTGTTTTCTTTACAGCATCTTTTCCTTTCCCTCGACTTCCTTACACTTAGAGATGGGTTAGACATGTATCTTCAATGTACCAATAACAGGAAAATTCCTATTTCTACACTCTTGCGCATATGAGTTTCATAAAGCATAGCCAATCCAAAGATAAGATGGAGGATATTTCGGACCGAGGAGTTAATTGGTATGGTTGGAAATCCTTTTCGTCGGTATTTTGTTGATATTGCAACAAGAAAATAAAAACCAAAAACGTAAAAAAGATGTTTGACTCTCTGATCAATCAACTTGAAATCATCAGACTGCATAAATACTCATCGGCATGTCCTACGCAGCAATTATACCCATGTAGTTGCAAGTTCATACTTTGAGATGTAAAAATAAGATGACAACTTATCCAATTAAAATATGCTAATTCAGTAAAGATCCTTGGTACAATTCAAACTTGAGTATGAGATGAAACCAACCACTCAAAAGTGGATCTATAGTAAAAATCCATGGAAGATGAAAAGGGAGAATAAAAAGTCAAACTTTTCCCCTTTTCTGCAAATCCCTTAACTAGGGAGAAAAACAACACAAATCTGTTTGACAAAAAAGTATATTTTTTAACTAGACAAGGTTAGTTAAAATAAACCTCAAGGTACACCTAAGGTAAAATACCTTAAAAAAGAAGCTAATCAATCACAGTCTCCATTTAGCAGACTACAACACACAAAAAACAAAAGGAACTTCAACAATGCTGAGGTACCAACAACAACAACATACACCATATAATCCCACAAGTGGGGTCTGGGGGACGAGGTCCAGAGGTGGACCTATGTGAGTTGTGTGGGTGAACCGGCACCTGGTGACGTTGGATATATATATATATATATATATATATATATATATATATACACACACACACACACACAGAGCATATGTCAGCGGTGCCCACCCGTCATACCGGTCCGCCTCATGAGGTCTACGCAGACCTCACCTCTACCTCGAGTGAGGTTGAGATGCTGTTTCCGATAGACACTCGACTCAAATACCAATTAGGATAAAAATTCCATGAAGAAGAATTCTTTTTGTTATACTAGTACTATTATTTAAGACATTTAAACCATGAACTATAACTACCAACATGAGCCAAAGCAATCAAAAACATAAATCTAAGACAGAATCAATAATGGGCTTTAATCAAAACTAATAAAAAAACAAAGAGTTACAACAGAATTATTGAACTAAAAAGAAAATTAAAAGCACTTATTAGTCTCATGTATTCAAGAATGATAGTAAATTGCAAGAAACAACAACAATTGCAAGAAATAACCTTTTTTTGTGCAAAGATGACAACTTTTGTAAAATGAAGGCAGCAGTTGAGAATCCAGTATTGAAGAAAGAGAGAAAGTGAAAGAAATGATAGAATAACAGCAATTTGAGCACCAACAAAGTGGGGAGAGAGAGAAAGACAATACTACTAATAAATGTTTTTGTATTTTTCCCATTCGGTATTTTTATTAGAGCTCCAACTAGTTCGGATTTACACAATGTAAAATTTATTTTTAGGAGAAGCTATTAGGAGTGTTTTTTTGAGTGGTTTTATAAAAGTACCGACTAGTTCAGATTTGCACCAGTGTAAAGTTCATTTTTAGGAGAAGCGCTCCTTACTATGACTTGAGTGTTTCTTTGAGCATTTTTATTAGAGTCCCAACTAGTTCGAATTTGCACAGTAAAAAGTCCATTTCTAGGAGAAGTGCTCTTTACAAGGAGTATTTTCTGAGTAGTTTTATTAGAGCCCGACTAATTCGAATTTGTACAGTATAAAGTTCATTTTTAGGAGAAGTGCTCCTTATTAGGAGTAATTTTTTTTTTTTTTTTTTTTTTGAGTAGTTTTATTAGAACCCAACTAGTTCGAATTTGCACGACATAAAATTCATTTTTAAGGAGAAGTGCTCTTTATTAAGAGTGTTTCTTTGTTATTTACAATAGATTCAAACTCTATTTTTATGAGTTTGTTCGTATTTTTTGTTATTTGAAAAATAAAGAATCACATTAGATTGACAATCAACATAAAATTAATTAATTTATTATTAAAACTCACAAAATTAAGTAAGTTAGGACAAATTTAGGTAGTAATAGAATGACGTAGACAATATAAATATAATACAACTAATCTTACAACTTAATTTAGAAGGAAGACTTAGTTATTACACAAACATTTGGCGTGAAAAAACAAGTTTCTTCCACTGTATTGTGAAAGAAGACATACCCCTTGATTTGGACATATAAGTAAGAATAGTCAGCATTGAAAATTGTCAATTTTAAAAAACTTTTCTACTTGATATACTCCCCGTCCCAAAATGACTGTATATACGTTACTTCTCTTAATGAGATTTCGAGTGCTGAGGGAGGAAAGATGTCTTTTTTATTTTTGTACGCAGGGGACCCAATAATAGCTTTAGCTTTAACGGGAGCTACTGACCTATGAGTTCGCCAAGCGAGTGAGTCAACCTCTTTCCTTTCTCGGGCAAACACTTCCTTCCTTTCTCCAGTTTTCGATACCAGAATACCCTCTTTTCTTTTTTATTTATCTCAAAATGAGTGTCTCTTTTCATATTTGATAACTCATTAATTTCAAGATTTGTTTTGGACCACAAGATTTAAAGGTTCTAGCCCACATTATACACACATTTAGTTTTAAACCACATGATTTAAAAGTCTTTCTTATTTTCTTAAATTATGTGTCCAGTCAAACTCATACACTCATTTTAGGACGGATGGAGTAGGTTGGTACTGGAATGATATAATTTTTTTCCACTCAGTGTTCAGTATTTAATTTGGAGTTTCGATTAATTCAGACTCATACTTCATAATGTCGATCTTTGGAACAAACGCTTCCTATCAAGATTCTTTTCATTCTGACAATTTGAACTCGATATCTTTGATTTAAGATGGAGGAATTCTATTCGTTCCGCCACGGCACTCGGGGTGACATAAGCTAGGTAGAGGAAATTAGTGTCCAAGGTGTGATTGTCATTGTGTGGAGTGTGCCCTACTCACCCTGCACCCTCCCCCTCCCCCCCTCCCTCCCCCCCCCCCCAACCTTTCACTTTTTGAGGACTTTTACTATAAATTCTTTGAGTTGGCAGCCTGGCACAGACACATATGGTAGTGTATGTATCTAACAAAGCGGCTCCTGACGTAAGTTAACTGTCTCTGCTTCCAATTTGGAATCTTGTCAATCATCAGCTAGGTTTTATGGTTACTCTCTACTTCAAATTATTTTACTAGTTTATTTCGAGAAAAAAATGACAGTATTCTAAATTCGATAACAATTTAAATTAAAAATTACAGTTTTGTTATTAATGAAATGATTTACAAACACACAAACATCTTTGTCTTATTGTAGACCACGAGTTTCAAATGTCTTCATTTATTTCTTAAATTCCGTACCGAGTCAAAATGAAACGGAGGGAGTATTTGCAAAAGTTGGAAGTCAATATCTTTCTTATACAACTTAGTCTCGAAGAAAATGATGAAATTAGGAGTACGTGAACAAAGATATCTAGTTTTTGCATGAATTATGTATCGACTATAGGAGTAATCTACAAACTAGATGAAGCACTACAAAGTATACCTCAAAAGTTAATAGTAATACTACTTGTGGGCAAAAATACGCCACCTACTATTATGGAGTACAATCCAGATGGCAAGACTAGACTTATCTTACAAGTCACCGGACGCAGAGGATACACACCCGCTCCTGGGGCCAACGACCGTTTAGGCGGCACGTCCTATACATCCCGCCCCCTAGGGTTTACAGTCTCCTAATTAGGATTTAGTATATACCACCGCTTTGAGTTATAAGTGATTGTTTAAGGACCTTAGCGTACCATCTGGGAGGCCCATAGCCTTATCAGTCTTTTAGGACTGTGTATCACTACTATAAATATCTCTCCTTATATTGTACTGTACAGAAGGCGATTCACCCCAGAATCCGGCTATTCTCAAGGAATAAGAATTACTCTATATTTTCTTGCTTATTTCGTCTTGCTTTATTTATTAGTGTTTTCATCATATTTACTTGCTTTCCCGTCTTAATTACTGTATTGCATGCTTGTGACCCCAACCATAATTAATTGTTTAACCTAGACGTATAATTTTAGGTATAAACAACTGCCTTTTTAAATATTAGACTAAACTAAATTCTCAAATAGCAATAGTGTTGTTATTTATTAGAAAGACTTCCAAGTATAATAGACGTAGGACTAAGAAAAGGCCAAAGTCATTGTCGATCTTCTGAATTTGATACTCCTTCTGTCCCAATTTATGAAAGAGTATCTAATTGGGAACAGAGTTTAAAAAACAAATGAAGTTTTTGAAATTTGTGGGTTCAACAAAGTTTAAAAAGTTTTATATTACCAAATATAAAAATCTGTCATGTTTTTTAAACTGACCAAAAAAGAACGACCTTCACATAAAATAGGACGAAGGTAGTAGTAACTTTCATTAAAATACATTATCTTAAGATTTTAGGATGTCATGCATTGTTTAAAAAAAAATGCAAAAGAGTGACTTCATAATTTTTTTTTTGTTTTCCAACTGATATTCGTTACCTGCTTTAGAGCCTGATTAATCAGGATTTGAGCCAGAATATACTACTATGAGAATAAAGCACTCTCTGACAAAACAACTATATTTACGGTACCCAAACTTAAAATCTTTAATTAGAGATGAATGAATACTTAGCATTCCACCGTAACTTTTGGTGAAACGAGTGACTTAATTCATTATGGTTCAACAAAAACAGGCAATAAACCAACAAGATAGTGTTGTTCTATGCCAATTCGCAGCATCCATGGAACATTTTCATTGGTAGGAATATGGTTATTCAATGCCAGTTGTTGGATTCTCATTGCTGGATCTGTCAATAGTCGATAATTTTGATGTACGGTTCCAAGAATCTCATCCCATTTTAAATTAATTATTATTCTTACGTTTTACGTGTGGCATAGACTATATTTTCGGATCTTTATATTAATATATATTTGGTCGTTTTCACTGTGTATATATATTTTTTTCTTCAAACATATGCATTAATCAAAGACCATCAACAGTCATTTGTACATAGCATAAAGAAGCCTTGTTGACAACCCATATTGGAAAGGTGTCAAACCACGAGACTTCATTAAAAAGTAATAAAGCAAACTTAGCTAATTTATGGCTACAAGCGTTATATCGTCTACTTATATACATAAACACCACATCATCTAGATAATGACTAAGATGCCAAATATCTTCACAAACAGTCATCACTTCCCACAAAAGACCACTCTTTCTATTAAGCATTCGAACTATAGTCTGCGAGTCTGAGAATATATGTATATGCTTCCAACCATTCTCCACATCCACTTGGACAGCTTTTCTAATTGTCAAAGCTTCAGCAATCATGGTTTTCCCAACAAAATTAATTGGACTACCATAGGCATGAAGTACGTCACCATTAGCTTTCATAGCTACAACTCCAATACTCGCCTTTTGCTGTTTTTGATCAAGCCCTGCATCTACATAGAGCAAAATATTTTCTGGAGTAAAAGTTAGTGTACTTAACCTAGATCTACCATTATGAACAACATTAGCATACCTTAACTCATTTGCAAATTCATAATATTTAAATAAAGCTTTCTCAAATAAAGTTTCATTGTTTATATTCACTTGCTAGTTTATATAGACTATGCATTGATTAAATAGGATTATATGTATATTATATATAAATTATACACATATTAGCCGATAACTTTTTCTTTAATCGGTTGAATAGACGACTATTTAGAGTAATTTCACATATCTTAGTAATTTGTTTTGTTTCTTATGAGATTTGATATAAAACATAGGTAATTCAAAAATAAAACACCAAATTAAAATCTTTACGGGGCCATTATTTTACACGTCATGACACAAAACATTAGGAGCGAGAAGATGATGTACTATAGGTTAATTATAATTAAAATAGAAGAAAATAACTTACAAAATTATTTTATATGTTTTATTTGATGATTCTTCATGCATCTTATTGAGTTCCTAGAGGAAAAAAAAAATATAATTAAAAGAACATTCGTATGGACCGAAAATGCAAGGAATCAAATCGATAAGTTTTGCGTTCATCCGAATCCAATAAATACCAGTAAATATTAAGCCAAATAAATTAGATAGAATATAATATAATTATGAATCGAAACTTTTAGGGGTCGTTTGATAGCAAAGGGAGTTATCCCGGAATTGTTAATTCCGGTATTATAGTACTCATTAGTATTTCTAACCAAATATAAGATAAGGACAACCTCACATTCTATTCCGAAATTATAATACTTATCCCGTTTACTAAACGACCCATTAAAGTTTTACACTCGAGGATCCACCTCCAATGATATCTCCTCGTCTGGACTTTGGAGGTACGTAGATGTAACTTTCAATTGTTAAAAATTGCAGAAATACTTGGGACACGTACGTTTGCATAAGTACAAAAGAGAGGTGACAAAAATCAAAGCTAATGGGCACGTCTCGAAAACATATTAGCCAAAGGCTTTGTGTGATTTTTCCGTTCGCTCAATTGATATGATTGATGAATTAATTTTTTGGACAACAAAAACTTGTTTATTAAATATTAATCATTTTCATAAACAATCACTTCAATGATCGTTTTTGTAAACCACAAGTTTGAAAGACGCAACTTTTGAGTTGCACCTTTTCATCAACGTCAACCCTTTGGTTATTAATATTTTCCTATTCCATCCGATTTTCCTTACGAAAATTTTGAATATTCTTCTCTTTTTTCTGCATCGGTTTACAAAACAAAAGTCTGCATTAGTTTGATTTATTGTCGCTGCGTAATTCTTCAGTATACCAACGTTCGAGGTACCGCTACACTGGTGACAGTAAAATATATTCTATCATGGAATTAAATAATCTGCAACTTCGAGTACTGGAGGATTAAGTTCCTTAAGGAGACGCTATGAAGTCAGCGGGTACTGGGGGATTAAGTTCCTTGCGGTGATGCTGTGAAGTCAGCAGGTTCGAATTTTATTCATCGCTTTCCCTTCTTCTTTTCGTGTCTGTTCAAATTATTATTCCTACACTATTTTTCTAACACTTTCAACCAGGGGCGTATCTTCCCTTTAAAGCACGGTTCACGTAAATCCATGGTGCTCCGTCGAAATTAGATATATTATGTACAAATATTTTAAAATATGTCTAATATGATGTTCGGGAACCCATGCTCTAAAAGTTTAAATGGTTCACTTGGTCAAGCGATGGTTCACTTATACTTAGAAGTAGGGATCGATCGACATTAAATGCTATTTCATGTTATTTTCCTTAATTTATCATCATATTTTACCAATATACAGAAAAAAAAATTTGACAAGGTTGTTCGCCCACTACTCTTGGGATGCGATAACTCTGTCTCTAACAATGGTGAACCCATCCTTTTTGGAATCCTAGATCCGCCTCTGCGTTCTAACATGTCTAGTGAGGCCACACTCTTTGTATAGGATTACAAAAAGTCAAATCTTGTTGCTGTCGCCTTTCAAATCCAATTCAAAATTAGCTTGAACATGACAACGTACCATAGTAAAATGCTGTAATACTTTAGAAATAATATTTTCTAACTGTCCCTTCATCCAGCTTAAAGGTTTTTCAACTAGATGTAAGTTTATTAAACTCAATAATACACGCAGATTTGATTAAAAATAACTCACAACGACACATACAGATCTTTTATTTATTATTTTTTTTTAAAAAAAAAAAACCACTCTAGTGGCTTCATTTTTTTAGCCACTCCATATTGAAATTCAGCTTTTTCAGTTCAAAACTTGACTTTATTGTGTCGTGAAATTAAGAATTCAAGATTTCAGGACAAATAACTATTCCCTTCGGTCCACTTTATTTGATTTTTTTGCCTTTTATCCTTAGTCCAAGATAATTGATTTGTTCAAAGTTCAAGAAGCTTTTAGATAGTTCTTTCCAAATATACCCTTGTCAATAATGATCTAAACACATTTTTTAAAAGTCCTCACAAATTTCTATAAGTAAATTTGAAAGAGACGAAGGTTAATTTCGTAAATGACCTTTTTAATTAATGCTAAAAGGTGAATTTCTTAATCTACATGAAACAACCAAAAAATCAAATAATATGGACCGGAAGGAGTATTGATTAAGGCTAAATACTTGTACAGTTTAACTTTTCAACGAAGGTATTCAATTGAACCTCCTTCTTACACTTGCCTCCTTCCAACCTCTAGTCTTTATGTTTTAACTCCTTTTATTTACATATTGCCTCCATTTCCCAAAAAGAAAAAAGGAAAATTAAGGACATAAATATCCCAAAGAAATAAATATTATCTCAAAATTTATTAATCTGAATTGTGTTCACTATACCACAATAGAATAGATAGTAGCACTTTTGTTTATAATAATGTTGCAAAATCTACTTTGTTAAGAATTAGAAAATCTATTTATATGTGAGCAGGAACCTGGAAGCATGAAAATTGATTCGGTTTAATTTTTCTCTTTAAATCAAATAGTGTACACCCTTACTAAATCTATTATATCCATATTTTGTTATGCAAATTGACATTGAATATATTAAGTGACACAACAATTATTTAACATGCAAATAATTAAATTTGTCTTCATTCCAGTGGATTTATTAGGTAAGCAGTGGTTCCCATGCACATTGATTCCAAAGCCTGGAATCTTCTTGATTCTTGATGTATTCCATATCTACTTTTAGTTTTTCTTTATGTATAACCAGAAAAAAAAAACATCAACTTGTAGATTTGAATGAGAAAATTCAGAACAACATTTTATGTTGGTTGTGAAGAAAAAAAAAGGTGAAAATGTTAAAAGATCATTAGCTATTTATTGTTCCTTGTTTTATTTTATTTTTCTATGACTGAATTGATGTTCAAGAATCCAAAACTGGAACTACATAATTAACAAATGTGTAGTAGTAATTAATTGCCATAATTGATTGTAGAATATTATTCAATGAAGATGCAAACCTACTCCTATAGTTTCATCAGAGTCCACTAGCTTGACTAATATAGATTCGTGTTGTGTATGACTCACTAAAGCTAAAAGCGCTCCCTATTATTAGATCAAAAACAAATGCTCGAATCTAAGATCTTAGCGGTGAAGTGATCTCACACAATTAGGGGTAAAGTGATCTCACACGTCCAACCATATTCTTTATTTTTGCTCAACATGCCGTGCAAATCACATATCAAACTCAATTATGGTTAAGTGACAAATTTCATGTTTAAAAAAGTGCTAATTGTACTATTTAATTAACGCATATATCGGAATCCGGCGCCAAAATGGTGTCTTTTTTTAAGAAGGCAACAGAAATGGGGTGTTGACATATATTGTAACAAAAATAGGTATATCGGCACAATTTGTGCCGACTTACCACAAGAAATAGACGGCACAAGTGATGGAATTAACGGAACAAACATTTTTCATAAGTCGGCAGAAGTTTTGCCGACTTAGTAAATCGGCAGAACAAATGCCGACTTGCTGTTATGTTATTATTAACAAATCGGCATTTGTTCTGCCGGCTTATGCATTTGTTTTTTGCTGCTTATTCACTGAAGCTTTATGCTGCTGCTATAGTATTACTGCTTCTGATTCTTAGCAGGTAGGTATGTCCTCTTTTCTTTATTATAGTTTTTGGCGATTTAATATGTACTCCTAGTACTTTTGTTAAATCTCACGTTAATAATTATTGGGTTGTTAGGAAGGTTATCTCCACTAGGAGGGAATCAATGCATATATTTGTGAATTATTCATGTATAATTAGTTACTAGTATAGGGTAAATTCTGGCTTCTGGACTATTGAATCAAGGACCTTCCTTTGCTTCAATAATCTGTCTGGCATTCGCTGAAGCTGTTTACTTTGAGTACTTTACTCATCTTTTTCCACTTTGTAAAGAGTAAATATGGTGCTACCAATTGTATTGCGGGAGGCAATTTTATCATTAATTCAGTTGGCTCGTAATTTGCATAAGCACACAAAAAACAAATGCATAAGTCGGCAGAAGTTTTGCCGACTTAGTAAGTTGGCAAAACAAATGCCGATTTGTTAATAATAACATAACAGCAAGTCGGCATTTGTTCTGCCGACTTACTAAGTCGGCAAAACTTCTGCCGACTTATGAAAAATATTTGTTCCGTTAATTTCATCACTTGTGCCGTCTATTTCTTGTGGTAAGTCGGCACAAATTGTGCCGATATACCCATTTTTGTTACAATATATGTCAACACCCCATTTCTGTTGCCTTCTTAAAAAAAGACACCATTTTGGCGCCGGATTCCATATATCGTATAACTCTCTTTAATCACCTACTTATATTCTGAATCGCAATTATATATATGGCGGATGATTACCTAGCTAAGAAGATTGTTTGTAATCATGGAAGGGCATAGTATTAAACTATCATGTTAATTAGTTGGATAACATTTTACTAACTTTTATTAGAGTTATTGCTAATCCATATGGCTATAAACAAAAAAGTTTCTTGGTATAATAGTTAACGATTCATATATTATTATAAGGTATTTAAGTAGGCAAATTTTTGAGATCTATTGTGCTATCGTAAGGAGTTTCCCTCTCTTGACAAGAGCCATTTTTGTGATATTTCTCTTATAGGGTCAAAACTGTAACAACATTGCCAGATTTGTCTATTTTACACAAAAACTTGAAAAAGCTAGTCTCGCACAAGTTCCTTAAAAGGGAATAAAAGTTAAAAAGTGACCCTTTTTTTTTTTGCCTATCTACACAAATTTCTCAATAAATTGGTTATTTTTTGCTGAAGCCCATATAGATTATGATAACATGTGCAAGAAATATAGAAGAAACAATAAGATGAGAACCTTTATTTAACTTCAAGATTTTGATTCTTCTACTTAAGTAGGACAATTTGGCAAAAATAAGAAACTTGTTACAACTGTCTCAACTTATTCAAATTCGGACTTTTCCATCGAATAATATTTTTCTTTTTTCTCTTTTTGAGAAAAAAAGAAAATGTAGTATCTTGAGGAGTTCTTTTAAATCCTCACTGTCAAGGAATGTTTTAAATCTCCTATATGAAGAACATGTGGTCCTAATGCAACTTTCCTATTTCCAAGCTCATCATTTACACTCAAATGCTTGCAAACATCTACATTGAACCTAACAACACCTTCTTGTTGTGGTGTCAAATGGACTTTTTCAAATCCCAACAAGTGTTTCTTTGGTGCATTATGTGCTGAGGGAGGTGAATTGAACAAGAAAACTGTATGACTGCCACTAATCTTCCCCACATTTTTAACTCTAAGATGAATGTTGAATACTAAACTGTTGCAACTTTGCTCAACAGCATCGATAGACTTGCAGCTCGTTGAACGACAGACGTGTGTTTCCTCGAGAGGAATGGAGACAGATGTTGGTGCTTTGTCAAGGTGGTGTTTGAATGTAGAGTAGCTTAGTCCATAGCCAAATGTAAAAACAGTTGGCCCGGTGTAGAACCTGTAAGTCCTGCCAGGGTAGTTTGTTTTAGGATCTGGCCTCATGTTCATAGTAGTCATTGGAACCACATCTGCATATGATTGTGGATACCATGTCATTGGGAGCCTTCCACCTGCAAGATTCAACAACTTAAGGTATTCAGTCACGAGGACGATTTGAACATAAGAAATATCAAGATTTTAAACTGATTAGCTATCTTGAAAATGTAAATGAGAGACAGACTTGGGTTGTAAAAGCCAAAGATAATATCCGCAATGGCAGCACCACCAGCTTCTCCAGGGAAACCGACCCAAAGAATGCTCGTTATCTTAGGATTATCGACTGCAAATTGTACGTCCATGCCACCTCCAGACATGATAACAAGAATTACAGGTCCCTTAGAAACTTTAGCAACTTCTGCTATTAAAACTGATTGCTGTCCTGGAAGAGTTATGTTAATTCTGTCCAGGCTTTCTCTTTCAATAGATTGATCTGATCCCATTACCATGACCACAGCATCAGCAGTTGATGCTATTTGCTTAGCATCATCAAATTGAGCACTGCTACAAGACACATCAGTACATCCAGGCTTGTAGATTGTGGGAACTGAGGCTGTTAGGCCTTGTAAGGGAGTTACATACTTGCATGGAGTGCCTGAAATCGAAAACGATTGAGAAAACCAAGACTCAGTAAGATCTTAAGTTATATGCACTGACAGTGTAAACAAGTTCTACACCATCAGGTTAAATTGACATACAATAACAGGTAACTCTTCATAACAATTCTGATATAATAACTCGGAAAATAAAACAGTTCTGAATGATGAGTCAAATGTACCTTCATAATTGCCAATCATGGTTTTGGTTACATTAGCATTAGGACCAATGACTGCTAAGGACTTGATGGCAGTAGGAGTTAAAGGTAACGATCCTGCGGTGTTTTTCAGCAAGACAATCCCTTGCCTTGCAGCTTCACGAGCAAGCTCTTGGTTTTCGGGGGTGCAGACATCTTTAGGGCCAAGGTTTCCATACATGTGGTTTCTTGGATTACCATCAAAGAATCCAAGTCTCATCAATGTTGCAAAATTGTTTGAGATAGCTCGGTCAATAATCGATTCATTCACAAGTTTTTGGTTAACAGCACCTTGAGTATATTTACTCAGCCAAGATCCACAATTCAGGTCCACCCCTGTCACATTTAAGACATATAGCAGATTCTTGACTTAGTATCTAGTAATACAAAGACAGAATCTTGAGGTAGAGGTCGACGTTTAAAATTTGAAAAGTTAAAATGAATTTGAGTTCTTGAAAGTTGATAGAATTGTATACAGGTGAAATTGTGTCAATATTTTGGAGACATCCCAATAAGATACGAGTGCTACATAAATTGGAACGGAGGGAGTATATGACTTTGAAATGCATTATCCTCCATACATAAAGAGTTGAAAATGGCTCACCTGAATTTAGACCCAAAGCTGCAGCTTCCTCTGGTGTATTTGTGTAGTGTTGTGAATTGTAAATTTCTTGTAATGAATCACAATCCGTAACTATGTATCTGTTCAAGCATACACTTATGTAAGTACATAGATTCTTCTGATAGTATTTTTATAGAAGCATTGTATGGAGTTTTAACAGTCTTTTGATACAAAGGAAGGAGAAAACGAACCTCATCCTTAGATATTTTAAGATAAACAGTAGTAAGACGAGAGAAAGAATCCAAAAAAGTCACAAAATCATTATAACCCGATAAAGAAAGAGTAGGGGCAGGTCCCCGTACATCAGAGTGAACTAATTCAAATAGTACACTACAATGACTCTCGCTATAGGAATATTACTTTAGAATATGCTTAGCCCTCTTACATACATAAGACTGCAACTCAGACACACCTGATTCAGATAAACTAGATTCTTCTGATTTTCTAGAAATGAAAAAAAAAACGACTCTCAAGATCATAAAACATACCCATTTAGTTTCCATTCTCCTCGTATAATCCCAGCTAGAAGATCTGGATCACCACAGGTTGGCTTGCCATTAACTTTGTTATATGAACACATCACACTTGCTACATCTCCTTCAAGAACACAACTCTTGAATGGCGGTTGAAATGTATCATCCATATCTTGTTGTGTTACCTACACATAACAGAAGCGAAACGAGGAACTTAGATACACTGACAGTGTAAAGAATGCTTTATCGTAACAGCTTACCTGTCAGCGCATAAAAGTTAAACTCATACTAAAAATGACCAAAACGAATGAAGTAGCAAAATGAGAGAATTACCACAGCATTGAAGTTGTATCTTTGAATTCCTTTCCAATTATCAACATCATAAGCTGTATAATGCTTACAACAAGCAGCAACTTTGAGCTTATCTTTGTTACCATCATCTCTTTGTTGCAAGCCTCTAACATAGGCTGCACCATACTTGCTGGTGAGTGTTGGATCTTCTCCTGGTGTTTCTTGCCCTCTTCCCCATCTAGGGTCGCGAAAAATGTTGATATTAGGCGACCAATATGTCAAACCTGCTAAACCAACATTGTACATTGCCCTTGCCTCGGTTGACACCACCTGCAAGCAGAGGCGGATCCAGTTTTCAAATTAATACATTCAAAATTCCTGATTCTTTGAATAACAAATAGGTTCAAGACTTAATATTTTTGCCTCTCTACTTCATTCGAGATAGGGTAAGGTTTGCCTACACACACCCTCCCCAGACCCCACTTGTGGCATTATACGGGGTATGTTGTTGTTGTAGCTTAAAATGTTTGGTTCAATTGAACGAACTTCGACATTCTAGGTGCAGCCTCCACTGCAAGCTATGTTATCGGATGTTCCAAAATGACGATACACCCGTGTCATATCTTCCAAAAATGACACAACTCTTGGAAGATCAGAGTAGTATGTATCTACATTTTTTAACGATCCGAGCAACATAGTCTACAAGAATTAATGTTTCAATTCGTGGAGATTTAAGCATTAAGTACATAAACATTAAACCAAAACCTCCTATCAAAAAATTGATTTCACATAGAAAAAAGCAAAGACAGTGCAGTACATATTGTGAAGAATTCAATGTTGTTTTACAAGCAATGTCCCTCTCATTGATTCTGAAAAGATGTAACATCTTAACCAATAAAATAAAGCTAATGCAATTTAACCTGACTAAGCAAACCACATAATTACAAGCTAAAATATTCTGATAATACTATATATTTGTTGCATATGTCCCATTTCATCATTTCTTTTTAATTATTAAACTAACTAACTTTGATGATTAAGATTCCATAACCAAAATTGGCTACCCTACATTCAAAAGACATACATAAAATATACTATAACTCTGGCCTTTCTTATCAACTAATCTAACATGGAGTCTAATGTTTCTTGTGACAATCAACTTTTTTTTTTTGGTTTCCCACCCGGTGTCCGGTATCCTCATTGGAGCCCGACTAATCCGGATTCGCGCCGCGTAGGGCCCCATTTGGGGGAAGCAAACTATAACTCTGGCTTTTCTTATCAACTAATCTAACATGGAGTCTAATGTTTCTTGTGACAATCAACTTTTTTTTTTTTGGTTTCCCACCCGGTGTCCGGTATCCTCATTGGAGCCCGACTAATCCGGATTCGCGCCGCGTAGGGCCCTATTTGGGGGGAAGCGCTCCCTACCAGTGATTTTTCCATACCCAGGGCTCGAACCCGAGACCTCTGGTTCAGGGAAGAGTAGCCCCATCCGCTACACCACATCACTTGGTGGTTGTGACAATCAACTTAGCCTTCATAAGACGACATTTAAGCATGCATAATTAGCTATAAAATTGGACAAACGTCTCTTTTATCTTCATAAATTACAATGATTAATTCTTTAACAGAAAGGAATTTTTAAAAAGTGGTATTGAAAATAATGGTGTGTCGGCAACAACGTACGTCAAAGAATTGGATTTTACTTTATATCAACATTCATAAAAAAGAATCCATTTTCTGTTTTTTTGTCAAAAGAATATTCAAATAGAAATATATAATGGTCTAATGTATCTGAATTCTTTAAGAAAAGCCAAACTAATACGGCTTTGGACAACGATATAAATAAGAAAAATATCTTTAAAGTACTAGCCAAAGAGACATATAAGGATGACTAGAGCTCAGTTTCATCCAAAAACGATAGATTTAACTTGTATACACTGACAATGTAAAGAATTTTAATTATATTGTCAGTATGGTACCTATACTTGTAGCACGTCAAGGTAACTAATCCACACATAATATAGTAAGAAATGCAACAATTATCTCTTACGTGACATGATAGTTAAAAAGTGAGTACTAAATTGCCTAAATTGCCTAATGTTGAAATTGGTTTTTAATTGCATTTCTTGAGCTTTTCACAGTTTTTGAGTTTAACTTCGAAGTTAAACTCAAAAACTGTGAAAAGCTCAAGAAATGCAATTAAAAACCAATTTCAACATTATCTTTCCAATGGTTTCAAACAATGTAACATTGAAATTATAGATTTAACTTGTATATACTGATAATTTGAAATTTTTTTACATAATCGATGTATGTTACCTAATTGTAGCAAGTCCATTGTCTTATATTTTGAGCAACTAATCCACACACACATCATAGTTAAATAAGTACAGATAGTTATCTCTTATGTGACCTGATTGTTAAGAAGTATGAATTGCTAACATATAAAAGCTCAAGATTAACTTTCCAATAGTTTCAAACAATGTAACACCGAAACTATAGATTTAACTTGTATACATCGACAGTGTAAAGAATTTTTACGTTATCAGTGTATGTGACCTAATTGTAGCAAGTCAATTGCCTTATGTTTTGAGCAACTAATCCACACACACATCATAGTTAAATAAGTACACGATAGTTATCTCTTACGTGACCTGATTGTTAAAAAGTATGAATTTCTAACATATAAAATTAAAGCTCAAGATTACCTTTCCAATGGTTTCAAACAATGTAACATCGAAACTAGAGATTTAACTTGTATACATCGACAGTGTAAAGAATTTTTACGTTATCAGTGTATGTGACCTAATTGTAGCAAGTCAATTGCCTTATGTTTTGAGCAACTAATCCACACACACATCATAGTTAAATAAGTACACGATAGTTATCTCTTACGTGACCTGATTGTTAAGAAGTATGAATTGCTAACATATAAAAGCTCAAGATTACCTTTCCAATAGTTTCAAACAATGTTACATTGAAAGAAGCAGCAGTAAGAATGACTTGAGGGAAACTAGTAGCAGCAGGAACAAGACTAGAGAAATGTACTCCTGGACCAGTATAAGAAACTCCATGTAAAGCTTCAGACCACCACTCATAATGTGGAATACCAAGCCTACTCACAGCATTTGCACCACTAACCAAGAATCCAATCTTTTCAGACAATGTCAATCTTTGTACAAGATCATTCACCCTTGTTTCTACTGTCAACGACGCATCGCAGAACGTTAAATTCGCTAAACTTGGATCGCTTGTAATATCACAAGCAAACACGGGTGAATTCTGTGCTAAAACTGGCTTGTATTGTAACAAATGACAACACATGAACACAAGAATGTAGTAGTAACAAAGGAAAACAGAAGCCATTCCTTTGCTATTCTAAAACACCAAGAAAATATATGAATACTACACACACTTAGAGTGAAATATGTGACATGAGAGGCAAATTATGGTGTTACAAGAAGATGGTATTTTATAGAAAAACTTGCATAAGATTGGTTGTAATTAAAAACAAATATTGTTTGCTAGCAACCCGTGATGGATAAAAGATTTTTTCTACTTTTAGTGACCTTTTCTTGTTTCGAATTTCTATAACAACTTTTTGTTTGGATTTTTTTGAAGATAGTGACAAAAAAATAGTTTGGTTTCAAGCTTTTTTAACATGTAAAACTATTAAATCACAAAATTGGATAAACAGTATGCATGGATTGATTAAGAAGTTGATGTATTATATATATTATGAAAAATAATATATAGCCATTTTGTATTATTTGATCAGTAAGTCTCGTGAAAGATAGAGGCAGCTCATTTTTCGGCTTTGTAGTTGTTAGTGGCCAAGCCATTGAGGAGAAAATGGCTGTTTTATAAAAGGTCAAAGTGTATAAAGAGTTAGTTGCGTAAATGGAGAAAGTTAAAAACAAGAATACTAACACGTACCCGCATCGGGTGTTTACACCAAGCCAATGTATGCAGGATATGTGTTTGGAAATAGATTTCCACGGCCTAACTGTAGTTAACTAATAGTACATATCTTTATATCATTAAATTACCTAACTATGGTAACTTAATATAGTTTGGTGTAAATACCGGGTGCGGGAGTTTTAACGAGATTCAATAGATAACTTCTTAAATGAGAAGCACAATTTAACCAAATAAATAGCGAAGCACAAGAAGCCTAAAATCTCTCTTCAAAAGATAATGAATTTTTTTTTTTTGTGGAGAAAATGAGGTTTTTAGACCAAATATTTACTCCCTGGAACAGTTTACATAGGGAATGGCCTTGGACAAAAACCAGCCAAGCCCTAGTTCGAAATTCGAGAATCAAATGAGTTTATCTTTAACCACAATCTTTTTATATATTTTTTAAATATTTGAGTTGTAATTTATTGTGACTTATAGTACTTTTAAAAAATATTAAAGATTTTATGTCCTAATTTACGGTCAAATTTAAAAAGTTTGACTCTCGAAACAGTAATTATAACAAACAAAGTGTGACAGGGGAAGTAAATCATATTTAGGTATTAGCTGTATTAGGAAGGACAAGTTAATTAGATTGGGCGGTGAGCTAACTCTAGTCACTTTCTTTTCTTGCATTCATATATAAAGGAAATATATATGCTTCTTCACTTCATGCACACTTTGTGGGGGCAAAAATATATTGGCTAAAGTCTCACTAATAGGTGATAGAAAAAAGATGGGCATGTGTGTAATTCAACCGCAAAAACTAGTTCAAAATATAAGGATTTCTAAAAGCATATAAGGAGACGTTGGGACCAAGTTTCTATCGATGTGTGATATCCAAACCTGTGTATATGATACTACTAAGTAAATGATAAAGTCTAGCTATTAGTCAAATGTGAGAATTAATATAAGGGTGACTTCTACGTTGTTGCCAAAGCAAATTCTTAGGGAACTTATTCTGATAATGACTTTAGACAGGCATGCATGGATAATTTAAAGAATAGTATATGCGAAAAATGACTTCAGCAATATCAGTATTAATGATTGGAAGTACTACTCGGTTGAAATGAATTCTACCAAATGAATGAAGCTTAATTAGATACAGATAAATATATAAGCGATTGTCGACCTTTTTGCTTGTATTATTCAACCTTTTCTTTTCTTGGATGTATTAGTTAAATTTGGTTCGTACCAAGTTCATAGTCTTGCATTACTATGTGTCTTTTAATTTAGATATTCAGGAATTTCAGTTTAGATTAGAATTTTGAGTATTATCGCGCGGAATGTATGTGTAAAAAATATTCCCTTCATTTCAATTTGTTTGTTTTTTATTATCGCATGGTAGGATTACATTATGATCGTAACAAAGCTAAGCTCATTCCGATTCTTAGTTTACCCAATATTGTCGCACCCCTATATTATGTTAGGTCTGAACATACGAGGTGGGGGGGGGGGTTTGGATATCACACATCGATAGAAACTTGATCCCAACGTCTCCTTATATGCTTTTAGGAATCCTTATATTTTGAGCTAGTTTTTGCGGTTGAATTAGACTCATGCCCATCTTTTTTCTATCACCTACTATGTGTCTTTCAATTTAGATATACAGTAATTTAAGTTTAGATGAGAATTTAAGTATTATTGCACGGAATGTATGTGTAAAAAATATTCCTGTCATTTCATTTATATATCTTTTTTTTTATTGTACTATAAGTCTTTAATTTTACGTATATTTTGCCATGTAGCCTAGGATTTATTGTACATTATCCTTTTAATTAAATAACGGTAGCACTACATTATGATCGTAACAAAGTTAGGCTCATCCCGGTTTTTAGTTTACCCAATATTGTCGCACCCTTATATTATGTTATTCATGCGCCAATTGTCAGGTCTAAACATACGGGGTGGGAGGGGGTTTCAGATATCACACATCCATAGGAACGTGATCCCTAGGTCAGGAAGAACAACTTGTTCCAGCTCCGGGGTTCGAACTTCTCGTTCGATGAGACCCAGGTCTTGCTGTTTCCGTTTTCTAGGTCACGCCTTAACCTCGAGTTGCCACCAAAGCTGAGGATGATGGCAAAGATGAGGTTCCAGTTCCACCCTGGGAAAGGCTTGGGGATAAAGCAAAAGGGAGCAGCAGCTGCACGAAAGCCCTTGCTTCTTAGGGCATATCCATTTTCTTGCTCGTTAGCGCTTGACTAATAAAATAGAAAGAGCCTTTCTTGCTTGTTTAGTAAAGTCAAGCTTTAGCGGTAAGGTTGGGGTGGCTTGCTGGGGCACGAATGCCCTTACTAGTTTTGGGGCTTTGATTGGCAAAAGCGATTTTCGCCTTCTAGCCAGCAGTTGCCGGATTAGCCTTCGGACTTTCCTGTATCCTTATATGTTCTTAGGAATTCTTATACCTTGAGCTAGTTAATATATTTTCGCCCCACAAAGTGTGCATGAAGTGAAGAAGCATATATTTCCTTTATATGAACGCAAGAAAAGAAAGTGACTAGAGTTAGCTCACCGCCCAATCTAATTAACTGGTCATTTGTTTGAATTCAACCTGAGTAGTTCCAATCATTAATACTGATATTGCTGAAATCATTTTTCGCATATATATATTCTTTAAAATATCCATGCATGCCTGTCTAAAGTCATTATCAGAATAATTTCCATCAGAATTTGCTTTGGCAACAACGTAGAAGTCACTTGAAAGTCACCCTTACTTAATTTTCACATTTGACTAATAGCTAGACTTTATCATTCACTTAGTATCACATATATATATATATATATATATATGATTACAATAATTGAAAGACATAATCAATTTGAAGAGAATATTTCACAAAATACATTAGTTAGAGAATGCGACACGCCGTATGTAGACGCTAGGGCCATCACATCACGAACCCTCGGTTAAAAATGTTGACCATCGTAGTGGCAGGCTGGCAGCACCACCGTGGTCCTCCGATAAGTGGTAACGCCACGACTAACGGAAAAGAAAAGGTTCGATTGAATTCCCTTCGTTGAAAAAAAAAAAATAGTACACTACAAAAAAATCACGTCTTAGCAGCGGTTATGTTGTGCCGCTTTTTCATAACCGCTGCTAAACATCTATCTTACTGCGGTTGTTATGGCGGTTTCAAATGAGCTAAAAAATGAATTATTTAGCAGCGGTTTTTCATATTTAGCTGCGGTTTATGAAAATGAATGTAGTACCAGCAGTTTTTTTTAGCTTTAGCGGGGGTTTAAGGAAATGAAAATTTTAATTTTATATTTATAATGGTAGTTCTTAAATAGAAAATTTTAAGCTTATACTCTATTTATGTATACAAGACATGTATATAAATACTGCTCGAAACGTAAGTATTGTTGACTGCAGTTTCAAAAATAAGTGTTTTGAATACTCCCTTATTGCTTTTTATTTTTTATTTTTTTAGCACAAAATCAAATTAAGGAACTCACAGATTAAATATTTTTACAACTTTGCATTAACTAATTAAGTACAAGCAAATTGAAAACAATTTCAGCAAAGGGTCCTAGATATTTATTTTAAGAAATAATAAGCTGATTTTTGACAAAAACGATCATATCCATGAAAATAACTTTTACTTTCATTTGTATAGAGCCAACAGGCGACAAATTAATAGATAAAATAGAGGAGATCATGAGTAATAATTATTATGTTTGAACATTATATCGTTGTTAGATATGTAAGTTGAAAGCAATCTACAACCACCAAGTGATGTGGTGTAGCGGATGAGGCTACTCATCTCTTAACCAAAAGTCTCGGGTTCGAGTCTTGGGTAGTGAAAAATCACTGGTATGGAGCGCTTCCCCCCAAATGAGGCCCTACGTAGCGCGAATCCAGATTAATTGGGGCTCCAATAAAGGTACTGGACACCGGTTAGAAAAAAAAAAAAAAAAACAATAATTTTGTACATCAATGGCAAACTAAAATAATTTCATTTGCACAAATAACAGGGATATTAGCCCCTTCATCAACTTATTCACTAAACACTTTGGACAGTTTAACTTCAAATCTTTGGTCTGATGTTGTGGAAACTTTACACTTCATCTAAAATTGACGGGTTTAAAGTTCTTAGACCAAAAGTGTATACTTTAAATAATTTAAATGCAGCGGTCACACTTAAAATGACGCTGTGTTAAAAGGCTATTCCATGAAATTTTCTCGAAAGAGAGCCCTCTATGGACAGTCCACGAGCTTTGGATCCTTTACTAATGGGCAAATTTACAAAAGCAGGACTCTCCAGCGATGCTCTCGCATTTTTATCCCCTATAGGAAAAATATTTAATCTTTAGCGCTAATCGCTAGACTTCAGTGCAAAAAATCAAACGGCCCGGCGATCCCCTTAAATTTTGAACTAAAATCTGGCATGTAAACTATCTATCAATATCCTAGTTGGTGTCACTGCTATAAAATTTTGTATCTTCTCATCATTTGTTTGGCTAAAATTGGTGATGTACATAAATAGCAAAGTCTTTTCCCTTTAAAATTCAAAAAATTTCACAAAATTTCACCGCATGCCCTTCATAAGGAGTGGTTTTGTAAAATTGCCAGTACTAAGGAACGTTTTAGCAAAATGCCCTTATTTAGTCCTGAGCCAAGACTTCAAGGCAAAAATTTTGTAAGTCTTGGCAATTGACTATACTTCAAGATCTAGTGTTGTTTTACCAATAATTCAAGTTATATGGCGAGAATGCAGGGAAGACTGGAAGGGGCAAGTTTTGAAAATTGCCAAGACTTATGACGAAGTGCGACAAGTGTTGCCTTTTACCAAGACTTAGTGTTTAAGTGTTGGCAAATCGAGCACGACACAAGTCTTGCCTTTTTGCCAAGACTTAAGGCCAAGTGCGGCAAGTATTGCCTTTTGCCAATACTTGAACGGATAAGTGTTGAAAAGCGAAAAAATATAAAGGCAAGTCTTGGCCCCATTTTTTTAATTAAATCTTAACGGAGCATTTTTACCAACCATCCGTTAGTGCAGACAAAAAGACAAACCATTGCTTCCCGTGTCATATTTTAGCAAATAAGCCTTAAAAATCATGATTTTACAAGTATTGATGGCCCAAGAAAGAAAATTAATGGGCTTGAATATTATTAGGAACAAGAATTTGCGCACAGGAGATATTTCTTGGGCTGCCGCACACTTATAATCCCTATAAGAATTTCTGTCCTTGGCTATTTGTTTGAGATTAATTTTGAGAAGTTTGTATTAGTGGCAAACCAATCAACTTATAATTTTTGGTTTTACATATCCTGTTCGAGCTGGGCACTCATTACCCTTACATGTAGTAGCAGAAGCATATAAAAGAAGCCTTTGTTCGAAAAGTTATACCGTATAAATAGGATAAAAATGAAACGTATGTTCAAGTATATATTTGTGAATGCCCTTAACATAAGATATTGTTTTAGTTTTATCATTTTTTTTAACGTGATATATCTATCTTGTATTTCTAACGTGTTTCCAAAATATTTTCTCTAGTGGAGAGTCTATCAGAAATAGCCTCTCCAACTTGGTAGGGATAGGATCTGCGTACATCTCATTCCCCACAACCACACTTGTGAGATAATTAGGCGTGTTGTTGTTAGGGATTTTTACCCCACATAACCATTCCCAACCCTTATCCACTTTTTGTAATCATATTTTGTTATTTCTTTCTTTTCCTAGCATATTTATTAAATATAATTTGATGATATAAATATTTAAAAAATATGGGACAAATATATATGTGTATAGAAGGTATATATACAAAATATCAATCTATTATATTTGATATTTTAATTATAAATTAAAATTTAAATATAAATATTGTGGCTATATTATGTTAGTGCTAAATGACTTGTGAATAAGAAATATTGTGGGTTATTTATGTGGAAATCCGTTGTTATTGTTGTTGTTGTTATCCTTAACATAAGAGAATGATGGATTCAAATCAATTATGTTACATTTTTGTATTTTGTGAATCTCATTATAAGAATGGTTGAATCAATATAAACACAAAACTAAATATTTTTAAGTAGATAAATTCTAAGATTTTGACAAATTACATAAATACCAAGAAATAATTTAAGAAGAGAGTATTTGAAAAAAGAAAAAAGAAAAAAAAGGAGATAGTAATTGTAGGACATGCATTGGGACTTATGAAATTTGGAAGTAGGTAAAATTTCTACTAATGAAACAAGGACACTTACAAAAATACCCATAAAACCTAAAATAATTACAGGCACTACCCACTACTTTCAAATATTACCCACTAAATTATTTACCCACTCTACCCACCCAGACTTGTATACTATAGTTTATGCATTATACCATAAAGGTATATACCTATAAGGCATAACAAATGTATACAGTAATAAATGTCCCTCCAGACTTGTATACCATAATTTATGCAGTATACTTTAAAGGTATACACCTATAAGTCATAACAAAGGTATACAATAATAAATGGGTATGTTGGTAAATACTTTTAGTTTTATGGGTAGTATAATTTGTAATGGGTATGACTTGTAAATACTTTAAATTTTATGGGTATAGAGTGTAAAAATTCCATAAAATAAAAACAAAACGTATATTCAAATATATATTTGTGAATACCCTTAACGTATGATATTTTTTTAACATGATATTTTTGTCTTGTATTTCTTATTTTCTAAATATTTTCTCTAGCCGAGGGTCTATCGGAAACAACCTCTCTATCTTGGTGGGGGTAATGTCTGCATATATCTCACCTTCCCCAGACCCCATTTGCAAGATAAACTGTGTATGTTGTTGCTGCTGTTGTTGTTACCCTTAAAATAAGAGAATGGTGGATTTAAATCAATTATGTTACATTTTTGTATTTTGTGAATCTCATTATAAGAATGGGTGGATCAATATAAACACAAAACTAAATATTTTTAAGTAGATAAATTCTAAGATTTTGACAAATTACATAAATACCAAGAAATAATTTAAGAAGATAGTATTTGAAAAAAAAAAAAAAAAGAGATAGTAGGTAAAATTTCTACTAATGAAACAACAAAACAAATCATTGACTTGACCTCTATTAAGCTATATGTCCCATATTTGTGTGGTCACCTTAACTCAACATAAATACTTTTTGCCTTATTAGTGCATAACTAACAAAATTAAATCAAATCAACAAACTCTAAGGGAGTTTCATAAATTTATGCACAATTGCCATTTAAATCAATCTAATGAATATTTAACATTGTCTTCTTTGTACAACTACTATTATTCAAAGTTTGATAGGTACTTAACTATAATAAATTCCCGTGATTTTAGGTAACTATTTATTAAATATTAAAGAATAAACGTCCAGTTTATAAATACTTTTTGACTTATCTACACATTTGATAAATATAAAAAATACTTATAATATAAATTTTTGTCATAAGCCATGAGTCGATAATTTGTGACTTGTCAATTTATAAACCTTTTATTTTGACCAAATATTTTTTTTTATTTTGATTTGACAAATTTTCTAATCCATAAAATATCGTTCTCAAAATAAAATGTTCAACTCCATCCTTATTCTGTATTCTTTATTTGTCATTTTCAATGTAAAATACTTTTAAATTAATATTCATTTGTATATAACTTGAAGGACTTATCATACTTCTTTTACCAAATATTCCAACAACTTATTATCATTTTCATTACTTCATGACTTTCATCCAAATACGTAAATGCTTATTGATAAAATCAGTTTCAACACCTAAAAGCACTTTTCAGCTTATCTCATATTAAAATTTTATAAACCAAATTCAGTTTAGTTGGCCTTCTATACATGTACCAAGTATAGGGTGAAAACTTAAAGAACAAAAAAAAAAAAAAAATGACGAAGGGCCAAAATTACCATCGGACTATTGAAAAAAGTTCAATTATGCCAAGTATTAAAAATGTATGCTAATTATGCACTGCTGTTACACTTTCGCCTAAAATGTCATTACTTGTAACTTTCTGCTCAAAATTGTTATAATTTCTGACGGAAACCATTTATTCTAAATTTGAGACGAAAGTTATAATATCTATTGACATTTTTTAGCCGAAAGTATAACATCAGTAACATATTAACACCATATTTTTAACGCTTGACATAATTAAACTTTTCTCAATAGTCCAATGGCAATTTTAGACATGCATCAAAAAAAAAAAAAAAAATTAGCCTTGAGTCAAAAGATATGTCTGTCAAAGATTCAAATTCAAGTCCTTTCTTGGTGAAAAAAAAGAAGCTAAATGATACTTTAATACTCTATGCAAATAAGAGTTTTTTATACTATGTACACTTCAAAATCATAATATTTATCTATTTATTCACTAAAAATTACACTATCAATAAAACTAAAAATACCTGTCCGACCAGCCTATTTATTATCGTATACCTTTATTAGGAATAAATGCATAATCCAAATTCCAACATGCACTTTAGTATATTTCTCTAATAGAATAGACAAGAGTGAAAGGCAGAATAAGCTTTGACTAAACCAACCCCCACCCCCTCCCACCCCTACCCCCACCCCCTCCCCTCCCACCCCCCTGCCCAAACACTCATTCTTCTTCAACCACTGCTACACCATTTCTCCATTGAATATTCAAAATTGCATAAACAAACAAACAAATAATTCATTTTACTCAAATAACCCCACCCCTCCATAAAAATCAATTCTTGAATACTTTCTTCAATTACAAAGTAACCTCTATTGACCCTTTACTTTATTAGTATTGACTTTTCAAGCTGAGTGCCATTTGGGGTTGTCTAGTTGAATGGTTATAGTTTGAGGTGCGTGCAAACTGGCTCGAACACTACGGTTATTAAACAAAAGAAGCTGAATGGTTTCTTTGAAGAATCTTGATTTTTAGCTTAGTGGATGACTTGATAATTATGGATCAGTTAATCTTGGTGATCTTTGTGTTTCTTTGCTTAATTGGACTGCTCTTGAACTTGTCACAGGTCACCTGTAACACTGAAGGTATGTTCCTTTTCAAGTTTTCAGTTTTCAAGATTGGTCAATATGTAAAAAGATGCTAACTTTATGGCTCAAATTTACAATAACAATAATAATATACTCAGTATGATCCCACAAGTGGGGTCTAGGGAGGATGAGGTGTATGCAGACCTTACCTCTACCTCGAGTGAGATAGAGAGGCTGTTTCCGAAAGACCCTCGACTCAAAGATTGGTGAGAATGTGTTTGAAGTTAAAAAGATGCTAACTTTACAACAACAACAATAACATCATACCCGGTATGATTCCACAAGTGGGGTCTGGGGAGGGGTGAGGTGTAGGTAGACCTTACCCCTACCTCAAGTCCGAGAGACCCTCAGCTCAAGATTTGTGAGGATATGTTTGAAGTTAAAAAGATTCTAACTTTACAACAACAACAATAACAACATACTCAGTACGATCCCACAAGTGGGGTCTGGAGAGGATGAGGTGTATGTAGACCTTATCCTACCTCGAGTGAGGCAGAGAGGTTGTTTCCAAAAGACCCTCGGCTCAAGAAAAAAAAGATGCTAACTTTATGACTTGAATTTGGTTTTGTTAGCTGAATCTAGTTAATCGTTCAATTGGGTTGTGGTGGGAATGCTTTTTACATGAAAAAGTTGAACTGCAGCTTATTGATCAAGTATGGGATTGTTACTGGAACAGTTTAAGTTAAGTTATACTGACAGTGTAAAGATTATGTATAAAATTTGTTATATCAGTATTAGCAGGTTACTCACCGTCGTTCCTGGATTACAATTCTCCTTATTATAGATGGTCTTTAAGTAATTGATAGTGTAAAAATCCTTTACTGTTGGTGTATAATTCAAACCGTTTATGAATCATCATGCTGTTATAGGTGACAGATTTTTAGGATCAAATATAAGTTTGTTTCTGAACTATATGGACTCTGAAGTAGGAGGACGGGGAGAGGAGTATTTTGGTGGTAATTGGCTTGGAAAATGATGAGTTGCTGTAGCTTATACTGCAAACTTGCTAGTTAAACGTGTGACGAGCTGATCATTGATATATCGTCTTTTATGTAAGACAGGTGATGCCTTGAATGCTCTGAAGAATAATGTGGCTGATCCTAACAATGTTCTACAGAGTTGGGATGCAACCCTTGTTAATCCTTGTACTTGGTTCCATGTGACGTGCAACAGTCAAAATAGTGTGATTAGAGTGTAAGCTGCAGAAGAACTTCTTTTTTATTGGGTCCCTTCATGTTATGGGTGTTTCATTTGTGAATTTTGGCTGCATTTTTTGTCACAGTGATCTTGGGAATGCAAATCTATCAGGTCAACTGGTACCACAGCTTGGTCAGCTCCCGAACTTGCAGTACTTGTAAGAGAAATATGTTTTTTGGATAAATGTCTCTAGAATGTTAAAGTTTGTTCTTTGACTTGTTCTAAACCTTGCTTTCTGTGGTGATTCAGTTAGTTTTCTTTGTAATTGTGCTAATCAATATTTAAAAACATAAATGTGAAATACCTTATTAAAAAAAAATGTAAATGTGAAATGAGCTTGTATATATTTGCGCGAAGGCAAGTTTCTAGTGTTTGAGTTAACATAATAAGGTTTCGTGCCACTAAATTTATTTTGGTCCGAAATAAGTAAATCTGATAACCACCCCCCCCCCCCCCCCCCCCCAAGGGTGGTTAGGAGCCAAAGTCAAATCCTAGGAGAGCGACACTAGATTAGATCTTCCCATTTGCCTATGAGTTTGTGGCGAGAGCTATCTGGTATCTGTGTGGGAGGTGTGTTACAAGAGCTATGGGTTTCAGCTGTGGTTGGTAGTAAAGTGGGCTTCCGTAGTAGTACATTGGAGTTGGCAGGATAAATCTGCTAGTTAAATAAGAAGTTGTAGGTGTTTACACTTTAGCCCAACTTAGTTTTAAGTAAGAGTTTTCTTTTCTACGTGTTAGCCCCATTAGCTTGAGATTTCCTTTATATTCCATATTGTAATGACACTTTGGCATCTTATCGAATTAAATACATAGTTGTTATTTTTTTCTTTATTTCCTTAGCTCTTTTCTCTTCCTTTTCCATAGTTTAGCTCAATTTAGCTTTGATTACTTGTTAGAGCTTTAGAATCAATCCGGATTGTAACAAGGTGACAAGTATTTGATAGGTTAGCTGAGGCAGGCACTAGGTGACCCAAACAATATTCCTACAGAAGTGGTTTCTTAGTAAATAGCCGGTTTGGATACTAACAAGTCTATTAAAAGATCATATAGGAGGTTTTGTATCAGTACTAAGCACTTAGTTGGTCTAGGAAATACTATCTATTCAAAGATGCTGTTTAAGGTCCTTGGAGTATGATAACAAGTAGACATATGCACCCTAGGTGTGGCCTAATGGTCAATGCAGTGGGTGCAAACCATGAGAGACTAGGATTCGAATTCTAGCAGAGACAGAAAGGCTAGGGCAATTTTTTTTTTTTTTTTTAATTCGTTAAAAGGAATTTTATTGAAATCCAGCAACAAAAGTGTGCTGTAAAAATTTTATACAGGGGGTAAACTTTTTTTCCCGTATGCATAAACCTTGCCCAGTTACCCAGTACATTTGTTTGTGGGTGGGTAACAAGTGCAGTTGAATACTCGAGGTGCCTGCGAGCTGGTCTGAACACCGCCGTTCAAAAAAAGTGTGAAAATCATTAGAGTTATTCTCTTTGTAAGTCCAAAGAAATTAAATCCTAACATTCCGTATTTTCTATTCTTTTGGTTTAATCTCAAGGTGAATAGTTGCATTTTCTGGTACTTTAGGGTGGGAATGAATGCCGAAACTTCAGTTTGTCTTTTCTAATTTGGTGTGCATAAAAAGATGTTGCATCTTGCTTGTGCAGCTTACTGACTTTTTAGAAATGTAATGCTCCATCAAGTCGATATTATGAATCATCCGCATCCTAATTTTTTCATCTAAAAGCTCCTGGGAAATAGCGATGCAATTTCTTGTGCATGTTCCAATTTCTATACTGTTCTGATAAAAAATATTCCAATTTGTCTGATAAACTTTTTATTCTAGTCTGTCCCAACTCTCACGTTTACCTGATCCATTACTATATGACAGTGTTTTTGTCCTATCTTCAAGAATTAAAATTACTACGAAATAGTATTGCTTGGTATTTTCAAAAGACTACTACACTTAATGACAGTTCAGCTATTATGTATATTACTTATTTCTAGCTGAATCTTTATACATCAAGATGATGTAATTCCTTTTTTCAAGTGAATGCCGAAGGGCTCAAGTGAATTTGGAGTTTTGGACGAAGAGACTTGATTTAACAGTAGGCATTCCTTCTCTTAATATTGGATTTGGAGTTATGCAATATTAGGCTACTGTTTTTGCTGATGTAAATAATTTCCATTTCACTTCATGCTCATGCAGAAATGATTTTTTTTCTATACATTGTGAGTCATTTACAGCATCGTGCTGTAACGCCTTTTGTACTGATGTTAACAGATTTCTGATGTGCTAATTCCGCTGCCTCTTTGGACCATCCTTCTATTAGAAGCTGGTCAAATCACCTATCCTGCTTCCATTATATAGTTGTAGAATTTTTTATGGTGGTAGAATCCAAAGAACGTAAAATATATAAACTTAGCTTCTTATTCTCTCAAATTTTGGTGAAGAAGCGATGACGGTGTCTGACCTATTCCGTTGAGATTGCAATGAAAGTTCAACTTAACCTTGTAGAACCAATTATTAAATTATAGAGTTACCTACATGAGGAAGAAAATAAATACTCCCTCCGTCCCAATTTATGTGGCGGTGTTTGACTTGGCACGAAGTTTAAGAAATAGAAGTTGACTTTGGAAATGTTCAAATTTACCCTTAAAAAAGTAAGAGAGAGAAGATTGAAGTTGTCAAAAAGTTGGTGGTGGATTTAAAGTAAGTAGGGCCCAATAGGGGTAAAATAGAGATAGTGCATTAAATAGTTGATAAATAAGGAAATGTGACATTCTTTTTGGGACAGACCAAAAAGGAAAGTGTGACACATAAATTGGGGCAGAGGGAGTAGCTTTTAGGGAGGATTGAACCTTATATCTTGAAATCCAGCTCTCGAACTTGCCACTTGAGTTGTGTTAATTACTATTGCGTGATATTGTGATATTGAGTGATAGAATCGAGACACTCTCTGTTTGGTTGGGAACTCCATAGTTATACCTATTGCTTGTATTAGCAGAATTTCTCTTCTTGTTGAAAGAGTAGCTTGTGGAAGAAGTTTTGCACTTCAAATGAGTGACATAACTGAACGCAGCTCAGTTACCATATCTCATCTTAAGTCTTAAGCTGTATGGTCTGCAAATTTTCAGAACAAATTGCTAACCATTTTTTTTTTTTTAAATTTCAGGGAACTTTATAGCAATAACATAAGTGGAACAATTCCAAATGAACTGGGAAACTTGACAGATTTGGTTAGCTTGGATCTTTACCTGAACACCTTAAATGGTCCAATTCCTGAAACGTTAGGCAAGCTCCAGAAACTACGCTTCCTGTAAGAGTTAGACATTCGTATTGTTTTTGCCTTTGTCTCTCTTTTCTCCTTTCGTGTTTTTTTTTTCTTGGTTTGTTTGTTTTGTCGATAAAAATTATCGACTTATATTTTCTGAAGATTAGTTCAATCAGAAATGAGGATCTTATATTTAATGTATGCAAATGGGGGGTTCTAGTTGCTAATTCTCTGAAGCAGAGCTGTATGATTTATATTTAATCGGGAATCCTGCAATTTTTTGGTGTTCCCGCTTACATTGATGTGTGAAAACATTTTCCTGGATTTTTTTTATTTCTTATTTTTTTTAAATGTGTGGGAGTGTATAACAAAGTCACTACTCCTTTCAGCCAAATAAACCTTTTTTAGTTTGAGAGTTCAACTGGGAATATAACTATATGATTTATTCTGTCTTTGCTTTTTTTTTTTTTTTTTAATGGAAAGTTGGTTGATAATCTTGGCCAATCTTGTTCTTTCTTTCTAAATATGGGTTGGCTGACGACTGGAAAAGACACTTTTGAGATACTTCATCTTATTAGCAAAAAGCCTTTGAACTTAGATGATTGCTAAACAGTGTGTATGACTGAGATTTTCAACATGCAAACAATGTTAAGAATTTTTCTCTAGCATATTAGACTTAATCTTGTGGGATTGTCATGTGTTAGTCTTCATTAGTCAATGTTTCTACTGTCTAGTATCTACATGCAATACATGTACTGAGTAATGATCTCTAGTCCCGTCTTCGCTTAACCTTCACAACCTTCTTTTCTGGTCTTTTCTTAGCCTTTACCAACTTTTTTTCCTTATCTTTTTTGCTTCTTTTGTCAAATTGAAGGAGGCTCAATAATAACAGTTTGAGTGGACGTATTCCCATGTCTCTAACCACCATTGTTGCACTTCAAGTACTGTAAGTATAAAGTTGTTCCTCATATATCAAGTGCTGTCTATTGTTTTATGTGTTTTCTAGTTCTTTCGGGATACTATTTGTCATTTTCTTCATGCCCTGTGATGCAGTGATCTCTCGAACAATCGTTTAACAGGACGAGTTCCAGTCAATGGTTCCTTTTCACTTTTTACTCCTATCAGGTGTGTGAGAAGCACAAGTTTGTAGATTCTCTCTTTTCTTGAAGTTGCAAAAGTGAATATCTAATGATTGAGTACCTATATTTCAGTTTTGCTAATAATCCACTGGAAGTTCTTCCTGCATCTCCACCTCCTCCTCTTTCGCCTACGTCTCCATCTTCTTCAGGTTTGTCAAATTATGTGTATTTAAATGGAATGATATGATCATATGTAACTCTGCCACCTCTCCTTTTTCTCATTTCCCATTTAGTAATTGTGAGACACTTCAGTTTCATTCACTAGAAGGGAAGCAGGCTAAGAAAGAAGGGGAAGGCCGGGCCATAGGGAGAAGAGATGAGCCCCAAAATTTTCCTTTTAAAGCTAAATATTTAGGCACTATATATGTTGTTTTTGAGATCAATTATACGGTGATTTGGGGTCTTGTCGTTATCTGGCATGCATCTCCAAACTAGATGTTGAAATAAACTGGAGCTATTTGAGGCTCAGTTGTTGGAGCTATTAATGATTTATAAAAGTATCTCTCATGAAGGGGAGCCTTGGAGCAACTGGTAAAGTTGTCTTCGTGCGACTCATAGGTCACAGGTTCAAACCTTGAAAATAGCCACCGATACTTGTATCAGGATAGGCTGCGTACATCACACCCCTTCGGGTGCTGGCGTTCCCTAGATCCTGCGTAAACGCGGGATGCTTTGTGCACCGGGCTGCCCTTTTTTTAAAAGTATCTCTCATAGTCCGCGTAGTCTTCATCTTTTATTTGGGGAGGGGGGAGCAGAGCTAGTAAAGGGCTAGGAGGTTCATTTGAATCTCCTTCGGTGAAAAATTATACTCCCTCCGTTCCATTTTATTTGTCGTAGTTTGACTTGGCACAAAGTTTAATAAAGATAGGAAGACTTTTGGAACTTGTGGTCTAAAATGAGTCATAGATATTTGTGTGGCTATAAATGAGTCAAAAAGTAAGTTTGGAGTTGAATTGTTTCCAAATTTAGAAATATGACAATCTTTTTGGGACAGACTAATAAGGAAAGTATGACAAACAAAGTAGGACAGAGGGAGTACTATGCAAGTATAAACAAAAAGATTTGGTTATATATGAATTGTTGAATCCCCTTCATACAAGGAAAACTTCTAGTGTTGTGGTAAAGGGGGTTCAAAAGTTGCTTTAGCTCACAAGTTTGAGTCTCACCTATTACATCTATTGTTCCTTTGAATCCCCTTAACTAAATTCCTGGCTCCACCCCTGGGGGGGGGGGGGGGGGGGGGAGGCGCACATGGCACCATCGTGAATTAGATTTAGTAAACTCTGAGGTGTGAATGCTACTGTGTCAAAACTACCATATGGTTTGTTAAGATTACTTGTAGCTTTAAGTTTGAGTCATACAAATAATAAATCACCGTACATATTAGAAATTCAATCATCTTTTCAGTGAGCAACAGTGCTACTGGGGCCATCGCTGGAGGAGTTGCTGCAGGCGCTGCTCTTCTGTTCGCAGCTCCTGCAATATTTCTTGCATGGTGGCGTCGGAGGAAACCGCAAGACCACTTCTTTGATGTTCCTGGTTTGGACACTCAATTGAATCTGAGTTATTTGTACCTTCAACCTGACGTGTTCTGACTCATTATAACTGCTTTTGCAGCTGAGGAGGATCCAGAAGTTCATCTAGGACAACTCAAGAGATTTTCCTTGCGTGAACTAATAGTTGCAACAGATAATTTTAGCAACAAAAATATACTTGGTAGGGGTGGATTCGGTAAGGTTTATAAGGGCCGGTTGACCGATGGCTCTTTAGTTGCAGTAAAAAGACTAAAAGAGGAACGTACTCAAGGTGGGGAGTTACAGTTTCAGACAGAGGTAGAAATGATCAGCATGGCTGTACACCGGAATCTACTTCGTTTACGGGGATTTTGTATGACACCTACTGAACGGGTGCTTGTTTATCCATACATGGAGAATGGAAGTGTTGCATCACGTTTAAGAGGTATCTCTTCTTTTGATTTTCCTGCACTGGCCTTTAGATTTTGCTCTCCTGTACTCGGGCTAAATGGATTAGCACAGGAAAAAGCCAATAGCTATTGAAAATGATAAATCTTTGTCTTTGTTTTCTCCCTTTTCATAGTTTTGTAACAGATTTGAAGAGTTACTGCAGTACTGTGTAAGCAATTGTGGTGAACTTCACATTAATTTCATTCTAGTATTTGATAATGTAATGGTTGAGATTTTTTTTTTTTTTTGAGTTCTTATGATGAGTATGTATATTTAACCATATGTATATTTAACTAGAAGTCCATGTTGTCTTGTGATTTGCTTGTCAACCAATTCACAGACAATGTGATCCTTGATGTCTTACCAAATATTTAGAGAATTCAGTTTAGATGTAATTTCATTATCACGTTTTGAAGTCAAGCAAGTAATTAGATGTCTAAAAAAGACTAAATATTTTATTATTGTATGAAGCTGGCGATAGTAATGTCTCATAACCTGGCCGTTTCGGATTTACAGTTAGATTTGCCCACAATGCTTTTTTTTTTTTTTTGTTCCAAATAAAAGAAAAATCTTGTTCAAGCTTTAAAATATGAACCTGTTTCCAGTTTACTTCATAACTTGAATCTGTTCTCATGAGAAAATTAACATCCTTCTAGAGCGGTCCGAATCTGAGCCCCCGCTTGACTGGCCAAAAAGGAAGCGTATTGCACTTGGATCTGCAAGAGGACTTGCTTATTTGCATGATCATTGTGATCCTAAAATTATTCATCGTGATGTTAAAGCTGCAAACATCTTGTTGGACGAGGAATTTGAAGCAGTAGTTGGGGATTTTGGGTTAGCTAAACTCATGGACTACAAGGATACTCATGTTACCACTGCTGTACGTGGTACAATTGGACATATTGCCCCTGAATATTTATCAACTGGTAAATCTTCTGAGAAGACTGATGTGTTTGGCTATGGAGTTATGCTTCTAGAGCTAATAACTGGGCAGAGGGCCTTTGATCTTGCTCGACTTGCGAATGATGATGATGTCATGTTGCTAGATTGGGTAAGTATTTATACTGGCCCTGTATGATTTAGTTGTTTTGCTTCTGCTATCAATCAACAATTTGGATTTGTTCTGAAAAGCTCAAGTCACTTTTGCTATCCAACGAACATTTTCGAATTAATTCTGAAAAAGCTCAAGTCAACTGTTTCATCTCTTTTATAAGTTAAAGCTTGATGTCGTTTTCTGTTATAGCGTTAGGTGCTCATTCTGAAGAAACGTTAGTTTCGAGGCCTTTGTGGTTTTATATTATGCCAGTACCTTTAGCTTTGCAGTTCACTGAGTAAATTCTATTTAGTTTAGAGATGGCACTCATGCTAAACAAATGGTTAAATGTATGGCCATAATTGACTTGTAACATTCACTGGATATTCAGGTGAAGGGACTCCTGAAGGACAAGAAATATGAAACATTAGTTGATGCAGATCTTCAAGGTAATTACAATGAAGAAGAGGTGGAGCAGCTTATCCAGGTAGCTCTACTCTGTACACAGGGTACGGCTATGGAACGTCCAAAGATGTCCGAAGTTGTCAGAATGCTTGAAGGTGATGGGCTTGCTGAGAGATGGGAGGAATGGCAAAAGGAGGAAATGTTTCGGCAAGATTTCAGCCATGTCCACCACCCCCATACTGATTGGATTATTGCCGACTCTACTTCAAATATCCGACCGGATGAGTTGTCAGGGCCAAGATGATCTTTCACTTATTCTGCCATCAGCACATATAGGACTAACTGTCTTGAGGGAAAATCCTGTGTATCTGTAATTGTAATTTGTCATCTCTGTGCATACCATTTACTTTATTATTTTTCATTTTTGTTCTTTTAAGGTTCGATCGGTTAGTTATATTGTATTCGATTGCATCAGACTGTCTATAACCTATAGGTGATTGGGTCATTACTGGTCTGAACTTGAAAGTCAGATTTACAGCAGGAATGGCTGTGGAAGCACCAGTGTACCTTCTCTTTTCCGAATGTATGTATGAAATAGTGGAGTTTGTTAAAAGGGATAAATACATGTTAACTTCAAGTAACGACAATTTTTTTTTATGTTCATTTGCAATTTGTAGCTTTTTCAGGTGCTGTTATATGTGTATACTGGCGTTTGACGTTTAGATTTCATTTAGCTGTTATAACTGAAAAATACAGGTTAATTTTAAAATCTCAATAGATATTCATATTTCATTAAATTAAAAATGTAACGGTTAACACATTATTAAAATCCATAACCAGTTGTACCGTACCGACAAACTGTAAAAATTTAAGGAACATATGCATTGAAATTAATCGAAAATTTAAATAAATCAAGTTTGACGTAAGAATTCTATCATAGTATGTTGTTTCCTACATTGAAGTCTCATAGTGACAATATAACGCTTGAATTGGCGAAATTTTTTGTCCAAACTTTTAGCAAAAGGATATTCAATAGCTTTTTCTTGAAGTCTGTCTAAGAACTTAACAGTTGACTCTTCTATCTCAGCCCAAGTAGCAGTAAGTTGAGGCTCTTCATCAGTACTTTCGTCGTCACCTTCTACCTCCGTTGTCTCTTGTTCTTTCACTCCATTGACTTGTGCAATAATCTCCATTGATGTATACATTCTTACCTCATTTTAAGTTAGTTACAAAATTAAAAGCTAAACTGTTGTAGTTCTTCGACTTTTGAGATAGAAGCTGCAACAGTAAGTAATCACTCACCGCTAAGATGTTTAAGTGATATAGTGCTCACCACACAAACATAAACCAGATAAGTAGAGATATAAAATTGGCAATTATCTAATCCCATAAGGTGGTAAAAAACAGTGTTACTAGCAAACTCTGAATGGTACAATAATATAGAGCTCAACAAAGTGCTAAAATAAGGAATATCCGACTCGAAACGCTATTCTAGGAACTTTTCTTTTTTGTGCTCACAGCTAAACTCCTATTCCCACTAATTGACTGGCATGTCTACAGACAAACCCAAAAGAACAAATGCCTCCATGTACAAAAGAACAAAACAAACTTTCTCCAAAATAGCAAGCAGCAGCTTTCCTGTAAACTTCACCTTCTACCACTAGAAGCAACTCGTGGCTTGCCTTTAACCTCAGACTCCTGCAATTAGTAGCATAAATCAACCGTTTTGACAGTAAAGATTAATACTTTCTTCTTCTTTTGTTATGACACGAGTATATGTGGTTTAAATACTAAGAAGCTCTAAAACACCAAGGGCTCCACTGTTCATAGAACATACCTGTGGAAAGTGCAAGTAAATCTGTGTTTTTGCATTAGATGGATTATGATTTTCTGCACCCTTACTCCAATCATAACAGACCTGTAAACAGAACACGACAAACAAATTGAATACTGACATCAACTTGCATGGAAAACTTAGAATCAGAAACGTTAGTGACAACATGACATTAACAGATTTGAAAATTAGGTGTCCACTAGAGCTGGGGTAAACATCCTACAAATGGTTATCTTAGAGTAATGGAGAACACACACTTGCAAGAGGGTAAGCATGCGCTAAAAGTGATATTAATAGTAGGAGTTCAACTGAACACAAAAGTCACAAATACATACCGCATATGCGTAAATTGAGCCATCATTGTTGAAAGCGCTGCAAGGGATAGGCTGGCTGCATCTCGACATAGCCTAAAGAAAACACATATAATTATAACAGGGGAGGCCAAAAATGGAAGCAAGAAGCAAATATTAAATATAATACACATCTTTCTCTAAATAAGCCGTCAAGTGATATTACTACTGGAGTCCAAGAATTCAAGTACAAGGTATGGACAGAATTAGCTATCAGGTCATGACAAGCTCAGGATATTGTGCATCTCTGGCCTTGGAAAGGAATTTAGAAAGTTAAACATCCTACACAAATGATTTGGCTTCAGCTGGGCAGTAATGCATGAGGCCTACCCAACACAATAATCTGATGAGAAAGGATATGAATGAGGCCTTTGTAACAGATGTTATTTATGATAAACAGAAGGAGAAAATGGGAAGCACCTGATTTTGCATTGCAGTAGTAGCCACAGATATCTGGTGTATATTTCTAAACATTTTTAATTACACTGGGTAATGCCAGAATAAGCCAATGAGGTTTCAGAAAGCTGGTATCAGCAAAGTGGCTACCGCTGATGTGTACCAAATGATATAGAGAAGACTCAAGAAATCCTACAAACACCTGGATTGGAAAACCTAATTTCAAAAAACTCTTGTTTGCAATGTGAAGTTTTCAAAAGTGATCCTCTTTGAAAAATGACAGCTTTTATTTCATTATCATTAAAGCAAATGAATGACTAAACAACAAATCAAAAGAGATTTTAGTTTTGATAGTCCAGAAACTACGATTTCCTAAAAAAAGTGCTTTTATCAAGTTCATGCATCTAAATGTATGCCAATTCCATGAATAAGGAAGAATGATGCATTAAATCATAAAAAGTAAAGAAAATTGAACTTTGTAGAAATGAACAACTTAAAAGGGCTCCAGGATACCTTGAGCCTTTGTTTACTATCTTTGTCCCAAAAGTTGAAGGCACCATCAGATCCCGCAGTTGCAAATGTTCCATGTACCTGGGAGAGGCAGCATGTAACACATGGCAAATGAGTTGAAATAGCAATATATGTAGTACTTAGATAGTATAAAGTCTATTTGACAATGCCATGTTCCCTGGAAACCAACTTTAGGAAGCTACTCCTGTGTTCTATATATCATTTCATGTTCAGTTTGCTTAATTAGCAAGCTTGTATGTACTTTCAAGTCATGGCCCTTGCACTTAGCAGTTCACCATGACAGAGCAGATTATAAGAGATACATCATCTTTAACTATTATAACGATTGATTCAATTTTACTACCTAAAGCAGTCTAGAGGTAAGCACAGCTGAAATGCCACAATCATAAGACTTCTGGATTTTAATAACACAAGACCAGAAATGCATAGTGTGAAAGGATTGAGCATCCAACCCAAAACCATAAGGATATGGGTGAGAAGTATAAACTCTTTTGGAAACTCTTACACAACCAATGAGGGACGAGCACATTCACTGATGCACTCCCACGCGTGCGATCCCGTTCTTGGGTTTACACATGGATCTATTTTTCTGGTTTTTATTTGAAATAGAGAGTAACAGGAGGCACAGCAGGAGTAGGTCTGGGCAGTGGGAGACAGATTTGATTCAATAGGCTAATGAGTTGGCCTAAAGTACTACTAGTGGCTTAAGAGATTGAATTGAAAAGAGAAGCCCAGAGCAGCTCCATGGGCTGATTGCTAGCAATGTGGAGATTAAACTTTATAGACAAATTACCCTTTTAAAGTAAGTAGTAGTTCATGTATAACAATCTCTTGGTTATTAATCAGAACATAACAATCTCCTCATTATAAATCACCACATAAGCAATCCCTGCACTATAATCCCGGGTAACTAGTATGTGAACCAAACAACTCCTAAGGCAATGGTCGGAGTAGCCCAGATCATTATGATTCGCTTTTAACATTTACAACCAATGAAGTATGTGTATTCTCTAACCTAGATTACCATATATAGGTTCTTCTAATAATGACTAGTTAAAGACTGGTCCGCACGGCCTTTGACTGTTACACACCCTCTTCCTCCCAAATAGATGCAACATAAAAAGAAACAAATAGAAAAAGCAAATTATAGAGAACCACGCTGGCATACTGCAATACATAAAGATATAATAAAGAAGAAGATCTTACAGGGTGGAAGTTCAAAGAGTTGACTGAGTAAATTTCGTTCCCCTCCCTGTGGCATTTGAATGTGAAGTTTTTAGTTTGTTGTGAATCATCCAGATGATGCACACCAACCCGTCCTTCAATTGAGCCAACCTAAATATAGAATGTAGAATATTAAAATGATAAGAATGTGCGTCTGATGAATTTAGATGAATCCACATATAATGTTTTCAGAACATCAGAATATCAGGGATTGTTATTGACCACATGTAAGAAAATAAATAAGCCAGAACCATAAGCGAAGGGGCACTTGCAAATTTTCATGAAGTTGGTCCTCTTTCCATTATCTATGATTACCACCTTGAATCAGCCTGTAACACTTATTATATTTTCCTTTCTGGGACTTTGCTATGTAGATCCAAAATGCTTTACATCTAAAGAGTTCAGTTCACTATAAATAGAATAGCTTCCTTGGTCTCTTCTTAAACTTTTTGATTAATTCAGGAAGTCCAATCACTTCATCCACCCTCTCCACCAAAAAAAAAAAAAAAACAAAAATACCAGAGGGAAATGAGAGAAAAGAGGAAGAGAAAAAACAAAGTTCTATGAGAGAGGGGAAAGGAGTTCTTTGGACTGTCCCACAAGATAAATAGCTAAATGGCCTACATAAGGGTAAAGCGCTTGGGCAGATAAAGAAACCATTTCCACCATCAGAAAGAGAGACTCTGCAGTATCAGCTTCCATATCCCAACTGTGAGGAAACCACCTAAAACTTTGAGGAAGAATCTGATTTTCTTGATTTGATTATGTCACCAATTCTTCAAACGCTCCACGTAATTATCGTGTAACAGAAGGTATGATATGCACCCTTTTCCAACTTCAAGCGGAAGAAAAAGTTAAGGTAACTGTAGGAAAGGACCTTGACTCTCTACTGCGAAGTCTTGGCAGAACAAAGGTAATATACTCTGTTCATATTTCTCTTTATTTGTTCAATTTTAGTTTCATATGAAAGGAATTCCTTTTCTTTTTGGACAAGTATATGGAAGGAATTTGCGTTAGCTCAAATTTTATGCTCTGAGCTCATTCTACTAATCCCACACCCAGTATGAGTTTTCTAGAATTTGTATGAAGAGGGTAAACAAGAAGAGAGAGCAACATAACATAGCTTATATTACATCATGCGACAGCAAAATGACAATATAGAACAGCTACTCACCAAGAAACCTTGTTGATCAGGGAATGCGGCCAAACACCTAGTCTGATATTTTAAGGGTGAAGGTATCCGCTTAAACTCAGCCTGCAATAAACAAGTCATGTAAAGCTATATGAAAAATGACATGATCATACAGTATACGTGTCACAGTATGCAGTATGCAGTGCCAGCTAGCAATATCAACAAACTAAAATAATGAGTAACCTAATTGCTCACGGGTCTGAAATATAACCCCAAAATATGTTCAATGACTTAAATAATTCCATCAAACATGAGGAGCAATACCTGAGGATTTTGCAAATTGAAAACTATAAGGTTTCTATCAGCTGTGCCAACAACCATCAGCGGATGTTTCACTGTAAGTGCATAGCAGCGCTCAGGAAGTTGTTGGACATGTGCTGGAGTAGACTGTCTCAAATCCCAGTACCTACAAGAAAATATACACACAGTTACAATGCTAAATACAAAGTTTGTTGCAGAAATCCGGGAATCCTGGCTCTGATAAACATGTAACTTAAAAAATGGAATTTCTCAACCCATGAACCCCAAAAAAGAAACTTAGAGAAAGAGGATTCTTTGATTGACTACGTATAGAGAGTTATGACCTAATATCAGGAAGTGAAATGATGTTACCCCCACCTGGAAAGATTCACAATGCTGAGTAACTTAACACATGAATTACCGCTTTGACTAGCAAAACAAAAGTTAACAACTGCGATTCCCCGGCCACACACGGCAAGAATATGCAGCAGCAGACTCCTAACATTCAACTACAAATTCCTAACATTCAACAACAATTCCACTTACCTCAGAGTCTTATCCCAGCTTCCCGTGACCAAGAGATTCATCTCTGGCAGCCAAGCCAAGTCCTTGACTGGAGCATCATGCACACCTACTGTAACAGGTTGACCACCAAGCGGCCACATCTTCACTTGTTTGTCACAACCTCCAGAGAAGACAGTAGTCCCATCATCCTTCCACGCTGAGCATAAAACCTGCCAGAAATAGATTGTAACTAAACAATCTGATTCATAAACCAACAGTAGACATACAAGAAAAAATATTACCGGCTGGTCATGCGATATAGAGGCCTTGGGTACAGTTCCGACGTTGGTTCCACTTCCCATCACTTCCCAACATCGTACCTACAAAAGTTATCGCAGAATAAACATCATCTTCCAGTTATACCTTGCAAACAAAACTGTTGCACTTGAATGTATCTTGTCCACTAACTTCCCATTCCAAATCGAGGTTTTAGCAACTATACTTAATGCAATTGAAACATTATTTTAAGAATGTTTTCTGATTGATTTGTCCATGATTTTCTATCGCCATCAATTGTCTACACAAGTAAAAAATTCTTTGAAGCTTTAATAAGTGTTATAGTATTGTACAAACAACCTACTTAAAAAGACAACAAACAGTGATTTCTATTTGAAGCCTCAAATGCTTATGATACGTTCTTCATGCTCAAAAACTAATATTAATCAATCAACTAAGCCTCTATCCCCAATCAGTTGGGTTCGATTGTATGAACTTATATATCTCTGCTCTATTCAGGGCCATTTCATTCGAAATTACTAAACAAGCTTTTAAAGGAAAATTAGGGTTATCTATTTTTCACAATTACCCCTACTGAAAATTAATATGACCCATTAAACGTTTCAGGAAAAGAATAAAACAGAAAGAAAACCAACCTGGTTATCCCATGAAGTAGCAACCAGATAATTTGCCTTGGGACTGAAGCAGAGGCTTGATACAGAATCAGTAGGAGGTTGTTGAACCTTTCAAGCACATAACCCAAAATGTTAGTTTATAAGTTCAAGCATGAAAACCCCCTCAAAATTTAAACAAAAAAGACCAAGAAACACCCTTAGTTTCACTACTTTCATTCACAAAAAACACAAGAGCAGGAATTTTTGCATAGCAATTTAAAACCCTTTTTATAACCGAGAAATCCCCCAAGGATAATGGTACACAGTTCGATACCCACTCGTCCCTCTATCCTTCTCCACTTAAATACCTAACGACAGGGTTCAAACCTGTAACGTGTGCCAAACCTAAACATCACACGCTGAACTCTTAACACTGAACCAAAGCCTCGGGAGCCATGTGAGCTAAAAACTTTGCATAGCAATTTAAACCTAGTACTCCCTCCAACCAAAAAAATCCGCATCTTAGGCCACGAGGGTCAACCCATTGAATCATCCATATAAAGTGTAACATACATTCCTCAGAATTTATACATACAAGAAAACGCTATATATCAAATTTCTCTATACTCAAAAGATATTTGAATAATACCGAAAAAAACAAACAAATTGGGATAAAAAATGAATAAATTAACAGTAAATTATTCATACAAAGCGACAGGGTTTAAGAACCTATAACGTGTGCCTAACCTACACATCATAAACTGCGCTCTTAACACTAGACCAAAATCCACAAGCGCCATATGAGCTAAAACCATCAATTTATCAAACATTTAACACTATATATCAATTTTCTTTACAATTAAACATACTTAAATATTTATAAAAACAGATAAAATTAGAATAAATTAACAGTAAATTATACCTCAGTAGACTTATTAGGATTTGTAGTAGCAGTAGCAGCAGTACCAAATAACGACATTGTAACTTGTTAATACAGACCTATAATGATAATAATACAAAACAAATAAACAAAATTAGGGCTAAATTTTGTAAATTAAATTAAAAGAAGTGCAAAAGTGAAAAGGTACGTACCCAATTGAATACAAGATGAAGAATACAAGTGTTGAGAGGTTTATATTGAACAAATTGTGCGTACAATTTCAGCTAAGGTTTATATTTCAAAATAAAGTAATTTGGGGTCAAATAGTAAAACAGTTATAATTACGGGTACTTTCTAGTAAAAGTAATTATGGGAAATTTATTTACTAAGGAAAATAGAATTACCAGAAAATTGTAGTAGTATTATTTTTATATAAATTATATTATGTTGTGAAAATAAAAGCTGCAAAATAAATCAAACAGAAATACTATATAGAGAGAGACTGATATCTTATTTCATTTCAAACTGATGTACAGAATAAACTAAAATGACTTCCTATTTATAGAAGAAAAGAAGCAGCTGCAAAGCTTTTCAGGAAGCTGCTGCAAGGCCTTTCAGAAGCTGCTGGCAAGCTGTCTGCTTGAGCTACTTGTAAGCTGCTTGTCAGCTACCTGCTTGTAAGCTGCTTGTAAGCTACCTGCTTGTAAGCTACTTGTAAGCTGCTTGTAAATCAAGCTTCTTCAGGAAGCTATGGGAGTAATGGACATCCACAATATAACATATTCATAACACTCCCCCTTGGATGTTCATTAATAGATAATGTGCCTCATTAAAACCTTACTAAGAAAAAACCCTGTGGGAAAAAAGTCTTAGTGAAGGAAAAAGAGTACACTTGTTTTGTAATACGCATTATCAGTTGCCTCATTAAAAACCTTACCAAGAAAACCCAGTGGGAAAAAATATGGTTAAGGGAAAAAGAGTACAACGCGTATTTTACTCCCCTAATGAAAACTTCGATCAAGGTGCTTTAGTTTTCTCATTCCAATCTTGTATACCATTTTCTCAAAAGTTGCAGGCGGTAAAGATTTGGTGAAAAAATCTGCCAGATTATCACACGAACATATTTGTTGCACGTCAATTTCACCATCCTTTTGGAGATCATGTGTGAAGAAGAACTTTGGTGAAATGTGCTTTGTTCTATCTCCTTTTATAAATCCTTCCTTCAATTGGTTTATGCATGAAGTATTGTCCTCATATAAGATCGTGGGTATTTTGGTATCACACTTAAGACCACATCTTTCTCGAATGAAATGTATCACTGATCTCAACCATACGCATTCCCTACTTGCTTCATCAATAACTATTAATTCAGCATGATTTGGAGAAGTAGCGCACATTGATTGTTTAGTAGATCGCCATGATATGGCAGTACCTCCACATGTGAAGAGGTAACCAGTTTGAGATCGACCCCTATGTGGGTCAGATAAATACCCTGCATCTGCATAACCAACAAGATCTGCACCATATTTGTTAGAATAAAACAAACCCATATCAACAGATCCTTTTAGATATCGCAATACCTGTTTGATACCTTTCCAATGTCGATGTGTAGGAGCAGAACTAAATCTTGCTAAAACATTAACAGAAAATGCTATATCAGGTCTAGTAGAGTTAGCAAGATACATAAGTGCACCAATTGCACTTAGATATGGTACTTCAGGACCAAGAAGTTCCTCATCCTCTTCTTGAGGTCGGAACGGATCTTTATCCACTTCAAGGGATCGAACAATCATTGGAGTACTTAATGGATGTGCTTTATCCATGTAAAATCGTTTTAAGACCTTTTCTGTATAGGCTGATTGATGAATAAAGATTCCGTCTACTAAATGTTCAATTTGTAGACCAAGACAAAGTTTTGTCTTTCCGAGATCTTTCATCTCAAATTCTTTCTTTAAATAATCAATTGCCTTTTGGAGCTCTTCTGGAGTTCCAATGAGATTTATGTCATCAACATAAACAGCAAGTATAACAAACTGTGATGCTGTTTTCTTTATGAATATACATGGACATTTGACATAGTTTATATAACCTTCCTTCATCAAGTACTCACTAAGGCGATTGTACCACATGCGCCCTGATTGTTTTAAACCATACAAAGATCTTTGTAATCTGATTGAGTGCATTTCCCGAGACTTTGAATTATATGCTTCAGGCATTTTAAATCCTTCAGGGATTTTCATATAAATTTCATTATCAAGTGAGCCATATAGGTATGCTGTAACTACATCCATCAGGTGTATTTCAAGTTTTTCATGTACAGCTAAACTGATGAGATATCGAAATGTTATTCCATCCATAACAGGTGAATATGTTTCTTCATAATCGACACCAGGTCTTTGTGAGAATCCTTGTGCAACAAGGCGTGCTTTATATCTTATGATTTCACCTTTCTCATTTCGTTTACGCACAAAGACCCATTTAAAGCCAACTGGTTTTACACCATTAGGTGTTTGGACTACAGGTCCAAAAACATCACGTTTGGCAAGTGAGTTCAATTCTGCTTGAATTGCCTCTTGCCATTTTGGCCAATCATTTCTTTGTCGACAATGTTGAATAGATTGAGGTTCAAAATCCTCATTATCTTGCATAATATTAAGTGCAACACTATATGCAAAGACATCATCCACCTCTATTTCAGATCGATTCAAATTTATTCCATCACCAGTGGAATTTATTAAATATTCCTCACTCACTTGAGTCTCAGGTTCATTAATTTCTTCAGGAAATTCAGGATTAATAAGATCTTGGTTCTCTTCAAGAGATTCTTTCATAGTGTCATCTTGATCATTTGTCACATTCCTTTTTCTAGGATTTCGATCTTTGGAACCCAGTGGTCTACCACGCTTCAGGCGTGCTTTAGGTTCACTGGCTATGACACTACTAGATGGTCCTACTGGGATATCCATCCGAATTGGTACATTCTCTGCAGGGATATGTGATTTAGTAATCCTTTTCAAATCAGTAAATGCATCAGGCATTTGATTTGCTATATTTTGCAAATGAACGATCTTCTGGACCTCTTTTTCACATATGGGGGCACGTGGATCAAAGTGAGATAATGATGGAACTTTCCACACAATTTCTCTATTTATTTCCTTTTTCTCTCCCCCTAATTGTGGGAAAGTTGTCTCATCAAATCGACAATCTGCAAATCGAGCAGTGAATAAATCTCCCGTCAATGGCTCAAGATACCGAATAATAGAGGGTGACTCAAACCCAACATATATTCCCAGCCTTCTCTGGGGTCCCATCTTAGTGCGCTGTGGTGGTGCTACTGGCACATATACAGCACATCCAAATATTCGTAGATGAGAAATATTCGGTTCATGGCCAAAAACTAATTGTGACGGGGAGAATTCATGATAATGTGTCGGTCTGAGACGAACAAGTGATGCTGCATGTAAAATAGCATGACCCCAAGCAGTAGTGGGTAATTTTGTTTTCATTAATAGCGGTCTTGCTATCAATTGTAGTCGTTTAATAAATGACTCTGCAAGGCTATTTTGAGTATGAACATAAGCTACAGGATGTTCAATTCTTATTCCGACTGATAAACAATAATCATTAAAAGCTTGGGATGAAAATTCTGCAGCATTATCAAGGCGAATAGCTTTAATAGGATTATCAGGGAATTGTGCCCTTAATCGAATTATTTGTGCCAACAATTTCGCAAACGCCAGGTTGCGAGATGATAATAGGCACACATGAGACCATCTTGAAGATGCATCAATTAGGACCATAAAATATCTAAACAATCCACAAGGTGGATGAATAGGTCCACATATATCCCCATGGATACGTTCTAAAAACGTAGGAGATTCAATCCCAACCTTTGTTGGTGATGGTCTAGTGATTAACTTTCCCTGATAACAAGCAGTACAAGAAAATTCATCACTTTTAAGAATCTTCAGGTTCTTAAGTGAATGCCCACTTGAATTTTCAATGACTCGCCTCATCATTATTGATCCAGGATGACCCAAACGGTCATGCCAAAGCACAAAATTATTTAAATCAGTAAACTTCTGGTTTACGACAGAGTGTGCTTCAACTGTACCAATCTTTGTACAGTATAAGCCAGAAGATAAAGTTGGCAACTTTTCTAAAACATATTTCTGGCCAGAGACATTCTTTGTAATACAAAGATATTCATTATTCATTTCATTTATTGTCTCAATATGATATCCATTTCGGCGGATATCTTTAAAACTTAACAAGTTTCTTCTGGACTTGGAAGAGAACAATGCATCATCAATAATAAGTTTTGTTCCCTTAGGCAGAAATATAGTTGCTCTTCCGGAGCCTTCAATTAAATTAGTATTACCAGAAATAGTAGAAACATTTGCCTTTCTCATTATCAAGTGTGAAAAATATTTTCGATCTTTGAATATGGCATGTGTTGTTCCACTATCAATTATGCAAATATCTTCAGAATTGATCTTTGATCCAAATAAATTTTGAGGGATATCCATGTGTTCTTCAAAATAAAATAACATAGATAAAAACAGACATCATATATTACATGCTTTATTATTAAAACAAAACTTTACTAGTATTACTACAATAATATTAAACATACAAACTATTACAAACGACATAACTTAAAATGTATTTAAGTCTCTTTGGCTACAGATCCATCACCAGTCAGATGATTTATTTGTCCTTCAGGGATCTGTCCTTCAGGGAACTGTCCTTCAGGGATCTGTCCTTCAGGGATCTCAAAGAAATCTGCTATGTCCAAATGCGTGAAGTCCACATTATCTTCAGACATAAAGTTGGCTTCAGCATTATTTCCTTTCTTTTTCAGAGATGCTTGATAGAGATCAACTAGGTACTTTGGCGTACGACAGGTACGTGACCAATGTCCGTTTGCTCCACAACGGTAGCAACCATTCTCTGAATTTTTCGTTTGCACCGCTTCATGCTTTTTATCCTTTCCTTTCCACTGCTGGTGGTCAGGGGATTTTGGTGCATAACGATCATCATGATAGGAGTTTCTTCCTCGACCACGACCACGACCGCGGCCACGACTGGGGCCACGCCACTTTCCACGTTTTTGGTGGAAATTCGTCTCATTCACTTCTGGGAATGGAGCAGAACCAGTGGGTCGACTTTCATGATTTTTCATCAATAATCCGTTATGTTGTTCAGCAACAAGCAGATGTGAAATTAACTCAGAATATTTACTAAATTTCATCTCTCGATATTGCTGCTGCAGGAGCACATTCGAGGCATGAAAAGTGGAGAATGTTTTCTCAAGCATGTCACTATCAGTGATATTTTCTCCACATAATTTCAACTGAGAAATAATTCTAAACATAGCAGAATTATATTTACTGATGGTTTTAAAATCTTGTAGCCTCAGATGGATCCAGTCATAACGTGCTTGTGGATGTATGACCATCTTCAGGTGGTCATACCTGTCTTTCAAGCTATTCCACAGCATGAGTGGATCTTTAACCGTGAGATATTCCATTTTTAGACCTTCATCAAGATGATGACGCAGGAATATCATTGCTTTAGCACGGTTTTGATTAGATGCTTGATTATTATTTTTGATGGTGTCTCCAAGACCCATCGCATCTAAATGGATTTCAGCATCTAAAACCCATGAAAGATAACTTTTGCCCGATATATCAAGGGCAGTAAATTCAATCTTAGAAATATTAGCCATAAATTTAGAAAGTAAAATTCTTACCTTACACCTTTTCTAGATAGCAGAGCCTCGTGCTGATAACGTGTTGTGAAAATAAAAGCTGCAAAATAAATCAAACAGAGATACTATATAGAGAGAGACTGATATCTTATTTCATTTCAAACTGATGTACAGAATAAACTAAAATGACTTCCTATTTATAGAAGAAAAGAAGCAGCTGCAAAGCTTTTCAGGAAGCTGCTGCAAGGCCTTTCAGAAGCTGCTGGCAAGCTGTCTGCTTGAGCTACTTGTAAGCTGCTTGTCAGCTACCTGCTTGTAAGCTGCTTGTAAACTACCTGCTTGTAAGCTACTTGTAAGCTGCTTGTAAATCAAGCTTCTTCAGGAAGCTATGGGAGTAATGGACATCCACAATATAACATATTCATAACATATTATAAGTATTCTTGTGTTATTGCTACCGTTGTTTTATTTACTTCAGTTGTTTTATTTATTTTGACTATCTCTAGTTTCTATATTAGTATGATCTATACATTGGTATTTCGATTTTGTTTTTTCAATTCTGTCTATAAATTTTTTTTTTTTACTCGAGGGTCGAAAAAGCCGCTCTACTTTTCTTAAAGTAGTTTCTATGTTCTTTTTTTTTCATTTTTTTTTAATTCAAAGCTACTGTTTCAGTAGGGGGTTAGGCATGACCCCTACCTCGTATCTTTAGTATGATCAATGTGTATGTTGTTGTTGTTGCGTACACCTCACACTTCCCAAATCAATGTGTATGTTGTTGTGTATACATCAATGTGTATGTTGTTTAGAAAATATTTAGAAAAATACCTCCACAGATCCAACTTGTGGGCTATCAATGGGTATGTTGATATTGTTGTATATATGTTTAGGAAAAAGTTAGAAAAATATCCAACAGGTATGTACTTTATATCGGAGTATGCAATTTGCATTTTATATATCGTTATGTTATCTCAATAGTGTTGATATTGTAAAGATATGCATAGTCACCTATCTTACCAAATTGACTTTATTTTGTGCTTGTTTAATTGTTCACAAAACTGACGGATTGACACTACTTAAATGCATAGGCATCTAAAGTACATATCTTGTTAACCTATTCACGAACTAAGGACAATTATTTACATCTATTCACGAACTAACGATAATTTGTCCTAACTTCATAACGATAATTTGTCTTTAACTTCACAGTCTTTAAATTTGCAACTCCTAATTCAATCAAACGATCTAGATATACTCCAAACGATCTCAAATTTGATACAAAGCCTCCACACACAAATACAAATGGTCCACAATCACCAATCTAAACAAACAACACCAAATCAAGAAAACTCACTTTGTCTTCTTTAAGAGTTCTAGGAACAACAATGAGGGTTTGACATTTTTTCTAGTTAATCACTAAATAAGTGTTAGAACTCAAGTTCAAACACAAAATATAAATACTAATACGATTTTAACAATAAAAATCATCAAATTCAAAATTTTGCCCCATACAATAATTGCAAGCTTAATATTAAAGAACTATGGTGTTCTTGGCAGGGGCGGACCTACATGCTAGTTTACAGTGCTCGAGCACCCATTGAATCCGATGTGGAGTATGCATATGTACATAGACAGTGTGTAGAAAAAGTATGTATGCATATAAGGAGCACCCATAAAAGAAAAGGTCCAACTGATGCTTTAGCTAAGCTATGTGTGCTAGAGCTTGGGCGCCTATATCCTTTAAGGTCCTAGGTTCGAATCCATACAATAATGAATATTTTTTCCTTACAACAAGCCAATGTTAGTACTTATACTTAGTAATAATTGTAGAATACTATTCCACCAACAAAAACTGAGGCAAGAATAACTTTAAATTCCATCACCTTTGAATAAAGAAGTTCCATGCAATGGCTTGAAATCATGCAAGATTTATAGAGATTTATAACTTAGACTAGTTTTTTCATTAGATTTATAAAATGGCCAGCAATATAAACTTTGAGGAACATACAACTTCCCTCGATAAAATGTCATCCCTGTAGGCTTGAGTAGATCAGCCAGAAAATGTATAATAAATTGCAATAATTACTAATTCAACAAATTGAAATTGTGATTAAAAAAATTTAATTTGACGTTTGAATCGCACTATCCATATAGGGAGCATATGCCACCAAGTGATGTGGTGTAGCGGACGGGACTACTCCTTTCTTAACCAGAGATTTCGGGTTCGAACTTCCGGTATGAAAAAATCACTGGTAAGGAGCGCTTCTTATGTGATTTTCCTTGGCCCTTGCCTCTTATGAGAATAGGAATAAACCAAGATGGAATGTAACCTCCTTGCTACTAAAACAATGGACTAGTGAACATGTGTTTGATCCGAAATCTGATTCAAATCCAATATAGTGCCTATGGGTACATAAGAAATGTATTGAATTGATTCTTTTTAATGAATAGATCCGATCGCAACTTCGAATATGGAATTCAAAGGGCTTTAGCAATGAGTCCGTTTGTTGAATACCAAAACTAGAACTAGAAGCAAAAATAATTAAATAAATAAGCTGATTGAAGGAACGTGAAATATTTTTTAAAATACAAAATTTACAAAAATAAATCAAACATTTGAACTTGTCATATAGAAATAAACCAAGAATTAAAAGAAGGTTCTTTCCTTTTACTCACATTATATTAAAAGCTACAATTGTTATCATCCCAAGTACAAATATGATTTGAGTTGTAGAATTTAAAAGGAAAGAAGGTATAAAAATAAAACAAAAAATAAAAAAATATGCGGGGTGAGGCGGGTTAAAAATTCACAATTCACGGGATAAATATGTATGTTATATTTCTTTTACCTATTTACATATGATCTGAATTTAATGCAGGAAATATTGGATCCGCCACTACTGATATATTGGATCCGTACACCTTATGAGTTGTGACCTTGATATATAAAAATAATATAATATATAGACAATTGGAAAGAAAGCAAGGCAAGAAAAAAAAATTGATCAAGGTTGAAATTGACCTTGTTGGTGAAGCAACAAATGATAGAGAAGTTAACATAAATTAAAATTGCAATTGAAAGTTGTCTCTTGCATGAACAGAAGGGATATATATACATGTGAACAACTTGACTTTAGAGAAATCCTCTTATATTCCATGGGTTCTTTAATTTCACCCTTTTGAATTTTGACTTTGTGTGTTTCTGATATTATAACAGCGCAACGATAACAACAATATACTCAATGTGATTTTATAAGTGGGGTCTGTAGAGAGTGAAGTGTATGCAGATCTAACCCTTACTTTGTGCGAGATAGAGAGTTTGTTTTCGAAACACCTTGAAGAAAGATTAACAATATTTCTTCTCAATACTGTTATAATTAAAATTACTCTCTCCGTTTCATAAGAAATGACACTATTTTCTTATTAGTCTGTTAAAAAAAAAGAATGACACAATTCTAAATTTATAAACAATTTAACTTCAAATTTATCACTTTTAATCTTAGTGAGATGCTTCATAGTCACAAATTTATCTATGGCTTTTTTTCGCAAATCTTAAACTCCAATCCAAGTTAAACTATGACATCTTTTATAGAACGGAGGGAGTATTAAATACTTTTTATACACAAAAAAAAATAAAAGAGGAGTACCATATACTTATGGACCAGGGACAGTATTAAATTATGTGATCTCCAAGTATTTGTCTAACAAAAAAAATTGCATTTGTTTATCTGGTTAAATCCAGGTCTCTGATTTTGTACTTGGCGTAAATGCCATCTAAATTCATTTTCTGCCCTTCTGTATGGCCTTCTTTCATCTACACGATAGTTTGACTTTAAAATTGAAAAATGTACATGTATATATATAAGCAATATTTCCCTTTTTCCCATCGTCAGAAGGGTAAATACTTATCTACACCCGGTGTTTATATCAAATCATATAAATTAATCGTGGTAGTTAAAATTTAACGTATAAATTTATATCATTTAATTATGATTAAGTAATAGATGGATGTATTTCAATACACATAGCTTGCATTTATTGATGTGGTGTAAACACCGGGTGCGGATAAATTTTTACCCGTTTGCTAAACTCATACTTAAGTCATAACCATTTTTCATCTGTTGGTATACTTTTGTCTTGCTTGTTTGGGTTTTTATATAATAGCATCATTTTAACTTGGTACATTTGTTGGTATGGGACAGAAAACTAATGGCCAATTAACAAAAGACAAAAAAACAGACTTCAAAAGAAGATATAATTACTAGTAGTACCTTTTATTACTTTTTATAGTTTGATAAAAAAAATTTCTCGACATCAAACATCATATATTAGTTAACGTAAGAATAAAGCTTAATGTCTGCATCATGATCCTATGACATGAAAAAGAAAGTATAGATAGCGTATATCACTGATTTTAATTTCAATATTAATACTAATTGGCTTATATATATAGGTTAAAAGAATAATTACTATAACTTATGCCCATTGAGGATGACAATAATGATAAACTCCTCTATGTCGACAATGATAAATTTAAATATATCACGAGCTCATTTATTATGAGTCATAGGAGCTATTTATTGGAGATCAAGATGTGACTTAGTGTGTTAGGGATTAGCTTGGCTGTGTATAGAAGACAAAGTAGCATGCATTAGTTATGATAACAGTTGGATAGCTGATTAGATGATTAGTTGGTAGTTAGTTAGGCTAGTTAATCAACACTAGCTAAGAGTCGGTTATGACTCTATAAATATCAGTGTACATGTCATTTTATTTCAGTTAGTGAAAACAGTTCCTCGCTCTAAAACTTCCATTCCTCTCTTAGCTTCTAAGCTAAGCCAAGATCCTTCACACCCAGAAAATAAGATGGTATCAGAGCCAATGGCTCCTTGAATAAGGAATCAAGCTAGCGTAAAGAAGAAGCATTCAGAGAACTAGAGGAATTCATCAATGGCGACAATGAGTGGAACTCCCGTGACTGAAGAAACTGATGTTTGGCATTTTATGCCTATATTTCCTTAATATTTCCTCACGTTTTAGTACCTTATTCGCTCGTTTTATAGCTTGTGACTGTGGTTTTACACTGATTTTATGTCTCGTGTGTGTAGGTTGTTATGAAGTGTAATTGGAGCTTTTAAGAGCATGATTGAGCAAGAAAAGATTGGATTTTGATTGAGGATTGGATCGAGCACACGAAGGCACGACACGAGCGAGCAAAGGAGCGAGAAAACACGAAAATTGGCCTGGCGCTGTAGGGCATGCCCCGCGGGCCCCACCGCGCCCAGTGTTCCAGCGCGTTTCCCAGCGTACCGCAGGCCCAAAGCGGGCTGATTTCGACGTCCTCTGTCCAAGCTCACGCGTTCCGAGGCGCGGGGCGCCCGTTATAGCGCCCCTTGTGCGCGTTTTTATGTCCTATTTCGTCTAGGCTTGGGTCTAACTTATTACTAGGTGTTTGTAAACACTATAAATACTCTTTTACTTAGTTTTTCATAGGAGTTCAGACTTTGGAGCAAATTGGAGAGCTCATAACATCAAGAACAAGGGTTTTTCTTCCTTCCATTAATTTATTTCATCATTATTTCATTATTACACCAAATCTTTGTGTTGTTATTATGAGTATGCGTAGCTAAAACTATCGTTCTAGGGTTAGAGTATTACATGAAGGTTGATGTTTGAAGATTGATTTCCATTAATTGAATCCCATAACGGGTTGCTTATTCTTTCTTGATTTCACTTGTGTAATTGTCAGGGCCCGATTATTACGCATTATCTATGGTTTTTAGATTGAACTCGACAGAGGGAATTTATGAACGCAAATAAGAAAGAATAGAACTAGTTTGTGAACCCGGGCATCGGGGAACCAATTCGCGGGTAGGATAGACATATACTTGCTTGCCTAGTTTAACTCATTACAGGATCGTTAATGCGTGCACGTGATTCAACCCATAGACATATAGGGATTGGAGTAGCCTGCATAGACCGTGAAGAATCGAAAGGTTTTCACGGGTACAATTAACCTGTTAGTTAGCAATCTAGGAAATCAAGAAGTAGATTCAACTGGAAAACTCAACTGGATTGTTTGTAACTCTGACCCTGGACCGTTTCTCCATTATTGATAACAACCCATAAATTGCTCTCAAATACTTGATCTCAATTACTTGTTTTATTACTGCATTTAGTTAGTAAATTCTCAACCATTGGAAAAAGATCCCTGAATAGTTGTAGGAAATTGTTTGCTAGAATTCAGTCTGAATAGTCCTCGTGGGAACGATACTCTACTTATCACTTTATTACTTGTCGACCACGTATACTTGCGTGTGCGTTTGGGAGCAACAAGTTTTTGGCGCCGTTGCCGGGGACTAACTAAATTGACTGATTTCTTTTTGAACAATTTATTATTTTCTATTCAGGTTTAATTTTTTTTATTTTATTTCTAGTTTATTATTGTATTATTAGTTTACATGGCATCTTTTAATGAAAGTGGGTTGAATGTTGATTCTTGTCTACTTTGTGGAGGACATCACTTTTGGGAAAATTGTCAAACTCTTTCAACCCTGCGAGATTGGTTATGTGAATTTTCTACCACCTTTGATTGGAATTTTTGTAAATTGTGTGGTGGTCGGTGGAATGATTGTCCTAAGTGTCATTCTCCTTCCCCCAATAATTTTTGTGATGATTCTAATGATGTTTGTGAGCTTGACAGGAGCGATAAAGTGCAGGTTGTTAGCGAAACTTGGCTAATGGAGCAAGCCAAACTCTTAGAAGCTTATGGGGATTTCAGGAGTGAACTTACAAATATGACGAGGCAATTTATGGAAGAAAGGGTTGTGCTCGGGCAAGAGATCGACGAATTTGGCTTGACTATTCACGACTTGGAGGAGAATTTGAGTGATATGGTTGAGGTGTCTGAAGCTCAATTATCAGTTGTCGTGCTTAGTAGAATTGAGATAGAAGAGCTTAGAAGCCAATTTGAGGAGCAAAAAGTGGAATTCCTACCATTCGACCCAATAGCAGTTGATGATGCCAAGGTTGAGGAAATTACATTAGAGTCAAGTGAAGAAATAGAAAACATCATATTTGAGGACTCTAGTGTTTGTGCAAGCGAGGGTGTCAAAAGTAATGCAACTTTAGAATTGAAGCGCATTGGACCTCATTCCATTCATTTTTCAACATTGTGTTTGGATGGTGACATGAAAATTGAGCCACCCGAGCCTATGAAGAAACCAAGGGAGGAGGAACAAGGTGCCTATATTTTAGAGTTTGTGATGCCGAGGAGACAAAATGACATCCCTCATTTAAAGGCCAAGAAGTGCAAAATGCGACAATGGTTACTTGGTCCTTTTGTATTTTTGCCACCACCCCAATACCATAGTTGTAAACTTGAGGCAAAGTTGGGGATTCAATTCATTAGTTCAAGGTGGAGGAAAAAGTGATGAAGTTGTCCTCGTCGTGCCGCGACGTTAAATCAAGCGCTTCTTGGGAGGCAACCCAATTTGTTTGCTTTACTTTTATTTATTTTACTATTATTTTTATGGTTGTATATTACTTTGGGTGATTCTTTGGATTGCAGGTTCATGTAATGTCGAGGCTAAGTGTGGGGTGTCCTCACCCTTGCCTAATGTTGATGACCTGATGAGGGAAGTCTGAGTACCTCATACGATATGGAAGCTTGGAGGATGCTAGCACCAAGGACTAGAATCTTCAGGGAAGTTTTCTTTACCTTGCGCTTTCTTATTTTTAGCACTGAGGACAGTGCTTAGTTTAAGTGTGGGGTGGGGAACTACCCTTTATCTATTTTTGAGGTTAGGATGCATGTACCGTAGGTTTTTCTTTTGTCACTTGACTTTATTTTTATTTGTTTCTTGCTTTAATATATGAAAAAAAAATTAGAAAACCAATGAAAAATCCCAAAAAGATTTTCCTTTTAGTTTTTATTAGTGGTACATGTCATCCACCCCGTGGTTTTTCTTATGGCCTCGGTTCTTTTCCACGGGGAGGCCTTTGAACCGGGTAGTTTTTTTTATTTTTAGGATTAGAATAATTAGTTGTAGATGACCCTAGACGAAAGACATAGGTAGAATGCTAGGTGCCTTTGATTTGTTTGATACCGGTGGACTTGGACTTGATTGCATGTGCTATTTGTGGTGTCCTTGGTTTGAACTTGATGCATGCCTAGAGGAAAAATGGAACGACCCCCTTGAGATGCTTGAGTCCGCTTGTTTGACTTGATTGCTATCCTTTGTGCATGAGTGCTTAAATTTCCACAAGTTGCATTCTAGATGCTTAGTTGAGAGTTGTTGATGGAACCTTTTTGTGTGGATTGTGTGCAATGTGTGTTGTGAGGCATGTTCTTATTTACTCCTGTTGCATATTAATGTCTAGAACTTGCCCCGTGTGTGTGCAAAGCGAAATCCTCGGTTCGCTCTAGTCGGGAAATGATACAAGGCCTTCGTTTACTTGCCTACCCTCACATAGATACCTTGGAAAAATTGTTGTTGTGATTTCTTTGATCCTTTTTATTGGTACCCACACCCCGAGCCTACCCATTTGTTCTAAATTATCTCTTTTGGCCCTTTACTCCTTAAGCACTTTAGTTGATATTGTGATAATATTTTGGAGTTGTGGTTGGATGTTGGGAGGTTTTTGAGTGGAGCTCATGAAGGGGAATAATTGTTAAAATTGTGAAGTAGTGAAAAGCATTGGCAAGGTTGGATGGAATTAAAAAAATTGAAAAAAAAGCAAAGTTGAAAAAAAAAAAAAAGAGAGAAAGATGTCCATTCCTTGCTAGTGTGTGCTTAAAAGAAAAAATTGCTACTTGTGTGAAGGTGTATGTGTAGAAGTTGTTGATTTGGGTGGCTTGATGAGATTGATGATTAATTTGAATGTGATGTATTAAAGTGCTTAGGGAGGTAGTCACTATTACCATATGTATCCTACCCGCCCCTTAGCCTACATTACGACCTTTCTAAAGTCCTAGTTAATCCCGATTGGAGTGAGCTTACATTAGTGGAGTCCTACACTACGGGCAAGCCTATGGTACATTGTGTGTGGCATGTGAGATTTTAATGAAAGTGAGTGAATTCATTTGTATTGCCCCCGTTCTAGTCATGATATTGGTTTTGTGTGTGATTTTTGGGGGGCACTCTCTTGCTTCATATTGGTGAGAGCGCATGGTTTGCATGAAATAGGTGAAGTTGATGGCTTCTTGGTTGAGTAGATAGGTGTGATTTTGTGGGAGCATGGTTGCAATAAGTTGAGTTTGTGCATTTGAGCTATTTTGGGGTGGTTGTTCTCATATTTTTGGTTTTGGTAAATTGTTGGCATGTTTGTGGATCCATAGTAGTCATGTGTGCATTGGTTCAATGGTCGGTATCAACCATAGTCATAGGCAGACCTGTTTTACCTAGGTTGGGAAGTTAGTTGTGACTTGCTCCAGGGCGAGCAAGGGTTCAAGTGTGGGGTGGTGATGTTTGGCATTTTATGCCTATATTTCCTTAATATTTCCTCACGTTTTAGTACCTTATTCGCTCGTTTTATAGCTTGTGACTGTGGTTTTACACTGATTTTATGTCTCGTGTGTGTAGGTTGTTATGAAGTGTAATTGGAGCTTTTAAGAGCATGATTGAGCAAGAAAAGATTGGATTTTGATTGAGGATTGGATCGAGCACACGAAGGCACGACACGAGCGAGCAAAGGAGCGAGAAAACACGAAAATTGGCCTGGCGCTGTAGGGCATGCCCCGCGGGCCCCACCGCGCCCAGTGTTCCAGCGCGTTTCCCAGCGTACCGCAGGCCCAAAGCGGGCTGATTTCGACGTCCTCTGTCCAAGCTCACGCGTTTCGAGGCGCGGGGCGCCCGTTATAGCGCCCCTTGTGCGCGTTTTTATGTCCTATTTCGTCTAGGCTTGGGTCTAACTTATTACTAGGTGTTTGTAAACACTATAAATACTCTTTTACTTAGTTTTTCATAGGAGTTCAGACTTTGGAGCAAATTGGAGAGCTCATAACATCAAGAACAAGGGTTTTTCTTCCTTCCATTAATTTATTTCATCATTATTTCATTATTACACCAAATCTTTGTGTTGTTATTATGAGTATGCGTAGCTAAAACTATCGTTCTAGGGTTAGAGTATTACATGAAGGTTGATGTTTGAAGATTGATTTCCATTAATTGAATCCCATAACGGGTTGCTTATTCTTTCTTGATTTCACTTGTGTAATTGTCAGGGCCCGATTATTACGCATTATCTATGGTTTTTAGATTGAACTCGACAGAGGGAATTTATGAACGCAAATAAGAAAGAATAGAACTAGTTTGTGAACCCGGGCATCGGGGAACCAATTCGCGGGTAGGATAGACATATACTTGCTTGCCTAGTTTAACTCATTACAGGATCGTTAATGCGTGCACGTGATTCAACCCATAGACATATAGGGATTGGAGTAGCCTGCATAGACCGTGAAGAATCGAAAGGTTTTCACGGGTACAATTAACCTGTTAGTTAGCAATCTAGGAAATCAAGAAGTAGATTCAACTGGAAAACTCAACTGGATTGTTTGTAACTCTGACCCTGGACCGTTTCTCCATTATTGATAACAACCCATAAATTGCTCTCAAATACTTGATCTCAATTACTTGTTTTATTACTGCATTTAGTTAGTAAATTCTCAACCATTGGAAAAAGATCCCTGAATAGTTGTAGGAAATTGTTTGCTAGAATTCAGTCTGAATAGTCCTCGTGGGAACGATACTCTACTTATCACTTTATTACTTGTCGACCACGTATACTTGCGTGTGCGTTTGGGAGCAACAGAAACCGGGACTGGAACTGGAACCACTGCACACGGTGGAAATGAAGTATTTGATCATAATCACATACTGTATCTACAACCTTCTGATACATCAGGTACAATTTTAATTCCAATTCAACTCACTGGATCCGAGAATTACTCTATTTGGAGTAGAGCTATGAGGATTGCAATACTAGAAAGAAACAAGCTAGGGTTAATAGAAGGAACCTGTAGAAGAGAAGATTTTGGCCCGAATCATATGAATTTATGGGATAGATGTAATGCTATTGTGTTATCTTGGATTATGAACTGTGTATCTAAATAGTTGTTTAGTAGAATAGTCTATGCCACGTAGGCATGATTTGAAGGAACGATTTGATCAAATTGATAGATCTAGAGTTTTTTTTACTTGCACAAAGAAATAGCGAGCATGAATCAGGGGACTCAGTCGATCTCAACATACTACTCTAAGCTAAGAATCTTTTGGGATGAGTTTGAGTGTTTAGTACCTCCTCCAAGCTGTAATTGTACAAAGTCAAAGGATTTTGTTCCACATCTGCAAATGCTGAAATTGATGCAGTTTCTAATGGGACTAAATGAAACATATGAGCAAACACGTAGTCAAATTCTGATGACAAGACCACTAACTTCAGTAAACAAAGCTTATTCTATGATGATAGAAAGAGAAAGTCAAAGGGCCATATCCAGTGGTCAAGGTGAAAGAAATGAAATGACTGCATTGATGAGTAACAAGGGAGGAAATTATCAGAACAAGCAGAATTCTGGAAGACATAGCACTCAAGGTTACCAGAAGCAGGGATATCAAGGAAATCAAAGGCAAAAGAGAAACTACAATCTATATTGTGATTACTGCAGAATCAAAGGACACAAGAGAAGAATGCTACAAAGCTCCAAAAAATCAGAATCAGTCAGATTTAGTGTATAAAAAGAAAGCAGGAATGAATGAAACAAACAATGCCTTGATAGAAGATGTCAATGAGAAGAGATCTGAAGCTGGAAGTAGCAGCTACTCTGGAGGTGAGCAAGTCACACAGGGAAAGGGTGTTCAACCACAGTTGACTCAGGATCAGTATGAGCAAATTGTCAGGATGCTGAACAAGGAACATTTCATTGAATCAGTCAATAATATATGATAGGTAATATCTATTCATTTGCAGTAGATGAACTAAATAGAGAATAGATTGTGGATACTGGTGCTAGTAATCACATGGTGTCTGATAAGAGAATGCTGAGAAATATGACAGAAACAAAGGACTCAAAAAGAAAAAAAAAGTTTCATCTACCTAATGGGCAAATAACCAGTGTGACTCATGTAGGAACCTATGATTTTGTAAAGGGAGAAAAAATGAACAATGTGTTATATGTACCAGATTTCAAATATAATCTCTTGTCAGTGTCAAAAGCAACAAGAGATATGATTTGTTCAGTTATATTCTACCCTGATTTCTATGTCTTCCAGGACCTCTCAAATGGGAAGGTAAGGAGGATTGTTAGAGAGAACCATGAACTCTACTTGCTGAATCCTACATCTTCTACTAGAGAGGAAAAATCCAAAGCAAAAGAGGATCACATAATAATAGGATTGCATGCAGAAAAGGAGACAATTGATGTAAAGTTGTGGCATAGGAGATTTGGAGATGCTTCTATTAGAAATGTACAAAGTCTGTTAGGCATAAAGAATAATGCTAGCAAAGGACTAGATGACTGTGATGTATGTCCTCTTGCTAAGCAAATAAGACTGCCTTTTGGCACTAGTGAGAAGAGATCTGTTGAGACTTTTGAATTGATTTATCTTGATATTTGGGGCCCATATAAAGTCCATACTTATGATGGAAATATATTTTTCTTGACTATGGTAAATGACTACTCTCGTATGACTGGGGTGTTCTTGCTTAAGCTCAAAAGTGATGTGATTGTTGTTTTAAGGGACTTTCTTAAGTTGATAGAAACACAATTCAGCAAAAGAATAAAAGTTGTAAGATCTGACAATGGTAGTGAGTTCATCAACACATAATGTAATCATCTTTTCACATCATATAGGACAGTACATCAAAGGACCTATGTATACATACCACAACAAAATGGTGTGGCTGAAAAAAAGTACAGACATATCCTAGAAATTTCTAGAGCTATAAGGTTTCAGGCATCCATACCCCTCAGATTTTGGGGGAATTGTATTCTTGGTGTTGTATATCTTATCAACAGGTTGCCTTCTACTGTATTGCAACGAAAATCACCTCATGAGTTGTTTCATAAAACAAAGGGAAGCCTGAGTCATCTTAAAGTGCTAGGTTGCTTATGTTATGCTAAGAAGTTGTCAATCATTGGTAAATTTGATGCAAGAGCTATTGAGGCTTTGCATATGGGGTATTCTACTGTTAGTAAAGGATACATATTAGATGATTTGAAAAGCAGATCCTTCTTCACTTCTAGAGATATTTCATTCAGGGAGAACACTTTTCCTTTTAGTAATCATTCAGCTTTAACATCTGGTCCAGCAGACACAGTCCCAAGTCAGACTATACATGATGATTTTATTGTGAATGATCATGTTAATACTGCAACTTATATGAAGACTCTGCAACTGCTGAAGACATACCACCAGAAGTACCTGTTGCTGATGATTTAGGAGAAGTAGAACAAGATATGTTACATGACTTGATGGACTTGGAGGAACCTGATATGCAGATACCACCTCATTCTACCTCACAGGGACCCTTGAAGAGGTCTCTAAGAGAAAAGAAGGCTCCTGCTTGGCTAGATTATTTTGTTACAGCCACAGTTACTACTGATAGATGCTGTTATCCTATCTCAGCATACATGTCTTATAATTCCATTAAACCTACACACAAGACTTACTTAAAGACATTGTCAGCATTGGTTGAACAAAAGAGATTCAAGGAAGTTGCATCTGATCCCAAGTGGATACATGCTATGCAAGAAGAAATCAAGGCATTAGAAGAAAACAAGACCTAGGAATTAGTCAAACTATCTGCACACAAAAGGCCCGTTGGATGTAAATGGGTGTACAAAATTAAGCTGAAGGCTGATGGATATGTTGAAAGATACAAAGCTAGGCTAATTGCTAAGGGGTACAATCAGAGAGAGGGCTTTGACTACCATGAAATATTTTTCCCAGTTGTCAAGATTGTTACTGCGAGAGCAGTTTTATCCCTTGCAGTAGCTTCACATTGGCACATTCATCAAATGGGTGTGTCCACTGCTTTTTTACAGGGGGATCTATATGATGAGGTGTACATGAGTCTACCAGAAGGGTTTACCAGCCAGGAGGAGAACACAAGACTGGTTTGCAGGCTAGTTAAATCCTTATATGGCTTGAAGCAAGCCAGTGGACAGTGGAATGTGAAACTCACCCATGCTCTTATGAGATCAGGATTCAGACAAAGCAGTCTTGATCATTCATTGTTCATCAAAAGATATGAAGGCAAGATAATGATCATATTAGTGTATGTAGATGATATTGACTAGGTCTAATATTTGTTTTGCTGCGCAGACTTTGAGCCAATTTATGCAGCAACCCAAGAAGTCACACATGGAGGCAGCTGTTAGAATAGTAAGGTACATCAAGAAAGAACCTGGTTTGGGAGTTCTATTAAGCAGTAAGAAGTCAAACAAACTCCATGCTTTCTGTGATGCAGATTGGGCTTCATGCCCAAACACAAGGAGGTCAGTGACAGGATTTTTGATTAAGCATAAAGACACTTTGATATCATGGAAGTCGAAGAAGCAATCAACAGTCTCGAGAAGCTCAGGAAAGGCTGAGTATAGGAGTATAGCTGGTACAGTTTCAGAAATAGTGTGGATTACAGGTTTATTCAGATAATCGGGTGAACACTTGGAACTGCCAGCTGAGTTGTTTTGTGATAGTAAAGCAGCACTACAAATAGATGTGAACCCTATCTATTATGAAAGAACAAAACATATTGAAATAAACTGCCACTTCATTAGAAAAAGGATTCATATGGGGTTAATAAGAACACACTTCCTGGGAACCAGAGATCAACAAGCAGACATCATGACCAAGGCCCTTGGAAGACATCAGCATGAGGTTTTGCAATCCAAGCTGCGCAAGTTCAATATTTTCACACCTGCCAGCTTGATGGGGAGTATTAGAGATCAAGATGTGACTTAGTGTGTTAGGGATCAACTTGCCTATGTATAGAAGACAAAGTAGCATGCATTAATTATGATAACAGTTAGATAGCTGATTAGTTGATTAGTTGATAGTTAGTTAGGTTAGTTAATCAACACTAACTAAGAGTCGGTTCTGACTCTATAAATATCAGTGTACATGTCATTTTATTTCAGTTTGTGAAAACAGTTTCTCTCTCTAAAACTTTCCTTCCTCTCTTAGATTCTAAGCTAAACCAAGATCCTTCACACCTAGAAAATTACACTATCTCATGTATCTCAAGTAAAAAAGATTGTCGATAATGATCAATTTAAATTAAAATTCTTTTTCTAGGAAGGAGAAGTAAGAGACTATCGGAAATCTCACACTTGGTTAGGCTTGAAGCAGAGAAGGAAACACAAAGACATATTAAGATGTTGTATCTATATCTGATCAAAATTGGTTAATTTTTTATTGTTTGGTTGTAAGATAAAATATAGAAAAATGATAACTTTGTATACATAAGAAATTTATACTCTCTCTCACACACACACATACGTATATTTTCTTCTGACTCCCTCTTCACCCACCAAATCATCATGAGAAGAATAGGTATGAACTATATTATTATATAGTAGTACATTGCAATTAAACTATACTTCTATAGAAGACGTAAAAGTGTAAATTTTGAGGCTCTCTTTGTATATTCCGAGAAGGAGAAAGCTTCAACGCCTTTAGATTCATTGAATTTGGATGGTATCTCGTTAGTGTCTCCTTCCTCTTCCAAGTGTCTCTTGAAGTCATAAGGCAAAACAGATTGATCAAGGTTTACCCTATTAAAGTCATGCAGGTACCAGTTTACTCTATCCGACTTTCAAGAATTTCATTTCATATTTAGAGAGTTCTTCATTATTTTTATATGCAAGCATATCTACACGATCAATTGATCATTGTATTTTCAGTGAGATGTTTTCTTGAGTTCTTCTTTTATTTTTACTTATCATCAGTTTAGGTTTTTCCCAGTTCATATGATCATGTTTACAAAGGGTTCTTAGTAAGGTTTTGTGTAAGTTTATACACTCGTTCTGTTCATTGTTTTCTCACTGAGAACACTATATACTGTAGCTAGTTTGATGCTTTCTTTATATTCTTCTTTGAATACTTCATTTTATGTGTTTTAGTTCTATGGACACAAAGATAGAAACTATAAAAAAGATCATTGAAACCCCGTGCACGGGTAAAATATTTTCTGATTCTCCGACCGACTGTCGGTCGAAAGACGGTCGAGGCCTTTTTCGACCAAAATTTATTCGACCACCGCAATCGGTCGAAGATCGATCGAAATGTCGACCGTTCTCCGACCGATTTAGCGGTCGGAAAAGCCGATTTTTCTAGTAGTGGTGGTACTAAATTAAAAATGTGTATAATATATATCAAAAATACCTTTCCAATATGATCTTAACAATATATATCAAATCTATACCGGGTTATATATATATCTTTAAAAGTAAAGCGAGAATGTTGGAGTTAAAAGATTTACTCTAAAAAAAGATGACATTTTATTCAAAATAGTAAGTTACATATATCGAAACAAAGAGGGTAATAATTTACTACGTTTTTACCACTTTCAGAATATATATCATATTTACTGAGAGATCTTCAATAGGTTTTATGCAAATATATAGCCACACATATAACATTCTATAATTTAAAATGACAAATTTTTTTATTTCGAATCAATATGATTCTAAAGAACCAGGTATACAATAGCCTGTTTGGATTGTTATTTACATTCAATTCATAATGTGCAGTAATGCAATGTGTACAGATTAAATTGTTTGCTGTTTAATAATAATTTTTCTTGATTGGCTTGACTTATACCCTTACCGTATCTATTGACTTTGTCAACCGTTGTACAGAAAAGGAAAAAAATAAAAGATGATTGCAGACAAATTAATATACTAGTAAAGTTGCTAGAAGGAGTGGAGGAGTAGTAGTATTGATGAGCTGCTAAGGGATAAATGATACATTAAAGAATTCAAAACACCAAAAATAAAAATAAAGAATTGTTTGGGTCTTTTTGTTGTTATATCACAATGAGTTTACAAGAAATATGATAAATTATATTAACAGTTTCACAAATATTGTATTTAGAATAATAATACATTACAACTCTATTTTAAAAGGTAGAGTTGTGACTTGCTTGAAATTTGTCTTGGACGAGGCACTCATAAAATACTTTTGAACTTGTATATCGGTCTCTTATCACGCGAGACATACCCGCGAGCATATGTATTCAACGCTCCCGACGCCCAATATATAGAGCTCGCCAAATAACTTATTACAATTATGTGTAATTAACATTTTGAATTCTCAAAATTTCTAAACAATCCATTAACTCTTCAACATTATTTTTTTTTTTCGGATTATTTTCGATATACATTGCTATAGAAGTAAGGCAATGTCTTTGTTTGTGACACATTGTGATGTCAAAAAGAATGGGGGGAAACACTTCCAATGTCATAGGGGCGTGGCGAAGAGAAGTTGTCCAATTCATTGCTTTATCCAATCCATTTGAAAAATAAACCATGAACAAATCAAATTTTATAAAAATAGTATTAGTGCATATGTTAAGGATATCACTTTGATTAATTACTTTTATTTGCGAATCTTTTTGTTTAATCTTAGCTTCGAATAATGAAATATAAATAAGCATTTCATATTGATTTAGAGGATTATATGTTACATTGTCTTTAGACAAAGTTTTATGCACTAATAATGTACATAATTTATTTATCATGCATTTTATTTGTTGTTGTAGCAGATATTTTACCTTACTTTTAAGATTTCAAATTTCATTTTTTATAAAGCAGTTACGTGTAAATATCTCTTGACTGACTTGACATTATAGAAAATCGAAGCTGATATACAACTGTATCATTTAAGTCAACACCCTAGGGAGGTCATTTCTATCGCTTTAATGACTCAATCTCAAGCTTATATTAGATTATCTATAAGCCTACAATCATTGTGTATTAAATAAAGGAGTTTGTATTTTTTTTAAATACTTTAAAATCTAGGTCAACCCTTTTTTAGACACTCTTTGTATTTAGCAAAAATACGATCTAGGTTCATTAAAGACAATAATTGACTTTAAAAATCTATAAACCTATATAAGCAACACTTCCCTTTTCCCTAATCTAAGCAACACAGTCCCTTAATTCCTTTTTCGTAAGTAACTCTTTCTACTATACTTTTCATCATAACCATAATCTTTCTTTCTTAGGTACACTTTTTTGCATGCTTTGTTCTGGTTCTTATACATAAATGTATATTTGTATAGGACTTGTATATATATGTGTGTGTTCAACTAAATATAGAGAGTTAGATATTTCGACTTATACAAACGTATAACGTGTAAATTCTGGATCCGCACCGTTAATACATGACAGGAATATCTGTCTAAATTCTGGATCCGCACCGTTAATACATGACAAGAATATCTTTCTTTCCTAGGTACACTTTTTTGCATGCTTTGTTCTAGTTCTTATACATAAATGCATATTTTGTATAGGACTTATATATATGTGTGTAAAACTAAATATAGAGAGAGTTAGATATTTCGACTTATACAATGTATAACGTCTAAATTCTGGATCCGCACCGTTAATACATGACAGGAATATCTTTCTTTCCTAGGTACACTTTTTTGCATGCTTTGTTCTAGTTCTTATACATAAATGTATATTTGTATAGGACTTATGTATGTGTGTAAAACTAAATATAGAGAGAGTTAGATATTTCGACTTATACAATGTATAACGTCTAAATTCTGGATCCGCACCGTTAATACATGACAAGAATATCTTTCTTTCCTAGGTACACTTTTTTGCATGCTTTGTTCTAGTTCTTACATAAATGCATATTTGTATATAACTTTTTTACATGGCCCCGCAGAATTCAATATTTTGACATGTACCTTGTATACATTGTTGTTAATACGTGACAAGGAAAAGTAATGCCTTGATGTCCCATTAAGACAAACAAAATAGATATTTTTTAATTGCTTGTATTTTCTTGTTTGAATGTACATATGTCTTATCATATTCTTTGTCCTCTTTTTGCTTATTTGAAGGTGAATAATATTTTGTCTAGAGGAAGGCATAATGAGTCATCGTGTTGTTGACAATACTGGTGAGATGGATATTGGTAGAGTGGCTTCTTCAAGGAGGCATGACTTGCCTTATGTTCACAAAGTAGGAGTTCCTCCTAAGCCAAACTTACTCAAAGAGATAGCTGAAACTTTCAAGGAAACGTTTTTTCATGATGATCCGTTACGTGATTTTAAAGACCAATCTAAGAAAAAGAAACTGATACTTGGTATACAAGCTGTTTTTCCAATTCTTGATTGGGGAAGATCATATAATTTTTCCAAGTTTAAAGGTGACCTTATTGCTGGACTTACTATAGCCAGTCTTTGTATTCCTCAGGTAATAACAATGTTACAAGAAGTTAGTAGTACTTTTTTTTGGAGTTTTTAATTCAGTCTTTGTAGCCTATATTGACTAGTATTTCTCAACATGGCCTTCCAGGATATTGGTTATGCCAAACTTGCAAATTTGGATCCTCAATTTGGGCTATGTAAGTTCATTCTTTACCCATCCCTACCCTACCCACAATCTTTTTTTATTTTTGTTTTTTATATATAAATAAATAAAGACGGTGTCGGCCAACCGTGCCAGTATTTGGTTATACATACACTATACACTATTGAATCCCCTTAAAATAGTAAATTGGGAGCCGAATTGGTTCGGGCACTTGATCAACTGCTGACCTACTACCTCTCACTAGCAAATGGCGATGCACAATATATATTCAATATATGTTCAACTACATCCAATAATTTTTCCACGGAGTGCATATGTATACACATTACTAAAATTTCAACATTTATAAAAATCTAAACCAAGATTGTAAAAATGCATTGGTTCAATAGTTAAAGCATAACGGTTGAAACCCATTAAATTTAAATCCTAAATCCACCTCCTTTCGCTAGCATAGTTAGTGAGCGACAAAAATCTAGGTAGGTGAATTGTGGTCTCATTGATATTTACCCGCTTCATTAACCTCTAGGCCGCACCCGTCGTGCTACATACCACTCTACTCTTCTTTATTACTTGCATTCTAGTATCTTAGTTATTTGCCTTATATTTTTTTCTTTTTGTTACTACAGATAGTAGTTTTGTGCCACCCTTGATTTATGCCTTCATGGGAAGTTCAAGAGATATTGCTATAGGGCCAGTGGCTGTGGTGTCTCTCTTGCTTGGAGCCCTACTTCAACAAGAACTTGATCCAACTAAACAAAAACTGGAGTATCAGCGTCTTGCTTTCACTGCTACTTTTTTCGCAGGCATTACTCAGTTCATTCTTGGATTTTTCAGGTCATTTCTACTTCCTTGAATATGATCGGCTATATGAATGTTCACTGTTTATGTCGCTTTATTTAAGCTCATCTCACTGCATAAAATAATTAGTACTAGTTTTATGCTAGTTGTATGAGCAAGCTCACACAGACGGAGTTTAGGGAGTACTATAAGTACTCATAATTTTCAAATAGTTGTAATGTTGCATATAAATGGGACAGAATAAGTATTACTCCCTCCGTCCCAATTTGTTTGTCGTAGTTTGACTTGACACAGAGTTTAATAAAGAAGAGAAGACTTTTGAAACTTCATAGATATTTGTGCGGCTATAAATGAGTCAAAAAGTAACTTTAGAGTTGAATTGTTACCAAATTTAGAAATATGACAATCTTTTTGGGACGGACTAATAAGGAAAGTATGACAAACAAAGTGGGACGGAGGGAGTACTACATAGTTAATGCAGCTTGTACTAGAATATAGCTGACTTAATTCTTGTTTGCTCTTTAGGTTGGGTTTCTTGATTGATTTTCTGTCTCATGCTGCTATTGTTGGCTTCATGGCTGGAGCAGCTGTTACTATCACCCTTCAACAGCTAAAAGGCCTTTTTGGCATACAGAAATTCACAAAGAAAACTGATATTGTTTCTGTTATGCGATCGGTTTTTGCTGCAGCACATCATGGGGTGAGGGAAATGCAAGAATCATCTCAAAATTTATTGTTTGTTCTCTTTTACTTTAACTGTTAATAGAGTTAACTATCTTTCTTTTTGCACCAGTGGAACTGGCAGACTATTGTGATAGGAACATCTTTCTTGGCTTTCCTTCTAGTTGCCAAGTTTATTGTAAGTTGCAAAACAATTCCTTCTTAATAAATGTAACTAAGGAATGTATTGCCATCATGGTCAATCTTATTGTTCTTTTGCCTTTTATTGTTGAACAGGGAAAGAAGAACAAGAAACTCTTTTGGGTGCCTGCAATTGCACCACTGATATCTGTTGTCGTCTCGACGCTCTTTGTGTTCATCTTCCATGCTGAAAAACATGGTGTCCAAATTGTGAGTTTGAGATATAAAAACTCACCATCATACTTATGTTCTTACTATTTATAATTTCTCTTCTTTATGGCTTATATTCTACTATCTTATTATCATATGAAGGTAAAACACATCGATAAGGGGATCAATCCACCATCACTGCAAAAAATTTATTTCAGTGGTGAATATTTAAGCAAAGGTTTCAAAATTGGTATAATTTCTGGTATGATAGCACTAACGGTAAGTTATGCTTCCTAACTAGGCCGATCATCGTTCTCACAAAAGCTTAGTTTTCATCTGACAAACTTCTTGCATTACAGGAAGCAACAGCAATTGGAAGAACATTTGCAGCATTGAAGGATTACCAATTGGATGGAAACAAAGAAATGGTTGCTTTAGGAACAATGAATATAGTTGGCTCAATGACATCTTGCTATGTGGCTACAGGTAGGTGAATCAAAACTGGATAATAACTCTCTACTCAATTGATGGCAAATTTTTCTCAGCAAATCGTTATATGCAGGATCCTTTTCGCGTTCAGCAGTCAATTATATGGCTGGATGTCAAACAGCAGTCTCAAATATTATCATGTCTACTGTTGTGATGCTAACTTTGTTATTGATCACACCATTGTTCAAATACACACCAAATGCAATACTGGCTTCCATCATCATATCTGCAGTTCTCGGGTTGATAGATATCGATGCAATGACTCTTCTATACAAGATTGATAAGTTTGATTTTGTTGCTTGTATGGGAGCCTTCTTTGGGGTGGTTTTCCACTCTGTTGAGATAGGCCTCTTGATTGCGGTAATTAACAGGCTGTATACTTCTTGTTTGTTAAACTTTCTTGGATTATAAACAGTGTTTGAACTTCAAAATTATGATTCATTAGGTTGCTATATCATTTGCCAAAATCCTTCTCCAAGTTACAAGGCCTCGAATTGCTGTTCTTGGCAAGGTCCCTAGGACTAGTGTTTACAGAAATATACAACAATATCCAGAAGCTACAAAGGTCCCTGGAGTTCTTATTGTGAGAGTTGATTCAGCTATCTACTTTTCCAACTCCAATTACATGAGAGACAGGTACTATTACTTCATCAGGTTATCGATATCGTTTGCACAAAGTTCATTGTATTCATATCGAAATCAAACGTTTTGCAGGATACTAAGATGGCTAACTGATGAAGAAGACCAACTGAAAGGAACTGATCAACCAAAAATCCAGTACTTGATAGTTGAGATGTCGCGTAAGGAATTCTCAAAATATTTATTTCTTTCGAACTTTAGTAATTTCCATCGAGTAACGTAGATGAACTTGTTTCATGATCTTTTGCAGCTGTTACTGATATAGATACTAGTGGAATTCATTCTTTAGAAGATTTGTTCAAGTCCCTTGAGAAAAGAAATGTTCAAGTAAGCTAGTAGTATACAGATTTTATGTTTGTATCAATCTTTTCTCTGTATAAAAACAGGCTCATATACTTACATACACTTTGATATACACTTTGATGTGTTCACAGCTTGTTCTGGCAAATCCTGGACCAATTGTGATTGACAAGCTTCATGCATCTGATTTTACAAACATGCTTGGAGAAAACAAGATTTTCCTCACTGTGGCAGATGCTGTCACAACATTTGCTCCAAAAATGGAGCCTTGAATTTTATAGTGTGGAATCACTTACAAGAGAAAAATGTGAAGTTTAAGCTGTCTACATGATGAAGTTGTAAATTGATCTGATCGAGCTCGGAAAACTCTTTTTTTTTTCTGTTTTTGTTTTTTTGATCTTTCTTACATATATATGTATCATATTTCTTTCAAACTCTGTATATTCCTTTGGTGGTGCTTCTTTCACATACAATATTTTAAAATGAGTACTGCTTTACTAATTTTTCTTGTAACTTTTGTGTGTGAATTGGGTGTAAGAATTTGTTAAAAGACTGAGAAATGTATGATATGTTTTCTTGTTGAGTTCTGATGACATCTTATTCAACCTAACAAGAAGTACATTTCATAGCTTTTGTTGTTTATTTTTTTGTGATGAACTTCTCTGCACCAGTGTACAATTCTTTTACAAAATCAAGTTAAGATAACCTACAACAGGATGTGCAAAAATCATGATTGTACTGTTCTATTTATACCGAGGGCATCTCTTTCGCGAGAAGACTCCTCGATCACAAGTTTATCAGTGACCTAGAACTGTTGTCATTGATGGACAACAAGTGTATACTCAGCTAAGCCATTGTGAATCAGATGAATGAAGTGTTGTCATTGATAAACTCCTAGTTTGATGAGATTGTGAGGCTTACCAGGTTCATAGGTGAAGCATCGGCATCTGCTAGCACGGCCACTCATGAGAGTCCTGTTATCAACAAACGCTAAGACATAGCGAAGATGAAACTTGATTATACTGCTGAGACTTGCGGTGAAGGCAAACTCATACGAATTAAACTCGAAACGACACCAAGGGTCGCCCTTAGGATAAGAACTTTCAAGAGTAAACTCTACATCACAACAAAATAGACGCTAAAAGCAGCCTGTCACAGACAGCAAAAGGGCACCAAAAACAAGTAAAATGCCTTGAATGCTCATAAATTTAGTACCTGTTAGGAGCACAATAACAAATCCCTATCTGGGAGCTTATAAACAAGGATAGCTAAAAAGTAGCATCACTCAAATTAGAACTTCCTATAAACAAGAGACACAGCAGTGTCATCGCTAATTGTAGAACTATAGAGCACCACGGCAAAAGTTTAACAATAGATCATACTAACAAATTTTTCTGTGCAGATCTCATCTATCCCAGAGATATTACACTAACTGTTGCTTAGTACAAAGAGACAAATGCAGCAGCTAGGGCCAGAGCCAATGGGGCAAAATATCGACCAAGTGAAGTTGAACCAGAGCTTCCCGGAGCTGGTGCTGGAGCAACCACGTTGACGCCTGAAGCTGTAGTTGGAGCGCCGCTTGGTGATACAGCAGTTGGAGAAAGAGCTGCAGCAGAAAACCATAAAAAATTTAAAAGAAAAAACCATGTCATCTACTTTGCACTTGTAAAATAGAAGAAATTCATCGTACTTCAAAAGAAACACAAGCCAGTTTGACCCGTCTTAATTTGGAGATACAACATCCTCGTAGTCAGGTACAGAAGTTTATATGGATGCCAAGTACATCAACATTCTAAATTTAAGTGAAAAGACACGATAGATCAACCTTGAGAGAAGTGAAAGAAGACAACCGAAGTCCATTAAAACTTGTATTCTGAAAATGCTTAGAATGACTCTTCGAGAGTCTATTGATACAATGTTCACATTACAAAAATTGGTAGACAAGGCATCATAAGTTGTGTAACAGAAGTATCTGAACTATGAATACACTATCCCAAAAGGTCATACATATCACTGTCAACCCAAACGGACAAGGCGAGAATCGAGAAAATAATCCCAAGATAAACAAGTTTGAAATGTAAACAAACATATTTCCAATTACACTGATAGACTTTCCAACACCAAAAGTAGATAATAAATGCGAAACAAGATAGTTGAAAAGAATAATTCCCAGATAACAACTAAAACGTGTTGCATTTAACTTCTGGAAACATAGGATAATATGAATCCCAAAATATTACTACAATAAGTTACATTCTCAACAAAAAAAAAAAAAAAAAAACTTTACAATTGCTGCAGCCAAAGCCTAACGGATCGCTTTCATGTGAATGCAAAATAAATGTGGGTCATCAGAAACATCCTGGTTAATCATGGTTCAATAAATGATTCCAAATGAAAATATTTGAAGGAGGTGGATGGACTCAGTTAAATCAAGAAACACTGCCATGAAAGAAAAACAAATTCCCCCACTAAGAAATTTCCCTAAGAAAAACGTCTTCTTACAATCCTCATTCAAAGTGAATGCCAATCAACTTCCAACCTCAAGCCAAAGACATGGCTAAACTAATCAACCATGGAACAACAAGGAGAATAACATTTAATCTTATCCTTGAACTGGCATAAAACCAATCTTCAAGCAAATGGACAAACATGAAAAGTTTTAAGGTTAGGTCCATTTTATCACAGCAATTGGCTTTGTATGAACAGTGTAAACACAAATTTAGGCTCCTAAGAAAACCAGAAGAAAAGAATCAGCACATCTCCCTTAGACCTCACTTCAAAAAGCAAAAACAGAACGGAATCTCCTAGAGGTTTATAAGATGAGATCTATTTGGATATAATTGAATGGTATACAACTGGAGGCCAACACTAAGATTGAAATATAAAGCATAGCACAGGACATATTATTTCTTTGTTAGTGAGCAAACATTGAGGACTTAGTGCGACATTTACACTGTTCAAGCTCATTTTCTTTTTTTAGCGAAAGAAGCAGATCACATAAAATGCAAGTGGATTAAACAAACTAAATTTAGAAAAATAGATTAAATTGTACTTACCAGGAGCAGCTCCAGAGCCAGTACTCACTGTAAAAGACAAAAAGAAATAAATATTCAACTTAGATATCAACTCAAATCTCCAAAAGCTGTTCTAATTTAAAGATTGAAACTAGTTTATTCATTAGGCGAAGTTGTGCCGCTAAAACCCTTCTTAATCAAGAGAGACGCCAAAAATCAAATCCGGGAAAACTTTTTTCTCATTACATGATTAACTTAAATTTTGATTACATTTCCTTCATTTTCCACCAAAATTGAAAAATAACTTCCTGGCTATAACATTTTTAAACTCCTTCATACAAATGCTCATTTAACAACTAGGCATTGTTTTTGTCAACCTTCCATATGCAAGAGTATCACAGAAATAACATTTTATTTTTATATCTAATACTCTTAATCATTTTTCTACCCAAAGATATACAGGAAAATAACTCAATTAAAGAATTTCCCCGCCAAGTATGTGATCGGATGGATGGGATCCTCCAGCTTAACCAGAGGTCTCGCATTCGAACCTTGGGATTTTCCACCCTTATCCAGGGGTCTCGGGTTCGAACCTGATAATCCCGTTATACTTGCCCTTTTATGGGCCCTACTGCTACGCTAGTGAGAATCAGGACTGTTCAGGGCTAGGATGTGATCGAATGGATACAATCCTTCACTCTAAACCAGAGATCTCGCGTTCGAGCCTTGGGATCCTCCACCCTTCACTAGAAGTCGTGTTCGAGCGTTGAAAAATTCATGGTATACTTGCCCTTTAATAGGCCCTGCTACTACGCTAGCTTGAATGGATAGGAGTAGCCGGGGCTAGAATTTGATCGGATGGATAGGATCCTCCACTCTTAACCAGAGGTCTCACGATTGAGCCTTCCTTCATCCTTAACCACAGGTCTCGCGTTCGAGCCCCGATAATCCTGGTATACTTTCCCTTTAACAGACCCTACTACTATGCTAGTGCGAATCATGATTAGTAAGCGCAAGAATTTGATCGGATGGATAGAATCCTCCATCCTTAACCAGATGAGCTCTTGCATTCGAACCCAGACAAATCCTAATATACTTGCCTTTAAATGGGCTCTACTACTACGCTACCGCGAATCAGGATTAGTCGAGCTAGTGGTTCCAAATATCATATTATGATTATGCATGTGATTATGAGAGACAAGAAAAGGGTAAAGGGAAACTATACTCACAGCAGTTGGTAACAGAAGGAGCAGAAACATGACAAGCAGAAGGCAAAGACAAGGCTTTAGTAAGATTAAGAGCAACACCCAATTGAGCACTATTCTTGAAACCTTCACATAAACACTCAGCATCAGTTTTCAACACCATTTTCAGGCCTGAACAACATGTACCTTGTGGTTTCTTTTCAGTACTACCATTTGTTACAAATGACAAACAATCTGCTAAGTTAAGTACTAGGTTGTTGCAGTCTGATGCTGGAGATGGAGCTGATTCTTGTGTTGCTGAATCTACTGGAGTTAAAGTTAAAGCCAAGAATGAAAGAACAAGGCATGAAACAACTAAATGTGAGTTTAACCCAAAAGCCATTTTCAAGAACTGAGAATTTTATGGAGTGATTAGGAAATTGGAAAGATTAATGGGTTGTGGAAAAAGAGTTCCACTCATATATAAATGGAAAAGATAGTTAGTCGGTTCCATTTTATGTGTCATATGTTCGACACGAAGTTTAACAAATAAAAAAATATTTTTTAAAATTTGTGGTTTATAATAAGACATATATGTTCGTATGGTGGTAAAATTGGAATTTTGAAATTTAATTGTTACAAAATTTATAATGTTGTCGTTTTTTTGGAACAAATTAATAAAAAAATGTTGTCACCTAAATTGGAACAGGTGAAGTATTTGGTATACTATTGCAAACAATAATGTTATATTTGACCATAACTATTAACAATTGTATAATGTACTATGTTGTATACTCGCTTCATATCAATTTATGTAAAAATAATTGACTGAACATAAAGTTTAAGAAGTAAAGAAAATTTTTTAAAATTTATAATTTAAAATAAACCTTAATTATTTGTGTGGTTGTGGATTTTTCTCGTGAAGTTATATTGTCACTAAATATTAAGAAGCCTTCTGTTTTCGTCAAATGACCCGGCAATCCCCAGCTCTTCCATCGTCCGCTCTCCCTTTTGTTCGGCCCTACCGGATTAGGAATGCGAAGGCCTCTCCTGATCTTTTTGACATTCTATATAAGGACCTTCATCTGAAACTATTGTTGTTTTTACATTCCCGTCACACCTTAGCGCTACTTTTGCTTACAGATTATGAATAAATGGAATTTCATATATTATAGTCGAATAAATGATTTTGAACTCCTTATTTTATTTTTTTTCCTCTTTATATGTTATGAACCATTGATAATTATAGGTATATGGAGAAAAAGTTAAAAATTCAATACTTTTTCTCACATGAACAATTGTGCATTGTGTAGTATATCCATTATAATCTAAACTGAAATTGAACAAATCGCTTTGGATTATGACTAAACATAATCAAATTAAGATTTATTTCGTAAAAACATGCAAAATAAGTAGCCAATGTAGTACAAGTCTATTAAATTTTTATACAATTGGAATTATATTAACTAAAGTAAGCTTAGTTCATAGTACATATTTGACTTTTTGAGACGGAAGTCGATCACTTTCTAAAACAAGAATTAACAAGATTTGAACTCGTGACACTATAATTCAAATTATGTTTATCTTAACAATCGGAATGTAAATGCTAAGGAACTATTTATCGAGATATATGACTTTATATTCTTCTTCTTCTTCTTCTTCTTTTTTCGATTTATGGTGAGAAACCATACTTAGAATCAGCATAATTCCATGAGGTGTAATAGAAAACGAGCACACAATCAAAGAAAGTAAAGGACACCTTTTTTGGAATCAGCACAAATCTTTGAAGTGTGGTAAAAGATGAGCACATAAACTCAAGAAAGTAAACCTTTTTCTGGTACGAATATAGAACATTTCATTCTTAACCAGATGTCTTAGATTCGAATCCTGAAAATGAAATTATCTTTGATAGGAAACGCCTTACCCCAAAAATATGATTTCCCGACGGAAAATTGGATTAATCCGGATGCCGGGCAGGAAACGACAAAGGAAAAGAATATAGTGCCAAGTACCAACTTTGTTAATATTATTGAATTCTTGGATTGAGCATATTTCAAGTGCATCCCCATAAACCATGATTGATGAGCAAGAACTGAATCACATTCTGATATTCTGTTCTACTGTGGCTTGGCAAGTGGAAGGCATCCCAATGGGCAAAAGCATTTTGATTTGGTTCCACCAACTACCAAGAAGGCAAGTTTTCACCTTACATCTCTACCTACTCCACTAAACCGAACAGCAAACAACAACATACCCAGTGTATCCCACAAGTGAGGTCCGGGGAGGGTGAGATGTACGCAGACCTTACCCCCACCTAGGTGGAAAGCTGTTTCCGAAACCCAACAGCATACTATGAAAATGATTTAAGTTGCCTCTTGCATAAGTAGGAAGGCACATACAAAATTATGGATACTAAGAGAGGATGCAACATGGTAGCTCAAATTTTCTGTGTAAAAAAGGTCAAAGAATGAATTCCTAATTTCAAACAGTCGAATGTCTACTTCAGACATATCGTTGCTTTAAGGAACTAGAATTAAGAATCGCGCTTGAATATAACGATTCCAGTGAGCAACAAGTAGCATAATTTGCATTGACAAATTAAAAATTGATCTGTTTGATTTGAATAGAGAAGACATCAAAAGCGTCAAGATGAAAAGGAATCTAATGCATTTGCTCGATCAAACGTTAATGGAGAGGGAGCGGATTGGAAACCAATCAAAGTGCCAGAATTCCGACTGCTAATGGCAGCTGAGTATCAACCACTGCCCATAGCCATCAAGAACTCACCCTCACAAACCACATCCTCTCCGACATAAGCCTTCCCTTCCATCTTCGCTATTCCAAAACGTTTTTGCAGCTTGATCAGTGTCATTCTCATCACCAAAGTATCTCCAGCCACCACTGGCTTTCTAAACCTTACTTTGTCTACTCCAGCGAAAAAGAAATTCTCCCGGGAGCCTCCCACTTCAGGTTGCAGCATAACCACACCGCCAACTTGTGCCATTGCCTAAATTGACAGAAATGAACAGTCATCAGAATCTGATAACTAACAAAGATCTTGAGCAACAAAAAAGAGGTAACAAAAGAACTCAGTTTTCAGGACCTTATCCATATAAGTAACTTCAGAAAACACAGGGAAGAAATAAGGAATCGCCTCTATCCAATGCTGTCGGATTCTCCACATGGTAATTCATTCCACCAAAACATAACATTAAATTTTCCTTACCTCATGAAGCATTGCCACCTTTTTCATTTAAACAGATTTTACGATTTCTCTTCAAACGAAACATTGAAAGAACATAATCATATATGATGGGAGATTGACTGGAAGCATTATCGAGCAGGTTTAAATGGCAGGAAGTTGCAAACTTCTCAGTGATATAAGATTAGATGCCTCAGCGGTAGCTGTGTCCCATTCATTACGGGTTAGTATCTGCAGCGAAATTTAAGTTTTCACCATTGATTTTAATATTCATTCCCAGTGGGTGTTTAACTGACTAGGTTCACATAATATAAGATATTCTCATCTTAGTTCTGAATGCAAGTTCCTCGTGACTAGGTTGGGAGCTACTGGCATCAAGCATATTTTCAGTGAAGGAAACCAGATGGCTGACAACGTGGCAAAAAGAAGCTTAATGGAAAATTAAAACGAAAATATGTTGGCACATGAATAGCAGCACACGATATTGCAAATGTGACCACTAATTTCTTTCAACATGTGCATATGTTTCATGGTACAGCTAATTGGAAGCTGCATGCTCACAAGATGGTTCTAAGACCATCAAATGCCCAAAATCACAAACCACACAGCAGAAGATTCTTATACACAACATACTTCAACACTGCATCCAATTTGACATAGATTGATACCAAGCAAATCTTAGCCATCATGCAAAGAGTTCTGCTGGGAAATTTCAAATGCTAATTTGGTGTGGTGGTCGATCTATTTTAACTCCCTATATCTTTCATTATAGTGCAACACCTCTAGCTAGTTTTTCACCATTCTTATAAGATCAGACAGCCATAGATCTCCTACAAGTAAACTACCATTGATCTCCTAGCACTAATCAGCTACACTTAATAAAGTACTATAAGCTGGTCTCACTAATCTTAAAGCCCAAAGTAACCCAGGGGCCTTCGTCAATACTATTCTAATTTTAATGGAATTTGTACATCGAATCAAGGATTGTTATCAGACTGAAATGCTCCTCTACTCTCCTTAAATCTCTTTTCTCACTTTAACTTGTAATATTCGAGCTGTGATGCATCTCATGGGACCCACAAGAATACCATGAGATTAGCCTAGGAGCACAACCTGAAAGACATAATCAATCAGAGTACACGGTACCAAAGCAATTTCTTGTATTATCTTATTCACACTTAGGTTTTGACTGCTTCTACCAATAAATAACATCTTCAGATTTTGGGATGGGTGGTACTGAAAAGGGAACAAGGGTGGTACCAAGAAGGGAACTGTGTATTAAGATTGGATCAAAGGATTATCAGAGGAAGCACAATAATATAAGAAGATAAAGAAAAGGAAAGGGAAACAAGCAGAAGGTTAGGGTGTGAAAAATATAGTAACTGACATATTCAAAATTGTAGATGTGTTCATATCTTTAATAGCATTTCTATTGATTTCCAATTTGAAAGAAATGACAGCAGATTCTTCCAGAATACACTAAACGGTCCTAAATCATAATTGACAGTTTCTTACTATTCATTAGGAAAATTCACAGGGAAGCCAGGCACTCCAATTGGCTTTCCATTTCTATTTTGATATTTGCAACACTAGAACTTTACCATATAACACCATGACTGTGTAGATGTAATTGACACCAAAATACATCATAAGTGGCAATAAAACTACAACTAAGGCAAACATATACTTTAAAAGAAGGATCTTTACTTATCCACATGCAATAAGTAGAGACTCAAAAGAAGTGAAAATGACAACCGATGCAAAAGCATATACATTATCAATCATGCAATGGGAAGTGAATCAGCTAGTCAGGATCAAGTACAACTTCAAATAAGTATAAACACCGAGACATAATTATGCTCAAATAGTGCAAACACAGAGTCATAATCAAGTATATGCTCAAACAGTATATACCTCAACCATGAGAACACCAGGCATGATAGGCCTCTCAGGGAAATGACCAGGAAAGAAGTTATCATTGATCGTCACGTTCTTGATAGCGACAGCTGACACTCCCGGATTGTACTCAATCACTCTATCCACTAATAGAAACGGAAAACTGCAAACAATGCAACTTCAGTAACAACCCCATCACATCATTGAAACGATGGTTACAACAGATAAAATTCTTACCGATGAGGCAAAATTTCGCGAATCTGATTGATATCCATCACAGTAGGATATGCTGGGTACCCTACATATAAATAAAGATACAAACTTTAACATTAAAACCAAAAGGACATGTCCTCAAAATCAGTTCTTTTAATTTTTTCCTGTTGCAAATACATTTTGAGCAATTGGTAAAGTTGTCTCCGTATAGGTCACAGGTTCGAGCCGCAGAAATAGTCGCTCATGCTTGCATCAGGGTACGCTGTCTACATCACACCCCTTCCCCGGGCCCCGCATTCATCTTGGAAACAAACAAAACTCTTGAAACACAAAAAGATCAATTCTTTCACAATAATTCCAACATAAAGTCTCCTAAAATAAATTCTAACACTAACAATTAAAATGGAGTAATTACAAAGAGATATGTTCTCAAAACTCAGTTCTTTTTTTTTTCCCCTGTTTTCTTGTCCAAACACATTCTGATTAAAATATCTTTGGAAACAACTACTAAGGTTGATGCCGTGAAAACAACCATTGATGCTTTGCATGGGTGTAGGCTGTGCGGCCCTTCCCCAGACCCCGCATTAATGTGGGATGCTTTGTACAGTGCTAATTTTGTTCTAAAACAAAACACGACTCTCGAAACACACAAAAAAATCAATTCTTTCACAGTAATTCCAACATAAACTATCCTAAAAACTAAATTCAAACAATCACAATTAAAATAGAATAACAACAAAAAGATAATAAAATCAAGAATGGTACAAATGCATACTCAATTCAATTGGGATTTCAGATTTGTTAACTGCATCAGTTTCAGGAGAAGCACAATTGGTGATGAAAATAATTTTCTTGGTTTTTTTCAATTGGGATTTCAAGGAATGTGATGTAGAGACAACAAAAGATTGTTTAAGGATTGATTTGGGAGTGGCATTGTTAAGGTTGTTGTGAGTGGAGAAAAAAGATTGTGATAAAGCTGTAGAAGCCATTGATGAGTGAATGAAACAAGAAACAAAGGTTTCAAAAGAGTGTATTTGAAGATTAAGATATGAAGATTGGCTGAGAAATAGAGAGTCAAGTGTGGAGCATAGGCGGAGCTAGCAACGTTAGTGACAGTTGGGAATTGGGATGTTGAACAAGTTACTATTCCCCGTCACACTTTGTTTGTCATAATTGTAATTTCTACGGTCAAATAAGTTTATTGTATATATTTTTTAAATATTTTGAGTTGTAAATTATAGAGACTTAAACTATTTTTAATGTAGTTTTCAAATATGCAAATATTATTTAAAAAAATTTATATCTCAATCTACAGTCAAATTTATCGAAACAATAACGTAAAAATTTCGTGTAGGGGCCTGTTTGGCGCGCGCTAATTGATTTGTAGTCGTCAAAAATAAATTCGCTAAGAAATAGTCATCTGCGGATAAATCCCAGTATAAATACTGGGAAGCTTCAGTAAACTAACCTCAGTATAAAATACTGAGGCTTTGAACAAGTTTTGTTCAAGGCCTCAGCATTTTGTTATGGGACTTTGTATAAAGCTTCAGTCTCGTAACAAAATACTGGGGCTATAAACAAAACTTGTTCACAGCCCCAGTATTTTGTTATGGGACTAAAGCCCCATAATAAAATAATGAGATTTATCCCTTTGATGGGACCTTTGTTATGGGAATAAATCTCATTATTTTGTTATGGGACTAGTCTGGGGTATTTTTCCAACGCTAATGGAGCTTAAGTGTGCGCGCGAATTTTTGGCTATTCTTAATGAATTTTGAAACGCTGGATAGTCCACAATGAGCGCGTCCAAAAATGGCTACTGATCAAAATTTCCCAACAATAACTATGACAAATAAAGTGGAACAGGGGAGTAATAACTTAGGTGGCTCATCCAATGCAACTACCAAAAAGTTTCACTCAATTTATCTTCATCAAAAGAATTTATGCAACTAGCAATTTTATATGAGATAATTACACTAAAAGACAAGCAAAAGACGAAAATTACCAAAAATGACTTATACTTTCGAATCTTACCCGAGTTGTCACCATTTTCCCGAGATAGCAGTCTGCCGCAAGTTTATACAATTTTATACAAATTTATACACGCGTATAAAATTGTATAAATTTGTATAAGCGTGTATATGCGAGTGAATAAATCTGTATATTAAGGATGTTTATATGAATTTTTACTTTTTTGTGAATGTATTTTTGTATTTCTCTCATTGCTACGCTTTTATCTATGTACATTCATGTATAATTTATTTTTTGGGAGGAGATTTGTTTGTATAAACTTGTCCAAAGAAATGATTTAGACGCAATAAACAATATAAATTCAGTAAAATACAAAAAAGTGACGATGCCACTAGCTGGGGAGGGTGCCTGTCGGCGGCTTAGTGGCTGGGGAGGGGGAGATTTTATAGCTAGAGTGTTTTTTATGAAGGAGTGCTAAAATTTGTAATTTTACGGATGGGCGCTATGCATGAAAAAAAGAAATATGGCCCCATATTTGTAATTTTCGGTAGGGGCTGCCTATTTTTGAAAATTTCCCTTTTTATATTTAAAGTTGTAAATAATTTGGGACACTTACAAAAATACCCACAAAATCTAAAATAATTACAGCCACTATCCATTACTTTCAAATATTACCGGATATACCCACTAAATTATTTACCCACTCTACCCACCCAGACTTGTATACCATAGTTTATGCAGTATACCATAAAGGTATATACCTATAAGACATAACAAAGGTATACAGTAATAAATGCCCTCCAGACTTGTATACCATAATTTATGCAGTATACTTTAAAGGTATACACCTATAAGGCATAACAAAGGTATACAATAATAAATGGGTAGGTTGGGTAAATACTTTTAGTTTTATGGGTAGTATAATTTGTAATGGGTATGACTTGTAAATATTTTAAATTTTATGGGTATAGAGTGTAAAAATCCCATTGGGAAGTTTTCAAAACTAGCCAGCACACACTAAAATATTATCAGGATATGGCCTAAGTTTTGTTTAAACATTCTGTAGCCACACGGTCACGATATTGGGGTATACCATTGGAGTATCAAACTTGTATACCGTTGGGGTATATCGTAAACTTGAAAGGTATACAGTAGAAGCATGGTTATATTGTGATAAATCAAACTTGTATATCATTAGGGGTATACTGTTATTATGGGTATATCAGCTTGGGGTATTCTGCGGCTATGGAATGAAATAGTTTTAGCCAAATGGCCAGCTCGAATAAATATTTTTAATTGTAGCTATTTTTAGTTCAAAATAAAAGTCACTACACATGTAAGGTAAAATCCTTTTTAAAATTTATATTTAAGTTATATGAGTAGTAGTAATCTGGTTTACTTGTAAATTAATTAAACTTAGGCTTCTTACATAAAGTAACATTTTACTTCTCACAATAATAATAACATTACACAACTTTTAAAATATAGAAATACTTATTTTTTTTCAAAGCATAACAAAATACTTATAATGGTGGAAACCCTAAAATCCTTTGCTTCCTCAAGGCAGCCCCTTCGCCCTCTACCCCAACCACCCTGTCGGTTATCGTTGCTAGATTTGTTTTTTTTTCTTTTAAAAAATGTTTATACTTATATGACAAATGTTTCTCCACTATATATACAATGTATATAATAGTCATACATGTGCTATACAAATGAAATACATTCATACAATTTGATGTATGCCTAGTGTATGTAAGTTCATACATAGGACATACAATATATTCAATGGATGAACTAGTGTATGTATAGTATATGCATGTTCATACATACGACATACATTATTTAAACAATGGCATAGTAGATCCAACGTACAGTTATAAGAAAAAATATTTTTCGTTTAAAAAGGGTGTCATCGGTGATGGAAAAGAAGCAGCGCCTGTGACGGAGGAGAGGGCGACCAGATCTGGTTGCGTAACAGCAAGGGTCGACAGCGGAGCAGCCGGAGCTCCATTGCCGACCCTACAGCAGCAACGAACAACAACAGTAAAGCCGGAGGGCGGTGATGATAGGGATTGATGAAGAGACGCTGGCAACGAAGTGGTAGTCGAGGATCGCCTACAACGGGAAAGAAAGGAAGGGCGGTGGCGGAAAACAGTGGGGTGTGTTGGGAGAGAGAATGAGTCCCACAACAAAGGTTCAATTTTTGACTTTCGCCAAAATAGCAAAATTTAACCAAACGACCTCGGAATCCAATTCCGAAAATTGCTACAATTCACAAATGACTATACGAAGCTAACGGAACTTTCGGATCTCTCATCGGAGCTCATTTGCTCAAATCGAGCTCGGAAACCTCTTTAACTCTTTTAAACTTCCGAAACGGGGATTTTATCAAAAGTCCTATCAAACGAGGTCCGTTTTCAATTTTGAAGGTTGCTACATATCATAAATGACGAGACGGACCTAACGGTGCGCTCGGATTTTCCATCGGGGTTCGTTTACTCAAAACGACCAATCGAAACCCCAAATTCCTTTCCGGAATTTCATAAACTGATCCTTTTCTTGAAAACCTATCAAACGAACTCCGTGAGAAAAGAGAATTATGTATTTTTTTTGTTATATTTAATACTAGCATTGTTCGTAATATTGCTATGTTCGATAAAGTATAAAATATTATTATATTTTTTTAAAAATATTTCCTAACACATGATGCAGTAATTTTTTAGAAAGTGAACAAGACCACTATTGCTTTGTCCTCTTAACTCCAATGGATTTCCAGCTCAATTCCCAAATGTCCGGCAACTCTCCGCCGTCCTCCTCCACTTCTTCCACCGTCCAGACACCTTTCACCTCCAATCACCACCACCAAAACGGCGGCGCTCCGGTCAACACCACTGATCCCATGCATTCTTGGTGGGAATCCATTTCCAAAGCACGTTCTCACATCCACCTCCTCTCCTCCCTCCTCCCTTCTTCCGCCGTAGATTCCGCCGGAGATTCTATCTCCGCCTTAGCTGACTCCGACCGCCCCGCAAAATCCCTGTTACTTTCTCATCCAGTTTACCTGACCATCACTTCATCACTCAGTTCCCCTTCTTCCGGGTCGGGTAATGACCCGCTTTGTCATTGGCTTTACGACACTTATGTTTCCTCTGAACCCGATCTTCGCCTCGTTGTACTTTCGTATATCCCCATTTTATGTTCCGTATATTTATACCGTATACATTGTGTTAGTAGTTGTACTAGTAGTACTAGTAGTAGTAGTACTTGTGTTTCAGGTTTTGAAGCTGTGTTACTTGCTATATATGCTAGTGAAACTAAAGCTCGGGGTGGTAAACCTGTGCTGGTTTCGATCCCTGATCTAAAACAGCCTTCTCTTTATCATACCCCAAGAAAATTGAGAAGTGATTCGTTGAATGATTGTAGTAATGTAGGGGTTATGTCCCCGGCTTTAGAGCCACAGGTTGCTGTGAACAGTAGCGTACGCAGGATTTTTTGTCAGCGGTGTCACTTCCATATAGAGACAACAGAAATATTGTAAAAGATTGCACCTAGCAAAAATGGTTTTACACCTCTTAAATTTGTTGAAGATCTAAGGATCGATCCTCACTAATATCAAATTTTTTTAATCGAATACTAAAAGATTCACAAAAATCAATTAAAGTGTAGCTATGGGGATTTGATCTCACTTCATCAAAGAGGATAGCTACACTCCCAACCACTGCATCACCAAGACCCTATAGTCCAAGTAGTGTCACACTTTATTTTTGTAGCAATATACTGCAGTTTTTTCATTTATGTATATATACACTCGGTAAAAATTTTCGATGAAGCAGTGTCCCGTGACCCCCCTACCCCTAAGGTAGTTTCGCCCCTGGCTGTGAAGTCAACTAAACGTGCTTGTATTGTAAGCGTAGCGTTAGATTGTTATTATAAACAGGTTTCACAAATGCCATCTTGGTCTAAATTGGATTTGTGTAAGTTTGTTGCTGATTGGGCTGGTCAAGATTGTCCTTGCGTGTTCGAGTTTGATGGTGAAATTGATGGGAATTCGGAATGTTCTGTTGAGATTTGTGGTAATGGGGAGTTGGAGGGTAATAGTGAAGAGTTGGAGAAATTGGAAATTGAGAATGGGTGTGATGGATTGAGGCTAAAGGGTGCGAGGATTCCACTTCCGTGGGAGTTATTGCAGCCTGTGATAAGGATCTTGGGACATTGTTTGTTGGGTCCTTTGAATGGTGAGGATGTGAAGGATGCTGCTTCTCTGGCTGTGAAACGATTGTATGCAAGGGCTTCTCATGATTTGGCTGCGCAGGCGATTTTGGCAACTCGGAGTCTGATCCAACTTGATAAAAGAGGTCGTAAGGAAGCTAAGCTAGCTGCTGCTGCTACAACTGTTATGTCAAATGCTAACACACCAAGTAAAGCTAAGAAACCGGAGATCCTTTTGGTTTCGAAATGACTGCAGTGTTATCTGATGGTTTGACTGGTTTTTCGCTTACTATTCTTTTGTTATCCATGAAGAGTTGTGTAGATTATATTATTAAGTATATTGTTGTATTTTAATGTAATTAGACCTTGTTTGATTTTATAAGTAGTAGTAAATGTCTAATGATGAAGAAGTTCTGTATGATTTTGAGTTTGATATGGTGACTTGCTTGCGAGCTTTGTAATTACTGTTTTTTGCATTTGTAATTGCTGTTTTTGCATTATTTACTGCCACTTCTCTAATGGATTACATTTTATTCATCAGCTTCACCTATCGCTTTTGTGTCTATCAATGTCTTGTTCTTTTACCTTTGCGACTTTAGCTGCTAAAAACTAGTGGACATTGTCTTTCTTGGGCAACCTCATTAGCTGGGTAAGTACATATCTATATATTTCCTTACTTATGGAATTCCTTTAGTTGAATGTTCACATTGTGCTCGTTTATGTCATATGGTTATATTGGTAGATGAATTATTTTAGAATTATGATTGAATGGTCGAACAGTGTTATCCTTGAGAACTTTATCTATTTTCTGTTTTAGCATTAGTAGCTCTCCCAATACGTATAGTAACCTTTAGCTAACTTCATTCTTTAATCTGCAATTTTTTATAGTCCTCTTTAATGGCAAATTGAGAGGTGATTGTGTAAAATTATTGTCAAAAATAATGGAACTTCTGTATATATATATATGGAGGTCACCAAAAATATTTGATTGTAATATTCTACGGCTTAACGAAACATCAAGTGTTTCCTGTGCTAGGGATATGCACATCGAATATATACTCCATAAACATGTTGTTCCATTTTATATGTGGAGAAGATAAATGATGAAGTTTCTGCTGCCGGCCTTTGATATTTCTCAGTTTCTCATATCAATTAATATTTTCTTCAAGATATTATTTGATATGTGGATGATTAAGATGATAAATTAGGCTAACTTTATCAAATAGTTGAACCTTTTATTGCTTAGTGAAGATGCAGCACTCAGTTGAAAGGAAGGAAAATTATATCTGTGATTTGCTTCTGTGGTTTTATTTTTTGTGTGAAAGATTATAACTTGATTTACTAGGGCCTTTTGAGAGTTAGATGTTGAAAGAAGTGTAGTGTTTGCAAACTACAAACCAGTGAATGAAGTGTGGCCAAATTCTTATTCTGTAGTTTGGCTGTTAAAAGTCTTGTCCTGTTTTAAGCTTTCAGTAGATCTTTTTTGAAAGTGCAGGTGGGATTCTGGGTATAACCCGAGTTATGCTTCATATATATGCATTTTAACTAGGAGTATGTTGTCTCATTCTTTGATTCAGTGCTTCTAAACACTTCCTTAGTAAGGAACTAGCTGAAGCTACATACTTTGAAGTACTTGTTACCAACGGAGTTGTCCTGCCACATATGTAGATTCTGCATATTATTTTTGTCGTTCTGATATAGCAATTGGAACAGAATTTCACTCGTCGAAAGGAAAAGTAAACTTGGGGTTTACAATGTTACTTATTTGTATCCTCTGCAAGTGCAAGAGGATTTGTTTGATCACTCATCTGATATTCAGCTGCTTCCCTCTTCCTTATGAACAAACAAATTAACTAGTTATCCATTAACTAGTTATCCATTATTTTGCTTTAACTGCTTTCTTCCGCTTATTTTCTTGCCCTTGCCCTGAGTTGAAAGTGCTTACCTCCCAATTACATAGTGTGTGTGCGCGCGCGTGCACGCTCATGGAGAAAGTCTCATCCATGTTAGAGCTACTGACGGATTATTTCCAGCAGATGTGTGGTGATGCTGATCTTGAATGATATGTATATGCTTGTTTATCTACAAAATGTGACTCGCAAGGGTAGCTGAGTTGGTTCAGCACAGGGCTTGCTTAGTGCGGTTTAACTCTTCTGTGTGGTTTGCAGGCTATTGCATCAGGAGCGAGGTTTATCTAAAGCGCATCCGAAGGGTAGAGGCTGCGGGTTCCTTTGTCATAAAAAAAAAACTACAAAATGTGTACCTTTTTTATGCAAATGGTATTCGGCTTGTAAATGAGTTCGGTCTTATGTTTTTTTGCTGCTTTCCTCTTCGTCCTCAATTCCATTGGCATGGAAAGTTTATAACAAGGGATCTTGATGCGCAAGAGAGTATTTTCAAACCAATAACTCCATACAGAGTACCTTATTAGTTTAAAAGAGAGTAAACTCGAGCCTCAATATTGGTATCGCCATTGTTATTCCCTGGTTCTTCAGTTTCTCTGTAGCTAACAGCTTCATAACCAATAATGTTGGCTATTTCATCAAGTCTCTGAGGCTCAATCCAATGATTATTGCTGTCCTTCGCCGAATTCTGCATTTCAACTTCTTATCAACCACTAGAATAGGGAGGAAATATGAATGATAACTAAACATTGATCTTTTTGATAGCTATTGTTAGGCCAGGCATAGAGCTGAGCTGGTTTGGAGCTCAACTCCACTTGAATGTCTTTTAGCTCAGCTCGGTTCGTCCAAATATCGACTCGACTCGATTAGCTTGCTTTATCATGTAATTTTATCATTAAAATATAACTTTCATTCATTATGTTCGATTACTAAATAAACTAAAGTCTAAATATTTAATGAATATTTGATAAACTTGTTAAACCTACTAAAAGGAAATTTTAATATTATTTTTTATATTATTAAGTATGGGGACACAATTAAAAAAAAAGCTGGCTTGGGTTCAGTTGGGTCTTCTGTCAAGTTCTAACAAAACTCGGTTGAGCTCGCTCATACTCAGCTCGTTATGGGTCAAGTTCTAGCATTCACTATTGGCGTTTTCAGTAAAAATGAAAAATTTAAAGCAAAGAAAATCAAAAACATATTCTATCAGAGGTTTGATTCGGTTGAAGAATCAAACCAAAATGACTATAAAGTAACATTACTTAATAAGCTTTTATGACCATGAACATTTATTTTGTATAGTGGGGATCTCTATTCTTTATTTAACTTAAAATTCTCATTTAACAATTATTGAAAAGTGCTTGCAACGACATAAAATTTACGAGTATGTCATATTTAGTATAACAAATTTCAAAAGTTTATAATATTGTAGCAATATTAGTTTTAAAAGTTTTAATTTTTTTCTTAAACTTCGTAATAAGTAAAGTAGGTTCACGTAATTGAAGGAGCGCATATACTTATTTCCCTTCGTCCCAATTTCTTTATCATAGTTCAAATTTAAAAGGTTAAACGAATTTTTCTTTAACCATAATTTCTTAAATATATAAATTTTACTGACTAAAAATTTTATGTTCAAATTCACCATCCAAATTTGATTGTCGAATTGTAAGTATGACAAACAAAGTGGAACGAAAGACCTCGACTTTTTTAGAACAGTTCCGGTCAAGACATGCAAGGCGCCCCCCAGCCTTCCAACGGGAAAGACTTCAACATAAAAGTCATTTCCATTCTTCCTGTTCCCCCGGCAGACTTATGCTCGGTTGAAGCTGGATTTAGAAAGGATCAACAGCCGTGCATATATTCTATTTTAAGGACAAGAAATATTGGATTTAATACGTGGACCAATGAGGTGCCGTAAACAGATCATTTCCTAACCCTCTATTTTCGTCCACAAATTTGATACGAAGCTTTTAAGGCCACAAATTTGATACGCGTTGCCACGTGTAATTCCACGTAATATTTAAATATATACATATTCATGAAATTTTCAAAGCAAACAAATAAATTTCTCATTTCTCCCTTAAGGTAATTTTACAATATTAATTTTCCAGCGATTTATTGATCTTCAGGTAATTTTTCTTAATATATTTATAATTTTGTTGTTACTTTTAATAGCCTGTGAGCTTATTTGTTGCTATTTTATTGAATTATTTATGTGATATACTCTCTTTAATTGATAATTTCACTTAGTTGAATTCGATTTACTACTTTTTATTGTTGATTTGTGATTTAGAGGTAGATCCAGTCGATTTTGAATATTCATGTGTTATGTAAAATTATGTTATTAAGAACTTGAGGTGTCCGTGTCAGCTTGCGTGCACCTCGACTCGTTCTACAGGGTACCTGCTACCTCCCATAGGTACAGGGTAATTTTGTTGACTGAGGTTTCACTAATGGAAAGAAATCACCTAGTGTTTTTGTTTCTCGTTAGTCATGGTGTTTGAGCCTGTACATCTCGACTAATTCCACAGGTACCTACTAGCTCCCGCCAGTATAGGTACTGGGTAACTTTGCCGACCGAGGCTTAGACTAATCGAAAGAACTCACGTAGTGTGTTTGTTTCTCGCTAGACTTAGTGTTCGAGCCAGCTTGTGCATATCTCGACTAGTTCCTCAAAGTGCCTGCTACTTCCCGCCAGTTTAGGTACAGGGTAACTTTGTCGACCGAGGTTTGAACTAATGGAAAGAAATTACCTAGTATTTTTGTTTCTCTCTAGTCATGGTGTCTGGGCAAGCTTGTGCACACCTCGACTTTAATTCTAGATTAGCATCAGCAATCATTCTACTTTCATCCCATGTTTGTCATTTTTCAAATTTAACTTTTAATTCTTGTCTTGATGAACTCATTTTATATGTCTTATCTGCAGTTACTACAGTCTACTGCTAAAATTCTGGTATTACAGCTAGAACCTAAAGCTTGGGACGAGTTTTGTGATAGTGATAATCATATAGTGCAGTATCCAAGCTGTGGAGTCGTCACTGGATTCCTTCCAAGAGTGATAGCCTTGCAAGGAGGTGGTTTTATCAAGTGTTGTGCGATTTCGATCTACGGTTAAGTATTCTAATCAGCAATAGGAGCAAACAAGCAAGAAGAAGTTGCTGATTAAATAGTAGAAGCAGCATAATGTTAGAAGCGGACTCATGGGCTGATGCACCTGATTGTGTGTTTCCTAATACCTATAACATAAACTCAGTCAAGGAAGTTTCAAGTTTAGCATCTGAAGATTCAGGGACGTTTCATTATTGCCTCGGACATGAAAAAATAGACTCCATTGACAGTGAGTTGTGCCAAAATCTGGATAACAAGAACGCTTCGGTTGGGGAAAACTCATGTAGCTTTCCACTTGGTCCGATTTCTCAGCCAGATGATCTCAGCTTTTTTCACAACAACTATGTGGATAAAGACACTAATGATCTCTCATATTATAGCTGGTCTGAGATGGGGAACTTTGAGGATGTTGACATGATGTTCAGGTAATGCTTTTTTCATATTCAGTGAGATGAAGATTCTCCATTATCCTTTGATTTTCTTTTCTAAGGAGCTCTATTCAACTTACGTAATATTCTCATATTTTCCAGCAGTTGTGATTCAACGTTTGGACTTGGAGCCGGCAATGAGGATGACCTTGGCTGGTTTTCATCATCTGATACTATTGAAGGATCTGGAGATGGATTGAGATCAGCTTTTAAGTTTCAAAATCCAGCATCCACTGCTCTGGCGAACGTCTCTGGCAGACTTGAAGTTCCAAGAACAAAGGAGACGGGCGGTTCAGGTGGTGATTCTGGCACTAAAAATGAAGCAGTCAGCAATGATGGTAATTTATGGCCCTCGCAGAAAGATGAATTGGGTAATCTGAGCCATCTGTCTTTTGTGAATGGATCAAGTAATTCAGAGTGCAAAGTAGTACCTCTAGAGAAAGTATAGTTCTGTCTTGGTGTACTTCAAATTCTTCTCTTACTATTGCATTCTGTGTCGGGTTATGCCTAAGGTGGTTGGAATAAGAAAGTACAATTTAGTGATACTCCCAGTTGAGATTTTGAATAAACATCAACCGAGGATCAGCAGTAGTGTGTAATGGTAATTTAAAAATGATGGTAGTTCCACGTAACATGATTTTTTCTTTGTGCGCGCGGGGCATATTTATGTAGAATTGAGATCTCATAGCCTTATAACGTGCTCAACTCATCCTGAAACTAGTGCACTAGTACTAATTTAAATTCTTTCCAAGGTGTGGTAACTTGTGTTGATAATTTATATCATTATGCATTACTTAATTTGTGATGCATGGACTTTCTTATTGTTTATTCTTATTAGATTGAATCATCGTGCCAAAAGAGTTTGGTGCATTCATCTTGATTGTTGTTGCATAAAGATAGTCAACAATGATTCCCCCTCTTATTAGTTTTTGCTCATGTGGTTCTCGACAGATTAATATAAATAAGAAGCAGGCAGATCACCAGAATCTATTGAAAGGAAAGAGAAAAGGAGTTTTTCTAGAAAATGGGGATGCGTTGCATAACATTGATGGCCTTGTAGAAGAGGGAAAACATTTTACTGAGGCCACTAGACCTAAAGACAACTTGATATCGTCGGGTATTCAGCAGCAAAATGAAGCTAATGAACCTGAGAGTGGTTATTTATGTAGTAGCTTCTCTTACATGTCTGATTATAGTTGTTCAGATCAGACTGTCCTTCACCCAACTTCATTGATTACTGAATCTGGAAATAATGGTTTCATGTTGCCCAAGGACTGCCATGCACCAAATCATGTGCAGACTATGCAGAGGTCTCCTGATCCTTCTTTTCAGATGGCTACTGTCAGAACAAGTGAAAAGAAGGTGGAGAAGCTACTGCAGCATTCTGGAATCAAGTTTGAAAATAGTGATGATCTTGAAGGCATTACCACTAGAACTCCAGCAGAATTAGGTTCCTCAATTGTAGCAGAGAGCACTTCCATTAGTTCTGGGTTCGATGAAGTTGCAGAAGAAGCTGCTGGTGTTCATCAGCTTCAACGTGTCACGGGACGGGTAAAGATCCCCTCTATGAAATGCATATCTTTCAGTCTTGTTTGGTGATGAATTTATTACAGTGAGCTGGAAAAAATAATTTAACATTATATATCCAGCAAGCCTTAGATTTGATGGTCAGGACATTCCTCTATGAAATTAATGTGTTTTAATCCTGTTTGAAGATGAGTTCATTACTTTGTGAGGGAAATTCTATTTATCTTACATGTCTAATAAACCTTACATTTGATGGTTTCAAATCTGAAGCTAATATATTTTCTTGTTCTAGGAATCATATAATATGCTACAAACATTTTACATGTTGCTGTGGTTTAGATGGATACGGTATGATAAAGGTTTGTAGTTACACACGCTTACCTATACACATTCATTAGGGAAATGTTCCATTAGAGAGGTCTAATGTAGCATTTGCAGAGGTTTTAAGCTTTTGGCATATATGAGTCAGGGCGCATATCACTGTTGGAAGCGTATTAAAGCTAAACTGTTTCATTTCCCACCATCTGGTTGCATGCATATGCTGCTTCTTTATTGGGTAAATCTCAAAAACTTTGAACTGCATGAATTTTGTTACCTTATTTGCTTGAATTATTCAAGTCTAAATCCACTTTGCCTTTGACGAGCTGTAGCAGTTAGGAGTGTTTTTCAAGTTTTACAAGGAGTTAGAAACTTAACTGATTCCCAGTATTTTCTATTTTGTAGAACTCATTATGTTTTACATTGTTGGTTTAGTTGGATATAAGGACGAAACTATGCATAAGGGATAGTTTGTACCGGTTGGCTCGGAGTGCTGATCAAAGGCATAGAGAGGCTAATGTCAGTAATGACTCCGGAGATGGTGGAGATACAAGCCAACAGTTGATTAGTGAAAGGACAAACAAGTATGAGTATTTCTTGAGCACTAAACACATCATTCTTCTCAAAACATCTCATCATCTTGACTCAGTTGTATGTTAGATATTTTGTATGTTGGACAAATATCACATGTATAGTGTTTGACACCTTTTATGGGTGTGTTTTATATTCGTCAAATTATCAAGTTTTCGATGTATCTCAAAAGTTGATCATTTTAATTTCTCATCTGATTAGTCAAGTGTCTTTCTAATTCCTTAGAATGCAGTTCCTGATCTTGTTTGTTTTCCCCTCTTTTTTCAAATTTCTAATATCTTAAAGAACCCCATTTTCACAAGTTTAGCAAGGTATCTTAATGGACAGGATGGTACTATAGGAGCATGTCTTTTATACAAAATGATGTTGGTAGGTTTCATTTGTCCTTTTTTGGTTGACCAAATCATAGTTGTTAGTGAAGATTGCAGAAATTAGATATTCCTCTTTATCTTCATATTGGTTTTCAGAAAGAAAGAGGGGGTTGAGTTGGCCATAGCGAAAAACCAAGTCAGCAAGTTAGGGGTCTTCATCTTTTTATTTTTGGTTGGGTGGGGGGTGGGGGAAGCAGGAAGCGGGGAGGTTGTGGTTGTTTTGGCGGACGGCATAGGTGTGATAGATTCCATTTGTATTGTTTCATTATTCAGAGGTCACATTATTCCATGGTCAGATGTCTAATGGCTTGTGTTGCAGGCGGAAAGGGTATATGGATATGGAAAGAGAGACAAACCCTGTAGATCGATCTATGGCACATTTGCTCTTCCTCAGGTCTTCGGTCTCATCTGTAGCTCCGTGATTTCTTGGCTTGAGGTCCCCTTCCATGGTAAGCTTTTCTACATTTTAGCAACATTCATGTTCGACATTCTTGTGGATCAAACCTTATCCTGCAAAGTGAATGAACAGATTCAACGTCTCTAAGCTGGGAGCTGAGAAATTGATTCGTCATGGAGACGAACGGTGGTGTCTACACTAATAATTATGTTTCGTTGTGTATAGAATTTATCAACAATATGTACAAGGTATTTTACGAGCTTCTTCAATGCTTTATCGGAGATGTTTCCAGTCCATTTTGGTGCATCTCCTTTTAATGGGCTCTCACAATCAGTTCCATATTTGTGAACAACGCTTTAACTTGCAGGATCCATGCTCTGTAATCCATTCTTCTGTGTACAGATTTCAAACAATTTCCATCTGAGAACAGAGTATTTCTGTAATTCTGATATCTGCATGCCTCGAATTAGTTTCATTACATGCATTTTCTTTTTCTGGTGTGTAGGAAGTACGTTTATGTACATGGTTCCTCTTCCTTTTTTAAGTTGGTGAGTTGAATTTTCTTACATGAAAACAACAAACAGTTTTTAGACATTTTTTCGCTGAAAATTAAGTACTTTTATTTGGCAAACTCACTCAGCAACCTGCTAGCCAAATCCAAGGCGACTTGTTTTCCCCTATCCACCAATTTAATGGAGAAAAAAAGAAAGACAATGGAATTGCACGGCAAAAGTACACGACTACTTCAAACAAGTACCAAGAAACAGATCTGTTGAAATGTTATACATCTTGAGAAAAATGAACAAAGTGGCAAAAGAACAGCATGATGTCGATTTAGCTGCAACGCCTAACCAGAATCTATATCACAGGCCATCCGCGTTAAACAGATAGTTGCAAGATTACTGCATAATTAGACCACTGCGGGAACTACTTATAATTGCACCAACTTGTTTAGGACTACTCTAATCAAATTGCTGGCGCAGTTGCATTTCTGTCTCACTCTTCCATGTTGCATGGGAAGACTGGCCTTTCATCCTCTTATTCTTCTCCTTGTCTTTGACGGTAGAACCCTTCTTCTTAGCCGACTCTTGATCAGTGTCTTCAGGGTGATCACCGCATGCCGGGCACACTATCCCCCTGTTGTGCGAGTATGTTTTGGGAATTCCACACCTCAAGCACAGCCTAATACAAGATATGTTTCATCACAAATAGATAAATCATCAAATCGTAATCAGTACTCTCAAGAAAAAGAACTAGCACACATTTAAGTGACATCGTTACAAAGAGATGTATAATCCTCACACACATCCTAATGCAGCATATACTTCATCCAAAAGAAAAAAGAAAAAAGAAAAATTTGTGGTGTCTAGAGAAAAACTAAGAGTACATACTAGGTAATCACAAATAGAGGTACGAGTCTTACTTTGCAGGGACTGCCCTACCCTGGAGGGCACAAAGATTTAAAATGGGATTCATAATTTTGCCATTGCAATGAACACTTTTGAAAGTTCCAAACTAATAAATCTAGATAGACTATGACCAAATTCTTCCAGTCCAACGCAAAAGCGGTTAATGGAAAAACATAAGCTCACTTATTGTCATATCGTCTATGACATTTTTAATTAGGGAGACACAAGCACTGTTGCTAAGATGGGGGTTTACTTGAATTGCAGGTACCACATATAAGTAATAAAAAATAGCCACAATGAATTAGCAGGACATACCATGCTAGGTTACTCTAGGCTCCTTTTTTTTTTCTTTTTTTGGATAAAGTACTTAAGGATATCATTTTCCCAATGGTTTTGTATTTATGTTTTTACTGAGGACTGTCAGTGTGCCATCACAGTTGATAATCGTATATACATCAAAGATGAAAACAAAGAATAGAAAGCCCTTCTTGCAGACTCTGTAGCTGCTGCTTCTCTGCAAGTTGTCTACCTAAATTTGGTTAACTTATCAAAGATCACAGTATCACACAAAGGAACTGAGCAATGGTTTAATAGATTCAGACTAGCTATCACGTCTGATCTTGTTTGTTTTTTTTCCCGTTTTCATTTTGGTGATATGAGTCCAACATGAAAAGAATGGAAAGTTTTCAGCTTAAAAACGGCAAGATAAAATCTCACAAATCATCACCACTTAATACAAGGAGAGACAATGTAAATGCTGAACCAAGCGAAATCTGTTAAATAGGAGTAACATTCTTTTTAACTGATAACAGAAACTGTATAAAAAATCAGTCTCATAACACAAAGTCTAAGCGTTAAATAATTCTGGTTTTCTGTGGTAGGATTGTTTATCTTAGTTTATAACCCCTCTCCGCTCCCTTTATGTTATTGATTTTGTCCATTAAACAGTTTAATAACTTAGTTTTGCTCACACATTTTGTTGGCAATAGTATATTAAGAACCGGAGTGAGTTTGTTTGTAAGTAATTTCATTGAAAGGCATCAAGAAGATGCAATTTTACAAAAGAGATAATGTTAGCTCAAGTACATGAAGAACCCATGATAAGTTCAGGGAGCTAACAAATTCCAAAAAGAACCAGAGTTTGTTTATAAGGTTAAGAAATAACTCACCTGACACTGTAGTTCAAACTAAGAGCGATAAAGGGGTTTGGAAATCACAAGATTCTGTAAGGTGTATGAAATTCTAAACATGAAGTAGTATGTCAACTATCAAATATCTATTGATAGAACTTAGAAGTATCCAAAATATTATACAACATTCAGAAACTGTCTCATGAAGAAGTAATAGAGGAAACATTCTAGTTTCCCTCTTTTCTGTTTTCTTTTAAAGATTTCTTTTGTATTTGTTTTTTTTTTTTTTTGGGGGGGGGGGGGGGGGGGGGGTGTACCAATACACATTTTGTTCATATTTGTACTTGTCAAAAGTGTCGACGTCAAGGGCTAGTGAAATGATAGAAGTGGAGGATGGTATCACGGAGAGTGCCACAATGTCGAATTGCATATTACAGTTCCATTGAAATGATAATCCATACCTCAGAAGCTCTGCTGCGTCTTCTGCACCAGGATAGCTGGCAGTTGGCGCAGGTTTGCTTCCCTGTACGGTACCAACAGAAACATTTGCTTGACCAGTGGCTGTCCTTGGGATGCCCCCATCAACATCACTTCTCACCCTCTCATGGATTCCTACTAACTGAGGCTTTGCCTCCACTACAGCACCTATTAAGGTAAAACATTGAACAGGAAAATGTAGAAACCAGGATTAAAAATTATCTACCATCGTCAGAATATACGAACAAATAGCTTCACAGTAGTTGATAAAGTCATTCACTTTATATTGCAACCTGGTGCAAAATTTTGACATTCACATGCCCCGTTTTAAAGGAAAGACGTCAGCATATCAGTGTTGGAGAAATAGAGTTTCTTCTTGCATGTATTTCTAGACCTTTGATGATTAGATGCTGGCAAAGTAGAAGCATAGGAATGCAAACAGGCCCCAACCAGACTTACGAACTCTATATCAATAAGCTATTTAAGTTGCATTTGCTTTGGGTTTCCTATGCTATCGGTACAACGTTAAACAAAGACATATAAGCCACTATAACAATGCTGGTTTTCCTAATAAGTGTCTGTCTTCTGGTCTCACTTTCTCTGTTTACCCCATATTATTTGCTTTCTCCTCAAATTGATGCTTAAAGATACTTTTCTTGCTCTAATTTGCAAACTGTAATGTGTGAAGATAGTCCGATCATAAAAGATTCTCAACAGTAGTTACTGAATACACTTTAGGTATAACATTACGTTCTTGGCTTTGCCAGTAAGACTTGGCCTACAAACTATCAGGCTTTTCGTTTTACTCGGTGAGCTGAGATTTGGTAATCTAACAACTATAAGATGCCTTATATAGGTTTTCCTCACCATTACTAAACCAGTTATCAATTTTGCAACAAAACATTCACAAATGGTACTGATCTGGAAAATGATAATTCCTCCCGCTCTCTAGCTTGCGCGCTCCTCGACTAATTCCACACGATACTTGTTACCTCCCACCCGCACAGGTACTGAATAACTTTGTGAACCAAGGCTAGATGGATCAGGAGAAATCACCTAGTGCTTTTGTCTCTACTGAACTTCAAACGCAATACCTCATGGTTCTGCTACCTCATTGGCCCCTAGGCCACACCCTTGGGTCCTAAGCCCTAATTTGTCTTTTTAAGAATGTAAAAACTAGGAAATGCGATGTCGAATCAGATTAGACCTTCATTGAAGATGATTTAAGGTCAGCAGGTATGAGGGAGAGGGAGAGAGATAGAGACAATGAAGAGTAGCGTGTTCTAGAAGTTTTGGAAATGAAAGCTCAGTTCATTCATTGTATAAAGCGTGATAATGAGAGCTCTTATAATGAACATCTTCACTACTGGGAGAAGGCTTCTATGTAGTCAACGCAGCTTGTTGAGTATATCCATTCACTACTAACCTAGGTTTGAATCTCTCCACGGTTCCATCTGCTTTGTCCTTGATTTTATACACCCCATTTCCCTCTTTTCAGGTGGTAATCTTACCAAATTCCATGTATTGTTCGCATGTAATGCCTCAAATGTCTTGTGTCATTGCTGCTTGCGAATCAGGCTTCATAGCTGCCTCCTCATATGAGCTTGGTTCACAGTCATGAGATATGTTCTTCACAGGCTGCTTGCTATCATGGCTTAGAACATTGAAGGATACTCGCCGAGAATTTGAGGACAAGGCAGAAAGTGGAATAGAGCTCGACATATTGGAGATAAAGAGGACTGATTGGACCGACTAGTTTGACCACCTTCCAAATTTGGAATAGAATAGACATAGTCTCTCAAGTATGGAGGAGTCTCATGTGTTCTTAAAGGCCGGTAAGTGTCAAGGTTTTGGTGTGATGGTCAATGTGTGTTCATATCTATATCTGAATGAGTTGAGTGACTAATGTCAGCATTGTCACTATTGGGATGAACTAGATGATTATCCCTGAAGGACCGCAAAATCCATATTAGGCTCAAAGTGGTAATCAAAGTTTGAGTTCATCATGTTCAAGACTGAAGGGAAAAAAAAGTGTGTGTGTGTTTAAATCGTTTGACTTGACCGACTAACACACGCCCACTTGCAAGTTGCAACCAACTAACCATAGCTACTCACTAACTACTCTTAACTAATTGTGTACAAGTGTGTAAGCCAGAAGTAAACCTCTTACAAATAGTTACATAGTATATCATATCGATAAAGAAAATTAATAAAGTATGAGTAGAATGAAACAGATGTAAAGGATACATCTAACCAATTTCAACTAGTTCGAATTCGATATCAAGGCGTAATAACAGTTGATGTTACACGAATGAATTCAACGAACATTGTAGAGTAAAAACACAATACATTCTATCATATTGAATTAAGTAATTACCAGCAGGCAAATCATTCTTCTTCCTGCTGTACCTACGACGTCCGTGACTCACATCAACGTCCTTTCCAGCTTCCTCAACACTGTTGTTCAAAAACTCCGGTGGCCCTGAAATCTCCAATCATTTCACCAACATAAATGTTTCAAACTGCACTTCCACAATTACAAAACAAAATAATATACTAGTAATTACTCCCTCCGTTCCAATTTATGTGACACAGTTCAGAGTATGAGGGTCAAAGTCTCTAACTTTGACTGTAAATAAAGCGTACGAGGCACAATAATTATGCAACCACAACACACCCAGTGGGGTCTGGGAAGGTGAGAGGCTCTGGGAAGGTGAGAGGCTGTTTTAGATATATGCAGACCTTACTCCTACCTTGGATAGAGAGGTTGTTTCTGATAGATCGTAAATACAGAGTATGACGAACAATAATTTATGAATCAAAATATTTATAAAATATGTAAAAAAAGGAAAACGTGGTTAAAGAACCAGCTCGTAGACTCTCCAAATAGTAACTGCGTCACATAAATTGGAACGGGGACAAGTAGTAATTAAAAAAGCAGAGTGGGAGTACAATTATACTAACATAAAGACTAAATATCGAGGTACACACAAAGCACCAATAGCAACAAATACAAAAACACCAGCTCGTAGACTCTACAAATAGTAATTGTGTCACATAAATTAGAACAGAGACGGGGAGTAATTAAAAAAAGAAAAATTTATGAGAATTTACTCACTCCATTCTAATTTATGTAACACAGTTCACAGTACGAGAGTCAAAGTTAACTTTGACCATAAATAAATACTCCCTCTGTTTCAAAAAGGATGAACCTATTACTATTTGAAATGTTTGACCACATGTCTTACAAATATTTTCTAATTATTTTGAATTGTTAACTATTGTGACTTATAGTATTTTTCATGTAGTTTCTAAATATGTAAATTTTATTTCAAACAATTTAAAAATTCGATGCGCAAATTCCCGGTCAAAATTAGTCAATTTGACCCTCGTACTCCGCAAAGGTTCATCCTTTTTGAAATGGAGGGAGTAGTACAGAGTCACAATAATTTATAATTTAAAATATTTATAAAATATGTACAAACACGTGGTCAAATAACCCGCTCGTAGACTCTCCAAATAGTAACTGTGTCACATAAATTAGAACGAACGGGGACGGGGAGTAAATTAAAAAAAAGGGAAAATTAAGGGAATTTACTTCGGAAAAGACGTCAAGAGCTGAAGGAAGCAAAGATGAAGAAGAAGGGTTAGGGCTAATAAAGGGTTTGTAACGGTTCCGCGAAACGACGTCGTTTTGTTCGTCGTCAGAGGATGAATTCTCGTACTGAATTTGTTGTTCTTCTTGTTCTTCTTCCTCAGCTGATGAGTAGCCTTGAATTAGCGACAAACTCATTGTTTAACAGATCTGAAAAGTAGACTACAATTGCAAAATTGTCCAAACTGTTTGGCCAATATATGTAAAAGGTGTTTATGTTCTATCGGAAATAGTCTTTACACCTTGGCGGGATGTTGTTGTTGATTATGATTAGAACAAATAATAGAAAAGGAAGAGAAGGAGATGTTTATATTTATAGTTGAGAGACAAATTAGTTAAATTAAAAAGAGTTATCACATGTGTGGAGATTTCTTTTTTCGGACGGGGTAAAGAGAAAAAATATATACTTAAATTGGGACAGAGTAAGTAGTAAATACCAATTTTGATATTTATTTCTTCAAAAAGTAAAAACGTTTTCTTATGTTTCTAGGAAGAAATTGTAAGTTATCTTGGAAAAACTACCCCTTTTTTTATACGCAAACAACTCAAACTTTTTAAAAAGTGATTTTCTGAAAATAATTATTTTTAGCTTCCCAGAAGATTATTCAAAGTTCATGATGAAGCACATAAAGTTGTCTATGCCTACAGTCCAGGCCTGGGCATAGAGCGAGCGAGCCGAGCCTAACCGAACCCGAGTTGAACTGAGCTTTATACATATCGAGCTTAGCCGAGCCCGGACTGAACTGAGCTTTATACATATCGAGCTGAGCCGAGCCCGAGCCGACCTTTGCTAGAGTTTGACCGAGCCCGAGCCAACCTTTTTTCATGTGTCCCCATACTTAATAATAAGCCGAGCTTGATCGAGCTTTAACCTAGCCGAGCCGAGCCCTACCTATAATGCAATTAAACCAACGAAATATAAAAAACAATGTTGCTGCCCAGGATCGAACTGGGGACCTTCAGTGTGTAAGACTGACGTGATAACCACTACACCACAGCAACTTGTTAATATAGGTACACAAAACACATTTAAATTTGAATTCAATGAAAATTATAAAATAGTTGCATAACAATAATGGAGTATAAGATGTCTATATTAAATCTTAACTGAATAGAACTCAAAAACCCAATTTCAATGATTATGAAAAACCAGAATAGTCAAACATGGGTGTACTACTTTAACAAATACTCTTACACTCTAAAAGGACAAATGGTCAAAATTGTCACTAGACGATTAAAAATAGTTCAATTATATCACGTCACTGTCCTTACACCATCATCTCAAAAGTGCCATTAATAACTATAGCTTCTCAAGCCAATATATTAGCAAGCTCATGTTAAGCTTACTCAATGCTATTCATTAAACTAGTCGTAACATCTTTTAAGCAAGAATAAGAATTCATTTTTTGCTTGTCCATTTTAGCAAAAAGCATAAGAAATTATTGAACATTGACCTTAAGAAAAATAAAAATGTAATTTTATGCATTCAACATCAACCTCCCATGGTTTAGTCATTCTCAATTTCATTTTTCATCACTTCATTGAAATCATGCATGCTAGGAGATCACCACAAAATCAAATAGGACATAGTATAAACAAGCAATCGAAGTCGACTGTCACTTTGTTCGGAATGAAATTATCGGAGGAATCATTCGTCCCAGCAATGTGCCTACGACCACACAACTTGCTGATATTTTTACGAAGGCGCTGGGACGTGCCCAGTTCGAATACTTCCTTAACAAGTTGGGCATAAGGAACCCTCACGCTCCAACTTGAGAGGGGGTAATGAAGGTTATATTGTGAATAGATTAGATATGTAAATAGTTAGTTATGTAAATTGTATATTGGGCCAAGCCCGTTAAGTTTAATTGGCTCCTAAGTTAGGTTTAGGTTTTCTCTAGGTTTTCTCTTGTATAAATAGGGGACTCCCTCCATCAATGAAAGCAAGAGTTTTCACCCAAATCTTATTCCTCTTGTGTGAGTGTGTTCGGTTTTACATGTTCGGTTTCTTGGTGTGTTCGGTTTTACACTGTAAGAACAGCTTGGGCGAGAAGGCCAACATAGGAGGCAAAGCTTTGGACGAGCTCACCTCCAAAGTCGTCGTCATTGTTAGCCCGACTGGCGGGATTGAGATGGTCAAGGATAACACTGTAAGAACAGCTTCGTCATTGTTAGCCCGACTGGCGGGATTGAGATGGTCAAGGATAACACTGTAAGAACAGCTTGGGCGAGAAGGCCAACATAGGAGGCAAAGCTTTGAACGAGCTCACCTCCAAAGTCGTCGTCATTGTTAGCCCGACTGGCGGGATTGAGATGGTCAAGGATAACAAAGAAGGTAATGCATAAGGTAAAGTTTTTAACTTTTTTATTTGTTGATGTTTATGTTGATGCTTTAGTGAACTAGTGGTGTAGTATGTCTAGGTGGTGTAGTTTACTGCTAGTGTGGTGCTTTGTAGTGCTTAATGTAGTGTTTTGTCTATCCATTGCTTTTGTAGCAACCATTGACAATGGTCTTTAATTTTGGCCAAGATGCATTGACAATGTTTTATACAAATGGCATTTCTAAAGTTGCACAAGTATGGTTTATGTTGCTGTATTTCTGTAAAACCGAACACACTCATACGAGGGAAATAATATTTGGGTAAAAACTCTTGCTTTCATTGATGGGGGGAGTCCCCTATTTATACAAAAGAAACCTAGAGAAAACCTAACCCTAAACCTAACGGGCTTGGCCCACTATACAATTTACATAACTAATCTAATTTACATAACTAATCTATTTACCATAATCTATTTACAATACCCCCCTCAAGTTGGAGCGTGAGGGTTCCTTATGCCCAACTTGTTAAGGAAGAATTCGAACTGGGCGCGTCCCAGCGCCTTCGTAAAAATATCAGCAAGTTGCGTGGTCGTAGGCACATAGCTGGGACGAATGACTCCTCCGATGATTTCATTCCGGACAAAATGACAGTCGACTTCGATATGTTTAGTGCGTTCGTGAAAGACTGGATTCCGAGCAATATGTAACGCAGCTTGACTGTCACACTTCAAATTTATCGGAGAGTCGTGATCAATTCCAAGGTTCCATAAAATCCCTTTCAACCACTTCAATTCACACACAGTCATCGCCATCGACCTATATTCTGCCTCAGCGGAGGACCTCGACACGATCTGTTGCTTCTTCGTTCTCCAAGATATCGGTGAGTCCCCTAACGACACATACCAACCTGTTAACGATCGACGTGTCAACGGACAGCCTGCCCAATCAGAGTCACACCACCCGTGCAATCTCAGATCACACTGAGAATGAAATACAATGCCTTGTCCCAGACAGCCTTTCAAATATCGAACAACCCTGAGTGCCGCTTCCATATGCTCAATACGGGGACTCTGCATGAATTGCGACAACACATGCACACTATAGGACAAATCCGGTCGTGTAAAACACAAGTAAATCAATCTTCCAACCAGTCGCCGATAGCATTCAGGATCTTTGATAAAACGACCAGTCGCAAGTGCCAAGCGATGGTTTTGTTCTATCGGTGTACCAACCGGTTTTGCCCCCAACAAGCCTGTTTCCGATATGATATCCAATGCATACTTCCTCTGACACAGGAAGATTCCTTTCGGAGCCCTTGCCACTTCAACTCCCAAGAAGTATTCAAGGCACCTAAATCCTTCATATGGAAACATTTCGAGAGATATAACTTAAAAATTCGAATTGCCTTCGAATCATTACCAGATATAATCAGATCATCCACATAAACAAGCACATTTAAATGCACATTTCCCTTCTTCATCGTAAATAATGAGTAATCCGAATATGATTGTCGAAACCCATATTGCTTAAGTGCAGCAGACAACTTCGCAAACCAACATCGGGGAGCTTGTTTTAATCCATACAATGATTTTCGAAGGCGACACACAGCTCCTCTCCCCGTCATGCGATGTCCCGGGGGCAATTTCATATATACTTCCTCGTGAAGATCACCATGCAAAAATGCATTGTGCACATCCATCTGATGCAATTCCCAATTTTTGGCAGCTGCTACGGCCAGAAAAACTCGGACAGTCACCATCTTTGCAACCGGTGCAAATGTCTCCGTATAATCAACCCCTTCGATTTGGTGATTTCCAAAAATCACCAATCTGGCTTTGTACCTTTCAATAGTTTCATCCGAGTTGTACTTTATCTTGTATACCCATCGACATCCGAGGGCCTTCTTCCCGGTAGGCAAGCGAACTATCTCCCAGGTTCTATTCGCTTCCAATGCCTTCAATTCTTCCCCCATGGCTGTTCTCCATTTGTCACTTTTTACCGCCTCCGAATAGGAGGTAGGCTCATGTCCTTGCGTTATAGCTGCAAGAAAACTCACATGTTTCGAAGAGAAATTATCACAATTGACATAGTGTGCTAGAGGATAGGGCTTACCAGAGGGTTGTTGAGAAACAGATGAACAAGCAGACTTTCGAACACAGGACGATACCCGGTGACTCATCTTTTGGACCGTATTAGTAACAAAGTCTCTCAGCAAGATATTCTCTTTCTTAGTTCGTTTTCCCCGACCCAACTCTTCGGGTTCAACTTCGGGAACAACCTCAGGTTCAGCTTCCGGAGTCACCACTTCGGGTTCAATCACCGGAGTCACGTCTTCGGGTTCAACACCCCCCCTTCCTTGCACGCTCTCCTCTTCCTCCTCCAATGCAACGGTGACAGAAGCCGTATCTTGTGTCCGTTTTTCGGCATCAGTCTTCTTGGAGGCGAATGGAAATTCCTTTTCGTAAAACACCACATCCCTCGAGAACACAAACTCCTTTGTCTCCAAATCATACATTTTCCACGCTTTCTTCCCATTTGGATAACCCAAAAACACACATCGACGACTCCTACTTTCAAACTTGTCACTTGTTCGTCCTTGATTGCGAGCATAACATAAGCAACCGAACACCCTCAAATGATCATAATTCGGTGTCACACCCATCAAGATATCGTAAGGTGTCTTCCCATTCAACAACTTAGTGGGTGTCCGGTTAATCAAATAACATGCCGTCATCACACATTCTCCCCAGAAGTCAATCGGTAAATTAGCTTGAAAACGTAGCGCCCGTGCCACGTTTAAGATATGTCTATGTTTCCGTTCAACTCTACCGTTTTGCTGGGGTGTCCCCACACACGAAGTTTGGAACAAGATCCCTTGTTCGAGAAAATACCCTTTCAGACTTACAAATTCGGTTCCATTATCACTCCGAACGCACTTAACCCGTTTATTGAATTGTCTCTCCACCATTGCAAAGAAACCCTTCAATTTTTGTCCGACCTCTTTCTTATCAACTAACAGGAACACCCATACTCCTCGTGAACAATCATCAACAACAGTCAAAAAATATGATGCACCACACGAAGACTCAGTTCTATAAGGACCCCACAAGTCACAGTGAACTAAATCAAAGGGTTCAGCAGCTTTATTATTACTCGAAGGAAATACATTTTTAGTTTGTTTTGCCCTAAGGCATACATCACATGCTTTTTCTTCTAAGCTACCTTTCCCACTATCTTCTAAGACTGAAAGAGATTTTGTCACTTGCATCGAAGGATGTCCCAACCTTTGATGCCATAAGTCTACCACATCAACCTTCACAGCTTTCACCACGAGTATCGTCCGAAAGTAGTAGAGTCCGTTCTTTTGTTCACCCGCTCCAATCAACTTCCCCGTAGCCCGGTCCTGCATAACACACAAATCATTAGTGAAATTTACATTGCAACCAACTTGATTAATTAATTGAGACACAGAAATCAAGTTGCAAGTCATTTCGGGCACATATAACACTCCGTGAAGAACCATGTCTTCGTTAAATCTGATGGATCCTTCCTGAGTCGCCATCGTACTGCTTCCGTTCGGCAAACCTACCGGACACTTTGGTATTGTTCGTAAATTCTCCAAAATACTTATCTCACCGGTCATGTGATTTGACGCCCCCGTGTCAATAATCCACGAAGGATGAGTTTTCTTACCGATCGATGGTTCACTTGTGCTTGCCTTCTCCTTTTTCAGCAAATCGAACAGCATCTGCAACTGATCACCTGTTATTCCGGACAGGTTAGTCTGTCCGGGCACACTCATGTGTCCGTTTTCTCCATTCTCGAGCTCAGCTTGAGCAGCATTTGCTCGATTATTGCCACGTCCCCGACCAGCATTTGAACCAAACGGTTGATGTCCACGACCTCTTCCACCTTTGTTACCTTCAGCTCTTCCTCTACCACGTCCTCCATTCGAAGTGCCTTGCTTCGGATAATGCACCCACCCCTCCGGATAGCCAATGACTTCATAGCAGCGTTCCGGAGGATGTCCTCCTCGATCACACAAGTGACACTCCTTATAGCCTGTCTTCGGCGGTTGTGATCGTTGTGCAGCAAACGCCGTCACCTCCCCTCGTTCTTCCTGAGTTCGTGCCATCCCTTTGACCCGTTCATCTTGGATTACCTTTTGGTAGACTTGATTCATCGATGGCAACGGCTCCTGAGCCAAGAGATTGGAACGGACAGTTCCATAAAGACTTTCATCCAGGCCCATAAGGAATAAGTGAACCCTATCTTCTTCCCTTTTCTTCTCCAGTGCAACCGTTAGATTGCAAGTGCAGTTTCCACACGAGCAAGTTGGGAACTTATCACAATTTCCTAGTTCTTCCCACAACATAGCCAGTTTTCCATAGTAAGCAGCAACAGTTAATCCCTTTTGCTTACAACCGGCCAAAGCCGCTTTTAATTCCTGAATCCGAGGTCCGTTTCCCACGGAGAAACGTTCTCGAATACTCTCCCACAGATCTTTCGCTACTTCCATGTGCGATATGGTGGTCCGAAGAGTAGGCTCGATCGAATTCCTAATCCATGACACTAGAAGAGAATTGACAGTCCACCAATCCTCATAATCAATCGACTTTTCATCGGGCATCTTGATCGATCCGTCAACAAAACCAAACTTCTTCCTTGCACGTAGCGCCGTTCTAACCGACCACGCCCATTCCTCATAGTTTTCACTGGTCAATTGTACCTGTGTGATAATCAAACCAGGATTATCATTCGAAGTGATATCGTACGGAGAGATTGTCTTCCGTACGGCTGCAACATCACCCTTTTGGAGCCTCCATTACTTTTCTACTTGAAGAGTTTCACGATGGCTCTGATACCATGTAAAACCGAACACACTCATACGAGGGAAATAATATTTGGGTGAAAACTCTTGCTTTCATTGATGGGGGGACTCCCCTATTTATACAAAAGAAACCTAGAGAAAACCTAACCCTAAACCTAACGGGCTTGGCCCACTATACAATTTACATAACTAATCTAATTTACATAACTAATCTATTTACCATTAATCTATTTACAATAATTTCAGTAATTTTTTCTCTAAAGTTGCTGGGTTTCTGTATCTTGCTGATATTCAGTGTACTATAGTTTAGTACTAATTGGCCTATAGACTAAAAAATTCAAAAGAAGCAGAATGCACTTTAGTGAAAAAAGGAAGAACTATATACTTTCTGCATTGCCGTTCATCCAATTCTGACTGAATTTCATCCATAGATCTTATGCCTTGCCCACAGATATCAAGACCATATTCTAAATCATCTACTTGTTTATGTGAAGCTTGAATTTCTTGGAAAAGCCTATCAGATGTCTCGACAGGTTGTATTAGCACATCAACTGCATCCTTCTCATTCTTTAACCTGTGTTAAGACACCTAATACCTACCCCGGAATAAAAAGGATCATCATGTACAATTACAGAGTAAATGGATTATCTCAGCCATCTGGAATCCATGCCCAATCTCAGCCTTAATTTCTTCATGGGACTTCTTCATAAATTGGGTAGAGCTGATTGATCTTTGAATTAAACAAGAAAACCGAAAAATGTACTATGTTCAAGAAAAGTTTACGAAAAGCATACTATATTAAAACTGCTCCTGATTGAGCTCAACACAGTCAAATAGTATGTGCTGCTGCATATTACATAGTATGTGCTGCTGCATATTACAGTCATAAAGCAGAGCTTGGTCCAAGATTAACAACTTGAAAAAACAATACAAATGGTTTGTTGCATATTACATAGATTAAACAAACCACAACAAAGTATCCTACATAGAACTACTTCTAGGAAGTTCTTAATCTTGATGAAAATCACTTGTTTCTCTTGAAGCATTCACTTGGTTTCTCTTATTAGCTTTCATTTGCTGCAAATGGTTGGTGGAGACTGCAGCTCTCCCTTCTATTTTATGCCACGAGGTTGAAACCCAATATCAATATTAGTTGTGAATGAACTCTCCACATTTTTTCCAATATGTACAACAGGTAAGAAACTAGGTAAAATAAGTTTGGCATAAAAAAAAGTACAAATAGAAGAAAAGATTATACATTCAGGATTTGTGTCCCTGTGGTAGGACCTGTTCTAAAATAAGTTTGTCCAAAAATGACAGCAAAAATTTTGAATCAATAGAACAGGTCCAAATAATATTAGAATCAATAGTTCAGGTAATATTATTCAACCATCTATTGATTCTAAATTTTACAAGTAATAATATTTATCATTGTCATGGAGCTACTAAATTATTCAACATACGTACATATCGCTAAAGCTTGAAGTCATAGGATCGAATCTTTACACATTATTTTTTTAAAATACTAGTCTCCACGAACGTGCGTTGCACGTTGATACATGGGCAGATCTATGTAGAAGGTTGCGTGTGCCACGACAGCCGATAACCTCGACGAAAACTGTGTATCTCTCTCTCTCTCTCTCTCTCTCTCTCTCTCTATATATATATATATATATATATATATATATATATATATATATATAAAAGAAATATAAGAAACACTGCTTGTGGCACTCATTAGAATAAACACAACTTTTTTGAACATTTTCTTTAATTTACTTTCCTTAACTATATTATATACAATAACAATAATTGCTAAATAATACTCATAGTGTATTTAGGTTATTTAGGCATGGACTTCATCGGAAAAAAAACATAGTTTAGAAATATAAAAAAATAATAAGCTAAGCAAAATTATAAAGTTAAAAATTTATAAAAAAATAAGGAGAAGTAGAAGAACTGATTTTTGTTGTTATTCTTCGTGGTCGAGCTCTTAGGTTGTCCATGGCTTCTGATTAAAATAAGCGATTGGTGATTGGTCCTTTACGTATTGTGATCATTGAATTTCCTTGTGAGACGACCATGCTACTATGCGTTTGTCATAGAATAAATGACCAAGAATTGTTTGCGATCATTGTAAGTAGAAGAAATATAATGATTGTCGATTCCAATAAAATCCAACTCGGCAAATAATGAGAAACGACAAAGAACAACTTTAAATGGTTTGGATGTACTAAGATCGAGCCATAGTAAGGTAAACGGTGCATGATGCTTTGAAAGAGAGACAAAATAATGTTTAGACAACAATATGTGTTTTAAAGAAAGCCACTGCACACGGTCATACAGGTATCAAATTGCTCCTGAAAATTTGTGTCCTTTTAGAAACGACACTACAATTAATTAAGTTTCTTCTAATTAATAGATTTTTTTTTTTTGATAACAAGAGAACCCGCAACCACTACCCTTCGAGTGTACTCTGGGTAAACCCCGCTCCTGATGCAATAGCCTGCAATCAAATTGCTCCTGAAAATTTGTGTCCTTTTAGAAACGACACTACAATTAATTAAGTTTCTTCTAATTAATAGATTTTTTTTTCCACTACCCTTCGAGTGTACTCTGGGTAAACCCCGCTCACAGGAGAGGTAAACCGCACTATGCAAACCCTGTGCTACAGGCTCACTACACATGAGAGGTAAACCGCACTATGCAAGCCCTGTGCTACAGTCTCAAACTGAGAAGACTGTTGGCAAGGGGGTTTGAACCCAAGTCTTCCATGTTGGAAACCACTTGTTGAACCAACTCAGCTACCCTTGCGGGTTATTACTACTGAATAAATAGGGTATTTTGGATATGCAGGGAATTAAGGTTAACTAAAAGGGTATTTAGGTAAAATGACTTCTGGTTTTTCTAGGACATACTTATATAATAATAGTTGTAGTAGTGTGTGTGTGTATCATACTATTCTAAGAGAGCCAATCCCTAAAGCAAAATGTAAACGACCATTTTATCCCTCAATTAAATATTATTCTAACAAACTTTGTGTACAGAAGGGTAAATATATAACCAAATAATTATAACAAAAAATAAAAAATTAACATAAATATATTTCTACCAAAAAATAAAATTAATGTCCACATACAATGCGCCAAGTTAATGGGAAAAGAACTCCTTGGACTTCTCAGAGTTGTTCAACTCCTGATGCCCTAATGAAGATAACTTTTGGAATGTCCTCCCTTTCGCTTCCCAATCATTATTATATTTATTGTATGTATCACCCATCTCCCATCCTTTATTTGTTATAAATCGTTGGTGAACAATGAACTCAATTCAAAAATTCTTCTGATTATATTTGTAAATTCTAATACACGACACTAGTCTGCACTCGCCAAATAGGTTGCTTATTTCTTTCCCGATTCATTTAAACTTTGGTAATTCCTCACCCTTTTTGTTATTTTTGACAAGTCTCTCTTTAATTTAGTTTATTTATATTGTTGTTAGACTTTGGTTTGGAAAATTAGATTTAGGTTTCCATGAATTAAGTACATTTGAACTTCACTGTCTCCGTTGTCAGATTGACCAATAACTTAAATATCTATTTATGTTGGATACAATTGTGTAGATCTTTATTTTTAACGAAATAGTTTGTCTTTTTGTTTCTTTTCCAAGTTTCAAACAACGATTCTAAATTTTGTGGTGTATGATTTCAGAACCAACAGAATAGGTATATGCTTAGGTTTTGAATTTTCAGTTTTAGAAATTTAAGTTTGCCAACCTTAGCTTTATTTTAGTTTCCTTGCTCAACTTTGGATAAGCAAGTGAAACCGCTAGGGGAGCGTTATATTATACATGCATTATGATTTTAACTTTAATTCATCTTACAATGTCCGCACTTCAAAATTCACTCTAAACTGTGAATGCTACGAAATGATAAGAAGATCAATATTTATTTGTCAATTGTCACAGACTAAATATATTTTTGTCCTTGTTGTATCTGATCCAAGGAGAGTCTTCGTAGTTACTTATATGAATGATACAAGATAGTGTACTAATAATGTTTATAGATTTTTTACTTTGCTCGCCAAAAATCACAACAAGGCATATGAGGATTTTGTGGTTTCAATTTTGTTTTCATGACCTAACTAAATAAGATCAATATTTCACCTTTAGTCTGGATTTTTGTTTTACAAACTCAAAACACATTATATGATAGGAGTAATAATTATGTAATCAAAATTGCATATACGTTAATATGAGGTATGGGGTACACGCGAAAAGCACGTGCCCAAAGACTAGTGTGTGTGTGTGTGTGTATGTATGTATGTATGTATGTATGTGTATATATATATATATATATATATATATATATATATATATATATATATATATATATATATGTATATATATATACACGATTCATTCGGACAACCGAGCTTAATTAGTATTATGATATTAGTAATGTGGTGATTCTTCATTTCAAGATTTTAATAAGTTTTTTGTTCTTTTGCAAGAAATTTAAGTTTTTCATAATAGAATTTTGTCTAATATTTTAGAAGTTTGATTTAAACTCACGTCTATCAATAAGAAATTTCAAAACTATAACCAATATAATGCATTGTAATAAATGACTAACATTTATTCATTAGAAAGAAGCATTATCAATATAAAAGGAGAAAATACATAAATTATCTCCCAAACTTGTCTCCGAAAGTTAGTTATATACTTTATTCATCGCAATTGTCAACAAATATGTAAATAAAATATTTCTGCCACGTAAGTCCAGTCGTCGTCGTTTTAATATTCCTATGCTATACAAAATAGTTAACAATTATTATATTATCTAAAATGTGTGATTCAGCCCAAATGGCCCAATGTCCAATAATAATAATAATTTTCAATCCGGTCCAATGACTTAATAAAAGTTTTTCCTGTTTTTCGTCTGAAACAAAAACCCTTGTTACTATTTTGTTTTCTTCTTCCTTCATTTTCTTCTTCTTCTTTGTAAACAATGGCATAAAGAGCCTCCAGATCATTCATGGAATGGCTTGAGAAGGGCCTATTCCGCGACGAACATGGAAACTTCCATGTTCGAAGGGCTGACGTCGTCGCTACTCTAGTGACGACTTTTGCCCTCCCGTTCTTTGTGAATGAAGTGCTGGATTATTTCTGGGATTTATCTGGCAAAGAGAAGATACTAGCCAAAGTAAGTGACTGTAAGAGAAGCTTGGAGGAGAAGGCCGACAGAGGAGTCACCTCCAAAGCCGTCGTCATTGTTAGCCCGACTGACGGGATTGAAATGGTTTAGGATAACAAAGAAGCATGAGGTAAAGTTTTTACCTTTTTTATTTATTGATGTTGATGATGTTAGTGAACTATGTAATGAACTCACACATTGAAATTGCAAAACTGAATTGAATCGAAGCAAATTAGGAATTTTATTAATTTCTGTTTATTATTACAAACTTTTACGGTAAGGATGATTCAAGCCTTCATTAATGGTGATGAATAACTTGAAGAATCAAGATTATAGGGAAAGTTGATTAAGAATTTCCAGATCATAACTGCCCTCTAGGTCCTTAGTTTAGTTGCATTTAACTAACTGATTCTTGACCCTTTTAACTTTTAATCTCAGTCGTTGATCCAGTGAGTAAATCCTAGCCCTCCACTGCATTAATGAGCCCAGGTCATAACACTCCATCCCCCTTGAATTCAACCTTGTCCTCAAGGTTGTTGGAAAATAATTTCAGGAACATAAACCTTTTTGTGCGCCACTGGAGTAGTAGTAGCATTGAATGAGTTGCTTAGTTGGCGTGTAGTTGTAGTTGGTGTGACTGAGCACCCAGAGAAATGCCAATGCCATCGGCAATATTGCAATAAAATGAGCTGCTCGATTGAAGCAAGCCAAAGTTGCATTTCACTTGTTGTGGCAGGGAGATGTGAACATCCACAAAAATACCCATGCCATCTACTGTAGTACAAATAGATGAGCTTCTGCAGCGAATCCTTTTTAAAACTCATCACCAAGCCACCCAATGAAGAGGATTTTGATCCCATCTCATAGCCTAACACTATGCAGGTCCTGTTTGCACCTGGATGGGCCGCGGCTATATTAGCACCATTTGTGAGCAGAGCTTTGATACTCTCATTCTCAATAGTCATGGATAATACATCAACCAAGCACTTGTATCTAAAAGTCTCATCTAAGGCAACTTCACTAACAAACATGAAACCAGCAAAGTTCTTGTCATCAATATAACAATCTTGCTCACCTTTACTAAACACACTAGGCAAGCAGATTCTCTTTCTGAAAATGTAACCAGTAGTTAGGCCTGCTCCTGCGGAAAATTTTCTTAATCCTTGGCTAAAAATACCCAGAATTTTTGTGAAGCAGTAACCATATAGCAGAGACAATATTTTCTTTAGTTCCACGTACTCGTGGTATGATGCAAGCTTGTCAAGTTTTCCATTACATTCCAGAGAAAACACTTCTTCCTCCACTAGAACCAAACCTTTATCTACAGGGAAATGAGCACCTTGGAAAAGCCTCATAAAATTTTCGTCCAGAGAATCAATGTTATCAAGACTAAAGCCAACAAGTACTGAAGCTGTTTCAATGTTCTGAAGAGCTTCCAGCTTTTCAACCTTCGACTCAAAATTATCTGCACCCTTGTCCAAATATCCGACACAGTTGCCACTGATGGGGTCGAAAAGTTTGAGAATATTCCAACCAACTAGAGCATATTCCATATGCTGACCAAACAAAATCCATTTGTTTGACATCCTATAGATCCTAATAAGGAGTGTAGTTTTACGTGCACTTCATGGAATGAAGCAGCTACACAAAATGATTTAATGAAAACTGAAAAATGTTGATATCATTGAGTAATAGGTAGTTGTCGCATTTGCTCCCACACTTGCAACACTTGCCTTCTAAACCATGCCTCCCTCAGAGCAATCATGGAATGATAAATTCAAAAGTTGAATCTTGAGATCCTCACAATATTCTACCTTCATTGTTGGTGTTACCAAGATTGTAGTTACCACCAGACTAACGAAACCAGGGGTTAAAAAATCAAAGACTTCATGCCAACATATCTTCTGATTTGGCCTCATGTCTGCCTTCTCCTTCTTTATCATAAGCTCATGAATATCGCCCTGGGAGATTAACGCCCAGGCTCTTAAGATTGTAGAGAGCAACAAATTTTTGGGTAGAGCTGATTGATCTTTGAATTAAACAAGAAAACCGAAAAATGTACTATGTTCAAGAAAAGTTTACCAAAAACTGCTCCTGATTGAGCTCAGCACAGTCAAATAGTATGTGCTGCTGCATATTACATAGTCATAAAGAAGAGCTTGGTCCAAGATTAACAACTTGAAAGAACAATACAAACAGTTTGTTGCATATTACATAGACTAAACAAACCACAACAAAGTATCCTACATAGAACTACTTCTGGGAAGTTCTTAATCTTGACGAAGATTGCTTGTTTCTCTTATTAGCTTTCATTTGCTGCAAATGGTTGGTGGAGACTGCAGCTCTCCTCTTCCATTTTAAGCCACGAGGTTGAAAACCAATATTAATATTAGTTGCGAATGCACTCTCCACTTTTTTGATAACCTTATCCAAGAAAAATTGATAACCGAGAAATCGTAAGGGTTAGTGGTGCATAGTTCGAAACTCAGTGGTAAATCTCTCCTCGGCCTTTTTCCACTCTATCTAGCTTATGTCTGAATATAAGCCTACTCGATAAATAAGCTCAGTTCTTTAACACTAGACCAAAGCTTGAAGCCTCCCTATTAATTATGCAACAAAGAATCTTTGTCAACTTTTTTCGGAACAAATTAATTTATTTATTTCCTCTCCAGTTTGTGACCTGCATAAATTTTGACCGATATTTTAAGATGTATTGTTAGATGTTATAAGAGGATTCATGAAACTTCTCGTACACAAGATGGTTAGTTATTATGGAGTAACGGAAAAATGCATTTTATTGTTTCGTAAAAATGGCCCTCTAACTTTCCTTGGGTGATAATTGGACCCAACATGTAACTTGTAAACGAAAACAAGCCCCTCCTTTGTCCTTATTATGGGTGAAGTGAACAAATCCTTACAATCTCTCCATTACCTTAAAGGCTTAAGCCAAAGATATCTGAAGTTTTCTTTCTTAGGAATAACTTGGGAATCAAGCGTCACTTCCACATCTGACTCAACATGTGCGTCACTGAACTTGCATTTCATGTACTCTGTCTTTGTTCTGCTAAAGCCTTTAGACTCTAAAGTCTGTCTCCACACCTCCAGCTTCTCATTGACGCCTCTGCGTGTCTCATCCACCAACACTATATCATCTGCAAATAACATTCACCATGACACCTCTCCCTGGATACTCCGAGTCAATTCATCCATCACGAGAGCAAATAAAAATGGGCTAAGCGCCGACCGGCCTGATATAGCTCCATCTCGACTGGAAAGTGGTCTGATTCTCCTCCCACTGTTTTCACTCGAGTCTTAGCTACCTCGTACATATCCTTGATCACCCTTATATATGCCACAGAAACCCTTTTAGATTCCAGGCATCTCCACAGAACCTCTCTAGGGACTTGTCCTAAGCTTTTTCTAGGTCGATGAACCTCATGTGCAAGTCCCTTCTCCTGTCCCTATACTGATCTCCCGGGCATGAATCCAAATTGGTTCTCAGAAACTGACACACCGCTCCAAAAATGATTTGTACGAATTTTTGTGAAAATGATTGTGCTCTTTTTGATTTTTTTATTAATGCACGATTACATTTATCAGTGAAAAAACTACTAGTATTTTGTGATTTTTTATTTTTCCAGAATGTATTCATGTTCTTAGTTTTTGTTGTCCTCATATGAGTGTTCAGATTATTATATATGTTGAATCAACTTCAATTCACAACAACAACAACAACAACTACAATAACAACAATAATAATAACCAAGAATATATTTGGAATTGGAAGCTAAATTTTGTTGATAACAGTACAAATCATCATCAATAAAAGAGATAAGAGTTTTCATGCTCAGTGACAAATTAATTGCATTGTGGAGAAAGCATTAACCAATAAAACCACGAGTATTTCTTGCTAACATGTGGGCATGGGAGGGATACCGATTTGCTATGTGTTTCCAAATTGAAGACATAAAGACGACGGCCGCCATCCTCAGTGAAGTAGATTGATTCTCTCTTGAGATTAGTGCCTCTTGTGGAGCAATTTATCCCCCCGCAACTATCTAGAAAAATTGCAGATTCGCCAATACTGTTTACTCTTACCCACGATTTTTCTACAAAATCAAACCGATAGATTAGAAAACTGTACACCTCCTTAAAGCGTAATCCAAAACGAAGACAACGAACATATAAAAGGTGGTCGTCACAAGATTGAATGAGGTACCACTCACGACATGGCATGTCTAAGAAATTTTCATCATCCTCATCCAGGGGTTCATCAGTCAATGGTGTAACTTGAACTATTCCTGAGTCATGATCAAGATCCAGAGTTACTAGAATTGATTCTTGAAGTGTTAATCCGTAAAGTTTTCCCTTGAAAACTGTCCAACACTTGAAACCGTCAACTCCATCTAGTTCTAAATCTTGTTTATAAAATTCTTGATCATGACCTGGCCTGCAGAAGTAAACTGTAAGTCTTTTTATGAAGAAAAGGCGGCATTCAGGATCATGGGGTGGTGCGGACAAGAGGCATTCTAAATTATCGTACTCAGTATCTTCTGGGAGTGGTGGGAGCTTAATTTTTTCCATTGAAATAGGATTCCAAATGTAACAATCTTTAGAATCACAGTCTAGTAACACAAGCCATTCATGAAGACGCCCCAGTATTGTGGTGTATCGAAGGTCGGGTATAGTTTTCACCTCATATCGATTCTCTGATATGCTAAAAAATGTTTGCTTTTGCTTGGCCTTTCCATGACAAATAACAAGCCAAGGGTGTTGTTGGGGAGACGAAGGAGGTCGACCATATTCTGATTTTTCGTTCATGTTTTCTGGCAAACTCATTTTGTTTCTTGATCTCTCTTGTTCTGCAAAAGAAAAGAGAATAATACTTCAAATACAAGGAAAGTAATTGACATAAGTCCCAAGTACAGTAAGGAAAGAAGTTAGAATACCTCAAATACAAGGAAAGTAATTGACCAAGTCCAAGTAGAATAAAGAAAGGAGTTAGAATACCTCAAATACAAGGAAAGTTTTAACTGAAACTTTTTGTCCATGAATGGAGATATTCCATTCTCATAAATAATTTGGATTCTGATTAATATTGGAGTAGGAGTGGTGTAACGTGTATTTAAGCTCTCCAGTCTATGCAAATTTACTCCAAGAACACAATTTTATGCCATTGTTCCAATGGATCAATTGTGGTCTGATTGTGTTCCGACAGACATACTCAGAACAATACTATCTCGTCTGTTTGGTAGAGATTCTCTTGCGTTTCGTGCTGTTTGTAAGAGATGGCGTTTTATTGAGCTTTTGCCGTTTCATTCACCTCGTTTGATGATCTTACACCAAGAAACTGGCACTGTTGAATTCTTTCATCCACTGTACAATGAGCTCACCTACAAGATGGATCTTCCAGAATTGATAGGTTCCCGAATTCGATGTTCAAAAGATGGTTGGTTGCTCATGAGTCGAGACGAGTATGACATGTTCTTTTTCAATCCCTTTACCAAGGTTCAAATTGAACTCCCTGATCTAGATGAAACAAATATATGCCATGCTTGGACGTTTTCGTGTCCCCCGGACACTTTATCAACAGATTGTTTTGTCGTTGGTCTGGATATGTTGGGTCGCCCATCTGTAAACATCATCAAAGTTGGAGAAAGTGAATGGACGTTTTATGACTCCTTTGATATCCAAGGAAGATTTTGGACATCAGGGTGCAACAGTGCAGTATTTTCCAACAACGATACCATTTACCTATTGGGAGATGAAGGGTATTTGGGCATATTAAATATCAAGAATACAACAACGGAGAAACCTACCTGGGAGTTTTGTTGGAAGCGCTTGCCTCGTCGAATAAGAAACTCTATTCAAAACATTCGCGTAGCAGAAGACGCTGATAATGGTGGAATATTAGCTATATTTATGACTGGTGAAAAGGGAAAACTAGAGGTTTGGAGGTACAAGTACAACAAAAATCAAAAGGTATTGGAGACGGAACAAGTAACAAATTTGGGTAATAAAACACTGTTTGTAAGCAGGGAAACATCCTACTTGAAACCATGCGTTGCACCAGGGTTAGAAAACAAGATTTATGTTTCAATGTTTGATCAAAACAACAATGTGGTTTCCTATAATTTGGCCGATGACAACTTTTACTTCATCGATTACTTTGCCAATAAATCTTTCTTAGGTAGAGACTGTTTCAACTTTGTCCAACCAAGTTCCTGCATTTGGATTGATCCAGATGTGAACCATCATCCGTCAATGATTGAAGCAGAAAAATGATTAATTTATATTTGTGGTTAATCGTTAATTTTTTATTAGTTGAGATAAAAGAATAATTCCTTCCAGTGGAGTAGGCAGAAATTTTTCGCAAGCGGTGTCACTTCGAAATAGATACAACACATAAGGGGATTCGATATCGCATCATCAAAGGGGATATATGGGCGCACAAGCATGTCATACTTCATATTTGTAGCAATATATTGTATATTTTTTTTAATTTATAGGTACATACTCGGTAAAATTTTTCGATGAAGCAGTGTCCCGTGACCCCCCTCCCCCTAAGAAAGTGTATTGGGTTAAAATAGGCTCATGCTAAGTGACACCTCGGATGTACGACCCGAGGTCTACCGAATAGACATTCATAAGCCAAGGCTTGGGGCAGATAATAAGGTCGAAGTCAGCAACCGAGGGTATGATTGGGCCACGCCTTGGTGGATCTTAACTTCGGTTAATCAAAGAGCTGAAAGCCCCGAGGCAAAAGACTTTAGCCTCGGTGCAGCGAGAAAGGAGTCCCACAATCTCGCACCATCAAACCCACTTTCAGAGATGCGGAATGTGGGCAAAGACATGGGAAACATGGGAGAAATGGGCTGTAACTATTTGTCTATATATAGTAATTCATTTGATATATTAGGCATTGAGAAATATATACAGAAACTCTGCTAAAATTTGTACTCAAAGCATATATTGAAATCCTATTCTATTTTTGTTCACTAGTTTCTTCAATTTTTCGCTTATTTCTACGTTGATACTTAGCATTGCTTGTAAACCCATCTCAAATTCGATTTATTGCCCTAAATCAGTTTAGGCCAATACAAATTGGCGCAGTCTGTGGGAATTCAAGCAATTACGCTTTGTTCCAAAGTTGAGCGGAATCGTTTTCTTTTATGTGATGGCTGATAATGGTGATAATGCCAATGTACACTAGTTGCCTCCCGTTGGACAAATTGGTACGTTACTACCCCCACTTCCAACGGAAGATACGCCCATACCACCACCACCTCCAACAGATCCCTCTTCATCGGGATCGAGCGACCATTTCCAAGCGTTTATTATACGCTCTTTGAATGTCCTCCAAGCACGCTTCGACCAGCAAGCAGCCTTTAACGCTGAATTCTTGGAAGCGGTCTCGGTGAGGAATCACGCCACCCCCACTAATACTCCACCTATAGCTCCGAATAAAGGCATCCTGAACATTTTTCCTACGGATGCAATAACAGGAGGACCTCAAAATGGATCCACGTCTGGAGGCTCGGGGACTGCACCGAATACCAATCCGCCATTCAGAAAGTTCCCAATATGGCTGAAGCAAACTCCTCGGTAGACCTCGAAAAATTGAAAAGAGATATAGAGGCTCGAGTTGAGGCCAAATTCGAGAAGCAACTCGAAAATGTCCCCAGAGTAAGGAAGACCCAAAGGGCGTTGGACATCGGCCAACATAGCAAGTTGCCATACAAACCCGAGGCTGCTCCAGCTCCAATCCCAAAGCACTTCAAACTGAAAATTCTGAAGAAATATGATGGCACCATCGACCCGGTCGAGCACGTGACCGAATTCATGGCGGTGGTGAAAGGCAATGACTTATGTGAAATTGAAAAGGAGTCTATGTTCTTGAAAAAAATTGGGGACACATTGGAAAAATGGGCGCTACACTAGTATATGCATTTGCCCCGGAATCTATCTCAGATTTTAAAGAGCTAGCCGATGCGTTCATCAAGGCTCACACCGGGGCACAAAAGATTCTTCAAAGAAAGGAAGATATCTTCGAGGTCAAGCAACAGTATGGGGAGCCCATCAAAGACTTCCTCGAGGGATTCCAAGCTGAGAAGATGGAACTGCCCCCCATAGGAGATAACTTGGCCATCATGGCCTTTGAAAGGAATATCAATGTTCGGTACTCCAATGCAGTTGCCGAGCTAAAGAAAGAGCTTCAACAATATGAAGCTCATACATGGAACGAGTTGCACGACAGAGCTGCCACTAAAATAAGGTTGGAAGAAGCTGAATGGAGAGCTGCAGGCCGAAGCCTAAATTATAGAAATCGTTCTAAGTCATCACGATGCGCCGAGGCGGCGAGGGGAAACTCAAAGGGCCGATATGAGCCACATAATTTGCAAAGGCAGCATGTGAGCCAAAGGCTCGGTGGACCACCCATAAGCCAACGCCTCGGTGGTCGAGTAAATTATAGTGGTAATCAAAGGAACACTACGGGGCCCGTTTTGGTTTCCAAAGATAAAGATCTACCTCGGATACCAGACTACAACTTCAATGTGTCAACCACCGAGCTAGTAATGCCTTAAAGGGGTTGACGGATAAGGGGGGGTGAGAAAGCACAAGGATAAGGACAGCCCCTGAAAAGAGAGACCAAAGCTTGCATTGCGAGTTCCACGCTGATTATGGACATTGCACTGAGGATTGTAAGGCGCTTCGCCTCGAGGTGGCTCATCTGTTGAAAAAAGGGCTTACAAGGTGAGTTCCTCACTGATAAAGGTAAACAAAACTAGGCAAAAACTGAGAGGATGGACAGCCACTGAAGCCCACCCCCTGAGAGAGTTGTGAACGTGATATCTGGGGGATCAGAAGTGAATGGCGTGAACTTTGCAGCCGCCAAAAAGTTTGCCAAGATGTCGATAACGATGGAGAAAAGAACCAGAATAGGAAGTTCAGGTAAAGAAATAGTGTTCAATGACGATGAGTGCGATGGAATGATATTTCCCCATCACGATGCCTTAGACCTCATGTTGAAGATCACCGATTCAGATATTAAACGAGTCTTGATCGACCCCAGTAGTTCTGTTAATATAATCAGCTACGGGGCTGTTAAGAAAATATGGTTGAAGGGCTAGATTGTCACCAAGAAAACCATATTTACTGGTTTTAATAACTCCACTGAGAAAATATTGGGCGAGATCACGCTCAATATGTATGCCGAAAGGGCTGTTAAGGAAACAGTGTTCCCAATCATGCATGAGGACATAGCTTACAATGTGATCCTCGGGAGACCATGGATCCACTCGATTGAAGTTGTACCATCCACTCTTCATCAGGTCTTCAAATTTCCAACCCTTTAGGGAATTCGTTCGATCAAAGGTGAACAACGAATGGCAAGAGAATACTATTCAAACGAGGAAATTAATACAAGATTGATACGATTTGATTATAGATTGATTGAAGAAGTGTTGGATTGCTCGGATACGGTTGAGCTACACACGTTTGTACTGTGAGTGATGACCTTACACAATTTGTATTTCCATAACCCGCATGGTTTCTACTTGATTTTGAAGTAAAATATATTACTGAATGATTTAAATTGCATGCATGGGACAAGTCCTTTTACAAGATATGTACCGAGATATTTACTTGAATTATTTTACCGTTACAGGATATGGTTTTTACCGCTCTGTGAAATATTTAATTGTTACTTAAAATGCCTTGTACTTGGTATAGTGATTTTATATATATATATATATATATATATATATATATATATATATATATATATATATATATATATATATATATATATATATATATATATATATATATATATATATATATATTTGGGATGCGCCTTGACAGACCCCGTATCTAACGACGGGTACGTTAGAACTGGTACACCTTGTATACTCCGGATTACCGTTACAATCCTTGCTAGTGGGAAGGTAGAACTAGCTTACCGTTACTGATTTCCTCAGGGAGGAATTTATACCGATTACATGGTTTGTTCTTGGAAATATCCTAAACCTATATACTTGATATAGTATAGTAATTACTGAATTTACTACTGATTTGATATTGATTACTGTTTACAAGAAGTACTTGAAAAGACTGATTTATGTTTGTTATTCTGAAAGTGACAATTGAATTATATGTATATTTCTGCATAAGATATACTGACATGTTTTTGACTTGTCCCTGCTTAAAAAGGTTGTGGATAAGCGTTGTTACTCACTGCGTTGCGACTCACTCCTCGCTATATTTTTTTTTCAGAGACAACAGGTATTGTAGCCGAGGATTTCCATTCTTAGAGTCGTGAGTTGACAATCCTGGTGAGCCCCGCATTAGTTTGTGTGGGCAAGAGCTTCATTTATTTATTATTTTCCTTCTTTGAAACTCTTAGAGTCGCTCCATTTAGTCATTTGTTAGTCATTTGTTAGTCATTCGTTAGTCAGTTGGGTAACCAGTTGGATTATTCTTTAATAAGTTACTCTTGCGAGTATTTGGTCTTCATTAACTTACTATGACCCTGTTAGATGTTCTCGTAGTATTTTTTTTATAGCAAAATCAAAATTATAGTATTTGGAGATAAACGTGGTGTTTTTTTTCATTATTAATGCATAAGGATATTGGTTGTTGGTTAGTTTTCTGTTTGTTTAAAAGCAGGTAAATACTATAACCCTGTTAGATGTTCTCGTAGTATTTGGAGATAAACGTGGTGATTTTTTCATTATTAATGCATAAGGATATTGGTTGTTGGTTAGTTTTCTGTTTGTTTAAAAGCAGGTAAATTTTGGATAGGCCTAAAAACAGGGAAAACTCTGCTCGATTTTCTATAGGAATTTTGATAAGGCTTGCTTGGGGCACTAGCTCCTAAGCGCCAGTCACTGCCCCAAATTGGGCCGTGACAGAGATGATTTGCCAATGAAATATTGCGTACAGAAACTGTATGTTCTTTTAGAGAAATTTGAAGCTGATTTATTTTTAATCGATCCATACTTGTTCCTTTGTCTCTCGATAGATACCCAATCTACGGGATTTTTTTTTTAACCCCACCCCTTTCTCTCTCTCGGAGCAAATAGTGGTCCTCTCACTTTTTGCTTTTATGGTGACTCGAATCCACAACCTCTTGAATGTAGGTGGAGAATGCTTACCATCTTGAGTAACCCTCACTTATCACGGGATGTTTTCTTGAATTTGATATCCAGGCATTTAATATTTTTAACTTGTCAGTTATTTGATAGTGTGGTGTCCAATTGAAAATGGGCTTTTACTTGACATTCTTGATGTTTATTTGTTCCATCTTCTGCTTGTTGAAGTTCGTTTGGGGTATTATTGTTCCTTTAGCTGGAAAGCTATATCTAAACATTCTTCTGTATTGCATATCAAATTTATGCTGAAAGAGTACTACATCTCTTGATTACATTACAAATTGGGACTCTTTTATTGAGTGTAGTTTCTAAAGAATCAAAATAAAAAAGATTAACAACATAATGGGCAGATCTTCCTCGTAATGCATGTAGCCAATTAAAGATCTTAAATTCAATCAGATTGGTTCATTCGATAACCACCTCTTTAGCATGGCAAGACATTGGGTGGGAGCCCAATTTGGTGCAGTATGCCCTGCTCCCTGCAGAAAGAGAATGACCATAATTAGACCAACTGAATGAAGTAATCCATCCGTTCCAAAATGGTTGTCATAGTTCGAATTTCTAGAGTCAGACTTGTTTATTTTGACCGTAAATTTAAACCTATAATCTTTAAGTTTTTTGTAACAATGTTTATATATTTAGAAACTACATAAAAAGTACTATAAGTCACAATAATTAATACTTCAAAATATTTAAAAGACATATGAAAATATTATGGTCAAAGTTAAACTCGTTTGACTCTCGAAATCCGAACTACGACAACCATTTTGGAACGGATGGAGTATATATTAGCTATACAAAACACTTACCGAAAAATCTAAAAATTTTCGACGGATTAATAAAGAAAAGATCGTCATAAATAGTTGCGACGAGTACAATTTTAACAGAATTTCGTCGAAATTTTGCTTCTTTTTTTTTCGATAATGAAAGTAAACGGAAGTTATTTCTTGCCTTCACTGTCGCATATGTCATTCGGTTGGAGTAACTTCTTGTATACCTACACAATAATAAAGATTAAAGATTTTAATTTAACTCTTTATGGAGAACTAATCAAAGTTAGAAGTGAAGAAAAAAAATGAGACAATTAAGAACTCACCCTGCAACTTGACCATTAACAATCCATGGCCTCCAATCGTCAATAATGGAGTAGTTTAGCGTTTTAATCCATGCTTGAGTTTGTACAAATGGAATTATCAAGTCATGGTCACCACTGTTCTCAACAAAAGGAGAAAAAAATTATCTAAAGAGATGTAAACAACAAAAACAAGATATTGTATGTTGTTCATGTGGGCACTCTTATTTTTCTTACATAACTCATAAATATAATCGTTCAGTTCCTTTTTATGTGTCATAGTTTGACTCGATATTTGAAACTTATAGTATAAAATAAGACAAAGATATTTGTATGGTTGTAAATTACTCCCTCTGTCCCAATTTATGTGGCACAATTTCCTTTTTTGTCTGTCCAAAAAAGAATGACGCATTTCTTTATTTGACAACTATTTAATGTACTATCTCTATTTTACCCTTGTTCTACATACTTTTAAACCTACCAACAATTTTTTTATTACTCAAATCTTCTCTTTCTTACTTTTTCAAGGGTAAAATTGAAATTTTACAAGGTCAATTTCTATTTTCTTAAACTCTGTATCCGATCAAATGGTGCCACATAAAATGGGACGGAAGGAGTATTTCAGTAATCGCAAAACTGTAATTTTAAAATTAAATTTTTATCCAAATACTGTCATTCTTTTCCGAACAGACGAATAAGGAAATGCTGCCACATAAATTGAAACGGATGGAGTAGTTTTTTACCTGTAAATAAGAGATCTCAAGCCTTTAGTGCTAAGATATGCATGGTATGGTATAGTGTTGTTGACATTTTCTGTAAAAGGCAAGTTAGCCCTACATTGCTCGTATACTCCAATTGTCCCCTGTGTATTTATTGGTCTAGTAATGAATTAGTTATATATTTCAATTTAAACTCTTTTCATAATTCATAATAAAAGTTTCATACCTTTCGAACATGAAGAGCTTCTCTAACATTTTCATTATTGGACCAAATCTCAGAGAGCTTAAACCAATCGCCCTATAAAACAGAACAACAGTAACAGTTTATTTATTTATTTATTTATGTATTTTGCTAATAACAACTGCAACAGTTACCTTATACTAGTATATACGAAATACGTACATGGCGCCTTGCAAAAAGTATATATACATATTAAACTAGTGATTAAGTTTAAATTTTAATTAATATGACTTATACTAGTAGAGATTGTGAAAATTTATTACTCACTCAGTTCTAATTTGTGCAACACAATTGCTTATTAATCCGTTAAAAAGAATGACACAATTTTTATTTTTTAAAAAAATCATAATTAACTTCTTGTTATACAGTTAAACAAAATTTCTTAACAAAAGTTCTAACATATTTGACTACAAGTTTCAAAAATTTTATAATCACTCAAATAATATGTTTAGTTTAGGACCATAAGTTTTAAAAATCTTCATGTTTTCTTAAACCCCATGTCATATCAAACCATGCCATATAAATTGGAACAACAGAACATGTAGAAGATAAAAAGAAGAAGAAAATACGTAATTTACCCATCGAACTATGGACAAAATAGATATACTTTTTGTAAATTTTTGTGTGTAATAGCTCACTTGTAAAAATTAGGTGTGTCACCGGGATTTCGTCCATAGTTCGATGGGTAAATTATGTATTCGATCTGCATATTGTCTTACTCGACATCTTAGTGATCCAGGTTGTGCAGCAGGATTTTTAAGCTTTAGTACTTTATCACTCAATGATCTTCTTGAGTCATATGCTTTTAAAGAGACAGGATCACACACGGGCTCTAGTATATGAGCATCCAGAATTCCGCTACGCAACTGCATGCAATAATTAAACGATAAATAGGGGTAACATAGTAAAATATACATCCTATTTAATGATTTTTTTAATATACGTGAAAAAATTGAAGGTAACAACTAAAATGGGACGGAGGGGGTATTTTTCTAGGAAGTTACCCATTCGTAAGTACGCATATCTCTTGAACAAAGTGCATTGCTTGGATGATTATAACTGTTGTAGTTTTCTCCACAGTTAGTCATTAATGACTGTTTAAGAAAAATATGAAATGTTAATGTTTGAAAGAAAAAGAATTAAGCAAATGTGATCAAATTAATTAAAGAGTAATCCATGCCTCGTATAATTCGTCAGAAATAAGCCCCATTCCATGACTAAAAATGATCCTATAGTAATCTTCACTAGGAATATTTGTCACTGGATTCCCAAGTATGTATCCCTGTATGATAACAAAATTAATTAGTGAAGAGCAACTACTTAATTAAAACAAAGTGACTTATGAAGCTGCAACTTAATTACAGAAAATAGAGGAGTACATTACAAACCTTGAGATCAATCCATGGCTTGATTCCTGAATCAATCCCTGCAAAGGTTACATATAGGATGTTATAAATGCTCGTTAGTCCAAAAATACACTCCCTCCGTTCCACTTTATGTGTCATAGTTTGACTCGTCGTGAAGTTTAATAAATAAAGGAAGACTTTTGAAACGTGTTGTCTAAAATAAAACATAGACGTTTGTGTGGCTGTAAATCATTTTATTAATTGTAAAACTGTAATTTGAAGTTAGATTGTTACTAAATTTAGAATACTGCCATTTTTTTTTAACAGACTGAAAAGGAAATGCTGCCATGTAAATTAGAACGGAGGGAGTATAACTAAAGTTTTATGCTTGTGGTTACAAGGTGGTAATAATTAAGTGCCCCATAAGGTATGAGGTTTGAGACATGCGTAAATGGAGTCACCATCGTTAGGGAACGCTTCTCCTCCCAATGTAGAATTTTTTGGCGTGAATCCAGATTAGTCGGGCACCATGAGCACCGAACATTAGGTAGGATATATACCAACATTATATATAGAGTCTTACCATCTGATATAACTTTGGTAAGAATAGGAACTGAAATTCCACAATATGAGTCTCCACCAACATAGAAAGGATTATTGAGATATTCTTTGTGCTCACCAAACCACTGTAAAATAGTACAAGAGAAAAATTACTAAACTACAAAACTATATAAAGTTGAAACTCGGCAAAGATATATCAGTAGTATATATTAACAAAAAGAAATTCAATTATATAACTGAACTATCCTAATTAAGGCATAAATAAAAATAAAATCAAGACTCACCTTACGAATAAATTGATAAGCATGTTCACCTGTTTGTAAATTATCTGAATGGTTTGCCTTTATTGTAGTTGCATAAGAGAATCCAGTCCCTACTGGAATATCCACAAAGATAATGTTTGCTACCTAAAAATTTTCAATCAATTATTTTTTCATATGGGTAGGGATATATTAGTCTCTTTCGATAATATTACTCCCTCCGTTTCAAAATGGTTGTCATAGTTTGACTTGGAGCGGATTTTAAGAAATGTGGTAAGATTTTTGGAACTTGTGGTCCGAAATAGTTTCAACTTAAAAATATTTCCATATTTAGAATTGTGTGATTCTTTTTGGAACGGATTAATAAAGAAATAGTGATATCCATTTTGAAACGGAGAGAGTATTTACCACGAAGCATATAGTCTCTCACCTGTGTGTATCCATATTGATTTGAAGACAATGTTGGCAAGCCACCGTTAGCGTCTTTATAATCAAACATCATAGGTCCTGTGGATTTTTGTTAACTAATTTAATCATATCTATAATTTAAAATCTAAAAGAATGATTTGAGGTTAAAAAAGATAGTCACATGATATAATCAAGAAACAAATTTATAAATGCGAAATCAAATTTCTTCTATCCGCAATTTGATACCCTAGCTTAGTTTGTGACATTTAATTATATTAGGAACAGCGATGTTGGTGGTAGGAACACAATCTCATATTTGAAGTTGATTAAAAAATAAAAAAAATTACTTAAAATAGGTGTGGAATATTATATGCTGACAGCCTTACATGATTTATTCAAAGCAGACAATATTATACCATATTAGAAGTGTCTTAATTAAGATGACTTATAGTCCGATAAACTAGTATATGAGCCTTTGACGAAATAAAAAGGAGGAGTTCTGATGGCCAAGTCGGTTTACTACCTTTGCCTGAAGTTTAGAGTTCGAGTAATGTGGGTGGCATGCATATAGTGAATCTCCAAATAAGCATATAAATCTTGGTTATGGCCAATGTGATACTAAATATAGTGATCATATTACTAGATGTGCGGACAAAGTCTTATATTACAAAATTGATGAAGAAAAAGAAGCTAAATATAAGGTGTAGTATTCAGGATACTTTTAATGGTGTGAGATTTCAAAAAAAAGAAAAAATAAATAAAAGACTGGTAGAAAGTGAACAATGTCACACTATGTCTACATGTCTTTCAACTAGTACTTAGCCCGACTATTTAATCACATACATTGGCTAAAATTAATATTCTCAAAAACAACATTCTTAAAGTGGAAAGCTACATTAAAATTAAATCTCTAAATAAATAAAAAAAATCAACAAAAATCATAGTGAGAGAAAATTCACAAGTTCTATTATGCATAGATGTTTCATTACTATACAGTACTCCCTCCGTTCCAAAATGATTGTCATAGTTTGACTTGGAGCGGAGTTTAAGAATGAAACGGGGTAAGACTTTTGGAATTTGTAGTCCAAAATAAGCCATAAATAAATATGTGGCTATAAAGCATTTTATTAAGGATAAAGTAGTAGTTTCAACTCAAAAATATTTCCAAATTTAGAATTGTGTCATTCTTTTTGAAACGGACTAATAAGGAAACTATGATAATCATTTTGGAACGGAGATAGTACTACTGTGTAAAAGATGAATAGTTTAATTTACCTAGTTCAAGTGCAACAGCATTTAAGGTAGAGCAACCAGGGCCTCCCGAATGCCAAAGAATGAGTGGATCAGTTCTTGGATTAGATTGTGACTTTATAAAGTAGTAGAAGAGCTGCACTTCATCATTTTCACCTACTCCTATATACCTGATTGATAAGGATTGGTTAATCATCAATATAGAAAAAAAAGTACTCCCTCCGTTACGTTCCAAAATGGTTGTCATAGTTCAGATTTCGAGAGTCAAATGAGTTTAACTTTGACCGTAAATATTTTGAATTATTAATTATTGTGACTTATAGTACTTTTTATGTAGTTTCTAAATATATAAACATCGTTACAAAAAACTTAAAGATTGTATGTTTAAATTTACGTCAAAATGAACTCGTTTGACTTTCGAAATCCGAACTATGACAACTATTTTGAAACGGAGGAAGTATATACAAGGACTAAAAGACTTGCAAATCAAAAACTAACCCGGTTTCAAGTTCAAAAGGAAGTGGCCCTTCAAATCCAGGAAGATACTTGACAGGAGAACCAGCAGTCACAAGCTGAGAGCAAATCTCTAATACAAGAAACAAAAGCAAAAACTTGTAATACAAACACATCTTTGAGGATTCCATTGTTTTCTTTACTTTTCTTTTTTTCAGTTCGGAGTGTGTGAATATATATATATATATATAACATACGTCTGATATACATTAATTACTTGGAACTAGATCCAAGATTTACGAGTCCAAACTTCAATAATGATAGTTTTTTAGAGATTGAGGTTTAGAGGTGCTGCATGCAGCGTCATGCGACAACTGCACTAAAGTGAAATACTCCTCCGTCCCAAATTAGTAGTCGCCTTTGGCTTCTTCACGCCCATTAATAAAATCATCAAATAGAGTGTGTATTTTACTACGTTATCTCTATTTAATGTTTGACTATTAAATTTTGTTGAGAATTTTTTTAATTATTAAGGGTATAGTTGGAAAAGACTAACAATTTTTGTCTTGAAAGCCTAAAGTGTACGTCAACTAATTTGGGACACACCATTTCTCTTAAAGCGACAACTAATTTGAGACGGAGGGAGTACTATTTATTAAAATTATAAACACATTCTTTGAGCACGATGCCATACAGCTATGCAAACATTATACGGATCCAATATAATGTTGTTAGTTTTTGGAAGAGGTAGCTAATGTTGATCTTATTACATGGTTTTTATTAACTTAATCCTGTTGGAAGGCAGGTATAATAAAATGTCTTGCTCTACGTTTTTGCGATTGTGCCCAAATTTGAATTTGATTCATAAAATAGATGCTTTATGCAATTTCGGGAAAAGGGTGACAACTCGGGTAAGATTCGAAAATATGGGTCATTTTTGATAATTTTCGTCTTTTGCTTGTCTTTTATTATAATTATCCCAAAAATGAAAAGTTGACTTCTGACTTGATTGATGAAGTAGATCAAATGACGTTGGAGATCTCACTACCTGGAAAAAATCGTGTTTTGTTTTATTAAAGTATTGGCCACATGACTGATTTTCTTGTTTCTTGGATCTGATTTGGTTCCCTTTTACTAAAATTACAACTTATATATGGCCTAATTTGTAACTATTTTAAAAGAGAAGGTCAACTAATTGTAATTCTGCTTGGTTTCGTATAGTGTATGATGAATTGCATGACACTGCACGACTAAATGATTCCGAAATAAATTAAACGATCCATGTGATCCTGATTGGGATTAGAAAATACCATTAAAGCTATTCTGTCACAAACTGGAAACATAAACGGAGCACAAATTAAAGTGTAAAGTAAAGGAATTTAGATACAATATTTTTATACTGGTTCAGAATCAATGTGGTTCCTAATCCAGTTCTCTTGGGTCACAAGGGAGAGCCTCTCTCTTAAACTCTTTAGAATCTGAGTACGCCAATGGTTTATCGTTAACTAAAAATGTCTTCCTCGTTGGTTTTTGTTCAGTTCGCTCACCAACAACGACTTTGTCTGATTTATAGATTATCAGACCAACTTCCTTGACACAACTATTACCTCTACAAGAACTCTCTTTCTTTTCTTTCGATCACGCGTAACTCTCAAGAACACAACGGTGTTTTACAAATAAAAACTTAGAGAGAAAGTAGATTGTAAGTAGAAGCGTAGTCTTCATTCTTTAGCAAGTCTTTTTTATAAAGTTGTTCAACAAATCTTCCTGTGGTTCTGATTGACATCTTACTACTTAGAGAGAGAAGGCAGTTGATTTCTTTCCTTGTGCGGTCCTTGAGAAATTAATCAGTTTGATTTGTTAAGTGGAGAGAGAGACATGACCCAAGAGAATTGATCTGATTCTTGATGCCTCTGAGGAAGTGTGAACATGGCTGTATATTCTTTTTTATTAGGAATGTTGCTATATATTCTCAAGTACATATTAAACATGAGGGAAAGCAATTGTGAACAGAAACATGAGAAAGGGAGTGTAACTAGCATAATTCTATACAGGCTTCTTTTCTCGTTTTTCTATATTTATGGACTATTGTTTTTTAGGTATCATGAACTAGCTTAACAAAAATAAAACTATTTTGGAGATGGAACCATCAAAAGGAAAAATGGTGGATGTCAGAAACTAGTATTGCTATAGGTTTGGTTTGGTATAGTTTGCAAGGATTGCAGTCATCTACTATATCGGAATAATCTTCTTTTATAAGGAACGATTTCTGAATAATTTTTGTTCTCATTAAAAAGACAAAAGTTAGGGACGGCCAGCCCTCCCTATTTTCTTAGAGACGGCTAGTCGTCACAAACACAATCTGTCAAATTTTAAAAATACAAAAGTTAGAGAGGGCCAGCCCTTCCTAATTATTTAGAAACGGCTAGCCCTCCCTAACCATTCTATTAAATTCCACCATATCCACCTACAAAACACACGAGCATATCACACAAAAATACATAATACATCTTCTTCCTTACAAACCTATAGACATTTTTATTTTCTCCTCATATACTTTCTTGTTTCATTTTCTACATAAACCCCTCTTTATCACATCATCCTCCATCTTCATCATGTGTTCTCATCGAAGCATTTCAGCTTTGTTGCTCATCTTCTGCTTATTCTTCGTTCTTCGTTGTCCCCACTGCTTTCTCTAATGGAACAGGCAAGGTAAGTAAAATTCAAATTTTGTTGTACTCGACTTTTATGTTCAAGACTTATTAATTGTTGAATCTCTAGTGATTCTCTCCTACACACACATGTATATACGTTTTATATAAAAATATTAGGTTCGGTTAAATCATCATATCCAAATTTCATTCTCTATGCGTAGTATTTAATTATGGGGTTGATACAGAATCTAAGGTCAGTTAATATTTTAAGTTTAGTTATCTGTTCGACTAGCTGTGTTATATATGGATGTGCATTGGATGTTGGCAGGCATGTATCTGTTTTTTTGACATTTTATTGTGCAGGTTTATCACAAGTAGCGACGGCTAGCCGTCTCTACCAAATTAAAAACGTAAAAATAGGGATGGGCATCCCTCCCTAAAAAAACAATCCATATTTCAATGTGTAGGGAGGGCTAGCCGTCCCTAAACAGAGAAAAACGTAAAAATAGGGACGACCACCCCTCCCTAAAAAAAATTATATTTCAAATTTCACTGTGGGAGGGCTAGCCATCGACGTCGCGGACGGCTGCCCGTCGCTATGTGTCTAGCGTCGAGTGATTTACGAACGGACGATGTCGTCGCATAGCCCGTCCGTAAACAACGTTTAGGGACGGCTAGCTGTCCGTATCGTTCGTCCCTAAAACACATTTTTCTAGTAGTGTCGTTTAGCTTAAAAATTGATCCCAAGTTTTATGTATTTTGGAACCGTGCATGAAACTCAAAAATAAAACCAAAGAATCAACACCAAACTTGTGACAAGACTTTTGCTAACCTAACAACGGTCTATTATCCCTTTTTTGTTCAACATCTTTGAATAACTAAATCCATGTCCTAATATATGATTGCAGAACCAATCAATTGGTATATCTCATCATTTAGTGAAACTGTTATCAACAACAACATACCCAGTGTATCCCACAAGTGGGATCTGGGGAGAATGGGATATACGCAGACCTTACCCCCACAAAGGTGGAGAGGCTGTTTCCGATAAACCTTCGACTAGGAAAAGAAACATATTAGAAAACACATTTGAAAATCAAGCCAATAATATCATGCTAAAGAGAATGTAAAACTAAAGCATAACCAATAAATAGATAATAACAGTAGATATTAAGGCGGAAAGTGAAATGGAAATCATCTACATAAGTATAATACTACATCTAATAATGGAAAAGATGCTCCACTACAACCTAACCTTCTACCCTAATCCTCGACCTCCACGCACCATATCTAGGGTCATGTCCTCGGTGATCTGGATCCGGGCCATGTCCTGTCTAATCACCTCGGCCCAGCTCTTCTTCGGTCGACCTCTACATCTTAGTAGACCCAGCACTGCTAATCTCTCACACCTCCTCACTGGAGCATCTACACTCCTCCTTCTCACGTGGCCAAACTATCGCAGCTTCACTTCTCGCTTTTTCTCAGCCAGTGGGGCTACACCAACCTTGTCACGAATGACTTCATTCTTAATTCTATCCATTTTAGTGTGCCTACACATCCATCTAAGCATTCTTATTTCCGCTACGCTCATCTTCTGGGTGCGAGAATTCGTGACTGACAACACTCTGCACCATATAACATAGCTGGTCTAACAACCACTCTATAGAATTTGCCTTTAAGCTTAAGTGGCACACTCATGTCACATAGTACACCGAAAGCAAGCCTCCACTTCATCCAATCTACTTCTATACGGTGTGTGACATCATCATCAATCTCACACCATTACCTTGAAGGATTAAGCCCAAATATTTGAAACTTCCTTTCTTAGGAATGACTTGAGAATCAAGCTTCACTTCCACATCTGGTTCATCAGGAGCATCACTAAACTTACATTCCATATATTTTGTTTTCGTCATGCTCAGTCTAAAGCTTTTAGACTCTAGAGTCTGCCTCCAGACCTCCAGCTTCTCATTGACACATTTGCTAGTCTCATGCACCAACACTATATGATCTGCAAATAACATACTTCACGACACCTCTCCTTGGATACTTCGAGTCAATACATCCATTATCAGCACAAATAAAAATGGGCTAAGCGCTGACCCCTGATGAAGCCCCATCTCGACTGAAAAGTGGTCCGAGTCTCCTCCCACTGTTCTCACACAGGTCTTAGCTCCTCCGAACATATCCTTGGTGAAATTGTTATCAAGAATATAAATTTATATAGATGTACATACACCAGCTCAAATATGTATATTTCTGTTAGGTAAGTTATATACATTAAAAGTGTAATTACTTTTTATAAGCATGTTACCAATTACTATAAGAGAAACTTACATATAATTATCTATGAATGGTTTCATTGTATAAAAAACTTTTCTATTCTCATGGCTTGAACTCGAAATCCCTAGTTAGAATTTGAGGGGTCGAATTCATTCCATCAGGTCTTTTGTAATTTGTTTAACTATTTTGAGTTAGTATATATCATATATGTCTAGGTAACTGCTTCTGGGAAATGCGATCAAAATTGCAGAGTTTCTTATGTTTATGCAATTTTTTCATATACCTTCTAAATATATAATTTACCTCAGAAAAAAGAAACTTAAAGATATTATGTTCTAACTTCTAATCCACGGTCAAACGGATTTTTGACAATCTTCACATAAATTGCGATAAACAAACTAATCGTATTAGAATCTCAGTTTAACAACAGTGGGGTGGTGGCGCAGTTGGCTAGCGCGTAGGTCTCATAGCTTCTGAGTTATCCTGAGGTCGAGAGTTCGAGCCTCTCTCACCCCACTTCACCCTTTTTTTTTCTCTTTAAAGAATACAATACAATATTTTCTTTTTCATGTTGAAATTTTTCTCTGTTGTTACTTGTATTATCAACTAGCCAAGTGACGCTTAAGTTACAATTATTATCATTACAACACTAATGACTATTGGAAAACAAAGGCAATTCGGTTCTACCAGCAAGGAGCGAGAGCTAAGTAAATCTTACCTGAATTCTTGACAAATTAATCCCCTCATGTTAGTTATAACAAATGGCACACCTTTATTGGCCATAATTACTGTAGGAACTTCCATTGTATACACAAAATTGCTTCAATGTGAGAAACTTTGGAAGTGTATAGAATATTAAACTTAGTCATCACCACTGCTACACGTACGAGTCACATGGAGTATAGACTCCTAACGAATTAAATTAACTGTTCCCATATCTAACAATTAACCAACTAAAACTCTTGTACTAGACTCATATTAGACATCAAATTGATGAGAAAGTTTCAATACAATTAAATTTTATTTGCTATCGCATTTATGAATTTTGAATCCTTTAATTAAATAACGCGTGCAAATATAATCGCGAGTAATAATTTATTTATTTTTCTATAAAACATAAAAGTGCAATTTTAATCTAAATAAGTCTTCAATTTTTTGGGGCATAAATTGTGTTTAAAATTAAATAGATCTAAAGCCGGTTTTCTAAAGTATGTTTATAAATAGAGTTAATTGACAATAATTTTGAAGGTTTTGGAATTAGCATTTGCTTAGTTATTTTGTGAATATCGAAGAATTAACTGCATTTATATCCTCCAGCCACTATTCTTAACTAAATCATTGCTGGTATATTTTTAAGATAATTTTTTTTTATCAAATACAAAATTCATATCCTACATTATTTAGGACCGGGTGTATTCAAATCCGACTAAACATTTTTCATTCCCCCAATATGAACCCTTTATTCATATATTAAATCTATGTAATAGTTATTACATGATTTGAAGTTTTTTTCTTCTTTTCTTCAAATTAAACTCTCATAAGTGTAAAACCGAAGGTAAATTCCTTCATTTAGACATTATAGAATATTTGATATTTAAATTTCATCGAAAAGCTATCCAACATTCTAAAATTATATATTATAACCTTTTAATAATATTTTTTAAAAAATGCTTTTCTCTCAACAAACAAAAACTAGATATAATAGTTCTTAAAAGAAACATTTTCTCAAAGATATATAGTTGTATTTTATTAAAAAAAGAATGTTATCTTAATTTGACCAATTATATTTTTATTTTTTAGAAATTTTTCCACCAATCAAATTCTATGGTGATTCCTCAAAGAAAATTATCTATACTGAATCAGGTTTATTCAGTATCCGCATCTTAATGAGTAAGCTTTGAATTTAATATTTTCATATATTTAACCTTAAACCACTTAATAATTTTTTACATGAAATATCAAAATAGAAGAGGATGACTATAGAAGTGAAGTGAGTAAAGTTAGATGACCTAAGACAAATCAAAGAAATGGTAAAGTTAGATGACTTTTGTGAAACAAACTAAAGAAAGATGATTTTGATGACCAGTTACCACAAATTGGATGATTATTTGAGCAATCAACTCTTTATGTGAGTAAACTTACAAGGACTTGCGCTTTAATTGTTTTAACATTCATCAATGGATTTCCATCAGTATCTTTGAGCATGATAAGAACATCATCTAGGATGTCTTCTTGCACAGTTTTGCTGTTATTTTTCCAAATCTGAATCCTCTGGTCAATTTCAAGATGAATGTATTTTGTTGCTGTGGCAAGGGCTTTCTTGATAATTGCCTTGTGACCATCCAAATCAAACACACTTAACCATGGTAAGTAATCTGAGATACCAAAACTAAGTAAGTATTCAAGAAGTGTGAAAAGTGCATCAATTTGCTCTTCTTCTTCTTCTTCTTCTTCTTCTTCTTCTTCTTCTTCCTCCATTTTCCATTCTTTTTTCTACTAACCTCTTGCTGAAGATCATATTACTAATAACATTCCAACAATAATATCTTGTCACATTCCTCAGGTTAATAGCAGGTTGTTTGCATTGATTGTAAACTAATCGAAGAAGGTGATCAGCTGCTTCGTCCCTTTTATGATGAAGCCATTGAAAAGATTTTCGTGAGATCACATGAGAAGCCAGAATTTTTCTCATTTTCATCCATTGATCACCCATGGGAAGAAAAACTGAGGTCAAGTATCCATTGCTAATGAGGTTAGAAGACATGCAAGTAACCCTAGATGAGAAAACCAAGTCTTGCTTCTTCAAGATCTCACAAGCAAGCTCAGGAGAAGTGATAGGAATAACATGGACACTCCCCAGACGTATACAAGAAATTTCAGTGTCCATTTCCTTCATAAGTTTGTGTATCCAATGATAAGTTGGCCTATTTAGGAGCATTTCAGGGAAGCTGCCAATTATAGGCCAAGGTTTTGGACCTGGAGGGAGTGGCATGGTTTTCTTGTTTGTTACACTCCATTTGCTTGTGATAAATGAAATAATTCAGAAGCGAATGCTTTGGAATATTCTATTTTTGTAGCAGCCACCGCTTCGGATCCTGCTCCCGATAGTCGAGAGGTGTAAGCACCGCGAGGTGTGAAGCCAGATCGTACTAAAGACAATGAAAAAAGTTAGAAAATGAGAGATTTCAAAAAAAAAAAAAAGTAAAAGCAGAATAAAAGACAGTCCTATATTGACAAGGATGCTCATTTGAAACCTTTGTCCGGTCAATGCGAGAAAGAGAGAAGTGATGTAAACATAAGAATGCAAGGAATTCTCCATAGATAAGTACTAATAGAGATACAGAATGTGTAGACCAAAATGGAGGCCTTATTATGTAGTATAGCAAGGTTTGGTATTTTAAAGTTTCTGATCATTTTAACACTGAAATAAGCTGATCAGGTTCAAAAGCACGTAGCATGCATGCTATCTACTATTTATACAAATACCATTGCAAAATATTTGTTTTCTAAAATATAGTAAAACTTAATGGTTTGTGTTCACATACTTAGCCAATTAGGTTTTTGTTTGTTGAGATCGCGGTCTTAGCCAATTAATTAAAGACATCATCCTATGTGATGTGTTGTCCACTCGGTGTACGCTAATAGTATCGGCCAATAATATTGATTTACATAAAAATTAGGGGAATTTTCAAAAATAGGCAGCCCACTACCCAAAATTACAAACAGGAGGCCATATTTTTTTCATGCATAGCACCCATCCCTAAAATTACAACTCCTTCATAAAAAACACTCTAGCTACCAAATTTTACCTTCCCCAGCCACTAAGCCACCGGCAAACACCGTCCCCCGCCAATGATGTCATTACTTTTTTTTTGTATTTTACTGAATTTATGTTGTTTATTGCGTCTAAATCATTGCTTTGGACAAGTTTATACATATAAATCTCCCTCTAAAAATTAAATTATATATGAATATACATATATAAATATGTAGCAATGAGAGAAATACAAAAATATACACAAAAAAGTAAAAAATCATATAAACATCCTTAATATACATATTTATTCACTCGCATATACACACTTATACAAATTTATATAATTTTATATACGTGTATAAAATTGTATGAGCTTGCGGCGACCCCTATCTCGGGAAAAGGGTGACAGCTCGGGTAAGATTCAAAAATATGGGCCATTTTTGGTAATTTTCGTCTTTTACTTGTCTTTTAGTGTAATTATCCCTAAAAATTATCTCTTCAGTATTATGTCTTCGCAAAAGGGTTTAAGTTATACTATAGAATTATCACACACTCCTATTGTTTTAATTTCTTGGGCTATTTACAAATATATACAACCCTAACACCAAAATTACAAAAAATACTAAGATTATTCCATTTTACAAAAATATCAATATTTTTTTACACATTATATACAAAATCAACAAAACTAATAAATTAGTGTTCCTCCTTCTTCCTACTGCCCCTCCCCCCCCCCCCCCCACTACTACCACCACAGGCGGCGGCGCCGCCATCCACCACCAGATTTTTTTTTTTTTTTTGTGTTTTTGAATCTAAAAAATGAAATACACATGTAATCATTGATTTTTTTTAAATTAAAGTTGGAAAATACATATAAACAAAAATATATGTAAATACACAAAAAAATTGTGTTATACATACACTAAACACATACATACATACACAAATCTATAGATCTACAAACGAAACATACAAATTTATGTGTATGACATTTATTACTTGACATACACACAAAAATACATACAAAAAATACAAATAGATGCTCAGATATACACATTCATACAGTGATATACACGTACATACACTTGTGTGCTGAAAAATATTATATGTATATACACGAACATACAGATACACACACTTGTATTTGAATGTGTATATTCAAATGCAAAAAAGAAGAAGGAGAAGCAGATCTAAATTTGTATTTACAAAATACATATGTATACATAAAGATACACACATATACACATACAAAATAAAAAATAAAAAAAAGAGGAGAAGATCGGAAAAGAGAGGAATAGATCTGCTCTAGCTCGCCGCGGTGGAGCAATGCAGCGGCGGCGACCGGCAGATCTGCTCTAGAAAGTGTCTTATTTTTGTAAGTCTCCCTTACTAGTTACACAGTGGGTAATTTTGATAACTAGCCAGGTTTTGCACCATTTAAGGAGAATCAACCAATAATTATAAACTTTTAGAAAACTAGCCAGATATAAAAAAAACACACTTTTTTTTTTAAAGATTACTACGTAACAAAATTCTGAGAATTTAAACAAAACTCCAGTAAATCTTTTCTGGACTTTAGTTCAAAGTTTTAGAAAATTTTCTCAGAAGTTCATATTTGAAGTCCCAAGTATTTTTATATTGGGACGTTCGAACTAAAATGTTCAATACTTAGCAAGTCACAATAAAAAATATAGGGATTTTAAAATTTTCAGTTCAAAAATCCCAATATAGGGATCTTAAATCTGACTAGTTTTCTAAAAAATTCAAAACGCTTGCTAGTTTTCATTTAGCACAGTACGAACAAACTACGGTTAAAAATTTGCACACAAGCCACTTTTGCTAGTGGTCTTTGGTTTGAGGCTATTTTTTATTGATTTTGCATGAGAGACCACTTTTTGAAACTTCAATTTTTGTGGGCTGAACTTCACACCACAAGGGTTGAAGTTGATCTTCAACCCACCAGGATTGAAGTTTACGTATTCTATGCCTAAAAGTTCAGACTTCATACCTTATACATGAAATTCAGCCCAGAAGATTTGAACTTCACCCCACAAGGATTGAAGTTCCAAAAAGTGGTCTCTCAAGCAAAACTATTAAAAAAGTGACTAGTGGGTCAAAAATTTGAGAAATTTTCAAAAATAAACAGCACACTGCCAAATTTACAACCATCAGGCCATATTTTTTTTCTGCATGGCACACTCTTTAAATTAAAAATTTAGGAACTACTTCAAACTAGAAACTCTAGCTATTAATTCCCCCACCCCCTCCCACCCATCTGCCACTGAGCCGTCGACAGACATCCTTCCCGCCGGCGGCGTTGTTACTTTTTTGTATTTCACTGATATTATGTTGTTGATTTTGTCTAGACCATTGCATTGGACAAGTTTATACATACAAATCTCATCGAAAAAATAAATTATACATGAATATATGTAGATAAATACAGTCAAGGAGTAAAATAATAAAAATATACACACAAAAAAAATTAAAAAATTATATAAATATTTATAATACTGTAGAAATCTGAAAATTTATACAAATTTATTCATTTGCACATATATACTTATACAGATTTATATATATATATTTATAGAATTATATAAATTTATATAAACTTGCGGCGGATTATTATTTTAGGTAAATAATGCCTTTCCTACACTTTTGCAGTGGCGTGCAAACTTTTTTCCCGAAAACACACTATACTGCACTTAGCTCAGCCTTTTCCTTTCCCCATGGAAACAACCACCGTAAATCCACCGGAAAACACCAACTCCGATGAAATTCTCCGACTAAACAGCCCCCAAACTTACAATAATGACAATTCAACCCCTATCAACCTTCCAGAACCAAAATCACCAGCACAATTACCCCCACCCCCTACAACAACTACCCCTACCAAAAAACGACGTCGTAGAAAGCGTTTCTTCACCGATATAATTCCGCCATCAGTATCTGCCAACGCTGTCTCCGGCCTCCGTGTTCTCCGCCCTAACCCTAAACCCTCCACCGCGTATTCCTATTCCATAACCGAACTCGCCACCGTCGCCGGCGGAGCCGGCGACGTTGACGGAAAAAACCAGCATCGCCGGAGGAGAATGGCTGATCTTGCTAAAGAAGTTGATGTGGAAGCCCTAATTGCTATCTCCGTTGGATTTCCCGTTGATTCGTTAACGGAGGAGGAAATTGAAGCGAATGTAGTTAACCAAATCGGTGGCATTGAACAAGCGAATTATATCGTTGTTCGGAATCATATACTTGCTAGGTGGAGGTCTAATGTTAGTATTTGGTTAACTAAAGATCATGCATTGGAATCTATTAGAGCTGAACATAAGCATCTTGTTAATTCCGCGTATAGTTTTTTAGTTCAACATGGTTATATTAATTATGGTGTAGCTTCTATGATTAAAGAAGTTAAGTTTAAGTCCCCTGATGGGGTGTCGAAAGGAAATGTGATTGTTATTGGGGCGGGGTTGTCAGGTTTAGTTGCAGCGAGACAGTTGATATATTTAGGATTTAAGGTTGTTGTTCTTGAAGGGAGGGGTCGACCTGGTGGAAGAGTTAGGAGTAAGAAGATGAGCGGTGGGGGAAATGGGGTTGTTGCTGCTGCTGATTTAGGTGGGAGTGTGTTGACGGGGATAAATGGAAATCCATTGGGTGTGCTAGCGAGGCAGTTAGGTGTTCCGCTTCATAAGGTTAGAGATATTTGTCCTTTGTATTTGCCTAATGGTAGGACTGTGAATCCTGATATTGATTCTAAAGTTGAAGCTTCGTTTAATAAGTTGTTGGATAGGGTTTGTAAACTTAGGCAGGCGATGTTGGATGAGGTTAAGAGTGTTGATGTTTCGTTAGGTACTGCATTGGAAGCATTTAGGCATGTGTACAGAGTGGCTGAGGATCCTCAAGAGCAAATGCTTTTGGATTGGCATTTGGCTAATTTGGAGTATGCTAATGCGTCGTTGATGTCTAATCTGTCGATGGCGTTTTGGGACCAGGATGATCCTTATGAAATGGGAGGTGATCATTGTTTTATTCCTGGAGGAAATGAGAGGTTGGTTCGGGCTTTAGCGGAGGACATTCCTATTTTCTATGATAGGACGGTTGAAAGTGTAAGATATGGGGCTGATGGGGTTTTAGTTTTTGCGGGTGGGCAGGAATATCGTGGGGATATGGTTCTTTGTACGGTTCCGTTGGGAGTATTGAAGAAGGGCACCATTGAGTTTGTACCAGAGCTTCCCCAGCGCAAGAAAGATGCGATTGAAAGATTAGGATTTGGATTGTTGAATAAGGTTGCTATTTTGTTTCCATACGACTTTTGGGGTGGAGAGATTGATACATTTGGACACCTGAATGAGGACCCCAATATGAGGGGTGAGTTTTTTCTGTTCTATAGTTATTCTTCGGTTTCAGGGGGACCTCTGCTTATTGCTCTTGTAGCTGGAGAAGCAGCAGTAAAGTTTGAGAAAATGTCTCCTCTTGAATCTGTTGTGAGAGTTCTGGAAATTCTGAAGGGAATATTCAGTCCAAAAGGAATTGCTGTTCCAGATCCGCTTCAAGCAGTTTGTACGCGTTGGGGACAGGATCAATTCTCTTATGGTTCTTATTCCTATGTTGCAATTGGAGCCTCGGGCGATGATTATGATATCCTTTCTGAGAGTGTTGGGGACCGACTTTTCTTTGCAGGTGAAGCAACAAATAAACAGTATCCTGCAACAATGCACGGGGCTTTTCTTAGTGGGATGAGAGAAGCTGCTCACATACTGAGAGTTGCTGATAAGAGGTCGATAGCTCCAGCTGAGAAATCAAATATTTCCAGTCAAGATAACAGTAGCGTTGTTGATAAGTTATTCGAGACTCCAGACCTTGAATTTGGGAGTTTCTCTGTGTTGTACAATCCCATGTCAACTGACCTGGAATCAAATTGCTTAATAAGAGTTGCATTACAAGGGGAGAAATCTCTACATTTATACAGCCTGATCCCTCGAAAGTTGGTACTGGAGCTGAGCAAATTAGAAGGGGATATGAGCAGGATACAAATGTTAACACGTGACTTTGGGTTGAAATTGGTTGGTTGGAAAAATGTATCCGCTGCTGCAGGATCTCTAATCACCTCCATTGAATCAGCTAGATTAGTTTGAATTTAAGAGCTAATAGTTCTAGTTGATGCAGATAAGATTAGATACAGTAGTAGTCTGGGACCTCAATTAGGACCGATTTTGTTTGAAGATTCAGAGACAGACTCCCGTTCAAATTGAACTGCTTCGTTGTTACTACTGGAGTGTTTACCATCCCTGTGTGTTCCTAAGAGCAGGATATTGATCTTGACCCCTACTCCATGGAAACAAGCGCGGTAAGTTCTACCATTTTTTAAGAATAACATTGCGCACCTCAAGATTCAGGAAACAAGTGTTACCTTGTTTGTTACTACTTGTGTTAATATAATTGACAATGTTTTTAGTGTTTGCCAGTTCAATTTATGTATCTATAGCTGCTCTGTCGATCCTAATGCGCTAGCAATGCATGTTTAAGCTTCACAAATCCAGATACTACTTAACAATATTTGAGAAAATTTTGACCTCCAAATTTTCAGATTGAGAATACATTATATGCTCTAGAGAAAGACAATTAGAAGAGAATTTTGATCACATTGAACTTACAAGGAAAGAAGAAAATCAATTTTGGAACTTCTCGCTGAAGCCAGGTGAAACTAAATCATGGAAAATTTTATGAAACAACTGTACAATTCAATTTGAGTGAAAATTCTACAATGTACAGCAATAGTTTTAATCATACATTATCTTTTCTTTTCTATTTTTCCTTCGAAATTTTTGATGATTATCAGTGTTGTAGACAGTGGCGGATCCAACAGTGGATTCATGCTTCGGAAAAATCCTACTGTTTCAGGTTCAGACCCTGTATATATGTGCAAAAGCATATAGATGGAGTTAAATATACATTTCAGAATCACTCTCTCAACTCAAAACCCAAAGCGTTGAAATTCTGGATCCGCCACTAGCTCCAAAACTGATTGTTGTGCAAATTATGGAGATGGTGATGGCTAAAGATTATCAACAAGAAATGCCTTCAAGTGTTTAGCAAACTCCTTGGGTTTCTCCAAGTTGACTGCATGACCAGCGTTTCTGATAACTACTAACTGAGCATTCCCTTCAATGTGCCTATCATTTAGTAGTTCAAGAAGATGAAGTTTCCAAAAAACTGTTTCAGAAAACAACAATTATAGAATGTTTTGAGTTTCTTGTTACCTCTGTAGTCTGTACCCAAGTTCTAATGGGAATATCCTGTCTTGTTCTCCCCAAATAATTAATGTGGGCTGTTGGAAATTAGAAGAAAAAACACAAATTAAATGAATCAGTGATGAAATGAAATTAACAAAATCTTAGCAAAATGCAAACCTGGGAAATCTTAGGTAGGCTGGAAAGTCGTCTATCTTTAAGTATATTTTGGATGAGTTCTCTTTTTTCGTTCACATAATCGGTACACATCACCTGTCAAATGCAGTGACACCATTAAGGGCCATAGAGATTCTGTTGGATTTATAATAAAAGAGTCCACCCATAAAGGGTGCTCTTAATGTCTATCCAGCCTGATAGAGTCCTACAAGAGGACAACTACTGTATTATACAGTTATAAATACATAAAAATACTGATTTCTCTACTGCTCTTCTATGTTGATCCGTCAAGCACGTGACAACTGACAACTACTTACGGCCAGTAATTCCAGCCACGGTTCAAGATCTTACCGCTTCTGCTTACGAGAACAACAAGTAAGTTCTCGGTTTATGTTTAAACAATCTATTTAGTATAGATTTGTGATATATGCATATTTGAATCCGCTTACGAGAACAAGTAAATTCTCGATTTATGTTTAAACAATCTATTTAGTATAGATTTTGTGATATATGCATATTTGAATCCTTCAGATTCAATGAAATACATTTCGTTTGATGGTCACAGGCGATTGAAAGCTAAGCAGTGGGAATTCTAAGAATCGCGGGGGAAATATATCAACAGTTTAAACTTTTAAACGAGAAAATTCACACAATTCAATGACATGCAACTCATGCAAGCATTATAGAGATATACTTACATCAATAAAATCAGAAAGGAAGTAGGAAGGCATGACTTTAATAGGTTTAAAAAACGAGAAACGCATCAATTCCCTTAGCTTCTCAGGTGTTTGTGGCAATAAAATGCTAGCAGCTTCTTCCAAATCCGAGACTTGAAACAAACCATCTTTCATATCTTTCTCCTCTAGGCAAACACCTGTACAACACAACACCAATCTCTCCACTGCTTCTGGATATTGAGCTGCAAGGCTATAACCAACAAATCCTCCATAACTAATGCCCACAAGACTTGTCCTATGTACACCATGCATTTCCATCAACTTCTTGACACATCTTGCCTGAAAATAAAGGTGACAAAATCAATATATCCATGTTTTAGTGGTCACTTTAAAAAAATGTTCCACGTTTTTCGACCGAAACCTAATTTTATTCGACCACCTCAATCGGTCGACATATTGACCGTTGTCCGACCGATTTGGCGGTCGAAAATGCCGGTTTTTCTAGCAGTGAATCCATGTTTTAGTGATTCATCAAATTCAATTCAACCAGCTCATTTTTCATGTATACCTGAAAACTCTCTGTCCTCTCGGGCTGCGTCGTGGCCGAGTCACCAAAGAAGATGAGATCAGGAAGATAGACGTTGAAATGTGGAGTAAAATGTCTTAGGATATCACTATATTGCCACATTGCATTGGCACCAAAGCCATGCACAAGAAATAAGTTTGGTTTTGTTGTTTCATGTACTTTAGGTACCCAACAATGCATGGTGGTGCCATCTCCAAGGTCATTTGTTACAGAACGTAGCCCAGAAAAGGAGAAGAAATATCTATAAAAACGATCTCTTGATGCTGTGAAGCTAAGGCATTTGCCCATTGTGTATAATATATGATATGACAGGAATTTCTTTAGAATTTGAAATCCTTTTCTTCAAGTTCATGTTCATTACTATATTAATTGTGACTATGGGTCTACCTAAATGGATAGAAATTCGAGGTCTACCATACATTTCGGTATGTTTGTTTTACTTCTTTGTTTTATCTTTTAGAATTTACTTTCTGGCGCGTAAGACTTTTTACACTATCAATATAATTTAACCCGATGTCACATTATCAATATAATTTAACCCGATGTCACATTAGGGACATTCAATAATATGATTTGACCGAGTCCAACATATTAACTACTTTTACACGCTTTGATTAAGGTTGAAATCAAAACATGAAACATAAATAAGCACAACACGCAGGCCTCACAATGCAAGTTTGATGACCTCGCAACTCAAAAGTATTCAACAAAATAAAGTATTTCCTCCCTCCGTTTCAAAATGGTTGTCATAGTTCGGATTTCGAGAATCAAACGAGTTCATTTTGACCGTGAATTTAAACATATAATCTTTTAGTTTTTTGTAACGATGCTTATATATTTAGAAACTACATAAAAAGTACTATAAGTCATAATAATTAATAATTCAAAATATATAAAAGACATATGAAAATATTGCGATCAAAGTTAAACTCGTTTGACTCTCGAAATTCGAACTATGACAACCATTTTGGAACGGATGGAGTATATATTAAAAGGCAACGTACACCTGCCCTGGCAATTGAACCTATAACCATAGGATAATGATAAAATCAAGTTTAGTAATTGAGATTTACAGGAACCATATTTTTCCTAGTTTTTATTCGTTGAAGTTCTCATTCCGAGATTATCAGTCTTGACTCTTAAATAGTCTCCCCAATTCAATAAGAAAAAGGACTTAAGATGGCTCATCTCACGAAACATAAAACTTCAATAATAGGAGTATATGACTTGAGTAATTTCGATTTTTTTGTTTATCAGCTTAAAGGTAAATTCAGAAACTCGATGTGAAAGCAAAATGTAATTGGCTTTAAATTAGTCGATGGTGTAAACAAAAGAGAGGTTTACACCTTCGGTGTATATTAGTCAAACTCATGTAATTATTTTAGCAGTTCAAGTCATGAAATATTACCGGTAACGGCTAAATAATTAGTCAAGTCCTACAAGCACAAGTGACATAAAAACGATAGCAATCACGAGTTAATGACCACAATGACAAACAGATAAAGAGCACCACCAGACAGACAATGTATATCTCTAGCCTTGCTTATTTAACAAGATCTTGAAGTATTTTGGTTGCCAGCAAATAGGACATCATAGTCATTGCTTGGATCATCAGACCCTATCTTTGCATACAAAGTTCATGGGAGAAGAATAGATGATTTTTGGCATATTGTAGCAAAATTTTCTCCAATGGATGAATTATTTACATTTGGAGATTGAACAGAAAAACCCAGATATCCATGAGCAAATACAAGGAATCACACATTTCCAAACATTGCCCAGGAGGTTTGTATCAATAATGTTATGTCCTCTGCCTCGATGGGTGACGAAAGAAGTAAATGTAAACCTGCCCATGGGTAGTCCATATCATCATCTTGCACCATTTTGACAATAAACGATCAACTAGTAAGTTTTCTCAGTCTCTTTACAGCCAGATTTGCGACCTTATTCTGTGGCTCAAGAACAAGTGCATGTCTGAAATCTGAAATATCCAAATGGACTGTAAATTAGTAAACGAAGAAACTACTAAAAGGAAATATAAGCCTATCTCTGGCGAGGACACGACAAGGAAATCAGGTAATCTCACATAAGTGGCTTCAAGAAATATGGTTCACCTGATCGCACCTAAGTGGCTACTGCAATATAGCTATGTGATGGCCTGACCAGCTGTGAAATAGCAGCACAACCAGAAAACTGAACCCTCCCTCCCCCTCCTGTCAACCCCCAAAACCCCCTCTCCCTCCCAAGAAAAGAAGACTAGCTGAGTAGAAAACACAGGTAAATACAACTTTATATCAAGCAGCCAACTTTTAAACTTACATAAAGGGCAGCCCGGTGCACAAAGCATCCCGCGTTCGCAGGGTCCGGGGAAGGGCCCCACCCCAAAAGGTGTAATGTACGCAGCCTAACCTTATGCAAGAATAAGTGACTGTTTCCAAGGCTTGAACCCGTGACTTAAAGGTCACACGAAGACAACTTTACCAGTTGCTCCAAGGCTCCCCTTCAACTTTTAAACTTACATGAGATGACTAAATTAAATTTGGTAAGTTATACTTGTCATTAGTTTCTAAAAAGCTACTAGAGACGTTGAGATACCAATTCGAAGCAAATTGTGGAGCAACTAAAGATGTCTTCCAACAGAAGATGAAATCAGAAAAAAAAATCTGATAGACACTGACATAAATGGCACTGCAGAAAGAATGTAACTGAACAGATAGATATCTGGTAAACACTGACGATAAAAGTTGCACTACACAACTAACAGAAACTAACAGGAAACATGCACCGTCAGACAGACTCACATATAACACCATAACCTAACCTTGAAGAGCCTCTTTATAGAAGAGAAGCGACTCCTTGGCTGTTCCCCGTCTCAAATAAGCCTTTACATTCTGCACATTAAAGTAAGATATTGCACCCAGTGAGAATACATTTGGATCATACAGTGGAAATTGAAAGCATTTTTTTTTTTTTGAAAAGTTAAATGAATAATGAAAATTGAATGCACTGGAGACATACATCTGCACTTCATGGATAAGTGGAAAAAGGTGAATCATATGAGTCTAAGCTACAAGAGAAATGATACAATGTTGATATATATCTTACACAACTGAAATAAATTTGATCCACAGGAATTCCAGCACCAATCATTTTTGTAAAGGTACTTGAAAATTAATCTGCTTTTTGATAAAGTTTTGGGTACTTATTATATTATGCTTAGATTACAACTTAATACCCACTGGACAAACAGCCACACAGAAAATTAGATCAAACGGAAAATAGGAACTTTTTTTCAAAACTAAGACTCCTTTGAAGTTAATTTTATTTTAGTTTTACCCTTAAAAGCCCTGTAGCCCATAGGGGGAAGAGCCCTTCATCGATGTAAGTGTTAGTTTGCGAAGTGTTTGAATTCTCTTACATTGGAGTATACATCATATCAGTCGCAATTCCAGAAATGAAAATTCTCCTGATACCTTTTTATCAAGTGAAATTGCTTTAGTACAGTCCTCTTCAGCTTGTTGGAAGCTGCAAGTGAAATTACTCAGTAATAGACAAAATAGAATACAGAACACTGAAGAAGTTGCACTAGTGTCATGATATTTTATCATACCATCCCAATTCTAAGTAAGCAGCGGCGCGATTGCAATAGTATGTCGCATTGTCGTTCAACTTTATTGCTTCTGTGTAGTAGCTCACAGCCTTGTTCCACTGCTTGCTCTTGTATGCAGCATTTCCCTACATAGAATTCATCAAAACTGGTTAAGTTTCAAGACGCCTCACACAGTATCAGAAAAAGAATAGTTGCACAAACTTAAAATCTGGAGTAGGAACTGTTAATTGCTTGCAAAAGTTGCTACAGCTATGGTAAACACTTCCTCGTGGCAATTTGATTAGAAATAAAAAGTTGCAACAGTTTTGCTTGAACAACTTGTGAAATTGAATGTTTCTATGTTTCTGGTATCTCTTATCCCGCTCTTCTCCTTTTGGAGAAGAGAAAAAACAGTAATATTTAGGCGCTCATTTTGCTCATCAAAGATAGTATCGAATCTTAGGTGCTTGCAGCTGAAAGGCTCTAATAAGTAGATTTGAAGTTGACTTTCAGGTCTTTGCAGCCTTTCAAATGAGGATACAAGATAGTGATGCCACAAAGAGACTTAAAGAACTGCAAAATAATTATAATGTATAAAACTAAGCATATCAAAAGGAAAAAGAGGAGAACAGAACCTTTTCTTTCAAAAGTTCAGATGCATCAATACTACCATTGGTATCTGGTAATGGTGATGCACTGGATTGTATGCATACTTCCTCTTGAAGGGACGAATACATATCCAAGACAGTGTCAAGTAGAAACTTATCAGTCCCATGAGATGCAATAAAGGACAGGGATACAGGATAATTATCATGTTCTCCAAAAGGAATGGCAGCCTGACATTAAAACAACAGAATGTACAATGTGAAATCACTAAAATATGGAAACTGCAAAGAAATCACAAGCATGTGGAAGACTAAGCATGGCATGATGCTTCAATACTGCAACATGAATATTACCTGACAACATCCTGACATACTGGAAATGCTCAACAAAGCAAAAGCTCTATCATGAACTTCAGTAGATAGACCTTTCCTTGACTTCAATTTTGATGGAGGATCTGCAATCGTCGGAAGAACCAATATGCCATCGTTCTTCAAATAACATGAAGGAAGTCCTTGAGATACAAATCACACAAACGCCAAAAAGATACAAAAACATGAACATCAACATAAAGATAGTCTGACTGGGCATGTTCTACTTAATCAACATCAGAATGAACTGAAGTCGTGCATTCAACTTTTAAAAGAAAAATTATAGTGTGATATAGTTAAGCCATGGAATGAGGTCCAGATCAGATAATAAGATGAAGTACTAGCGCATAACATTGAAAGTTTGTTTGATAGGTAAAATGTTACACTCCCTCTGTCCCAATTTAACTGTCTACCTTTTCTTTTTAGTTTCTCCCAAAAAGAGTGCCTCTTTCAATATTTAGTAACCCTTTAATTCTAAGATTTGTTTTGGACGACAAGATTTAAAAGGACTGGCCCACATTACACACACCTTTAGTTTTAAACCACGGGATTTAGAAGTCTCCCTTATTTTCTTAAATTCTGTGCCTGGTCAAACCCAGACATTTAAAATGGGATGAGTTTGTCGACTCCTTGTATAGTATTGGACAATACTCACCTCTTGAGCTAGCTTTTGGAGTTGAGTCAAGCCCAAGGTCCATTTTCTTATTAGTATAACTTTAACATGCCATTTCACTAGTTCCAAAAAGTCCTCATTACATGCCATTTAATATGCCAATGCAATAACACGGGGATCAAAGATGGACCGTAATATATTTGAATTGTAATACAAGAAACCAAATTAGTAGGGACTATAAAAAGAAAATAACTAACAAGGTGGAGTTTGATACCACCATTCCTGCAATACTTATCCTCCATTTGAGCGACATGACAAGACAAAGTATACTTCTGAAAGAGCAACCAAATAACTAACTACGCATGAGTGTTACATACCTTTATTTTCTATTAAAAACCTAAGTCCCATTACCAATTATATATGTAGTATACTTATATAGGAACACCGAACGGCCCCTAATCTGTTTAATGTAGTACATGCATGCCAAACATTTTAAGACAACTAAAAAAACAAACATGTTACATGAAACGGGATGCAACTCTCTGTATATGGCATCAGACAGTAAAGTGGTAAATGACACAGTAAACTTTTCAAATTGGTTCCTCGACATTTGTACCCAAGTTATTTGAACGTTTAAGTGGTATTGATGGAGATAAGAAGCTAATAGTATCATATAGCTGCCATCAGCGGAGTGGGTAAAATCTCACACCCCGCCGCCAACCTAAAAAAGAAGGTTGGGAAAGAGGAAGAACGAGGAAATAAGGAATCATAATAGATACGAGAATTTGATTTTTATTTGAGGCTGTTGAAATACCTTCAAAAGATTCTGCAGAGCAGCTCGCATCTCGGTCCTAACTTTGTAAAGAATTTTGATATTCTCAGGAGTCGAGCTAATTGCTGCAGCAATGTGACCAGAGACTTGAGAACTGAACTTTGGTTTCACATCTTTCATCCAACCTTCATAATTTGTTTTAAACTCATATCTGGGGAAACAAAACGGTGTTAAGCATCAGAGATGATGGTCAGAGGGAAATCACTGCCTCCACTACATCAGAATTCTCAACAAGGTAGGATGAAGAGGCAAACCCAGCAATAGCACAGGTATAATTGTTGAGCATGTCTATAAATACAGTTCATAGAATCACGGGAAATAACACGCTAAAAAGGCATGCCAAAGGCACCCAAAGTGTGGCCTAGCTGTCAATGAAGTGGGTGCAAACTGCAAACCCCAGAGACCAGGGTTCAAATCCTAACAGCTGCCTAATCCTTAGTGGGTGAGTTACCAAGTGCATTAGGTGTTCGGTGGGATAGTCGAGCTGCAGACAAGCTGCACAGACACCATTGTTATAAAAGAATATCAATATTCTCAGGAAGGCAACCAAAAGTAAGGAGAAGACTAAATGGTCTTATCTAATTCAAAAATAAATCCAATTAATATTTCCAATCACTACATGCTATATCATCCACAATCACCAGCAGCTTGCACATGGCTGCCAGCGCTTTACTACTAAAAGTGCAAAATACAGCACTATAACTATCAATTAACAGTGACATGTAGCATAACTGTTAAATAATTGCAGTTTTGACAAAGTTATCAATGCAGTGACAAGGTGGAAAGCTCTAAAGCTATGAAAAACTCTAGTTGGCGCTTTGAAAGTCTCCAGGTGTATGGAGCTTAGTGAAACATATAGTGCCAGAGCTTGCTATGCGCAATAGTTGTTCTTATAGATCCTAAACTGGACAGTAGACTTCCCAATATAGTGAGCAGAGCAAGGGTGAAATCCTACCGCACTCACTAGATGAACTTATGGTCATCCTTGGGACTTCAGCTAAACAGCAGTAACAACTTAGATAGGTCAGAAAATGGGTTTTAGAGAATGAAACCAGATTGCAGTTCCAGTACTACTTATATGTCAATTAACTTCAGACGTGAGTTTAGCCGTCATGTACAGTGCAAAAGTATCAAAGTTTACTACGAAACAGATTCAGAGTTGTCGATAAACTAGAGACTTTCTTGAATCAAGAACAGAGGTAATTTTCTAGTATTCCATAAGTGAACCAAGATTTCAGTAAAGATGAGAAAAAGAAGACATTGGACTCCTTTTTAATTGTCTACAAGAGAGCGGACTCTTATTGGAGGAGAGACAACCAGCTTCTAGATCAAGGAGGCACACAGAGGGATACCTTATTCACTTCCGCAGCTTTAAAAGGCACATCTTACCACGGACTTACAATCTAGATGAGATTCCCAAAACCCCAAGGAAATTAAAGGTGAATGCAGAAGAACCTCTGGAAACTATCTTCATACGGGTGGAAGAATCCAGGATTACATAAGATGTTGCAAGCTAGAAGCAGATGATCTTGCCAACAAAAACGGCACAAGGCAGCAGCTTGATATTTCTGATGTGGGCAAGAAGAGTCGATGGGAAGAGATTGGAGATTTCAGTGCACAGAGATTCTTGTGCAAGAGAATCCGTAAATTAGACAGTCAAAAATTTCTGAAACCAATTCTGGTGCATGCTAAATTATAAACCACTACGATACTACACATTGCAAGACGCACTGTCAGACAATAAAGTGAAAGGGTAAAGTATAAAAAAGTGTAACTCAAAAGGTCATCACTTTCTAATAAGAAGATCTGACTAGTCTACAATTCAAAAAATGGCATGTGCATGACCTTTGAAGCAGAAACATCACAGAAGAGAGAGCTCTCAGAGTAGACAATCCACTTTGCTGGTTGGTTGATTGTTCATGGAAACCTTTCAAGCTGGGTACATTTGAAGCAATATACTGCCCGAGGTTCAGATGTTTGGGTGTCTGGTCTGTGCAAATACAAGAAAAATAAAAGTGATACAAAATAAATAGATAGAACGAGCATCTGGCACCTAAATGAGTGAATGAAGGAAATATAATGGAAATTCAGAGGAAAAAGTAAAAGGTAAATGCAACTTACATCCAGATAATTTTTCTATTACTTTGCTCACTACATACACTGTCTTCTGCTTTGGTACCTTACAGAGCTGAAACAGATCATCAGCTATAACAAAGCATCTTGTCCTCTTAGGTTCAACTGATGGTAACTGAAGTAGAACATGTCCAACTCGATGCAGCACAGATGGATCCCGAGCTAACCATCCTGCAAAAGGCATTGCCACCATAAAGAATTGATAACTGATATAGTGCCTGGCACTACTACCTAAAGCCCAAAAGATATTCTGCATATTTTCAAATAGTGACCATCTTAAATTTTCAATTAATCAAAATTTAGAAGCTGAAAGTTCACCCTACCATCACTAGATTTATATAACATCACCGATAGTCCTCATTCACGGGAATTTGAGCAATTCCTTCCGTTGCTTTTACACAAATTCCTTCTTGCATCGACAAGTCATCAAACATATCTTGGTTCTCATTTTGGAATTTGTATTAATGTGGACAGTTGAGAGGACAGGTCTACTACACAAAATATTGACTTTACAGGTGAATAGACTTGGTTTCTCGATTGTATATGTCATTTGACCTAGACAGCTAACAAGATCACTTAGCTGAAGTAGATTGTTGACTTGAGTGTTTAATCAACATGGCTGCTTATGTGGCAGCTAATGTGAACTGATGACATGGTTGTATGTCGGTACAAAACAAAACCTGGCAATGCGATCAGGTGCCGAGGAGGGTTCTGGAAAATAGGTTTTTACTATATTACTCACCTTGACGTGACAAACCTTCTGGTGAGGCCGATTGACAAATTTGACAAAATTATTGGAGGCGTTTATGCAGAGTGCAGACAAATAAGTATCAAGTACTAACTGAATAAGTGACATACTAGACAATGCCAGAGAAGAAATTTTAATAAGATAAGACACGGGAGAATGTAGAACCAGGTGGCATGTGGATATAAAGGTGGACAACAAAAGGTGGAAAATCCTGGGTATCCTCTAAGAGCCTGTAAGTTTCACCTAATACGTTAAGGAATTTAGGGGATAAACTCAAGATTATAAAACAGCAATGAGTCTCTCATGATAGATATGTTTCCAAGCACCGCAGAAAGAAAATTTCTTACTTCCGTAATTCATTATCTTATTTTATTCCTAAGGAAGCTATGTATCAGAAATTGGGGCTGGGGTGGGGCCTTAAATGGCAAAGTGGGAATAGGCAAAAGTTCCTCTTTATCACATTTAGCATAAAAATTTCAACCTTCCTTCTCTTTTCCTGATGCTGTTCTAATATGCAAAAGTGAAGAACTTTCTACTATACTGGTTCCACTAACGGATTTTGCAATAAAATTAAGGACTTCTGCCAGGAGACTTTTTCTACCCGTTCATTAAATGTTTACATATAGCTGAAAATCTAGAAGGCCTCTTCAGACATTGTATCAGTAGTCACAAAGCAAATAATATGGTAATAGTTTGAGACAACAGAAGTATACATACCAATACTGTCCAAACTTTGTGATACAGGCAGAACACCAATAGTTGATACGGCCCCATGTGACGGCCTAAAACCGAGAACACCACAAAATGCTGCTGGTACTCTAATGCACCCCGTTGTATCGGTACCTGCGATAGATCAGCCTCTGTAACCATCTGATATTTCTGAATCTGAGGTCAATTTCGTTTACAAATTAATACTACCTCCAATTAAGTAAACAGACTCAGGTCAGCCATTTATAAATTAAATCGCTAGGTCTTCTTTTCTTGGTCCAAAACAGTAAGGAACGTTGTGGAACTACTTGGAGATATCTAAGATGAGGAAAACACAACCTAACGTCAAATTTATCCAAAAGCGGGAGATGAAAAAGGAAAGAGAAAATAAAACAAGAGCCAACAAAGAGGAAGCCTCGATTACAGCAATATATGTATCTTCAATAAGTCGATATATTCCTGAAAGCTTCATCATGTCATACTTTAAAGTTTAAACCATTATAGTTACATCAAACTGACACAGGAAACAGAGGAAGAGGAGGAAAACTTTAAATCAGTGATGTTCAATAGCTGTCAATTAAATTGAGAAACCATACCTAAAGCAAAATCAACTAGTTCAGCTGCAACAGCAACAGCTGAACCACTAGATGAGCCACCTGGAATATGCGATGGCAATTTTGGATTAGTTGGAGTACCATAATGCACATTCTCTCCGGTAACCCTGAAACATTCCAAGAAAGGCATCAGTTTTATTCACTGAATCTCATATTTCCTCAAACACAATTTGCCTTCCTCAACAAAAAGAAACGCAGATGGAGGAAAGTCAGCAAAATGACAGATAAAAACATGGATAAAGCTAAAAATCACGCTCCCTCAGCCCCAAAGATTATAACACTCTTCCTTTCTGAGACATCCCAAAATGTGGCATACCACTCTATTTCTATACATACCACTTTAAAGAAATCAAATCCATTAAAGAAGTTTAAGTTATATAGATTGACACTATCTAGTCACCTATACCTGTTGTAGCAGGTAACCTGCATTATTTTCAAGGATACAAATTTCACTTTTTGGAGGCTTACATGTAGATATTCTTCGGGTAAACCTGAAATTTTTTGATGGTGCATGTAACTTAATCTGTTAAACTATTCAATATAAGGTCTGATGTCATGTTTTCTCTATGGAACTACTTTAATGTTTATTCCACAAGTTCAAGATAACATTTTGAACTTAGTATCTAATCAAATATCGTCATATAAAATGAGTCAAAGTAAACCAACCCAAGTCCGAATTCGTCCATGACCGTCTTCCCAACACAAGCAGCGCCATTCTTCAGGAGAGCAGTCACAACCATAGCCGTCTTTATAGCTACCTCATGCGTCCGCTTCCAATCCGGACTACCAAAACCCGTCACATAATCCTTCACATCAATACTACAACAACCAAAAAAACATTACTAATATAAAAATGTTAAGTCCAATAAAATAAAAGATTCTTTTTTTTCAAATTTTTACTTGTCTTTAATGGCAAAAGTGAGTCCGATAGACTTGTGAGGTAGAGAGGGTGTTTCCGATAGACTCTCAGCTTAACAAAATTGCATTTTTCAATAACAACATACACAGTATGGTCCCACAAGTGGGAGAGACAACTGTACACAAACCTTACCCCTCCTCCTCGAATGAGGTAGAGAGGTTATTTCTGATAGACCCTCAGCTTAACAAAGATGCATTATTCAACAACAACATACACAGTATGATCCCACAAGTGGGGGTCTAGGAGGGTGAGGTGTACACAGACCTTACCCTTACCTCGAGTGAGGTAGACCCTCAGCTTAACAAAAATGCACAATTAAAACAAATAAAAATGTCAGTCCAATAAAACAAAAAATAAATTATTTTATTTTTTTACTTGTCTTTAATGGCAAAAGTGAGTTCAATAAGGGAAAGGCGAGCAGCAGGAGGAGGTGGTTGAGGAAACGAAAGCAGCTCGACGCGTTCAACGAACGCGCCATAATCTTGTTTGATTGAATTGTTGAACTTTAATCGCCGTCGGTGAACTTCACCGAGGATCAATAATCCGGCGACTCCAACGCCGATCACTACCCATACTTTAGGGTTTGAAAAATTGAGTTTTGATAATTTAGTCATGTTTGATCGGCGAATTTTCAAGGGTTTAAGGAACAGGGGAAATGAAGGGAAAGAGAAATGAGGGTTTAAGGAAAGTACTTTCTTTTTTCACAAGAAAAGATGTCATATTAAGTTATAGCGTAGCCGAGCTCTATCGGAAACAGCCTTTTCACTTTGGTGGTGAACAATCACGGATCTTCTCAAGCTAAAAAATGTACATAAATGTAATAAGATGCAACAATATGTTGGGTCTCGACCCAAGAGTTGACTTCTCGGATTATACGCTAAGCCCTTTTTTAACTAAGAATATTTTTTAATGAATCATATTAATTAAGAAGATTATAATTTCAAGAAATTATTTTAGAACCGAATTAAGTATTTGGTGAAATTCACTAAATGCCTGATTATAAAGGTATGTCTTCTTTGACGCGTGTATGAAAGAAAGATATCTTTCAATCCATACGCCACATCAAATGGAAGAAGAGAAAACATTCTGAATGTATTTATAGCCACATATTTATAAGTATGACACATAATATACTATAAAATAAGACTCTACTAAAACATGCTTTATGATTGTCTAGAACTCATATTATAACCTAGACACTAATACCAATTTGTCACGTCCCAAATATTTATGGTGATACTTACGAGCTACAACCGTTGAGCAAACTCAATTTATTAAAATAGCTTTGGTGCAAAGAAATCAAGGGTTCAGAAGGAAATCAAACAAAAAAGCAAAGTGAAAGACTTAATGAAGAAACTTATGATATCATAAAAATGAAGATTTAAATACAATGTAAGAAATTGATTACATCATTCCAGACCTACAGTTTGAAGTGTTATCTAAAGATCTGAGGTGATAAAATTTTAAAAATATTGTAAATATAGAATATTATAGAATATCACTGGATATGTTATTATAAATGTAAAAAAAATAAAATAATCCAAATCATATCATACGCCCTTTGACCATCTTCATTATTACAAGAATCAATGGTTGTGCCACAAAAGCAAGTTTGGAGTCCTCAAATATCAGAAAAATCAACCCTGAGAATCTACAAGTCGAAAAAATAACTCATAATCACCACGCAGCCCGAATAAAGAACTTAAATATTACAAAGAAGAGGCGGGAGAGGGCACATATATAAATATCCCTCCAAATACTATGGAGTTTAACTTCTGTACACTGACAATGTATACTGCACACTAGGATAACATGTCATGGATCCATTTACCCCTAAAATCGGACAACGATGCATGAGATATCATCTTTACTTTCTCTGTTTAACGCTTCGTTGACTAATTGATTGGCTGCCTTCAGGGGGTCCTTCACCTTCTTTGCAATGTCAACTGCCTCTTGATTAGACATTACCTGGAGAATTCACAATTAAAGTAAGCAAAAAGAAAGTGCACCAGTACCTAGAAGGAAAATGAACAGACTGAATGTTGGAGGAAAGGACACCTTCCATAGACCGTCACTAGCAAGGATGAGAAGATCTGTATCTCCATCAACATCAACATTTGTTACATCAGGATCAGAGCGCAGATGTGATTTCAGGTTCTTGTCTCCAAAAGCACGAGATACAGCAAGTTGACCATTCACTCTCGCAACATCTCCTGAGATGATATGCATTTTAATAGGCATGCATAAGCAAACTCCTAATGCAGTAATGTCAAGACACTCTACATCTAGAACACATCTGCACAGTCTAAATGGAAAGCACCCCGAGGAGAGGTGTGTAGTTCTAAATCTAGAAAGATATTGCTTCATTGGAATGAACACATCTCACTGCTCGTACGGAAGTAAAATTTTGCATGATAACCCTCAATCCTTGCATAAAAAGGATTCTTTTATTCAACTTTTTCCCACAAAACATAAATTATTGACAAGACAAATGAAGGTTGATTCAGTGGAGAGGCACCCATAGCTAACAGCAGATTTAACAAAGACACCTTATATATAAAAGGTCGGACTGCCTGTCAACAAAGTTATAGCTAAAAAGGGTGTATAAAATTAGCTCTATGTAGTACAGCGATGGAGGTTAATCATAATATCATGAACAAGCACACCTTTGCAGCATGGTATGAGGCTGTCAACTCTTGTTAAGATTAAATAACATGAAAACATATACTTGTGTCATCTTGGTTAAAGTCATCAAACAAACACCATCAATAAGTAAACGAGTTCAGATATTCTGTATTCATGACTAAGAAGCACTGGATTCTCTTTCAGATATACAGAGCAGTCTGACCAAATTTCCCAATAACTATTACTACTTCCTAATGCTGAGACTGTTCCAAGATACCACAAATAGGGTCCTCACCAGCAACATGACTTGACCTAACTAGAGAATTAATGGGCTTGTCGCTGTAGTACCAGTTATAAACGGACCAAGCTGTTTACAAATCTCCAACTTGTTAAGCCCAAAATCAATCGCATCGTTTACTAAACAATGGTTGTAACAAAGGATCCTAGCTTATCAAGAATAAATGTTGAACTATTCTATGCTCTGTTAAGCCTGTCCTGTAGCTAGGACCAGAAAAAGCTTTGGTTTACACGTTCTTTAAATAAGGAAACACTGTCTCTTTTCCCTGGGATACAAATAAATACAACCATAAAGACATTCGACTACTAGTCCCCTTCCCCCTAGCAATGTGGGACAAATCATTACATCATGTACTCAGGTGAGAGCCGTTGAATTAAATCTCAGAGGATCTGATTGGAACCAGAGTACATAATATCCCTACAAAGTTCACTTGACTACAGACAATTAAAAAGTGTCTTTTCCGTTATTAAGAATAATTGAAGAGGGAACACACATGCCTATGACGTAGTATGAGACAATGATTGAATGAACCAAATATAGGACATGAAGGAATAATTGATTTTTATCGATTTGGCCATAGGACGAACTAAATAGAGAAGACACAAACAAAGGTACTATATTAAGAGTAATAATCCTTTGCATTTGGATAAGCACCTGGCATTTTTGTGACAAAACCACCTTTGTTTTCAATGCTGCTTCGCTCGGTGTGTGGTTCATGATCAATACTCATCTGTATTGCCTGCCCCCTCCTCGAAAGGACTGCTCTAGAATCACCAACATTTGCTACCCATAACTTTCGCCCATTTATAAGTATTGCAGTGACTGCAGTTGACCCTCCTTGTCCAAGATCAGGGTTGTGTGAAAGAATAGCCTGATCTGTCCTCTCATATGCTTTTACAATTGCTCTGTGAGGGTCCGTCCAAAAATCCTCCTGGAGGATTCAATAGTACATGGTAAGAGTAACTAAAAGCAACATCATCCCCAACCAAAACAAGCCACTGGCAGATGAAATAAGAAAGAACATTTTCCACGATTAAGTACACCATGCATTTGATATTAAAGGATATGGTACTACAAGATGATTGTTATTTCCTCTCAAAGATCAGAAACTTCCCTATTGGCATTAGTCGGACTAGGTTATTGGCCATGATACCCTTATATCTGATTCAATCAACATCTCTACTATCCCTGTCTGTAGATCTCTAAAAAGTATTTGAGCTTCTCTTTTTGAAGACCAACAGATTACCTATTTGGGATGACCTAATGCTCAGCTGAAGCACTAGTAGCATTGTCTGATCAAACCAACATATGTTAGGTTTAAAAAGAGGAAGATGGGGGAGTGTGAAAATCATTCTGAAAGATATGATTCAATAAAATGAACCTAGTAATTATCTTCTGCAACGAAATAAAGGCTCAATGGGAAACAGAAAAACTCAAGCATCTGTCATAAGCGGTAAAAATGCTGAAAAAACTTTCTGATTCCACAAATCACCTCCTTTACAATATTGGAAAACAAATTCTTCTGTAAATAGGCAGCCACATTATCTCCCGAATGCCCATCATAAATAGCAAAAAGTCCTAGTTCCCCTCTGCGCAACTGAACGAATTTAGCAACATGATAATCCTCCATTGGATGATTTGCTTTCCCCTTAACCAGGCTGAAACCATACTTGGCAGGCCCTTGATGGCTTCTTCCTTTGCCAGAGCCACATGATGACCGTCCTCCTGCAGGCTAAAAGCAACAGGAAACTTCAAACTGTGATTGGTCCATCCCAGTAATGAACAGTCAGCGCCAGACACCAAGAACTAAGACCAAAATAATTAACAGGGATAACAAGATTTATAACAAACAAATCTTCCCTTGATATGGAAGTCAACTATTCAAGAAACTAATATAAAATGCACCAAGCATAGAATAATCCCTGCAAGGTAGGGGAGGGCAGTAAATATTCACCATCTTGAATAAACTCCACTTCTATCTTGAAGAGAAACATAAGAAAACTATTTTCTATTCAATATATGTTGGTTCAAACTTTCATGATGGAAGTGAGGTTACACGAAATATAACAGGAGCCAACCAACCAGGGATAAAGCTAGAAAATTTAGAAGTTAGGAGGCCACTGAAGAAGGGAAAACACACTGCTGAAGAATCAAAGGTTTAAGGGAAGTATATGACTCTAAGAGAGGCCAAAGCTGACCACTTTTAAAAATAGTGAAACAAAATTCTTAAAAATTAGGGGAAGCCATAACATTCCCTCAATCTTAAAATGCTTTGTTCCCACAGCTAATATCTAAAGGTAAAAACCAGTTTTGAAAGAGAACAGCGGCAGCCTTATACCAAATTACTCCAGCGTATAATTCTCACGCTCGTTTACAGTTACAACAAAAGCAAAACCGAAATGGCAACAACTTATAGTAGGAGATCATCCTAAATGCTAGAAACCAGAGGAAACTAGTGGCTTTCTTTTTTGATAACCAAGAAATCCCCAAGGGGCTGACGGTTTGATAGTCTAGTGAATAATCAACACGCCCTTCTGTCAATACCAGGCTTTTATTTGCAGAAAAGTGTTCGTCCAATGATGTGGCCTAACTCAAACATCACAAGCTGCTCAATTACCACTAGACAAAAGGCCTGGGATGGAAATAATGGCTTTCTCCAGTACAAATATCGATTGAATCTGAAAATACACTTATACTATCCTCCATCCTAAGGGATACACAAATATATAATTTCGATAAATCTTCTTCTTTTTTTTCCCAAAGACAAACAAATATCAACCCACATAGTTCAGCTAAAACCATAACTTTAGTATTCTAAAATTATGCAGAAGCATCATAAAAACAACTTAATCTAAAAAGCTACAAGATCATCAGTTTATTGATAGCCTAAATTTAAATACAGTTGAAAAGTACACAACAACAACAACAACAACATACCTAGTATGATCCCACAAATGGGGTCTGGGGAGGGTGAGGTATACACAGACGTTACCAGGGGCGGAGCCAAAAATTGACAGAAGGGGTTTCAAAAAATATTAAAATGCCATACTTGAGATTTGAACTTGTGTCCTAGAGCAATTCTTGAACCCCTTCACTAGTACATGAGTGTATTCCCTTGTGTCAAGGGGGTTCAATAGTATGTATATGACCAAAAAAACTCATATTTACCAAACTTGTGAAGTGTAATATTTCAACAAAGGGGGTTCAACCCCCTTGTCAACATAGCTCCGCCCCTCGACCTTACCCCTACCTCAACTTTACCCCTCGAGTGAGGTAGAGAGGTTGTTTCCGATAGACAAAGGACACATAAAACTATAGTAAAAAAAGATATACATATTCAAACAAAAGCTAAAAGAAGCTGTAATTAAAGCCTGACCTGAGAACTGAAGCAGCAAAAATTATCCATAAAAAAAGTTAACACCTTCCTCTAGTAATCAACATATACTTCAGTTACAACCTACAAACATAAAAGATAGAATCTTGATCATCAACAACAACAACAAAAAGAACCAGTATATTCCACAAGTGGGGTCTAGGGAGGGCGAGGTGTACGCAGACCTTACCCCTACCTCGAGTAAGGTAGAGAGTCTGTTTCCTAAAGACCCTCGACTCAACAAGAACAAATTTGAAAAACCCAACTACTAAAACATAAAAAATAGAATCTTGATCAACAACAACAACAAAATCAGTATATTCCACAAGTGGGGTTTGGGAGGCGAGGTGTACGCAGACCTTACCTCTACCTCGAGTAAAGACTGTTTCCGAAAGACCCTCGACTCAAGAAGAAAAAATTTGAAAAACCCAACTACTAAAACATAAAAAAGATTCAATTTTTCATCAAGAATCAGTAATTTAACAAAAATTAAGACATGGGTAATTAAGAAAATTGTAACTTAGGGATTACCAAGTGTCTAAAAAGTCCAAAGATATGATAATAAATATTGGTTTTTAAAGAAAGAATGTATTTTTGTTGATTCGTTGTGCAGGCAAGAATGGCTGACGACAAACTTTTAGCTTTGGGTTTGGGCTTTTCTTTATTTTGACTTTGTCTTCGTTTTATAATGTTTCTTTATTGTTACACCCACTAGGAGGAAAATACTTGTTGTATATATACCTCTCCCTTGGGTGCTGCCTTTTTCCGTAGCCTGTATGAACGCGCGATGCTTTGTGCATCATATGTGTTTTTTTTTAACTGAAATACATCATCAGCCTCTTGAATTTGACACTATATTCCACTTTGACACTCCAATTAAGGTACTTTCCAGTTGAGCACTTGAACCTTTTTTATAAGTATCTATCTAGACACTTTCCGCTCAATTTGTTGAAAAATTCATGCACGTGTTTGCACGTAAGACTCATGTGCAAACACGTGCATAAATTTTCAACAGAATAAATATAAAATGTCTAGATTGACACTTTTGAAAAAGGTTCAAGTGCTCAACTGGAAAAGGTATTAATTGAAGTGTCTAATTGGAGTATATTGTCAAGTTCAAGGGCTAGCAATGTATTTGACCTTTTTTCTAATATATACTTCTCGCTTGTCTTCCTTTTTTCCCCTAGGGGGTTTGTGAGGTGGGAGGGGGCGAGCGGGGTGGTCACAAATCATAGTACTCGTAAAAAGTTGAAGTTTTTTAAGATAATTTTTTTCTTCACCCAAAAACTATACGAACCTGTTTTTAGGATTTAAAAAAATGATCTTAATTTTTTTTTAAAAGTCATTATATTTTATAACCAAAAATGATACTCTTATGTTAAATACTATATTCGTCTCACTTTGTTTGTCATACTTTCCTTATTAGTCTGTCCCAAAAAGATTGTCACCAACTCTAAACTTTCTTTTTGACTCATTTATAGTCACACAAACATTCATGGTTTATTTTAGACCACAAGTTTCAAAAGTGTTTTCTTGTTTATTAAACTTTGTGTCAAATTAAACTATGACAAACGCTGATGAAGTAATATAATATTATGTTCTGTTATCACACGTTAAATTACCTCGATAGGTAAGAAAAATTCTTTATATTATTACTGCATACAATTAAAATCCTTACAAAAAAATGCAAAGATCTAGAACTAGCAACATTGAAGGTCAACCATGCAGCAATATAGATTGCTCTTGTGCATTATGAAGACAACGTGTAATCTACTTAAGATAATATTGATTTGAAAACGAAGTATATTTACTCTGTCATTTGGTGCAACTTTGGCAAGTTGGCACACATTAAATAAAGAAAATCAATATAGTAAAAGTTGAACAAGTACTTACATGTCAATAGAAATTGAATGTAAACTTCTAATCTTATTTCAGTACCATCAGTCCAGGGCTGAGCTAGGGATTCATGAAAATAATACTACAATACAAGGTCAAAAATCTTTTTTATGTTATATAGTATGTTAAACCCGTTCGGTGAGAATCTTGTCTCCGCCACTGCATCAGTCCAACAGTGTGTTAATATGCTAAAGAATACTCCCTCTGTTCCAATTTATGTGGCAGCATTTCCTTATTCGTCTGTTCCAAAAAGAATGACAGCATTCTAAATTTGGTAACAATTTAACTTCAAAATTACAGTTTTGCCATTACTGAAATGATTTACAACCACACAATCATCTTTGTCTCATTTCACACCACAAGTTTCAAAAGTCTTCCTTTATTTCTTAAACTTTGTGCCGAATCATACTACACATAAAATGGAACATATATACTCCCTCCGTTCCATTTTATGTGTCATAGTTTGACTCGGCACAAAATTTAAGAAATAAATGAAGACTTTTGAAACTTGTGGTGTAAAATAAGACAAAGATTTTTGTGTGGTTGTAAATCATTTCAGTAATGGCAAAACTGTAATTTTGAAGTTAAATTGTTACCAAATTTAGAATGTTGCTATTGTTTTTGGAACAGACGAATAAGGAAATACTGTCACATAAATTGGAACGGAGTGGAGTAACTACTAAAGAGAATGAGATACTAGTTCGACTTGCTTCTTTTCGGTTCACTCTATCTTCTTTAAAAACTTCATTTTTCTCTTCTTTATTAGTATATGCTTTGAAATCAATAACCAAAAACCAAACAAAAAAGTCAACTCTAGAGATTTCACAATTTTGGATCTTAAGTTTTCCAAGTGCAATAATAATGCCACGAAAATGCAACTGATACACCTCCATAGACTTTGTGGCACAAAACTTTTGACCATTTGGTGCTGACCATTCGAATCTAATATCCAGGACAATTATAGAGGCACAAGTTGCAAGATCACAAACAGTAACACTTCATCCATACAGATGAAATAAAAAGAAAACAAAAACAAAAAAGAACACATGAAAGATCACAATTCTCCAAGACGAATGAACTTGCCTGTGCAGTAAAACTTCATCAACATTTTATAGGAAGATTTGACAATGAAACTTATGAAAATGAGCCCTAAGGGCAAAAACAACTGAAAAGAATTACTACAATATAATGTATTTGCATGTATCTTGGGAGTTGCTGCATTTCCGCTCTTCCCTTATTCCTGCTCTTCTCGCTTCAGTTGATGGAAAAGCATTGAGTAAGGCAACGAAAAGTCGAGTCAGTGTTAGAATGCAATGGTGATAAATTCATTACTATAACTGGAACACCACAAAGAATTCCAAACTGCAAGACGAAGGAGGGACTTCAAAAATCAGCAGTGGTGTGTGCAAGGGAGACATATGGTCACTTGTCTGCTGCACTCATCGATTTGATATGGGTCACAACATCAATTTGACACTATAACTGCTGCCTTTTCGCCAAAATATATCGGTATGGGTTTTTTTCAGAAAGTTAAACCTCACACCATATATGTCATGCCAACCTGCACTAAATGCGAGTGTGGTACACTCAAACTGGCAATTTCCCTCCTGCAGTTCTTTCTAAGGAAAGCATAAAAGTAATTTATGAAAAGCTTCTTAATGAACCAGGAACTTTTTCTTGCCCTAATATTTCCATGCCCCAGGAGGTAAACCACACCGGATTCTTTGGCCTTGCGTAAGAATGAGAGTTCCTTCTCGAAGGACTGTTCAGCATCAGATGAAAGCGACTCAGATGAAGGGCCGGGCTTCAGCTCTTCTGAAGTGCTTTCTTCCATAACTGCTTTTCCGGTGTCCTTAAAATCAGATAAGAGAGGAACACCAAGTGAGTAAACACTCCCATTAGGAGCAACAAGGACCCTTGAAAATGGATGCTCTTCTTCAGAGTCCGATTCACCATTGCCATCACTTTCAAGTGACCGCTCCTGAGCATCTCTACGGATGAACTTCTCAAGACTTTCAATCAGCAGTTGCTCGAACATCTGGTGGTTTTCTTTGCGATTATCCTTGTAACCATATCTGTAGTCCGAAGGATAGGGATGGAAATATTAGTAGCTAGCTTCCACAACAAAGACACACAACAAATGGAGAAAAGAACTTGCATCAAGGGAAAATGGCAAATCTGTATCCTCAGCATTGGTCAAAGTAGAGTCATGACAAAAGAACTACCCATATAGTTGGGAAGTTTAGCAAATTTTTATTAGCAGACAAGAATTAGGCATCACAACACACGTGTTCATTCGAAGATACAACAGATTCCGGTTTAAATGTCCAAATGCCACAATAATTTACAGATATCACCAGTCACGCAGCAGTCTTTTTTTACTAAGTTCACCAGTTTAACAGTCTTTGTTAGGCTGTCAAAAGCTGTGCAACTGTAACGTATAGTAGACATCGAAATCATACCAGAAAGTATCGAGAAGATACCAACAGAAAATGGAAAAGATAGAATACTTACCTAGCAACACAACGAAATATGTGGTAGCTTCTTGGGCAGACCCGCCGAAACAAGAACCTTTCATTCTGAGGTACTACTGGAACAGGAATGTATTTTATACAAACAAATATTATCATTGAATGCACAGCAGGAAGAGTGGTGAGAAAATGTCCAAATATGGCTGGTATGCCCTTTGCCAGTTCATTATAAAGCAAGCCAATTCCAGGAGCTCTGATTGTTCCAAGGTTGGGGCCCAGTTCACGTAGCAAATCCATAGACATCTTTTGCTTGACTTCAGTTTCATACTTCAGCTTGCTTCCATAATTCCATATGTACATAATAAAAAACAATATTACCGCAAAAACCAGAATAATCCAGCTTCCATCTCCCACACACCATAAAACTGATGAGAAAAACACCAATTCCAACCCCAAGAAGATAACAACAAAGCTAAACACAATGATGATGTTGATCTGCCATATCAGAAGCATAACAATAGTAACTAGTACTGTTGTCATCATCATCACACCAAGCTCGGCTATCCCTGTCAGACAGGATATGAATCAGACATGAACAAGCCAGCAAAACCTTCATCGACTAGTGCAGTCCAGAAATCAGTTAATCAAAATTGGAAACACCTCTGTTTTCCAGTCAAACTGTCAGGACCTTTAGAAGGAAAATCAACTCTCCATGCAACACACGAATATGCTTCTGCAATCTTACCTAACAGGCCAAAACTCTAATATCTTAAGTAGTTTCAGTTACATCATGAAAAAACCAGTTGCCATTACATGTACTACATCCTGTGGAACTGATTGGTAAGACATTTGAATGAACATGGATCATAAACTGGGCCAGATCAAATGTATATTTTAAACTTGCAAGACCAAAACTACAAAGATAATGAAGGACAAGAAATTGGATATTAAGTTGTTTTTCTTTTCAAATAGACACCCTTTCTTTACTTTCTTTCCTGGTAAATGCACTCTGTGAAATTCTATTTCCCCAAGGAATGATTCCCGAATGGTTTTATCTATTGGTTTTAGTTAAGTAACACTGATATATTAACTAATAGAAAATTGGTGAAGACAAGGATCAAATAACTGAAGTAAACAAAAATTATTATTCGTTAGAGAGATCTAAACTGTAGCATTTCATGACCAACTTAGAAAGCATGCTGCAAAGAGGGTTATATTTTCAAACACTTCAATCAATATAAAAGTCAAACGAGATTATAGATAAGCAAGCCCAAGTCCACGCAAGACAGACCGAATCTATCACAATTCAAAACCCATTGAAGACTCTCCTACATTAAAGGATCTTAATCTATCCAAACGATGTTAAACATAAGTCTGATCTGAGAAGGACTGCAAAGTAACGGATTTACGTCTGCCCAAAGATTTAATATATCTCAAATTATTTTGGTCAACTCCAAAAGTCAAACAAGATTGTAGATGGATGAGGCATTTAACTTTTGTGTCAGACAACCTTCAACACTTCTTGGAAAGTAAATAACAAGACCTTCACCTACTGCCATATGCACCAGAGAGCATATATACAAGCAGTAACGGGGGGAAAAACCACAAGAAAAGAACCAAAAACATACCAAAGACATAAATAAGTTCTCAAGAACAAGGAACCAGGCATTACCATAAGCATTTCCAATCTCATATATGCTTGAGATGGAGCAGACCATCACCAAGGACAATGCGAGAAGAAACCAGTTCATCACTGGGATATATATCTGACCCATGAACTTTCGAGACGTATGAATAATTTTAAGGCGAGGGAAGCATCCTAGGGCTGTGGATTGTTTAATGCAAGAGAAAGTTGCTGTGGTCATTGCCCTACTAGCAATCAATGCAGCTACGTTAGCAATCAAGAAGACCGGCCAGAAAGCTCCACCTGCATCACGATCGGAAATTTTCACTAGAACTTGGTATCTGACTATCTGCTCCTTTTAGGTTTCATAAACTTTCAACATCAAAAGCATAGAATATTATGATCACTTCCAAGTAAAAATTTTTGAAAATTTTGTGTTATCATTGTTTTTCATACCAAGTAAACAAGGTTTATCAGGGTGAAAACAGATGCAAAAATTTACTTGGCACAGAGGAGAAGAAAGCCTGTGTTGTGTCAGCATGGTTCTCCATAAGATAAGCAGCTTGACCAAGATAACCCAAGAGAAGGCATGGCAGCACAAGGAACACAAATGTAAGCTGCAAACAAGAAGTCTGATACTTAATAACCGTCTATGACATCAGGAAAAAGAATTGTCAAGAATACAAAATTGGTAGGTACCTGGACTGATCTCACAGAAAAATAGCAAAGATCTGCAAACATTGCCTCGGAACCTGAGTTTTAGAAATGGCTATCAGCTCTATATCCCAGAAAGTAGAGACAAATAAAGATAAAACAACAAAGGTTGACCTTATTAAAAAAAAAAAAAAGATAAACAAAGTTTACCAAAAAAGAAAAAGATTGAGGAATTATATATTTATTAGATAAGTTCATGGAGAAAAAAGAATAAGAAAATAGAAAGAACTGGTTACAGTCGCACACTGAAGTAAATTGCTTTAAAAAAACACGCAAATTAAAAGGTAAGGATAAGATGTCTTCATCCAAGTGGAAAAAAAGCATCAACAAATTGCGATGGGCTAATATCTATGCCAAATGGAAATGTTAAAGCCATTGATATCTATCTCTCAAGTGAGGTGAAGAGTCAAGTTTATCTACATATGTTTCATCCTGTGTATGTCCTAAAAAATCCAAGTGTATGTGAGCCAAAGAAACGGAAGAGCTGCACCTTGCTTTGTTAGACCAAACCACAAAACTAAGTTGTTGAAACAGAGAAGTCCTAAAACATTTAGAAGTTTTTCTAGGATACAATCACTAATGGACAATGCAAGAACAAACACACAGTAGTATTCAGTTTTCCCGAGTATTAAGTGTATGTAAGCCAAGAAAATGGAAAAACTGCCCTTGCTTTGTTAGACCAAACCCCAAAACTAAGTTGTTGAAGTCCTAAAACAATTAGAAGTTTTGCCAGGACACAGTCACTAACGGACAATGCAAAAACAAACCCACAGTAGCACTCAGTTGTTTGCAAATACAAACTGATTCAGAGACAAGCTTAATCCCCTTTGTTGCATAAAATGACAAAACTAATTTTTTTATTGGAACGTAGCCTTCCAAAAGTTTAAAGGACAAATAAAAAGCACTTGAAACTTGGCTTTGGACAAGAAAGGAAAAAAACGATTAGATGTAAAAAGATCTGATTGCTCTAGAACAGAACTATGGAAGGCTATAAAGGTGAAGCTTCAAAGGACTATTTAGATCACTTGGTATTGCTACCCATTCACACTCCAAAGGTACATTTTCAAGAGTACTTTTTAATATATGGTAAATAACATAATTTTCCTCTGCAATTCTTTGACATTCACTAAACCCATGTTGCCTTATGATTGGCAACAAGGCCACAGCAACTTCCATTTTGTTGAAATATACAACAGGTGACAAGATCCACTCAGATTTAGATGGCATCCAGGGTAAGTGCAAATCTTTTACTATTTAAAAGCTGAAACAAGTTTATCCTGCAGCCCTGTTTACAAGGGAATTCTTTAACTAGCAACTCAATGAGTAATCGGCCATTAGTGTGATTTGTCAGTTCTAGAACTTAACTTTTTTCTGCAGAAGTGAATAAACTTGCAGAAAGTGAAGTGAGATTGCAAATACACCTCAGGTTGTAACAGTCTATGCAAATAAACAGAGAAGTCCAAGCATAAGATAGTCAAGTCCACTGTGTTTCAGAATCTTCTTACTAAAGGAAAAAGTACACCTGTATTCACTCAGTACAAGTAACCCAAGAACAAACAAAAGAGAAAAGGAAATGTATAACAGTGCATTTTATTGTGCGTGATTTGGGTTACAAAGCTCAGTGTCAACTATCAAAAACATACATTGTAAAGAGTCTACCTGTTGCACAAAGAAGACAGCCCCCAAGTGAGTACCAGGCCTTCGTTGGATTGCGCTTAAAGTAATAGTATATATGAACTGGATTAAATGCCCTCCAAACCCTAGAATCATACTTAATGAGGTTGTAGATGCCAATGCCACCAAGGGAACAGAACCATATAAACAAAGCAGGACCCACGATGAGCCCCACTTTACTTGTCCCATACTTCTGTACACTGAATAGAATTACAAGAAATGCCACAGAGATCATCACAACTTGATCTGCAAAAGACATTAGCGTATAACTAAAAAGACTTCAAATGCAAGAAGAAATCACATATGGTAGGAAGAGCAAATCATATCCCTTTTGTCATCTAATTCTCATAAGTCTACCTAACACTCCAGGATACAAGGTATAGCATCTATAAATCAGTGTCATCAGGGGAAGATATTAGGGATCCCACACCTTAGCTTCCTTGCAATCTTACAGCAGAATTATTAAATGGTGCAAATTCTCAGTGACTACAATGATACAGAATGTAATGCAACTTACAGTTCCTTTCATTACTGAGTTAGGCAATTCCAATGAGGTTTATACCTGATGTGCACATAACCAAACTGCATTTAACAACATTCATGGACCATTTCCTCAGTGTCATCCGTGAATGTGTCATTCAAATTGATGTCCAAAGGAATAGTATAACAGAAACTACGAGCAAACTATTTAACAGAGTCCAGAAAGGTGTTTTCAATTTACAGAAAGCATGTTGAACTGATGCAGATTTAAGTGATCAAAATACTTGCAGATGACATATATATTCCAACTAAATTTCGAGAACTGGACAATTCTGTAAAGGTTCCAGCTCAATAATCAAGATCATGTTACCTTGCTCAATCCCAGAAACTCCAACTCTTAATCCACCAACAGCAGACATTACTGCATCAACACAGTCGAAAGAAACTTATACTTCAAAAAGGAAAACACTAATTCATATAGAAGAAAAGGACCACAGTGGACCAAAAGGAAGCACCCTCATTTGCCTCAACCAACAGATTTAACTGGTAAAGGTTATAGATACCTGACATAGCAGGTGTAACGACTCCATCAGCTATCACCATAGCAGTACCAGCAAGAACTAACATCAGAAGAAGCTTTTTCAATGTCAATGAAGCTTCAAGTCTTTCTTTTATTTTTAAAGACCTCTCAAGTTCTGGAGATGGAACCTTCAGTTTGAAGCCTGATATTCGAGCATCCGATGGAAGTTGATTTGGAAGAAGATTAACCTTAGCATGCCTACAAAGCAACGAGTACAAAGCAAATGTACCACCTGCAGTTAACCAGACTCGTTCATGAATCAGAAGAGACTAAACATAGAGCATAATTATGTGAACTAACTTGCGGAATTTCAAACGTCAACTTTACCTTCGCCATCATCATTGGCCCAAAGAACAATAAGGACATATTTAACCAAAGGAATGAGGATTAAGGTATATAAAACCAAGGATAATGCACCAAGAACATCTTCGTTGCTGTTGACAGGGGCCTTGCTGAACATCACACTGAAGGTATATAAGGGACTCGTCCCCACGTCGCCAAAGACAACTCCGAGAGTCTGAAAGGCCAACAGGATTTTCCTACCTGTTGAGACATCCTGTAAATACAATTGAAAATTAGCCCATACTCCACTCTGCATTCTAAAATGAATGCAAAATCAAAACAAAATTCTAAGGATAGCTTATCTATGCAGGTAGATTCAGGGAAGGACCTTCATTGAATGAAATCAAAGAAAAGAGAAACCATAAAGTGAAGGTTGCCCGAACAAGAAAGCTAAAACAACATTGTAGTCAAAGTTTCCTGAAGTTGGGTATACATCTGATTAGCACATCCGTACCTGAGTAAGCAACTACAGGCTCAAGGCAGATTAGTCTAAACTCTAGGTCAATCACGGGGAGATCCTTCTTCCTCTCCCTCTATATTTTCATCAATCTTCTTAGCAGAAATATAGCCTCTGTATTTATTAAGCATAAACAAAAGACTAGCCAAAAGTCTATAGTCTATCACTCTTACCCAAAGTCTATAGTCTATCACTCTTAGCCCAAAACTACCTGAGCCAAAATACAACTTCCCCACTCATTTGGTACTTTCAGTTCCTTAATATTTTGATAAGGTAATTTTTTTTTTTTTTTTGATAAGCTATAACATCGAATAGCTTGGTCAGTTAAACTACTCCGAATTCTACAAGGCACTTCCAAACCTCTACATAGATACCATCTGAGCCACAGGCTTTCCTGACCTTATCTACATTAGCAGATCTAATTCAACAAGAGTAGTCAAGGCTGTTTGTCACATATGGAATATGTACAGTTATCCTCATAATTTTTGACGAGGAAAATCATCGAATAACATCTAATTTGATCTCATAATCTTGGTCAGAAGACTCAAAAACTTGTTGAGAATCGTCTTTGATACGCTTAACTTGGTTTCAGGCCCCTCTTTATAATGAAAAGTCTTTACCCGCCTCTCATAGTCGTGTTGGCTTATGAATTGCTTTCTCCCTCTCGTCATCCCTAAATTATAGTTTAAGTTGTCAAAGTATTACCTTTTTACCTTCTCACTACACTCTTTATACTTTTTTTGAGAAAAATAAGGGTATTTCAGAGAGGAATAGCACCAAAAAGGTGCATAATTACAAAAGTATATACAGACCATTCATGATATTATTCTACCAAAAACTCATAAGGTTAAGGAAACATATCATTTGATTTATAGTACTCCCTTCGTTTCGTTTTATCGGGCGGTGTTTGACACTTTAATTGGCACAGAGGTTAAGAAAGAAATGAAGGTATCTAGCAAAGCACATTTATAAGTTGTGGTCCTTAATGTGCCATTGTTTTTCTATAGCTAAAAGAGCATGCCATTAAAGATAAAGTGAATAAATTCAAAGTCAAAGAGATAAGGGTCTGGTGATAAGAGCACAATGCGTGATGTGTGGGTTCAGCACACATTACAAGTTTGAACCCTGGCATAGACAAAGCCTAGTATTTAATTAGAGAATGGTAGAGCAGCGGACCATTATCGACGAATTCCGAATCTTGCGCCAGCTGGCTCGGTATAGGAAAAAAAATATATAAAGAGTTCCCATGTACATAAATGTGTGATGCTTTTTGGAACATAATAAGAAGAAAGAGCTTCACACCAAATGGAATAAGGGGAGGATTCATACTTTAACCAAAAAGACAAAAAGGTAAACAAAAATACTTAAGTCAATGTACAGAATAACTAATTCCTTCAAACATCCTCTATTCCTCTCCTTCCTTAAGACCCCCAGTATGCGTGATGAGATTGTTCGACATTGGATTTTGTAAGCTTCCAGTATCTTCATTTTTTTTTTTTTTTTGGAGAATGATAACATTGTATTAGTATCTAAATAAGCACTAAGGCTGTGCTGAAGCCATAGCTTCCTGTATCTTCATTCTAGCCCAACTATTAAAAATCTGGATCAACTTTCCCAGGATGGTCCAATTGATGTTAAAAATTTTAAGTAACATACTTCCATGCGTCAGTGCTATTTGCAGTGCAAGAACAAATGACCAATAATAAGCATGATGGGAATGTGCTCTTACACTCTTCAAAAGCTTCACTGCTTTCTGTTAGAGTAACCTTTGCTTTGACAGTTATCCGCACCTCCTTATTTTACCAACAAAATACTTATGTCGAGGTCCTTTTAGTGTCCACCATAGAATCCACGATTATATGATACTCTTCTAGTTTTTCGCACTAATTCACATCTAGGACTACCACTACCAGTCCATGTTGGGTGGTTAGTGTTTTCCTGTATAACCTTGAAAATCTTTTTATGTGAGCCTGTCGCTTCTTTTGTAAGAATGAAGTTTATCTGCCTATTTCCCTCTTAGCAAGGTGAAGTGTTAGTTGAAACAAAATTTTAGCTATTGATCAGGGAAAACATAAATTCTTAGCTAAGGCAAAACCTAGAAGAGCATTCATTCTTAAAGAACCTAAAACTTCAAGTTACAGAGTGGTGCAATAACTTTATCCGCAAATCAGAAGTTAAGGAAAATGTTAGCTTACAAGCTTGGTATAGAATGTGCCCCAAAATAGAATTTGAGGTAAAGAAAAACACATGACGCCAATATTAGATATTGTATTGATTTTAACGTAGCCTTGTTAGAATAAATAGAGAACTGATTGAGTATTTTGCTTCTGTGATTAACTGCAGAAAAGCTAAATTCACATTAATTTGGCACCTAAATCCAGTTCGACAATTTTGGTTAGTTCTCTCCTTTTCAACAAGCACAAAACTTTACTTTCTTGATAGAAGTAATTCATGATCATTTATTTAGGATCAATCCAAACCGAGCCATCATACTATGCTTACAATTCAACATGCCAACTATTAAACAACTAATTATAAAAACAAGACAGGCAATCAGAAATGTCACGAAATGCCCCGCTCTTCAAGGGTACCCTCAGAATTTCCTTTCTTCTAACCTTGATTAACGTCTCTCTCCTCTTTGTTTTTTCCCCTTTCTGTTCATCAGTAGATTACCATTCTTTGGGTCAGATACCCTTCACCACCCTCTGCGTTTCAGTTCTTTCGTTATAGGTGAAATTTTTTATCTAATAAGTAACAACAAACACATTCTATAGCATGTCTATTACATAACAAAATGGAATGAATGCACGAGTATTGCCAAGTTAGCTATTAACTGACGGGCTTCAATTATGTATTAGTTAAGGTTGGCAACAAAAAAAAAATGAATTATTGCACTGCCTGAGCAGTGGATAGGCTGCTTAAACAAAAAATAGCCATTTTCGTATATTCCATGTATAATGCATATATAATCTATGTATCTTGACTACGACGGCTATTTCTGTAAAGTTCCCAAGAAAAACATGACTACACAATAATTCACCACAATAAATATGTCGAACGCATAACTAAGTAAATAAATGTTGCAATCACAGCACATCATCAACAACAACAACAACATAGCTAGTGTCATCCCACGAGTGAGGTCTGGGAAGGGTGGGCTGGTTCTGATTGACCCTCAACTCAAGACAAATGTTTGAAATCACACAATTCAAACAAATGCATAACTACAGAAGATTAAACTCACGTCCAAATCGTTCTTCTGAGCACCGGGTACTTCAAGAGCTTCAACATCAAACGAATCAATTTTCGGGCCAGTAAGGACTATTTTTTGTTTAAGTGGCGTAGTCACTGTTCAGGCAGTGTAAAAATTATTTGTGTTGCATAATTATGTCGAACACATAACTAAGTAAATAAATGTTGCGATCACAACACAACAACAACAACAACATACTCAGTGTGATCCCACGAGTGGGGTCTGGGGAGGGTGAGCTGGTTCCAATAGACAGCTGTTTGCAATCACACAATTCAAACAAATGCATAACTAGAACAAACTAAACTCACATCGAAGTCGTTCTTTTGAGCACCGGGTACTTCAAGAGCTTCGACATCAAACGAGTCAATTCTCGGTCCAGTACGGATCAGTTTCCTAACAGCCACATTATTATTATGATCATCATCCTCTTCTGAATCCAAATCCAACACATTTCCAGGCGTGGAACCACCATCACCGTCCACAATATCGCGATCATCATCGCTATCGATATCTGAATCATCTTGAAATACCCATCGTGATTCAATTGAATCCATTGATGTTAATCCCCCACCATTACTCTCTCTATCCATATTTGAAAATCAATTACATACAATTTTTAAAATCAATTAAGTAAATTGTGTATATGTATTACATTTTGTGTAAATAATTGAAAACCCTAGAAATTTGTAAAGGATTTGGATGAGATTTTACAGAGATTTGGGTGTGTTTAATTTTGATTTGAATGGATCGAGCTGCTTGTTTCGGGGGTTGGGTTTGGGGGGGCGGGGGGAGTGCGGGTAATAAGGACTTTTTTTACACGGGCTGTTATTGGGTTAAACACTTCTTATAATAGTAAAAATTTAGTCACTAGCTTATTTTGACTGCATTAAATGAATACTAGTCAGTGATGCAAAATTGTTTGAAAACTAGTCACTTCCAGATAAATCACAGTATAAATATTGAGGCTTTGAACAAAATTATTTATACTGGGAAGCTTCAGTAAACTAATATCAGTATTTTCAAAGCCCCATTATTTTGTTATGAGACTTGGTATTAGGGGTGGGCGTTCGGTTCTTCGGTTCGGTTTTTAGAAGTAGGAGTCCGTTACTTCGGTCTTCGGTTCGGTTTGAAGTGTAGAAAAGTCCGTAATTTTTATACTTCGGTTCGGTTCGGTTTTTTAGTTCGGTACTTCGGTGTTTCGGTTTAAACCAAAGTTTATAGCCAAAGAAAAAAAGGCCGAACAAGAAAGGGAAAGGAAAGGCAAAGTACATACCTGTTCAAAGTCAAAAAAATAAGATTAACAAAAATACATCAAATTACCAAATATAAATGATTGAATACTCGTAATATCATATCGCGATGACTTAACACAAATGATTTATTCAAACTAAAGGGATGTTCAGCTAATTTATCATTTCCTAATGAATTTTTAGTTCAATTATTTAATTTTTTATATATGTTGCATTTAATCACTAATTAGACATTAAAATACAATAAGCAAAAAAGGGAAATTATACGAATCAATCTAGGAAATATACGTAATATGTAATGTTGGATGTTTTTTGTTAATGGTTTAAAAAAAAAAAAAAAAAAAAAAACTTCGGTTTTTTCGGAATTTCGGGGCCCGAAGTTCCGGGGTGCCCGAAACCGAAGACCGAACCGAAGACCGAAGTTCAAAAATTTCTAGAACCGAACCCGAACCGAAAAACCGAAAAACCGAACCCGAAGTACCGAATTAGTTCGGTTCGGTTCGGTATTTCGGTTTTTTCGGTTTTGTGCCCACCCCTACTTGGTATAAAGCTTCAGTCCCATGGCAAAATGCTGGGCTGTGAATAAAACTTGTTCAAAGCCCCAGCATTTTGTTATGGGACTGAAGCTTTATATATAAAGTCTCATAACAAAATAATGGGACCTTTGAACATGTTAGTTCAAGGTCCCATTATTTTGTTATGGGATTATTTTGTTATGGGACTTCTTCAGTCCCATAACAAAATACTTGGGCTTTGAACAATTTTTGTTCAAAGTCCCAGTATTTTGTTATGAGACTAGTCTAGGGTGTTTTTCCAACGCTAATGGAGCTTACGTGTGCGCGCGAATTTTTAGCTATTCTTCAGTGAATTTTGAAACGGTGGATAGTCCCCAATGAGCGCGTCTAAAAATGACTACTGATCAAAATTTCCCCTTATAATACTCTCTCTGCTCAATTTATACGACGGGATTTGACTTTGCACGAAATTTAAGTTTGTTAAATTAAAACATAAGTTAGAAATTTTCTTTGCTGATAGAGTTTGATAATGTTTTCATGATTAGTAATAATGTAACTTTGCAAAGCCTAGTTAGAAATTTTCTTAGCTGATTGAGTTTGATAATAATGTTTTCTTATGACTGTTAACATTTTGAGACAGTGAAGGTATACAAAGCTAGGTAATAATGTTGTTTTTCGATTAATGATATATGTAATGTTTATGCTAATGATAATCATAGCAGAAGAAAATGGGGAATAGCTATCGTGAAAATTAAGTATTTTTATATCATTAATTATAATCATGTGCAAAACAAATGATACTTAACTATGGTTAAGCACTAATAGTTGTAGTCAAATAAAGTGACATGTGTCATTTGTTTGTTGCTCGAGTGTAAATATCCGGTGCATATAAATTTTTGTTGTTGTCAAAAAAGAAAGTGCATCATTATTTCTGAAACATTTAAAAAAAAATTGTGTCATATAAATTGAGACGATGAGCATCACTTACTAATATTACTTTTATACACATTCCTAGCTCGTATATCTACACCAAACACGTGACACCCATATATTATAGAAATCTTACATCTCTTATTTCCTTTGATAATAACTCATATGTGTACTCCCTCGTTCCCAAAAAGAGTGATATGATTTTCATTAGTCAGTCCAAAAAGTGATATAATTCAAAATTTGAAAATAATTTAATTTTAAACTTATCATGAATGCGATATTTATAGCTACATTAATATCTATAGCTTATTTTATACCATAAATTTTAATAGTCATTAGTATTTTTAGTTAAATTCCGATCAAAATCAAACTATGTTATCCTTTTTGGAATCGGGGAGTATAAAATTGCCCTTAGCATGTTCTCATTTTAAGGGATGTCTGTTACTCTCTACCATAGACAGAATAATGGGTAGATTATGAACACACTTCTAAAATTACTTACTTTTAGATATTCCCTCTATTTCACTATATGTATCATAGTTTGACTTAGAACGGAGTTTAAGAAATAAAAAGACTCTAAAAACTTGTGGTTTAAAATAAGATATAGTTGTTTGTGTGATTGTAAATTATTTCAATAAGGGACAAAAGTAGTAATTTTGAAGTTAAGTACTTACTAAATTTAGAATGTCGCAATTCTTTTTGAAAATAACTAATAAGTAAATGCTGACTCATAAACTGGAATCATATACTATCACTATACACTTTTAAATCCTTCAATATAATAATTAGGAGGACTTTACATAAATAACCGTCATAATCAGTATACGACGGTATCATGGGACTCCACCTTTATTCCTCGAGCATCTTACCCATCCTAAGGATGACATTACAACCAGTTACTGATAAGTTGGAAAATTACCAACTTAAAAACTGTTTTAGACTTTTATTTTTGAATCCAAAAGCAACATTAGGTATTATTAATGTCATGAATTGCTTAGTTTCAGGTTACAATAAGTTTAAAAGAGTCGCAGACTAAAGATTGAAGCTAAAGAGCAAGAATTGGAGCCAAAGTATGAAGAATGCAGCAGTTGTAGATGAGGGTCTGGAGGCACGATGGGCGCTCCGCCCTGATGTTTAGCCGGACCGCCTAAGGAAATCCTTAGAGCTGCCAAGTCTGAGATAAAGATGGATACCCCACTCTGCAGTCGAGGCTGACTGCCTCCCGAGATATAGAGAGCTTGAAATCTTGAAGCTACAGAGGGCGCCCCGCCTTAAGAAATGGGCGTTCCGCCCTTGCCTGCAAAACGAAGTGCCAATCAGCCAAGTCATATAGAGGGTAGACCACCCCTTATCCTTAGATGGGCCGCCCATGGTAGTTCTGTAATTAAATTTCAGTATTGTATAAATAGAACAAGTTAGAGTTTTAACACTATTCTATTCCATATTTCAAATACTACTCTTAGAAACAATGTTTAAGAGACAAGATTCAAGGTTTTCATTGATTTGTAAGCTCTATACCTTGTAATTTTAGATCCTTAATCATATATCAATACATAATCCTTAATCATATATCAATACATATTCCATGTTTGAATCTATTCCATCATTTTATTACATGATTTTGTGTTTAATCCAAACCCCTAGTATGAGTAGCTAAACTCATAACTAGAGGTGTAAACATGCTATAAGTGGTAGAAAATCAATGAGTGTTGCTTAAATTCAACAAACATAACATGAACAATGATTATCTAACTCCTATAACAATAACATCAAAACCTTAAATGAACATGACGTTAGGATTTCATGTCTACTTTGCTAGTTAAAGACTCGGGAGCTTCAACATCAAACGAATCAATTTTCGGGCCAGTAAGGAATATTTTTTGTTTAAGTGGCGTAGTCACTGTTCAGGCAGTGTAAAAATTATCTGTGTTGCATAATTATGTCGAACACATAACTAAGTAAATAAATGTTGCCATCACAACACAACAACAACAACAACAACATACTCAGTGTGATCCCACGAGTTGGGTCTGGGGAGGGTGAGCTTGTTCCAATAGACAAATGTTTGCAATCACACAATTCAAACAAATGCATAACTAGAACAAACTAAACTCACATCGAAATCGTTCTTTTGAGCACTGGGTACTTCAAGAGCTTCGACATCAAACGAGTCAATTCTCGGTCCAGTACGGATCAGTTTCCTAACAGCCACATTACTATTATGATCATCATCCTCCTCCGAATCCAAATCCAACACATTTCCAGGCGTGGAACCACCATCACCGTCCACAATATCGTGATCACCATCGCTATCGATATCTGAATCATCTTGAAATACCCATCGTGATTCAATTGAATCCATTGATGTTAATCCACCACCATTACTCTCTCTATCCATATTTGAAAATCAATTACATACAATTTTTAAAATCAATTAACTGTATTGTGTAATTGTATTACATTTTGTGTAAATAATTGAAAACCCTAGAAAATTGTAAAGGATTTGGATGAGATTTTACAGAGATTTGGGTGTGTTTAATTTTGATTTGAATGGATCGAGCTGTTTGTTTGGGGGGTGGGTTTGGGGGGGGGTGCGGGTAATAACGACTTTTTTTACACGGGCTGTTATTGGGTTAAACACTTCTTATAATAGTAAAAATTTAGTCACTAGCTTATTTTGACTGCATTAAATGAATACTAGTCAGTGATGCAAAATTGTTTGAAAACTAGTCACTTCCAGATAAATCACAGTATAAATATTGAGGCTTTGAACAAAATTATTTATACTGGGAAGCTTCAGTAAACTAATATCAGTATTTTCAAAGCCCCATTATTTTGTTATGGGACTTGGTATAAAGCTTCAGTCCCATGGCAAAATGCTGGGCTGTGAATAAAACTTGTTCAAAGCCCCAGCATTTTGTTATGGGACTGAAGCTTTATATATAAAGTCTCATAACAAAATAATGGAACCTTTGAACATGTTAGTTCAAGGTCCCATTATTTTGTTATGGGACTTCTTCAGTCCCATAACAAAATACTGGGACTTCTTCAGTCCCATAACAAAATACTGGGACTTTGAACAATTTTGGCTTTGAACAATTTTTGTTCAAAGTTTCGGTATTTTGTTATGAGACTAGTCTGGGGTGTTTTTCCAACGCTAATGGAGCTTACGTGTGCGCGCGAATTTTTGGCTATTCTTCAGTGAATTTTGAAACGGTGGATAGTCCCCAATGAGCGCGTCTAAAAATGGCTACTGATCAAAATTTCCCCTTATAATACTCCCTCTGCTCAATTTATACGACGGGATTTGACTTTGCACGAAATTTAAGTTTCTTAAATTAAAACATAAGTTAGAAATTTTCTTTGCTGATCGAGTTTGATAATGTTTTCATGATTAGTAATAATGTAACTTTGCAAAGCCAAGTTAGAAATTTTCTTAGCTGACTGAGTTTGATAATAATGTTTTCTTATGACTGTTAACATTTTGATGGCGGACAGTGAAGGTATACAAAGCTAGGTAATAATGTTGTTTTTCGATTAATGATATATATAATGTTTATGCTAATGATAATCATAGCAGAAGATCAAGAAAATTAAGTATTTTTATATCATTAATTATAATCATGTGCAAAACAAATGATACTTAACTATGGTTAAGCACTAATAGTTGTAGTCAAATAAAGTGACATGTGTCGTTTGTTTGTTGCTCGAATGTAAATATCCGGTGCATATAAATTTTTGTTGTTGTCAAAAAAGAAAGTGCATCATTATTTCTGAAACATTTAAAAAAAAATTGTGTTATATAAATTGAGACGATGAGCATCACTTACTACTATTACTTTTATACACATTCCTAGCTCGTATATCTACACCAAACGCGTGACACCCATATATTATAGAAATCTTACATCTCTTATTTCCTTTGATAATAACTCATATGTGTACTCCCTCGTTCCCAAAAAGAGTGATATGATTTTCATTAGTCAGTCCAAAAGTGATATAATTCAAATTTTGAAAATAATTTAATTTTAAACTTACCATGAATGCGATATTTATAGCTACATTAATATCTATAGCTTATTTTATACCATAAATATTAATAGTCATTAGTATTTTTTAGTTAAATTCCGATCAAAATCAAACTATGTTATCCTTTTTGGAATCGGGAGTATAAAATTGCCCTTAGCATGTTCTCATTTTAAGGGATGTCTGTTACTCTCTACCATAGACAGAATAATGGGTAGATTATGAACACACTTCTAAAATTACTTACTTTTAGATATTCCCTCTATTTCACTTTATGTATCATAGTTTGACTTAGAACGGAGTTTAAAAAATAAAAAGACTCTAAAAACTTGTGGTTTAAAATAAGATATAGTTGTTTGTGTGATTGTAAATTATTTCAATAAGGGACAAAAGTAGTAATTTTGAAGTTAAGTACTTACTAAATTTAGAATGTCGCAATTCTTTTTGAAAATAACTAATAAGTAAATGCTGACTCATAAACTGGAATCATATACTATCACTATACACTTTTAAATCCTTCAATATAATAATTAGGAGGACTTTACATAAATAACCGTCATAATCAGTATACGACGGTATCATGGGACTCCACCTTTATTCCTCGAGCATCTTACCCATCCTAAGGATGACATTACAACCAGTTACTGATAAGTTGGAAAATTACCAACTTAAAGACTGTTTTAGACTTTTATTTTTGAATCCAAAAGCAACATTAGGTATTATTAATGTCATGAATTGCTTAGTTTCAGGTTACAATAAGTTTAAAAGAGTCGCAGACTAAAGATTGAAGCTAAAGAGCAAGAATTGGAGCCAAAGTATGAAGAATGCAGCAGTTGTAGATGAGGGTGCCCCGCCCTCATCAGAAGGCGAGCCGCCTCCTGAGATACAGAGAAGTGCCAAGTCTGGAGGCACGATGGGCGCTCCGCCCTGATGTTTAGCCGGACCGCCTAAGGAAATCCTTAGAGCTGCCAAGTCTGAGATAAAGATGGATACCCCACTCTGCAGTCGAGGCTGACTGCCTCCCGAGATATAGAGAGCTTGAAATCTTGAAGCTACAGAGGGCGCCCCGCCTTAAGAAATGAGCGTTCCGCCCTTGCCTGCAAAACGAAGTGCCAATCAGCCAAGTCATATAGAGGGTAGACCACCCCTTATCCTTAGATGGGCCGCCCATGGTAGTTCTGTAATTAAATTTCAGTATTGTATAAATAGAACAAGTTAGAGTTTTAGCACTATTCTATTCCATATTTCAAATACTACTCTTAGAGACAATGTTTAAGAGACAAGATTCAAGGTTTTCATTGATTTGTAAGCTCTATACCTTGTAATTTTAGATCCTTAATCATATATCAATACATATTCCATGTTTGAATCTATTCCATCATTTTATTACATGATTTTGTGTTTAATCCAAACCCCTAGTATGAGTAGCTAAACTCATAACTAGAGGTGTAAACATGCTATAAGTGGTAGAAAATCAATGAGTGTTGCTTAAATTCAACAAACATAACATGAGCAATGATTATCTAACTCCTATAACAATAACATCAAAACCTTAAATGAACATGACGTTAGGATTTCATGTCTACTTTGCTAGTTAAAGACTCGGGAGCTTCAACATCAAACGAATCAATTTTCGGGCCAGTAAGGAATATTTTTTGTTTAAGTGGCGTAGTCACTGTTCAGGCAGTGTAAAAATTATCTGTGTTGCATAATTATGTCGAACACATAACTAAGTAAATAAATGTTGCCATCACAACACAACAACAACAACAACATACTCAGTGTGATCCCACGAGTTGGGTCTGGGGAGGGTGAGCTGGTTCCAATAGACAAATGTTTGCAATCACACAATTCAAACAAATGCATAACTAGAACAAACTAAACTCACATCGAAATTGTTCTTTTGAGCACCGGGTACTTCAAGAGCTTCGACATCAAACGAGTCAATTCTCGGTCCAGTACGGATCAGTTTCCTAACAGCCACATTACTATTATGATCATCATCCTCCTCCGAATCCAAATCCAACACATTTCCAGGCGTGGAACCACCATCACCGTCCACAATATCGCGATCTCCATCGCTATCGATATCCGAATCATCTTGAAATACCCATCGTGATTCAATTGAATCCATTGGTGTTAATCCCCCACCATTACTCTCTCTATCCATATTTGAAAATCAATTACATATAAGTTTTGAAATTAATTAACCGTATTGTGTAATTGTATTACATTTTGTGTAAATAATTGAAAACCCTAGAAATTTGTAAAGGATTTGAATGAGATTTTACAGAGATTTGGGTGTGTTGTTATGGGTTAATTTTGGTTTGAATGGATCGAGCTGTTTGTTGGGGATGGGGTTTGTGGGGGGGGGGGGGGGGAGTGCGGATAATAACGACTTTATTTACATTTGCTGTTACTTTTGGAATAGTGATAAAATAAAGTTAAAGTTTTTTTTTTTAATTCTGTATTCGGTATCCCGTACCTTCATTGCAGTTTAAACTAATCTAGATTCGCACCGGATACCCCTACTTAAGATAATTCGAGATTTCTGATTAAGCGTGGAGGGATCCTAAAAAAATCTTGTATATAACTGGTGAATTTAGTCCTTCGTGAAACACATTCACAAAATAATGAGTAAATTATGTTGAGTCATCTTCTAATACTAGCCTCTCGAAACGTGCGTTGCACGTTGTGTCTCATGCTAATTGTATTTTCTAAATTTTGCGTACCGAAAATAGTCCTCCGGCTTATGTTAAAACTTTTCAAGGGCCGCCTCATGGTATCCAAGTTGAAAGAGATCAATTGAACAAGTATATGGTCTAAGGCCATCTATTAATGAAAACCCAAAAATCATAATGGAGAAGATAGCAGTTAGATTTTATATTTTTGTTGGAAATTCACGAAGCAACTAAACTGAGAAGATAGAAAGTGTACCTCTATAAGATCTCCTCAAGAACAATAAAGCAGGTGCCGACACCTACAAATTAACAAAATATGAGAGTAATCGAATTTGTTTGAATGAGAAACTTTGTGGAGGTATTTAAATCCATAATCTGAACCTATTTAGAAACATCACATCCATTCCCTTAATATGAATGAGTTTTCATAGCTGTTCGAATGTGCAGTACTGTTGCTAAGCATTGCGCCTTGCCAATTTGTTGTGCGTCGCGGGTACGTATATTTTTATGTTAAATAGGTTTTTCTTTTCCTTTTTTTTTTTTGTGATCTTTGGTATTTTTAGTTTTTTTTAATGGCATTTTGGTGTATTTTAGATTTTTGAAGGGCATTTTGGTAATATGTCTTTTTTAGAAAATGAGGACATGCTTTTATAGTAACTAGTTTTTGTTACGCGCTTCACGCGTGTAACCTATATCAATGAGTAAATTAAGTAATTTTATAAATATTGCTAAAAATTAAAATATTGTACAAGTCTTTGAAATTGTTGAATGTTGATTCGATCCAGCATATAGCACAATAAAGGAAAATACTCTCCACAAAAATCGTTAATTAGATGCATTATGTGATATCTTGTTTTGGCTCCCTTTATCGAAATAATATAATTGTTTCTTTTGAGATTAATTAACTGAATATACCGTAAATAAGATTTTTAAAACACATCTCTTCATCTCCTCTGAAATTAGAGGAATAGTATATACAGCCACAAATCTACATTGTGTACTGTAATAATGATAATGTAACAACAAAATAGTTTTACAGAGTAAATCACAACAAACCACTTTATAACAATTAAATTTTACCCATTTGGCAGTCAAACAAAATTCAATTGATCGTTATGGTTCTATAAAGGACTAAAGTGCACTATAATAACCAAATACAAGCAAACCATTTTATTATGATATAAGTGAAACCCATAATCCAATTGAAAAGTAGTTAGGAGAACATTTTAACTGATTTAGCTCAATAGTAGTGTCAAAAACTTTAAAGAACAACTTTTACCATAAATATATTATTTTGTCAAAAGCATGAAAAAGTGGAACACTTTCGTTGTGCGTGTATACCATATCAATGAGTAAAAACTTTTGAGTACATGAATATTGTGAAAAAAATATATTTGAGTTAAGCAAAAACTTAAAATTGAAAGTGAAAAATTCCGATTTTCGGGTATGATGAGCATATATATGTTGATCTTATTTAGCTACTTATACGACAAGGAACCATAGTCAGTATAACTCTTTATATGTAAGGTACACACGCCTAAACAAAAGCATAAATGTATATGTATTTTTATTGACAATAACAAAAATATTGAGAATGAAATAAAGACGGGAACATTGAGCACAAAAAGAGTAAAATTAGAGAGGAAAAGAACCCGAACTGATGAATGTGAAGTGCTTGAATCTGTAAAGATGAACAAACAACTTTACTTATTCATATGATCACTTGTAATTACATTATTAAAGTCTCTTATTAGTGAAATATGATCTACTTCTCACAACAAATTAAAGATAAAACATATTAAAGATAATATGTACTTGTTAAAGGTACTTCATCTAGTATTCTTTCTATTTACTTTTGGGCAAATCATCTTTCGAAATTAATGTTCCTTTTAAAAGTATTTTTGTTAGTAGAAAATACAAATAAAAAAAATACTTCGATAATACGAATTTTGATTATAAAGGTTTCAGCTCATTGTATTACCTTAGTATACTAATATCTTTTTTATAACCGAGAAATCCTCAAAAACCCAGCGGCGCACGATTATTAGACCTTTCTTCAAAGGTTATACAGTGTGGACATGCATGGTAAGCTGATTTTATGCTATTGATACAGATCATGAATAAAACAGACGAGGAATTTTGAAGTCCATAGATTTAGGCAATGTTTAATTGCTTGAATGTTGGATGCACCCTGTTGTTTCAAGAACAGCCCATAACCCAGATGCTTTACAACTTGTTTGGATGATTGTAACCCATGGTATGGTATTGTAGTGTTACCATGGGTACGACGTTTGTTTTGGTTGTTTTTCTAATGAACATTGTATGGTAGCGTTAAATCCATAATTATGTAACCATGAAAACTGTCACTTTATGTAACGACCGATTTGGTGGGATCACGTCGTTAACTATTTTTCTTACCCATCACTTATTATTTACCTTATTTTCAATTACTAAACCATTATAAACAATGCAACATTATACAATACAGTATTATACGATACAATACAATACAACACATTATGAAACATGGGTAACAACCATCCAAACGAAAAAGTTAGGGATATTTCAAAATTTGTTAGAGGCTCTAAAAACAGGCAAAATGCCAATGACTTTGAATATAAATACTATAGTAAAAAAGCAAGGAGTTATTCTTTTATCTCAACTAATAAAAAATTAAACATTAACAACAAATATAGATTAATCATTTTTCTGCTTCAATCATTGACGAATGATGGTTCACATCTGGATCAATCCAAATGCAGGAACTTGGTTGAACAAAGTTGAAACAGTCTCCACCTAAGAAAGATTTATTGGCAAAGTAATCGATGAAGTAAAAGTTGTCATCGGCCAAATTATAGGAAACCACATTGTTGTTTTGATCAAACATTGAAACATAAATCTTGTTTTTTAACCCCGGTGCAACGCATGGTTTCAAGTAGGATGTTTCCCTGCTTACAAACAGCGTTTTATTACCCAAATTTGTTACTTGTTCTGTCTCCAATACCTTTTGATTTTTGTTGTACTTGTACCTCCAAACCTCTAGTTTTCCCTTTTCACCAGTCATAAATATAGCTAATATTCCACCATTATCAGCGTCTTCTGCTACGCGAATGTTTTGAATAGAGTTTCTTATTCGACGAGGCAAGCGCTTCCAACAAAACTCCCAGGTAGGTTTCTCCGTTGTTGTATTCTTGATATTTAATATGCCCAAATACCCTTCATCTCCCAATAGGTAAATGGTATCGTTGTTGGAAAATACTGCACTGTTGCACCCTGATGTCCAAAATCTTCCTTGGATATCAAAGGAGTCATAAAACGTCCATTCACTTTCTCCAACTTTGATGATGTTTACAGATGGGCGACCCAACGTATCCAGACCAACGACAAAACAATCTGTTGATAAAGTGTCCGGGGGACACGAAAACGTCCAAGCATGGCATATATTTGTTTCATCTAGATCAGGGAGTTCAATTTGAACCTTGGTAAAGGGATTGAAAAAGAACATGTCATACTCGTCTCGACTCATGAGCAACCAACCATCTTTTGAACATCGAATTCGGGAACCTATCAATTCTGGAAGATCCATCTTGTAGGTGAGCTCATTGTACAGTGGATGAAAGAATTCAACAGTGCCAGTTTCTTGATGTAAGATCATCAAACGAGGTGAATGAAACGGCAAAAGCTCAATAAAACGCCATCTCTTACAAACAGCACGAAACGCACGAGAATCTCTACCAAACAGACGAGATAGTATTGTTCTGAGTATGTCTGTCGGAACACAATCAGACCACAATTGATCCATTGGAACAATGGCATAAAATTGTGTTCTTGGAGTAAATTTGCATAGACTGGAGAGCTTAAATACACGTTACACCACTCCTACTCCAATATTAATCAGAATCCAAATTATTTATGAGAATGGAATATCTCCATTTTTGGAAAAAAAGTTTCAGTTAAAACTTTCCTTGTATTTGAGGTATTCTAACTCCTTTCTTTATTCTACTTGGACTTGGTCAATTAGTTACTTTCCTTGTATTTGAGGTATTCTAACTTCTTTCCTTACTGTACTTGGGACTTATGTCAATTACTTTCCTTGTATTTGAAGTAATTAAACTACTCGATTAATTACTTGTTCTACTTTAACTAGGACTCACTGATCTTATTTAAACCCATTCGACACAAAGAATTCTTGTTGCCACAATTGATCATTGCACGTTTCGATCGTGAGTTTTTTTTCCTTTAACTGCCTTTTGCTTTCTTCTCCATTTAATTTTGTTGTATTTTCAATTTTGCATTAGTATTTATGTTAATTTTCTTATAAAGTTTGAGGCAACTCTTTAGAGATAGTTGTAAGGTTGCAGTTTAGGAAAAGGAAATTGTAACTTTTTGTGCTCTATGGAATCTAAACGTGGTTCTTCTAAACTTGTATAACTAGTTTACTCTCTTCATACTTTTGATGTTTCATGTATATGGATTGTGCTTTTTCTTTTCTTAGAACTGAGAAATATTCCACCTAATTAAGCAGCTATTACTGCAATTAAACCATTTGTATTATTCTCTTTTCTTTTGCAGAGCAAGAGAGATCAAGAAACAAAATGAGTTTGCCAGAAAACATGAACGAAAAATCAGAATATGGTCGACCTCCTTCGTCTCCCCAACAACACCCTTGGCTTGTTATTTGTCATGGAAAGGCCAAGCAAAAGCAAACATTTTTTAGCATATCAGAGAATCGATATGAGGTGAAAACTATACCCGACCTTCGATACACCACAATACTGGGGCGTCTTCATGAATGGCTTGTGTTACTTGACTGTGATTCTAAAGATTGTTACATTTGGAATCCTATTTCAATGGAAAAAATTAAGCTCCCACCACTCCCAGAAGATACTGAGTACGATCATTTAGAATGCCTCTTGTCCGCACCACCCCATGATCCTGAATGCCGCCTTTTCTTCATAAAAAGACTTACAGTTTACTTCTGCAGGCCAGGTCATGATCAAGAATTTTATAAACAAGATTTAGAACTAGATGGAGTTGACGGTTTCAAGTGTTGGACAGTTTTCAAGGGAAAACTTTACGGATTAACACTTCAAGAATCAATTCTAGTAACTCTGGATCTTGATCATGACTCAGGATTAGTTCAAGTTACACCATTGACTGATGAACCCCTGGATGAGGATGATGAAAATTTCTTAGACATGCCATGTCGTGAGTGGTACCTCATTCAATCTTGTGACGACGACCTTTTATATGTTCGTTGTCTTCGTTTTGGATTACGCTTTAAGGAGGTGTACAGTTTTCTAATCTATCGGTTTGATTTTGTAGAAAAATCGTGGGTAAGAGTAAACAGTATTGGTGAATCTGCAATTTTTCTAGATAGTTGCGGGGGGATAAATTGCTCCACAAGAGGCACTAATCTCAAGAGAGAATCAATCTACTTTACTGAGGATGGCGGCCGTCGTCTTTATGTCTTCAATTTGGAAACACATAGCAAATCGGTATCCCTCCCATGCCCACATGTTAGCAAGAAATACTCGTGGTTTTATTGGTTAATGCTTTCTCCACAATGCAATTAATTTGTCACTGAGCATGAAAACTCTTATCTCTTTTATTGATGATGATTTGTACTGTTATCAACAAAATTTAGCTTCCAATTCCAAATATATTCTTGGTTATCACTTATTGTTGTTATTGTAGTTGTTGTTGTTGATTGTGTTTTCTGTTATGAATTGAAGTTAATTCAACATATAGAATAATATGAAGCGGCAGATCATAACCTAAAACTTACCAAACACCCTAATCATGAGGACACAAAAACTAAGAACAATGAAAATACATTTTGAGAAAATATTGAAAATCACAAAATTCTAGTACTGATAAATGTAAATGTGTATTTATAGAAAAAATATCAAAGAGCACAACATTGGACATTAAAAATTGACTAATGTACCAACAAATTCTATCATGGCCTACCCATTTCCTAGTGATATAGATTCCTTATAAAAGAGTAATGCCAATTGTAATACTAACTTCAGATATATGTAAGAGCAACCTCAAAAAAAAGAGAAACTAAAAAGATATGGCAGAGTCTTTGATAGGAGAGTTACCGAATGTCATGCTAAAATCTAGTCTTCCCAACTTCTATCAAAGAGTTCTTCAAGACAAAATCCCACCAAACACATATGTGTTTCCATATATCCGAGCCAAGAGGAGAGGAGTATGCAGTCTTAGTAATCCAAGGATGATTAAGAAAACTATATTTTGAGAAAGTCACTTCTCTCTATTATTCATGTGTTGGCCTAGATCGAGATAGGACAACAAATCGAATTTGTTTTGGATTTTACTGATAATTTGCTTGTATCAAAGTTATATTTGAGCTAAGATCGAATTCGAACTATAAAAGAACTTGAAAGAATAAACGAGACAAAGAATAAGCGAGACAAAGTATTAGAGTATCAGTCGAATGTTGTATTTTTTGATGTCCTGCTTGATTACAAATGAGTCCTATTTATAATCAAGGAAAAGAATAATGTTATAGCCATAATAACTACGTCTTTATGGTCATTACTCCACATTTGATCGTGGTCAGTTCTTCTTCTTAAATGCCAGAGCAACGGTCGACGGTTACAAAGATCAGGCCTCGTTCGGCTAGGTGTTGTACTTGCTCGGTGATCATGTTGTTGTAATGATCTTTCCGAACTTGATGCTTCGAACTTGGTTTTCCTCATTCCCCGAGATGGCTTTCCGAGGCGGAGAGTCATGTCGCTTCTCCTCGTGGGTTCGCCTCGTGAAATAGACTCATATCAGGTCTCGTGCCTTTGCTCGAGGCCTCGGTGATTTTTCATCCAATAGAGATAGTGCCCCCACTCCTCGAGTGGTTGCCAGATCTGTCGAGGAGTGGAATCAATTTTAGGCGGGAGATCGACGTGGCTGTTTTTGCGCCGTGGAATTTGAAAGCGGTGATTGTCACTCCATATTCCTATCAATCACGCGTGGTGATCATTGATTGGGCGAATCCTATTTTGCCTTCCACATGCAATTGTAATCATGGCGCCTTAACCTATATATAGTTACGCCTTTTCTTCTTCTTCTTCACACATCTTCTTGCTTTTAACAGTAAAAAATCCTTGAATCTTCTTTGTTGCCCAGAAAATTTTAAGAAATGTCTCAACAAAATTCACCAAATTCTTCACCTTCTTTTGTCGACACCATGATTGTTGGTGGCGAACTAGTTAATGTTCCCGAACCATTGAATGTAATTGTCCCTCCTGATTTTAACATGGAGGATCTACCTCACCCACGTGGCTTAGATCAAGAACAACGTCCAGCCACTGCTGAAGCTGCCGAGACAGTTGTGGTGGATGATAAGGATGTCATCATGATAGATGCTGGTAATGATGGACTTATTTCAGACGATCTAGAGCTTAAACCTCACCATGTTATCCCTTCCAAGATTGACCTCTCAAAGGATTTCGCCATGCAGCTTCAGACTGAGTCGGAAATTAGGAGGAAAAGGAATATCCCTGTAAAGGGTACACCGAGTCTGATTACTCAGGCAAACATACATTTGGTTCGTTCTGATTGCAATTGGAGCCCCAAGGTTAAGGTTGGTACTCCTGCTCCCGAGAGCCGAGTGTGCGATAGAGTCGAGGGGCGTTTCTTCGTTTTTACCTACCCCTTCACGATATATTTTTCTCTTTCTATCCCCGAGGTATTGGACATTTTTTGTTGTACCTATCAGTTATGCATAGCCCAAATTGGTCCTGAGATGTGGATAAATTGCTCCACACGAGTCACTTATCTCAAGAGAGAATCAATCTACTTCACTGAGGCTGGCGTCTGTTATCTTTATATCTTCAATTTAGAAACACATAGCAAATCAGTGTTCCTCCCATGCCCACATGTTAGCAAGAATTACTCGCGATTTTACTGGTTAATGCTTTCTCCACAATGCAATTAATTTGTCACTGAGCATCAACACTCTTATCTCTTTTATTGATGATGATTTGTACTGTTATCAACAAAATTAGCTTCCAATTCCAAATATATTATTATTATTATTATTATTATTATTATTATTATTATTATTATTATTATTATTATTATCATTAGTAGTAGTAGCAGCAGCAGCAGCAGCAGCAGAAGAAGAAGAAGAAGAAGTTGATTCAACAAATATAATAAGGAATTTTACACAAAAGTACAATTTTTAAAACTTAATTACCAAACATAACAACATTTTAGCAAAATAACTCTATATAGAGGAAAACACAAGTTAATTACAAACATGGCAAAAACATAGCAATATTTTCCCATAGCATACCAAACCCTTATATTCTTCCTCATATTCCCCCCACTATCACTTTTGCTCCTCCAATTTCTCCTAATTTTACTTTTCCTCATCTCACCCTCACTGTATCTTGTCGTATCTCACTGTATCTCGATGTTTCTCAACTACCAACTACCTCATATCTCGTTGTATCTTTCTGTATCTCACTGTATCTGCAATATTCTGCACCGTATCTAATTATTTCTAGACTGTATCTAGCTGTTTCTAAACTGTTTTAGCATTTGTTTCATCCCGTTTGTGCATTTTTATCACTTTTTCTAAAATATTTCACATTTTTTGCATTGTTTCATACTATTTTTTACATTTTGTTTCGGACTATTTCATTATTTGTTTCAGATTGTTTCAGCGATGTATCTCACTATATCTGCACTATTTTTGCTCCGTATCAAACTGTGTCTCACTATATCTACACTATTTCAGCATTATTTCAGATTGTTTCAGCATCATTTCAAGTGGTTCTGCACTGTATCTAACTATTTCTAGACAGTATCTAGTTGTTTCTAGACTGTTTTAGCATTTGTTTTATCCCTTTTGTGCGTTGTTTCTCATTGTTTCTAAACTATTTCACATTTTTGCATTGTTTCACGTTAATTTTTACATTTTGTATTGGACTTTTTCACAGCGATTTCAGACTGTTTCAGCGTTGTATCTGCACTATTTTTGCTCCGTATCGAACCGTATCTAACTGTTTCTACACCGTTTCAGGTTGTATTCAGCAATGTATCTAACTGTTTCTGAACCATTCAGGTTGTGTTCAGCACTGTATCTAACTGTTTCTGTACCGTTTCAGGTTGTGTTCAATACTGTATCTAACTTTTTCTGCACTGTTCCAGGTTGTGTTCAGCACTGTATCTAATTGTTTCTGCGCCGTTTCAGACTGTTTCAATATCGTATCTAACTGTTTCAGCGCCGTTTCAGGTTGTGTTCATCACTGTATCTCGGTGTATCTACGCTGTTTCAGACTGCTTCAACACTCTTTCAGACTGTTTCAACGTCGTTCAATGAGAAAATTCCAACTTTCTTTATACAAATAAAAGGTAAAAAAGAGGAAGAAAATGTAGGAAGGAAAACAAGATCAAGAGATAGAATAACTCAAGATCAAATGTAATGTTTTCCTTTGTGGTACAAATATGAATACAGGATACAAACTCACTATCATTTGAGCTCCACTTCCATCTCCTTTAACCTACTCTTAAACGCCTTAATCGGTTCCCAATCCCCTAATGGCCCTTTTTCCTTAAACAACCTCTCTCTCTTCCACTCCCTTTCCTTTTCCTCCGCGAGTATTAGATTTGTCATCGGAGAAATGAAAAAAAAAAACAGAAGTTGTACTGGCGATCGGAGAAGAGAAACATTGTCTCCGACACTTCTCTGTAACGAAAGAAAGGGTGCGGCGTGGATGCAAAACCGTTGTCGTTGGCGCAGACAACCCGATCCGTCAGCGACGAGATATCAATAGAGATTAGGAATGGGAGCAGCACCACCACGCGATGGCGGCGGAGGACAAAGGCGACTTGAAACGACGACGTTAGTGCAACTGTGACATCGGAGAAATGGCGACGCTGGAGATGCAGTGGCGGCACGGAACTGTGCAGTGAATGATAGTGTTTTCTCCGCCGTTAGGACGGTGGTTGAATTAGTAGGTGACGGCGGAGGTCGTGCTTCCAGTGGCCTGAAGTTGATCATTTTTATTGGTCGGGTCAGGGTGGTTGTGATGGCACTGGGGTTGGGGCTGGGGTGATAGAGAAGAAAGAGTAAGTGAGCTGTTGTAATTTGGGGAAAATGAAAGTGGATGGTTGATTGTAATTTGGTGAGTATTTGATCTAAATTTACATTACGGGATTCCAGGTACATTATTTTGGTGCGTATTTGATCTAATTTTTTATTTATTTAATTGCTTCAAAATAAATAAATTTACATATTTAAAATTATATAGAAGTTATAAACATCACTTGAATGGTAAATGTGTTTGATGAAACAGATCTCGATATGTGTGGGGAGTTAATTGCATAGTTAGGGAGTATATTTATTATTATTACAATTATTATTATTATTATTATTATTATTATTTTGTTAGAAAAAATTATTTTATTAATTAATAACTACTAGTTGTCTTCACTCTTCATTACAATTGTGTGGTGGAGTTTAACTCTACTTTTATTCTTTGAGTTACCAAAATATCCATTAAGATTAAAATACATATCTATTTTTATTCATAAGTTTCATATTTATTCACCGTATTAATACATATTTTTTCTATCTATTATAATTTATTATGCAGTATATCATAAAAAATAATATTTCGATAGATCCGGTATACCATAAGATATATGTAGGAAATACAAATACAATATAAGGTAGACCAAAAAAATATAGATAGAATATATAAATATTTTGAAATTTATGAATATACAATTTTTAATGTCGTATAAATAATTTAAATTTTAAGAATAGACAGTGGAGTACAAAATTTCCTTTTATTTTTTGGGCATGCGAAATAATTTATTGTAAAGAGGGCAGCTGTAACAGGTCCCATACACAGTAGCCGACCATGAAAGCCGCCAACCCTGTCACTTTCATCTTTGTTCTATTAAGGAATCCACAATTATCAAAGACAAATATAGTTTTATGACTCAAATTTGAAAGTATTAATTAAAAATGGAAGACTACTTATCTTTTCATCACAATTTTTGAATCTATACATTATCTTATTTGCTATAGTGTAGTTATGTAAAATTTCCTTTACAATTAGGAACCAAGTTTCAAAGCTAAGATTCAAAGTTTCAAACTACTCCTTAAATTTTATTTTATTTATATGGTCATGTTTACGATTGTATCATCAAAATAAATAAAACTAGTGATATGGTCCACCAGGGGCGGACCTACATGGTCGGGGTGGGTGCACCGACACCCGCTGGCATCGGAAAACTTTCTGTGTATATATATGTATGTATGACAAAAAATGTGTATATATATTTAAATGTGCACCCAGAAAAACAAGAGCTAATTGGGTCCACTGATAACGCTGATGTTTAAAGTTAGCTCCCTCTTACAATTCTTTTATACTCTTTTCTTCAATTTTATCTTGTGCCCCATTGAGTTGAAATCATGGGTTCATCTCTGAGTCCACGCTCGAATTAACTCTACACAAAGTAATACTAGTAAGTTTTTAATATTAAGTAGTCAATCCAATTAGACTAAATTTTATGTTTTAACTCATCTTCATAATTATAACACTTGATTTTATCTTCCCTCTTTTTTATTTTATCGTTTACTCAAATGATGAACTGGCAAGCATAATGACTCATACTATATTCTATATCGACATGCGTCTTGATTTTATGTGTTTGTATAGTTTTACTACGTGTACATAAAATAATACTCCTATATCTAATGGATAAATGAAAATTATCCAATTATTGTATTTCTTACATTTTCATTTTTATATGCAGAATTTTCCGGCAAAATAATTTAAACTTACTTTATTGAAACAACCTGAGCTATTTTAAAACATGTGTTATTCCTTTGTACACTAAATACACGTATATAACTATTTAATTTTACTGGTTATTATCAGAGAGTTATGCTTAATAGTTATTCTAACATTTTTTTTTTGCCTAAAGAAGGTAAACAAATTAAAAGCAACAACAAAGATAAATGAATCGAAAAATAAATAAAGCAAAACTAATTTCATCGGCATGAGTCAAAGAATCCTACCCGTTCGTTTTTCCAGGAAGAAAAGGTTCCAATGTCCCTTATTTTTTTGCTTCACTATAGTAAAGGTATAAACCAAAGAAACTCATGGCATAATAAATGTAGGAAATTACTCGGGGCATTGAGTTGATTCTTTTTTAAATATTGTGAATAATTAAAATGTGAATATATAAAATGTGAGAGTGGGCCATGTTTCAAACGAATAATTGCCTGTTTTGAATTACTTCATATGCTTTTTTTTTTTTTTTTCGTAAGGGAAAAATTTTATTCAACCAAGTTTGCATTTTACATCCACTAGTTCTTGTTTTTACTCTATAACTAAATCTCAAGGAGTCTTACTATTCACTATCTAGCACTATCTATCATAACTAATATATTTACAATAATCATTTTGGCTAGATCTTCTATTCTTCGTAAGTTTGGGTATTGTCTCAGCTCTTCCAGAACTCTATTCCACTTGCCTCGAGTCTGCCCCCGATATGCAGCTGCAGCACTATCTCTCGAACTTCCTGGCTATATACTTTTTGTTGATCTTGGAATCTTCTTTGATTTCTCTCCTGCCAGATGTGGTAAATCGAAGCTGCAAACAGAAACCTTATCACTTCAGCTGTTGGTCTTCTAGCATTTGTTCTTTGTGCTACCTTATGAGTTTCCTCATTCCAGTCTCCTATTTGCCTGTTATCTCTTATCCATTGCAAGAGTGAGCTCCATAGGCTTCTTGAATATGGGCATCTGAAGTAGAGAGGGTGTAGAGTCTTTTCGTCCCCTGAGTCACACATAACACAGTCAGCTGTGGTATTGATGCCCCATTTTCTTAATCTATCCACAGTTGCAAGCTTGTTCTGCATAGCAAGCCATAGTATAAACTTATGTCTTGGCATTGGACCTTGATCCTGATTCAAGCTCCTCCAATGTACCTTCTGAAACTGTGGCATCACTGTCATATGCCTTCGTAATGCTGAATTTACTTGCAATGCAAAATTTGGTCAGTTCTGCTTTTATATCTTGAGTTACCATCTACTTTCTTGCATCAAAGAGCTTCTTGATGATCCAACATGCTTGTTTTGGAGTGTCCATTGTTCCCAGATCTCTTCTCTTTATGTAGTAACTGTGAATCCATTGTACCTAAAGAGTTTCCTTCCTAGTAGTAATTGCCCACAACAGCTTACACAAAGCAGCTTTATTCCATAAGTGGAATTCTATGACATTAAGTCCCCTGCTGATTTAGGCTTGCAATTAGTATCCCATGCTACCAAAGCTCTTTTTGATTTTTCATCACTGCCTGTCCACAAAAAAGACCTGCATATACCAGTAACTAGGTGGACCACCTTCTTAGGTATTAAGAAAATCTGACTCCAGTATGTTTGCATTTCAAACAAGATACTTTTTATCAATTGGAGTCTACCACTATATGATAGGAACTTATTTCTCCAGTTCCTAACCCTTGTTGTCATTCTTTCCACTAGAGGCATGCACTGTTGGACTGTCAGTCTCTTAGAGGACAAGGGAATACCCCGGTATTTGAATGGAATTTCACAAAGAGTAAAGTGCATTTCTGAAAGGATGTGCTCTTTGAATTCCTGACTCACACCAGCTATGTATGATGAGCTCTTTTCCATATATGCTCGTAAGCCTGAGACTTCAGAAAAGTGAGAGAAGGCTTGGACCATCAACTATATGGATACTTTATTTACTCTGCAGCACATTATAAGGTCATTTGCAAAGTAAATGTGCGTTAACTGCGTCTTGCCACACCTTGGGTGGTAATTGAAGTTGGGATTGTGCCTGAGCTGTTTCAATAATCTGTGCAAATATTCCATCACTAGCACAAAGAGATAAGGAGACATAGGGTCTTCTTGTCTCAATCCTTTCTTGACCTGAAACTTGGTAGTCATGTTCCCATTAACTAACAAGGAGTAGCTAACTATAGTTACACACTCCATAATCAGGTTCACAAACTTAACAGGGAAGCCAAACTATAGCAAAACCATCCTAAAAAAGTTCCACTCCGTAGAATCATATGCTTTTCGAATGTCAATTTTAACCAGGCATTTTGGGGAAATGCCTTTCATTGTGTAGCCTTTAACCAATTCATGGGAAATGAAAATATTATCAAGGATATTTCTACCCTCAATAAATACAGACTGGGAAGAGCCTACCAAACAGTCTACTACTAGCTTCAGCTTGCTTGTCAGTATTTTTGATATTAGCTTGTACAAAGTGGTGCAGCAAGCTATGGGCCTAAATTCTTTCGCATAATTAGGATTTGAAACCTTAAGCACAAGTGTGATAGTGGTGCAGTTCACTACCTTTAACAGCTTTCCATTCTAAAAAAAACTGCTTGATTGCTTGAATTACTTCCTCCCCAATGACATCCCAGTGGAGTTTGAAAAATTCTGCAGCAAACCCATCAATCCCTGGGGACTTGTCACTAGGCAGATCTCTTAAAGCCTGGAGGATATCCTCTGTAGTGACTGGCTCTAGTACTTGTAGTGTTGATCTCTATTGACAGTTGGTCCATCTCTTGCAATCCAGTGTCTAGACAGGTCAACTCTGCAGCTCTTGTGCCAAGTAGCTATTGGAAGAAGTTAATGAAATCCTGTTGGACATGTATAGGACTAGTTACTCTTTCTCCCTGCTCATTACAAATAGATCCCACTCTATTTCTTGCTTGCTTGGATTTAAGAAATGCATGAAAGAATTTAGAGTTAGTATTTCTCTAACTGCATTAAGAGTTCTTTTTCTTCTATGATGAGCTTTTTATTGAACAAATCCATGCTGAGATTGTCTTGCACTGACCCTTCTTAAGCTCCTCCTGGATAAACTGTAGCTTTTTGTCAAGTGAGGACATCTCCCTATTCAACCTCTTTGCGTGTACTTCAACTGCTTTCAGCTTTTGCCATACCTTATACATAGTATGACCCTGATAGTCCTTCTGCCATGCTTCTTCCACTATTGACCTGAAAGCTTGCTGCTGAAGAACTGCATTCAACAATCTTAAAGGTGTCTTACCCTGCTGCCTACCTATGTCAGTGTTAATGACAGTAGGGTTGTGGTCAGAACATTCAGGATTTGGGTACCATGCTTCCAGACTATTGTACTCTATAAACCATTGGTCATTTCCAAATGCCCTATCAATGAGGCTGTAGATTCTGTGTCCAGCTTCCCTCTTATTACACTATGAGAATTTCCATCCTTTCCTATTTAACTCTCCAAGACCAATATCTGTGACACACTTTTGGAAGTCTTCAGTCTCTTGGTGATGGATTGGTACCCCCATTTATTCTGTCATCCACTGATAATATAGCATTGAAGTCCTATATAACCAGCCATGCCCCTTGAATCTGAGTGTTAATCTCTTTAAGTTGGCTCCATAGTACCCTTCTCTCTTGTACTGAATTCAGTCCATACACAAAGGTAATGCTGCACATGAACTGAGTTCCAGTTTCTTTTATAGAACAGTGAACTAACTGGGCTTCTGATCTCAGGATTGTAACTGTGACTTGTTGTTGCTTCTAGAGAACCCAAATCCTCTTTCCATAGTGATACTTATAGTCTGCATAAATCTGCCATATGTTCCCCAGTTTTTTCTTAATCGTGGGAGCATTTCTTTCTTTTACCTTTGTCTCAATACAACCAATCATATCTACATTATGTTTAAGCAAAAAGGATTTGAGTTTATTTTGCTTATAGGGCTTGTTTAGCCCTCTAATATTCCATGCGCATAACTTCATGGGGGGGTTTCTCCTCATCAGGCTGACCCATTTGGTGTTCATCACCATCCCCATCATTTATCCTTAGTGTACTGAACCTGTTATGGTGGAGGAGGTTTTCAACATCCAAGTCTGTCATATCAGGTCCTGTTGTTTCTTGGACACTCTTCCCCTTATCAAATTTCTCAAGTGGCGCTGTGCATTGCTGTTGTTCCCTCTCAAGTGTTGCTGCTTTTCTGGGATTTTCTTTGAAGTTTCAACCACCTTCACTGGGGTTTCCTTTAGTAGTTTCTGTTGCCTTTGCTGGGCCTACGGCTTGTTTCTGGTTCAGTTGAGGGTGATTCTCAGCATTAGTAGTCCGGGGAACCCAAGTATTCTGTTGTTGTGGCTTCTTTATAGGAGGAACCTGTTTTGCTTTTGGTTTCTGGTTTTGTACTTTCAAATTCTTGCAATTTGCAGCATGTTTCCCAATCTGAAGACACCTTTGGCAAAAATCAGGTTTCCAATCGTACTTAATTTTCTGAAGCCTTTGAGTACCATCATGTTCCTATATATGCATTGAATCAGGCATAGGTTGAGAAATATCTAGCTCAATTAACATTCGAGGATAGGATATTCTCTCCCTGTTAGCTGCTAGTGCATCAATGCAGAGAGGTTTATCTAAATAGCTTGCAATCCTGCTCAAATTCTCTACCGCCCAGTATTGTATTGGTAAACTAGCGAATGTAACCCACATGGGTATTAAGCAATTTGGCTCTTTACCAATCTGGAAATTGGGTTCCCACTGTCTCAATATTAGGGGCCTAGAGTTAAATGTATAGGGTCCATTTTGTATTTTGCACTCCTTGTCTTCCTCACAATCAAATCGATATATGAAATATCCTTCATTATGTAAATATACCTGAGGAGTAGAAACGAAGTGCCAGGCTCCATAAACGAACTTCAGCATCTCCTTGAATGTCGGGTTACCTCCTAGAACATATCCAATTAACGCTCCTTTCCAATGTTGCTTTTGCTCATCTAGCTTAGTTGGATTAAGTTTGACAACCTTAATTCCTTCTTTAAGGTCAGGTGGATAGTAACCCAGTTTCATCCCCAAGTTCTGGGCGCGATTTGCTCGTACCAGATCTGCCATAGTGGATTGGGCCTTATCTTGATTGCTTCGAATTTCCTCTTTCCTGATTGCGTTTGTTTCAATACCAGCTTGGGAAGTGATTGATTTAGTAGAGAATGACAATTTTCGTATAGCACTCGGCTCCGCCACCTCCTCCTGAGCTTTGGCCGGTTCCGCTGCCTTTATTTGCAATATTATAGGAGCACTACCAATACCTTGGATCCAATGCCCTAGTTAGGGTTTGGGTTAATCCATTTTCAGGGGTTACCAATCGGGATGGATTGTCGTTCATATTGGGTGGTTCCGATGCCGCCGTTGCCTTTTTTTTTTTCTCGTACCATACCGTTCAGCGCATATTAGCAAGCAGGCTTAACGTGCGCCTAGGGTGAGGAGAGAGAAAAAAATTATTATTTTACTCGACTTTGTGTACAATGTGATAGTCGAAGTATATATTACTATTGGTGCGTATTTGGTCAATTTTTTTAATTTAAGTATAGTAAAATAAATTTATTTATTAAAATTATATAAGAAGTTAGGTCTATAAACATCACTTGAAAATGTGTAATCAAATACTTTGGACTATCCAAATAAAAATTATTGTAATACTCTGTAAATTAAAAGGAGGAGTTTAATTCAGGCTTTATCCCATTTTCCTTTTATCGAGCTGATTCGATAACATTTGACCGTTGGGTAAATGAAGAGGATGAATGTGGACTGTGCAATGGTAATGGGTTGATGAACGGGTCTTGATTAAGGGTTGAGATCCCATCCATTACACTTTTATTCAATTTTGTTCAATACACCTTTAAATTTTTGCCACATGTCCACTACTTTAATCTAATACAAATCTTTTTTTCTAGCCGCAAACTCTCTCCTTCCTAGATGTAAAGTGTAAACCAACTTCCTCTCAGCCTATTTCCATCTTTGAAAAACCTCAAGCATGGAGAATAAGGTCTCCACATCTGACTACTATAATGCATTTTGCAAGAGGTATCAAGAGCAATTCTTTTCAGGGCACAAACACAAAATTATATTTGCCATAAATGTGAATGAAAGAGTCCAAAATTATACTCTAATTGAAATTTTTCAAAAAAAAAAAAAAAAAAAAAAGACATTAAGACCTTTTCTTATACAGTCCGTTGATGGGTAAAACAAAAGCTAGGAATTTCTAGCGAAATAGCAATTTAGTTTGCTGTTTCTTTCTATTTGTTTTTATGTTATTTTTTTTATTTTTTTATTTTAAAGAAGTTTCACAGTTCTGCGTAAATGATTGTTTCTTTCTTTTGAAAAATTTTATGTTCTATTATCATTAACAATAGAAGTTTTGAAGTCTTGAGGTAATACTCTTTATTAAATGTAGAAAAGGTAGCTTAAGCAAGAATAGTGTGTTGGTGTGTAAAGTCAATAAATAAATAATAGCCATTAAATTGGGTAGTTGACATGTGGCAAAAATTTAAAGGTGTATTGAACAAAATTGAACAAAAGTGTAATGGATGGGATCTCAACCCCTTGATTAAATGCAACATTTAGTATTTTTTACACTTTCAAAGGAAAACTTTTAATAAATTTTACAATTATCAAAACATATCTGTCAAATTATACGTTTTTACCTTGGTAAATGGATACTTAATTGGTTGGAAAAAGAGTCTCCTGCCGATAAAATAGCTAATCACATTAATTTAAGGAGAAAATAGAGGAAACGGCTCTTGAGAAACGTGTGGGGTGTTAATTACTACATTTATCATTTTTATTACTATTCCAAAGGAAAAATTTAAATACTACAGTATTAGTAGCTGTATTATTAATACGAGTATTTATAGAAATTTACAGCTATATCTAGGTCCCCACGTCTGAAAATAATAAAGCCAAAAAGTCTAATAGACAGCCTACTAGGTCCCTAACTTAACCCTATCACTTTGTACTTTGTTCTGTTCACAAAATCTAATGTTGTATACTTCTCTCCTTCCATGGTTACCTCTCAAATAAAACTGCTCCAAAAAAATAAAAATCACTTCCAGGTTCGTTTAATTCATCTTGTTTGCATAAAGTTTTATTTTTTTGTCTTAGATCTGTTATAATTAATATTTCTAGATTTTTTTCTAATTTTTTAATTCAAGTTCTTGATCTTTTCTTCAAGATTCAAATTTTTTTCCCTTAAAACATCCGATCTAATGTTTGTATCGTAATTGCTTGTTGTTTGATTGATATTTGCAAAGTTTTTGTTTTAGGCTTATGTTAGTTTCAATTTTACAAATTATATGGTTTGTGTGTTATGGTGCTTTATGGTCAGATTGATTTCTGGATGGTTGATCTCTTTTATGTTTGTATGAATCAATTTATAGATGTATACTTTAACTGTTGTTGTTCTTGTTATAGTTTTATTGTTTAAGCTATATAAACCGTCAAATTCTTTATCTTTACTTGTTGTAAAATTTAACTTGCTTTATTTTCAAAAGCTTGCTGTAGTTTCAATATTTTTGTCACTGATGATGTAAGTAAAAAGTAGGTTTTTGATTGAGGATATGTTGGTGTAAACTGTAGACGCTGTGTATTTGTTGAATTCGATTTCTCCATGCGTAAAAAGTTAAGATCTCTTGAACTTGTGAGAAAAATTTCTGTTAATAAAAACTAGTTTTTGCAATCTTTTGATTCATGATACAGTTTGAGCTACACAATAATTGGTCAGTTTTTCAAGTTTGCATCGAGTATCTGCATCACCTTTTGGGTAATTTACAGAACTATAGAATAAATCTTTCATCTGGTCGCCCTTGTTTTTCATAGGAGTGTCCTGTTCAGTTTCTTGGGTATCATGGGTAAAGAGGAAGTTAACATAAACATTGAGCTCATACGCAATGTTGACCCTGGAAAGTCACATTACTAATCTCTTTATCTACAAGCTAGGTGCTAGCATTGACATGTGTGTTTTTGACAGGTTCGAGAAAGCAGTTGCTGATATGAATAAGAAGCCTTTCAAGTACGAGTGGGTGCTTGACAAGCTGAAGGGTGGGCGTGAACGTGGTTTTGCCAATTTATTGACGGATTTTTGAGACCAGTAAGTAGTACTGCACTGTTTATGACCCCCCTGGGATCAGGGATTTCAACACTATCATGATTTATGGTATCTCCAAGGTTAATGTTTTGTCCCGATTTCCATGGAACTGATAGTTGTTCTAATTCTCTACTTGCCTACTGCAGATGCAGGTGGTATTACTGCTCTGTTATTGACACCAATCGCATCCCTGGGGACAAGAAGTTTAGTATTACTGCTCTGTGATTGACGCCAACCGCATCCCTGGGCGCAAGGATTATCGGAATAATGGTTTATCAAATACCCCATTTGCTGGTTTTGCCTGTTTTGTATATGGCTCTGCTGATAGATGCCTACCACCCCAAGAGTTCTAAGGCCTAGGTAGATGAGGTTGTGAATGTGGTTTCCTCTGCTGATGGATGCCTACCACCCCAAGAGTTCTAAGTCCTAGGTAGATGAGGTTGTGAATGTGGTTTCCTCTGCTGATGGCTGCCTACCTCCCCAAGAGGTCTAAGGCTAGGTAGATGAGGTTGTGAATGTGGTTTCCTCTGCTGATGGATGCCTACCACCCCAAGAGTTCTAAGGCCTAGGTAGATGAGGTTGTGAGTGTGGTTTCCTCTGCTGATGGATGCCTACCACCCCAAGAGTTCTAAGGCTAGGTAGATGAGGTTGTGAAAGTGGTTTCCTCTGCTGATGGATGCCTACCACCCCAAGAGTTCTAAGGCTAGGTAGATGAGGTTGTGAATGTGGTTTCCTCTGCTGATGGATGCCTACTACCCCAAGAGTTCTAAGGCCTAGGTAGATGAGGTTGTGAATGTGGTTTCCTCTGCTGATGGATGCCTACCACCCCAAGAGTTCTAAGGCCTCGGTAGATGAGGTTGTGAATGTGGTTTCCTCTGCTGATGGATGCCTACCACCCCAAGAGTTCTAAGGCTAGGTAGATGAGGTTGTGAATGTGGTTTCCTCTGCTGATGGATGCCTACCACCCCAAGAGTTCTAAGGCTAGGTAGATGAGGTTGTGAATGTGGTTTCCTCTGCTGATGGATGCCTACCACCCCAAGAGTTCTAAGGCCTAGGTAGATGAGGTTGTGAATGTGGTTTCCTCTGCTGATGGATGCCTACCACCCCAAGAGTTCTAAGGCCTAGGTAGATGAGGTTGTGAATGTGGTTTCCTCTGCTGATGGATGCCTACCACCCCAAGAGTTCTAAGGCTAGGTAGATGAGGTTGTGAATGTGGTTTCCTCTGCTGATGGATGCCTACCACCCCAAGAGTTCTAAGGCTAGGTTGATGAGGTTGTGAATGTGGTTTCTTACTCCGTAAAGGAAGTTTGGGTACCACTCGCACACAGTTCCCTTCATTTCCATCCCTGGTAAGCTGTATTCTTTGTGTATCAAGGATGTTTAGGAGAAAAAGAGGTGTTGTCATCCTGGTTGTATATTAACATGGCAGCATTAAAGCATAAAGCATGAACAGTTGATATTGTAGCATCTTAATGTAAACATGTCTTAAAACACAGCATGTCTTAATACGCTGAAACAAGCACGCCGTTAGTCTAGCTAATCAAACATGAATGATGTATGAATAACATGATTTACTTCTTTCCCTTGTAAGCCTTTATGTTATTGTTCTGGTCCTTCTTCTGCTTCTTCTCTTGCTTCTTTTCTGCTTCCTCCTTATCCTTCTTCTGTAAAAAACAATATAGTTATTTAGTTTCTGTAGGTTTTGATTTGACAAGTTGTAAGATTAATCACTTACCCCACCATCGCAGCTTGATCTGTGCTGCATAAACCCATAGTATCCAATTTCCATTGGAAAATCTTGAACACAGTTGTTGCACTTGTACTTCTTCTTTTGCTCTTTTTTGGTTGCTGGTATAGCCACTGTCACCACCTTAGCATGATTTTTTTTGGCCATGTTAAGTCTGCTAATTTTACAAACAATTGGTGTGCAAACAGTGAGGCAGTGAAAACACAAGATTAAGATCTTACATAAGCCCATCACAAACAGTATACTTTATATTAAGTCATAACATCACAAACATTTTTTTAAAACTCGAATACATGAAGTACATTTAATCCACTAAATTAATTATCCAACCAGCCCGTAACATCTCAAACATTATACTTAATAATAATTCATAACATCACAAACAATTTTTTTAACTAGAATACGTATAGAGTATAAAACCCTAAAAATTAAGTATCCAACTAGTCCCTTTTAACCAAGAACATATAATTTAGGCAGTGAAGGTGCAGATTTTTCATAACCCATGACATCTCAAACATTATACTTAATAATAATTCATAACATCATAAACAATTTTTTTTAACTAGAATACATAAAGAGCAAATAAGCCAAAAATATAACTGTTCAACTAGTCCCTTTTAACCGAGAACATTCAGTTTAGATGCTATAAAACACAAAGGAGATAAAATCTTTCATAAGTGGGGGCGGATGTAGATTAGGGTTACCGGTTTCGCCAGAACCCTGTAGGTTACGCGAACAAAGTGTTAAAATACATTATTAAGTGTGCACTAGTTCGTTATCCTAAAATTAGAACCCATAAGGTTCAATTTCTAGATCCGCTTATGTTCATAAGCCCTAACATCACAAACATTAATACTTAATCATAAGCCATAACATCTCAAACTTGATACTTTATCAAACAAGCTGGTAAATTAAAAATAGGAAATGAAAGTAACTAGATTAGGGAATTGAGATTACCAGTTATTGATTGAATCGATCAAATTGTCTTAGCTGGTCTTAGGATGAATGGAGCTAAGTAAATGATTTGGGAAAGGGTGTTTTGATGGGTTTTAGTTGGGTTGGACTCAATGTGGGATTTCGGGAAGTTTTGAGGAATAACACTGTTTTATAGTGCTAAACAATAAACAGCCAACCTCAATTTAAATTTCGCTAACTTTTTTTTTTTCCTTTCATTTTATTGATAATGGTTCTCTTAATAAGATTATTTGTAATTTTATAAGTTATGAGTTGATTACTCTCTTTTGTTTAACTATCTTTTCATACGTCTTTTTCTAAGTGTTTCATTGATTCACATGGTGAGACCGTTGTTTGTTAGTTAAAAATGTAAGAGACATTAAGGTTAAAGGTTGTCGTTAGGTGATGTTATTTTTTTTATGTTTTTTAAATTTTTATTTTAAATTAGACTGCTATAATTAGTTGTTTCATAATAAAATGTCTTCAATCATGAATTAAGTAGGTGGACACATGACGCCAATCTACACCATTGTCGCATAATATTGCACAAAATCGTAATGGACAGGATTCTGACCTAAAAATTTGTCGACACTTAAATTGGAACGGAGGGAGTAATAATAGAAACACACTACTGAGGTCTGTCCAAATCAACCTAAAGTTTAGCGTTAGTGTCTTGTGAAAACTATTTAACTTTTAGCTCTTTAACCATAAAGCGCTATGAAATAAGCACCTATTTGTCGAAGCTAAAAGTTAAAAACATTAAGTTCGACAGGGCTATCGAACGAAATTTTCTGGTTGCACAGATTAATAAACTTAAATGGCCTTTTTCGTGGCCATCATTTATGCTGTCTCTTTTTTTAGTATTTTTGCAAACATAACCCATGCGCGCGGCAATCAGAGAAATACTTAAAATTATAATACCGGCTTCGTTTGTCATAAATTTTTGGTCATTTAGTCTATAAATAATCCCAATATAAGCAATACAAGGATTGGTAATCCATGGTTTATCAATCAAGCCAATGTAACGAACCTTTAAAAAAAAAAATTCCTATTACAAATACAATTCTCTCACGTACACATACTACATTCCACAATCTTACAAAGGAAGGAAGAAAAAAAAGACACTATATTCCACAAAACCAAGATTCATGTCTTCTTCTACTATAATTTCCTAGTTTTCTTATAAGCAACTTTAACTAAATGGTCCTACCATGACCTAGTGCTTAAATCACATTAAATATAGTAAGCAAAGCGGCATCGATCAACATAAAACTAAGATGAATTCGGAGAGAAGCTAAGGACGATTAGAAAATATTTTTAAAATAAATTCTTTAGAATATCAAAACGGAGATTTGGAATAGCCCAAACAACAACATGCTAATTCGTCGTGCCCGGTTGCTCGTCCACTTTTTACCATACGAGTTTCCTCCTTAACCTCTTAAACTCTTACACCAAAAAAAAAAAAAAAAAACCAAAATTTTTATAGTAGAAAATAGCCTGATATTCAGAAGAAGAAAAAAGAAAATTGCGTAACATTTTGAAACTCTAAATAAAACTCATATTTATGAATAAGATTTTTGGAAACTCGAACCAATATAGTATGTTCAAACACATTGCTAACATTCTTGTTCTTGTATGCCTTTATGTTCTTCTGGACTCAGGAGCGGAGGCAGGATTTTCATTAAGGAGTTCAAAATTTAAAAAATAAAGCTTAGACTTGTGTCAAGGGGGTTCAGCATATAAAATGTATATATAAACAAATCAATTTTACCCGCACTTGTATTTCTCCTTTCTTTGTTTTTGTTTTCTGGTGGTGCCACTTTCACCACCTTATCAGCATGATTTTTCTTTGCCATTAGAGATTATCTCAATTACAACCTTAAACAAATTGTCTACATCAATCACATTACCATTATATCGACAATATTATGGTGTCTATAACAAAGTTTACTCACACATATCACACGATACAAAATACTGAATCTAAGAGATTACGAAATTAGGTTATGAGTTTATCTTTTTAGCTTTAGCTTAGATTCGATTGATGATCAATAGAAATTCCAAGATTAATGTTTTAGAAATTTCCTAATTTCTTTTGGATAGGGTAAGATTATTTATAAGCTGTGTTAGGTTTTTTGTTGGGTTGGGCTTAATTTCAGTTTTTGGGGTACTTTTAGACGAATAACCATTTCTTATAGCTATATTCAAAGAACAAGAAACATTTGTAAATTTTTAGACGTGTAGCCGTATGTAAAAATTATGGATAACCAGTCCAAATAATAGTAATAACAAGATTTTCAAAATTTATTTGATAGACTATATAATTATATAATCCAAATACACGAACAATAAAATTAAACTAATATGAAAAAGATTATAAAACAACAGTCCAAATGTTGCACTGGGTCGCCGTTTTTAATTGACTGCGATCCTGTCCGTTACGATTTGGTCCAATATTAACTATAGATTGCGACTAGGATCCTATCCAATTTATCTTATACTGATAATTGTTGAGACCGCTACGAAATTTAAATTGAGTAACGCCAACTTATGTATTTGCAATATTATGCTAACCTCCCTTATCATTTTATTGTTAATGATCCTTTTAATCAGATTTTTTAATTTTAAAAGTTATGAGTGAATTACTTTGTCTTTCAAATGATCTCTTTTGTTTAACTAATTTTCATACATCTTTTCTAAGTGGTTCAATGAATCACATGGTAGAGCTGTCGTTTGTTAGTTAAAAATGTCAGATACATTAAGGATAAAGGTTGTCGTTAGGTGATGTTATTTTTTTTTTTAAATTTTTTGTTAGAACTTACACTGCCATAATTAGTTATTTAACAGTAAAATGATCTCATTCATGAATTAAGTAGGTGGACACATGACACCAATCTACACCACTATTGTATAATATTATATAAAATAGTAGTGGACAGGATCCTGACCTAAAAATTTATAGACACTTAGAACGGAGAGAATAATAACAGAAACACACTACTGAGGTCTGTCCAAATAAACTCAAAGTTTAGCGTTAGTGTCTTTGGAAAACCATTTAACTTTTAGCTTTTTAGAGCACTTCTTGCGAATGGTTAGGATCTTATAATTCAAATGTTCATGATGGATCCTGGGGATGGCCATAAAGTGCTATGAATTAAGCACTTCTTTGTCGAAGCTAAAAGTTAAAAACATTAAGATTGACAGGGCTATCGAACGAAATTTTCTGGTTGCACAGATTAATTAACTTAAAATGGCCTTTTTCGTGGCTACCATTTATATTATGTCTGTTTTTTTAGAATTTTTGCAAACATAACTCATGCGCGCGACAATCAGAGAAAAAATTCCCTCTACAAATACAATTCTCTCACGTACACATACTACATTCCACAATCTTACAAAGGAAGGAAGAAAAAAAAGACACTAAATTCCACAAAACCAAGATTCATGTCTTCTTCTACTATAATTTATTAGTTTTCTTATAAGCAACTTTAACTAAATGGTCCTACCATGACCCAGTGCTTAAATCACATTAAATATAGTAAGTAAAGCGGCATCGATCATCATAAAACTAAGAAGGTGTAAATTACCTCTTGTATTCTTCGAAGTCTTTGGTAAACCTGCCATGATGAATTCGGGGGGAAGCTAAGGATTAGAAAATATTTTAAAAATAAATTCTTTAGAATATCAAAACGGAGTTTTGGAAAAGTCCAAACAACAACAACATGGTAATTATAGTTCCACAAATAGAGTTTCGGCTCAAGGAATTTGGAAAACCCCAAACTCAGAATAAATTCATTATGGATTGTTTGATTATATCACTCTTATATTGCAGTATTTGGGACTTAAGACTTTTATGTTATTTTAAAAAGATTCTCTACAATGCACGTACTAAAAGTAAACCTGTCAATCGGGCCGGACCGAACCGGTTCATTATAAGCGGTTCGGGACAAGGAAGAAACGGGTTGCGGATCGAGCCGGGCTTAAGAAAAAAGACCGGTTAGTCCGGACCGGTAAAAGACCTGTCTTTGGCCCACCGGTGGACCGGACCGGACCGGACTGATTTTTTCATAGAAAAATTATAGGGGATAATTACACTACAAGACAAGCCAAAGACGAAAATTACAAAAAATGACCCATATTTTCGATTCTTACCCGAGCTGTCACTCTTTTCCCGAGATAGCAGTCGCCGCAAGTTTATACAATTTTATACACTGCATAAAATTGTATAAATTTGTATAATGTGTATATGCGAGTGAATAAATCTGTATATTAAGGATGTTTATATGATTTTTTACTTTTTTTGTGTATATTTTTGTATTTCTATCATTGCTACGTATTTATCTATGTATATTCATGTATAATTTATTTTTTGGAGGAAGATTTGTGTGTATAAACTTGTTCAATGCAATGATTTAAACGCAGTAAACAACATAAATTCAGTAAAATACAAAAAAGTACTGATACCACTGGTGGGAGAGGGTGTCTACCAGCGACTTAGTGGCTGGGGAGGGCGAGATTTGGTTGCTAAGGTATTTTTTATGAAGGAGTGCTAAAATTTGTAATTTTAAGGGCGGGTGCTATGCATGAAAAAAAAATGGCCTCTTGTTTGTAATTTTGGGTAGTGGGATGCCTACTTTTGAAAATTATTTTCAAAACTAGGCACCCCACAACACAAAATTACAAATGAGGGGCCACATTTCATCCATAGCACCCCTTTATTTTTATATTACACAACATAGCACCCCCTTATTTTCAAAATTACATAACATAGCACCCATTTAAACTAAAAACCCTAGGAGCCACTCCCTCACCCTCCCCCACCATTGCCCCGCCACCAGAAACTGAGCCGCCACTGCCGGCCGGCGGTGGCCGGTGGCCGGAAAACCAAAAATTCACCGGATTTACTTATTTTATTTATGGATTTGTTTAAATAATTATTTTTTTGATAATTTTATACACCTGAATCTTTTAAAATAATAACTTATATAAAATACATAGAAAATTGTGTATGCAATAAGAAAAATACAAAAATATACACAAAAAATATAAATTTTATACAAAACATCCATAAAAAGTGCACAAATCTGAAATTTATACAATTTTATTCATTGTTCATACACACATATACAGCTTTATACAAATTTTACAATACATAGAATGTATTTTATACACTGTCAATACGTACTTATACAGATTTATACATTTTTATACACGTTTACAGAATTGTATAAACTTGTATAAAAATGTATAAAAGTGTATAAACTCGCAAAACTGATTTTAAACAGTGCTTCGGGCAGCTTTTACACACAAGTTTAACAAACATCCCAGATCTATACAGTTTTATACAAGAAAAACACTAGATCTAATTTTTTTTTAGAAAAAACTAGTAGATCTCAACGGATACTTATGAAAATTGTGAAAAAAGAAGAAAAAATATGATAAACAACTTTTTTAAACAAACTCACCGGAGTTTTAACCGAGATATACAATGAAAATCGACATTGTTATACAAAAAAAAAAAAAAAAAAGAACAAAAAGAAAACGAGACGAAGAAGAAGCAGCAGCGGTGGTGGTGGTGGTGACCACGACGTCAGTGGTTTGGAGGAGAGGAGATGACGGTGGGGCAGTGGTGGAAGGGTTGGGGGGTGGCGGCGGCATTAGGTTTGATGGGGAAGAGAAGAGAGAAAAATGTGAAGGAGAGAAGGAGAAGAGAGGAAAAATGGGGGCTAGGATTTTTTTTCTTTAAATAGGGGGTGCTATAGAGTGAAAGAAAAATTTTAAAAAAGGGAGAGGGGTGCTATGTCAGGTAAGGTAGCAAAATAGGGGTCGTTTTTGGTAATTTTTCATGAGTGGGGTGTCTCTCAATGTAATTGTCCCAAAATTAAAATATATATCGAGGGAAATTGAGACATGCTTTTGCCAAGAATCATATAAAATATAATGTAGCATTTAATCCCTTTTAGAATCCCTCAATATGCAATAGTATCAAAGATATTTTTAGCTTCGTTAAGTACAACAAATAAACATATTCATTTACTATTTTTTCATTGCTAATCAAGAATATATATTAATTAACTATTTTATACAACTTATCTTCTTAGTTGTAAGAGAATTTGATAGTCTCAGTTTCTCACCCTTGAGTTGTAGTATTAAAGTTGTATCTATTTGACTAAGCGTACTATAGTAATGATGAGATAGTACTTACTTAAAATAATAACAGTAATCTTTTACTTCATGAGTAGTGCATCAAATTAACATAGTGATTAAACTTGGTTTCCATCAATGAGTCAAAGTATATGATTGTCAAAATGTTTGATTTTTTCTTTCCTGCTTTCACCTTCCTTCTCTTTTTATATAGGATTATATGTCCTTCCAATTGCAAGTACAAAGTGATAGGCTTAGCTAAAATATGAAAAAGAAAAAAGAAGAAAAAAAAAACCTGGACTGGACCGGTGCTTAATGGGTTAAGGGCCGAGCCGGACTTCAATTTTTTTAAAAAAAGACCGGTTTGGACCGGACCGGTACCGGAACCGGTGAGCCGACTCTTAACGGGCCGGTCCGGATCGGTCCTGGCCCAATTGACAGGTATAACTGAAAGACCAACTCCTCATACTTTTTTGAGGTCTTGAAATTTGCTTTAGCAAACCATGACTATAATATACTTATTTTAAGAAATTATTGACAACGGTTTGAAAGAAGAGTACGCCCAAATAGCCAAATCGCATTATCTGTAGTGGAAGGATGCTAGAACTAGTGATTGAAGCAATCCTTACTCATTTTTACTCCTTCCGTTCCAGTTTATGTGACAACATTTCCTTTTTAGCATGTTCTAAAAAGAATGACAACATTCTAAATTTGGTAAAAATTTCACTTCAAAATTACTGCTTTGCCCTTAATGAAATGATTTACAACCATACAAATATCTATGTCTTATTTTAAACTACAAATTTAAAAAATCTTCTTTTATTTCTTAAACTTGGTGCCGAGTCAAAATGGAACAGAAGGAGTATTCTTTAAGGAGCCAACCATTGATATAAAGAGGTGCAGGTCATGTTCGAAACATTTAAAGCAATGACAAAATAACTACAAAAAAGCCACATAAGTAAATATTTTATTGTATATGACATTTTACGTCAAAATAGAAAAGTTTAATGCTAAATTAATGGTGAAAATTGAAAATACAAACCGTCAATTAAAGTGTAGATATTATGACAGGTTTTTATTTACGGTCTACGGATGATATATGACGGAACAAGAATACAATCTGAATTCTCATTTGAGTATGGTTTTTTTATTTATATATACTCCTCCTTTCATATGAGAAATAAAACAATTTGTTGGATTATGTTTATTGCCGACTTGGTTTTAATTGATTGGGTGAAATTACATTTAACATGTATTGTTAGACAATGATACAGTATATATATATATATAGTGAACTTTAACGTTGGTACTTATGCTTGTAGTTGTTAGTTCAATCAAAATGCTGAAGTTACAATTATTTGCATGGCAAAGATATTAAACAGAAGCGTTTTTATTTAATCGTGAAACATTGTTTTTACTATGTGTAGAACTTTGTAATGCACAAACACTATGTCGATTGCTTCAAAGATTATTTATGGATTAATCTAAAATGTTTCGCTTAGGAATGTCTCATTTCTCTTTAGATTATGGTAGAACCTAAAGTGGGTAGATAGAGACATCAATGAAATGTATAAGGATATTCGACTTTTCTCCATTTCCAAATTCATATTTGGGAAATTTTGATCACTAGCCATTTTTGGACGCGCTCAATGGGGACTATCCACCGTTTCAAAATTCATTGAAGAATAGCCAAAAATTCGCGTGCACACTTAAGCTCCATTAGCGTTGGAAAAACACCCCAGACTAGCCCCATAACAAAAAACTGGGGCTTTGAACAAGTTTTGTTCAAAGCCCAAGTATTTTCTTATGGGACTTTATATATAAAGCTGAGTCCCATAACAAAATGCTGGGGCTTTGAACAAGTTTGTTCAAAGCCCCAGCATTTTGTTATGGGTTATGAGACTTTATATATAAAGCTTCAGTCCCATAATAATGCTGGGGCTTTGAATAAGTTTTGTTCACAGCCCCAGCATTTTGTTATGGGACTGAAGCTTTATACATAGTCCCATAACAAAATGCTGGGGCCTTGAACAAAACTTGTTCAAAGCCCTAGTATTTATACTGGGGTTAGTTTACTGAAGCTTCCCCAGTACAAATACTGGGGCCTTGAACAAGTTTTGTTCAAAGTCCCAGTATTTATACTGGGATTTGTCCGGAGGTGGCTATTTCTCAGCGAATTTGTTTTTGACGGCTACAAATCAATTAACGCGCGCCAAACAGGCCCCTACACTAAATTTATAGTTCATATTTTATTTTAAATTCAACAATGGCTTCGATTGAGTTTAGGCCTTAGTTATAGATTTTGGGTCCAATTATCATCCGAGAAAATTAGAGGACATTTTCATGAAACGGTAAAATGCTTTTTTCTTCTGTTACTGCATAAGTTATATCCAACCAACATTTGTATAGTACTATGGATTACTCCCTCTGTTCCAAAATAGTTGTCATAGTTCGGATTTCGAGAGTCAAACGAGTTTAACTTTGACCGCACTATTTTCATATGTTTTTTAAATATTTTGAATTATTAATTATTGTGACTTATAGTACTTTTTATGTAGTTCTAAATATATAAATATCGTTACAAAAAACTTAAAGATTATATGTTTAAATTTACGGTCAAAATGAACTCGTTTGACTCTCGAAATCCGAACTATGACAATCATTTTGGAACGGAGGGAGTAAAATATTTCCATTGTTTTATTACTTATCAAATTGGCCATATATAAGTTGTAGATGAAAGGGAACCAAAAGAGATCCAAGAAACATGGAAGTCAGTCATGTGGTCAATGCTAGAATAAAGAAACATGATTTTCTTCAGGAAATGAGATCTCAATCCCAGCGTCATTTATTCTTCTTCATCAATCAAGTCAAATGTCAACGTTTCATTTTCTTGGGGCTATTTGTTGAGAGAGTTTTCATAAGGATTGCGAGAGAATTTAAGCTCCCGTTTGGACATAGTTTTTGAGATGTCTTATAAGAGAATATGTGATTTTTTTTATAGGCGTGATCTACTGTTTTAGGTAGAGTAGCCTCCAAATAACCCTAACAGGCTCATATTTGGCCTTCATTGTTGAAGACGCTTTTTTTTGCTTGTGAGAGAAGAGATGAAAGGCAGAATTGATCTACCGGGCGTGCCAGTTTGTTTTGCAATAAAATTTAGCCATTACAAACAACATAAAGAAAAATATTTTTATTGATAAAATATGTGAGTACAATTCTGTGTATTCCCTTGATTCATCCCTCCGTCTGATTTGTTATCCGTAATTCGAGGACTTAGTGGCGTATTTCTCGAACATATTTGGTGTCTTTTTTTGAGATCTCTTGATATTTTTGAGATGCCTTTTCTAGAGAATATGAATCTCTCTTTATAGGAGTGAGCTAGGATTTGGTGGAGTAGCCTCCAAGTAACTCTAATGGGCTCACTTTGTAGAAACCCTAATTTTGATAAAATTTCAGTGTCTACAATACGAATGTGTTTGACTGAGTAAAGAGTTCAAGAAATAAAGAGTTTTAAAACTTGTAGTTTAATACACATTATAGGAATTTATGTGGCTGTGAATCATTCTACAAAGTTAAATTTTTACAAAATACTATAATAATTTGTCATTATTTTTGAGACCGAATAAAATTAAAAGAGTGTCACATACATTGAGACGGGGGAGTAATCCACAGCCAGAATAAGCACTTACAACATTGGAATTGAGAAAGAAATATATGATTTTGCATGGAGAATATTATTGATCGCAGATCCAGGTTTATTAGTAAATGAACAAACGGATTATATTCCAAAGCTTAGTAGTAATATGTAGAAGATGTCATTTTGGAGGTGAAATAGCCAAAGATAGAATGTCTGGATCTTGTTCGAACATAACCATGACTTCTTCCTTCAAGCTTACCCATGCTTCTATTCCATCACCATTTTTTGTGTCAATTAGACTTATTACTTTGAAAGCTCTACTTATACCACTCACCCAAATTGGTTTTCCCCAGCCAAAATCAGCCTCATACCAAGAAAATTTGCACCAACTTGAAAACGAGTAAACATCATTCTCATTACTAACAAACTTGTCAACTATATCTTTGTAATTGTTTATAAGAAAATCAGATATTTCATCGCTGTTTGCGCTTGCAATTTTCATGGTTGTCTCTCTTATTGCATTAGTCATGAGCTTTACAAAGTCATGCAATTCTGTTCCATTCTTGTTTGCCTCAAAAAGAGCCACCCCGCACATCCAGAAGTTGCCCAAAGTGTGTTGTGGAGTTGGTAAAACTGTTCTCCCCCTTAAGTTTATTATTGGACACAACAAGGAGTTTCTCAAATAGCCATTTTTGGCAAGAGAAACGCCAACAAGAGCCTTCCATAGAAGAGCTATTACTGTTACCACTCGCGTAGGTTCAATGGTAGTATCCTTTGAAAGGATTCTCTCTTTCAGATTTGCTATTGCCTTGGCATCAAACACGAATCTTCTCGTGACAATTTTATTAGAGTTGCTCGTTCTTGGTGGTGGACGCGGTAATATTCTAGTTGGAAAGAGTGAAGCCAAATTACCAAAACTACTTATGCTGGACATTTCCTTCACCCCTGTTCTACTAATACAAGCCCATTCATTGATGAACTTTTCCACTGTAAAAGCGTCTGCTACCTGGTGTGAATATTGTAGCCCAATTACTAGTCCACCACATGTAAACATATTCACTTGGATTGCCAACATTGGACTTGTCGCCAGCAGTGCTGATGGTGGAACATCCCATGCCATGAATTGACTTAAAAGCTAAATCTGGAGTCCTTCATGCAGAAATTCAGCAAGATCTTTCTCGACTTGGGCTTCTACGAGCTCAACTCCTTGATCATTGCAGTTGATCGAAAGGTCATCATTAGAAAACCTACCTGCTAATGGGTAGAAGTTGGTTAAGGTCTTGGATAATGATTTTTCCAAGAGAGTCAACTTTTCAGTGCTTTTGGCTTCATTTTTCTCACCACTGGATGAGTAGTAGAAAAGTGTGGAGACATAGGATGGCGCAGCCAACTGATCGAACAATGACAACTTGAGCTTCTGAAGATGAAGTGGGGTTGGCTTGGATGGTGTTATAATTTTCTTCCCAAGTACTTGAACCTCCATACTTGTTAAAGGATTCAGATTTGTCAAAAGGAAACTACTCCAGGAAGGAAAAAATGTCCTAAAATTGAAGTTGAATACCTCGCAAAATTAACAGTAGAGTTTATGTTCGATACGCTGGCAGTGTATAAGTACTTTACACCGTCGGTGTTTATAACTTAAATAAACTCTGAGCAATAAGAGCATTGAACATCCAAGTGGCTATTTAGAAAATTCAGTCGTGCCGTGTCATGCAATCCTCATACGCTATATGAAACCAATTACAATTAGTTGACCTTCTCTTTTAAAATAGTTAGTACAAAGGTGTTGTTTCATATCAAATTAGGTCATATATAAGTTGTAATTTTAGTAAAAGGTGTTATTTCCCACAAATACACCACTTTACTGTTTTAAGGACCAGTTCCTTAAAATGTGTTCCTTTACTCTACGATGTGCGGAATAAAAACTGTAAGTAATTGAACACCAGATTTTAGCGTGGAAAAACCCCTGGACACGGGATCAAAAAACCACGACCTACTTCTCAAGTAGGATTTCAACTTCACTATGTAAAAAGACCCACTTGGTTACAAGACTCACTCTTACTAACCTAGGACTAACTCTAATCCTTTAGTGATCTTTCTCACGATCAGTGAAGTTGTGTCAAGTCCACGACTTGAACTACACAGTTTACAACTCGATTTTTGCTTACTACAATTGAACTAAGACTTGAACTTTTACAAGACTCAATCTAAGGAACAGGTTCTTACTTAGTTCTACTGTAGCTAATGATTACACAAATAAGCTAATAATTCTTCTCAGCTTTTGCTCGATGCTCTCTCTATTTGTGTATATCTTCTATGGCTGATAGTATCCACGTTTTATAGTTTCCAGCAGCCAAGAAGTCCCAATGAATTAGAATTCCAAAGCTCCCTTGACTTTGAATCCTAATTGGATTCTACCTTCTTGAATCCGAATCCTTTATCCTTTAGGATTATGCAATCTTTTCGTATCTGATTAGGCCTGCATAATTATCAAGATATACGTCAGTATTAGGATAAATAATAATATCTTAATCAAATGATTTTGCATGAATTATCTATTCTGCTTTAGTAATTCAAAGGAACAGGTCCTTTGAATCCGTTCCTCAGTCATCAGTCAAAACTCCAAGCTTTCCAAGCTAACAATTTCCCCCTTTTTGATGATGACAAATTCATACGCATAGCTTCATCTCCTTAATGTCCTGAAGTACAACTTAAGCTCAAAAAGACACCAATCAGTGGAGAATCAATTTATCATTAAGGAACAGATTTTTCTTAGGTATAAAATCATGCAAAATCAGACCTTACTCTTCCCCCTTTTGGCATCATTGAAAAGGTTGCATATAAAAATATAACCCAAGTGTTAGAATTAATCAGCACATAGCCATTGAGGCAACTCAAAATGCAAACATACTTCAAATAAAGCAACTGCAAGACAATGATATTAGCCATCCAAGACAATTCATTTAACCAAAATATCAAAATCAGGGGATACAGCAAGTACTACAAAATTATCCAACTACTAAAGAAGAAAATAAAGGCTAAGGCACTAGGCTAGGCTAGATCCCACTAGACAAAAGATGGCTAAAGGCTAGGGCTAAGGTGGTCAGGATGTGGAAGGACCAGTTCCCTGAGACTTGTGAAGGAGATCAAACATCTGCTTGAGCATTCCCTCATTTGTCTCTTTTGCTTTTGAGGCCTCTGCCTTCCAGTAATTCCTCTCTTCTTCCAACCTTGCAATCTCAGCAGCCTGCATAGCAACTTGTTGCCTAAGTGCCCTCACTTTGTTGTTCAGAGGCTGCCTCCCAACACCAGCCTGTGGAGGATCAGCCTGAACCGGCAAGTCACAGTTTATCAAGGTAGCACACCCAAATTTCTCCTTCTTTGTAGCTTTCACAACCCCTTCCAAGGGAACCTTTAACTTGGCAAAAATATCAGTCAGAATGAAACCAAACGGCAGGGAGTGTTTTCTCTTCCCAGCAATCACCCTTTTTATCAGGTGGATCATAAAGCTGGGCCAATTGATCTGCTTTTCAGTGTCCAACAGTTCCATAAGGACCAGGTCCATGAAACTGGCAACTCCTCTTTTTTCCTGCCTTGGCATCACAACTTTGTTCACAAATTCAAATAAAACCTGATGCTGTGGATGCATCTCACTCTTTTGCACTGCCCTGGGTTTTTCTTCACCATCATTCTCAGCAAACTTCCTAGTGATCTCCAGATCAGTAGGCAAGTTTGTCAAGTCAGGCCAAACAGTCTTGACATAACTAGCATACCCAGAGGCAGGGATCCCCAGCAACTCACCAAGTTCCCTTGTATCAAAAATGATGACATTGTCATTAACAGATGTAGTGATTTGATCACCTCGGATGGAACAATTCTTATAGAATTCCTGCACCATTCCCTTTGCACACCTACCAGAGATCTTAAGGACCATGTCCCTCCAACCCTGAGCATGTAGCTTTAGCAGCAACCAAACCATTCCTTCTTCTTGAACATCAGTCATAACCCTTCCTTTCAACACCTTTCTAGTCAGCATGTCATCATGAACACAGTGCACAGTCTCACTTTCTTCAGCATCACTATCACTCTCAGCCTCAGCAACTAACTCATCACTGTCACTGGCAGAGTCTTCAGAAACCACCACTCTTTTAGAGGACCTGGTCCTCTTAGCAATTTTCTCAGCAGCTTTAACTGAGTTTCTTGTTACCCTTCTCTCAGGAACCTTTCTTTTCTTTGACTGAGGCACCACCTCCTCAGCCTCTACCATCTCATCATCCTCAGAAAAATCAGCCAAATCAAAATCATCACTATCATCCACCTTTTCTTCCTCAACTACCTGTTTTCCTTTACCTTTTCTGCTCTTTTCCAAAGCAGCAGCCAGTTGTACATCAGCAGCTTTAGCAGCACTTCTTGTCCTCCTACCCCCAGATGCAGGGGTTGAGGCAGAAGGAACAGGTCCTTTTGCCTTAGAGGAACTTCCAACTTTCTTCTTATTTCCGGGCTTATAACTATCACTTATCTTCTTCAATTTAGCAGCAATTTCAACAGTCTCATGATCATTAATGGGTCCCTTTCTAGCCAATTTTCTTTTCAGGCTTCTAATATTTATCAAATCCACCAATGGCCTATCACTGTCACTCATAGCCTCTTCAACATCTATAACATCTTCCATGGGTGCTCTAAAAGCAACCTCTGGAGACCCTGACCCCCCATGCACAGGTGCTTCCAAACTCCTAATGAGTTCCCCCTCAAGAGCAGCCTCAGAGCCCTCTCCCTCTTCTTCCTCATCAATAACAACATTCAAAGGGTGAGTGTAGTTTACCTTAAACTGATACAACACCATAGCATGAGAGAGATCCTCAACCTGCTCAGCAATGGATTCAGCCGTGGGAACTGATCCTTCCCCCTGAATCTCAGGTTCAGGTATTTCTGGGATTTGTTCAGGAACTTCAGGGTTTGGGTCGATGATTTCCATGGGTGAAGGAGGGTTGAGATTTTGTGGTTGTTCAACAGTGGGTGCAGATGGAGAATTATCAGAAGAAAGAGACATGTTTGCAATTCTAATCAAAAGATATTTGACAATTCTTTCTGAAATTTTGCTAATTCAATTGATGAACAAGGTAAAAGAATAATGTAGGAGAAGAAGAGTATTTATAGAGTGAATTAAGTAGTGCAATTAGAGTAGGAGACGATCAGCTTACCTCAGCACAACATGCAACGGCTAAGGACTCTTGGGAGTCTCCCGGAGAAAAAGAGCCGTTAGGCTGCAGGTCACCTTTTCAGAATAGGAACAGTTCCTCCGATGGGACTCTTTTGCAATTTGGATATGGGTAGGAAACTTAGTGGGATTTTATCCTAAACACAAGTTACCTATAGCCTTTATACTCCTAAATTAATTGAATAATTACGAGTACATACCTGTTTTTAACACCACAATTCAGTGTCCTTCCAATTTGCAATTTTTGATCATCTGAAATTCTAAGAGCATAAGGGTAACATCATTCAATTTTAGCAACTCTAAGTAAATTATGAAGCATGAGAGTATACATTTAAGTATGAAGATTGGACTGAATAATTCATAATGACTTGAATAAAATTCATTTTAAGAGCAATTTTCTAGCCAATTATGAAGTAAAGCATTGAAGATTTTATGTGAATTTAATCATCCCTAATTCCAATCTATTTCTTTCAAAATCATCTCTACCTAGAGCTTTTGTAAAAATGTCAGCTATTTGCTTTTCAGTTGGACAAAATGCTATGGTGATCAACCCTTTTTCATAATTGTCTCTTAGGAAATGATGTCTTATATCAATGTGTTTAGTCCTTTTGTGATGCACTGGATTCTTAGTCATATTAATAGCACTAGTGTTATCACAATAGATAGGAACAGTTCCTACATCAACACCAAAATCCTGTAATTGTTGTTTGATCCATAACAACTGTGAACAACATGAAGCAGCTGCCACATATTCAGCCTCAGCAGTAGAAAGTGCCACTGAATTTTGTTTCTTAGTTCCCCAAGAAACCAAACACTCACCAAGAAAATGTGCCATACCTGAAGTGCTTTTTCTATCAACAAGGAAACCAGCATAGTCAGCATCAGTATATCCAACAAGATTAAAATTACCACCTTTTGGATACCTGAGTCCCAAGGGACCTGTTCCTTTCAGATACCTCAAGATTCTTTTAACAGCTTTCAAATGAGATTCCTTAGGATCTGATTGGAACCTTGCACACAAACCAACACTGAACACTATATCAGGTCTACTAGCAGTTAGATAAAGTAAGGAACCTATCATGCCCCTATACAATTTTTGATCAACTGATATTCCATGTTCATCAAGATCCAATTTTGTGGCAGTAGCAATAGGTGTGTCAATTCCCTTAGCATTGTCCATATCAAATCTTTTAAGTAATTCCTTAACATACTTTTGTTGATGGATCATAGTTCCATTTGAGGTTTGCTTAATTTGTAAACCCAAAAAGAAGTTGAGTTCACCCATCATGCTCATCTCAAATTCACTCCCCATCAAGTTTGCAAATTCTTTACTTAAATTTTCACAAGTAGCACCAAAAATTATGTAATCTACATAAATTTGAACAATTAAAAGATCCTTACCTTTTTCTTTTAAGAACAAAGTACTATCAATTTTACCTCTCTTGTACCCATGCTGGAGTAGAAATTTTGATAGCCTTTCATACCATGCTCTTGGTGCCTGCTTGAGCCCATACAAGGCCTTGTCCAACTTGTACACATGTTCAGGGAACTGTTCACTTTCAAAACCTGGGGGTTGTTTGACATATACTTCCTCTTTCAAGTAACCATTCAGAAATGCACTCTTGACATCCATTTGATGTAGAGTAAAGTCCATGTATGTAGCAAAGGCTATAAGGAGTCTTATTGCTTCCAATCTTGCAACTGGAGCAAAAGTCTCATTATAGTCGATGCCCTCCTCTTGACTGTATCCCTGAACAACCAGTCTGGCCTTATTCCTTGTTACCATGCCATCCTCATCAAGTTTGTTTCTGAAAACCCATTTTGTTCCAATTATGGACCTGTTCCTTGGCTTGGGTTCCAGATGCCAAACTTGACTTCTTTGAAATTGATTCAGTTCTTCCTGCATAGCATTTATCCAGTCTGCATCCTTCAGTGCTTCTTTCACATTTTTGGGTTCAACAAGAGATAAGAAAGCACTAAAGGCACACAGATTGTGATTTTTGACTGCTGATCTAGTTTGAATTCCTGCATTCTTGTCTGAAATTATTTGATCCACAGGATGTGACCCTTGATACTTGTAAGGCTTGGGTGTCAATCCATTGTCATAAGTCCTCTGCTGAGGAACAGTTCCTGATCGAGTAGCACTACCAGTTTGTGAGGTGGAACCAGCATTTGTTCCCCCTGTATCTGTGCCACTGTTCTTAGTTCTGTTCTGAGGAACAGTTCCTTGCAGTTCAGTTCTCATATCCAGCCCTTGCATTTGTGAATCAAGTTCATAGGCTTTCAGCAGTCCAATTTCTTCATCCTCCAGTACCTGTTCTTGAGTGAGACTGTCAGTTTCATCAAATTTCACATGCATGCTTTCTTCAATTTTCAAAGTTTTCTTGTTAAACACCCTATATGACTTACTATTTGAAGAATAACCAACAAAGATTCCTTCATCACTTCTAGGCTCAAATTTTCCTAAGGCATCTTTCCCATTGTTGTGTATAAAACACTTGCAACCAAAAGCCTTAAGATGAGAGATGTTTGGTTTTCTTCCTTTAAGCAACTCATATGGGGTCTTTTCTATTAAAGGCCTAGTCATACATCTATTTATTATGTAGCATGCAGTATTAATAGCCTCAGCCCAAAAGTTTTGTGGAAGATTTCCAGATATTAACATAGTTCTTGCCATTTCTTCTAGTGTCCTATTTTTCCTTTCCACTACACCATTTTGCTGTGGAGTTCTAGGTGAAGAAAAATTGTGATTGATGCCATTTTCATTGCAAAAATTGAAAAACATATGATTTTCAAATTCAGTTCCATGATCTGACCTAATGGCAACAATAGGACTGTCTAGAGTTCTTTCAGCTTTCTTAGCAAAGATTGAAAATGCATTAAATGCTTCTTCTTTAGATGCAAGAAATATAGTCCATGTAAATCTAGAGTAATCATCCACCAATACCATAACATACTTCTTACCTCCACGACTCATTGTTCTCATTGGACCACATAAATCCATATGGACCAGTTCCAAAGGCTTAGTGGTACTTACCTGTTTCTTCGGTTTGAAGGAGGATTTTACCTGCTTCCCCCTGGCACAAGCTTCACATACCTTTTCATCATTAAACCTGATGTTAGGCAGACCTATCACCAAGTCCTTTGACACAAGTTTGTTCAATTGTGAAAGACTAGCATGTCCTAGTCTTTTGTGCCATAGGAGGGAGTCATTTTGCACCACACTTAAGCAGCTCAAGCTTCCATCAGATAGTGTCAGCAAGTCTACTTTGTATATGTTTCCATGTCTGTTTCCCTGCAAAATAACCTCTCCAGAAGTTTGATTAGTCACAGTGCATCCAGTAGATGAGAAATTAACATTATTACCTTTGTCACATAATTGAGATATACTCAATAAACAATGCTTCAGTCCATCTACTAGAAATACATTATCTATGCAGTGTGAGTCGGACTTACCTACCTTTCCAATTCCAATAATTTCCCCTTTCTTACCATTACCGAAGGAAACACTTCCTCCTTGGAAGGCTGAGAGTGAAAGGAACAGTTCCTTATGCCCTGTCATATGTCTTGAGCAACCACTGTCCATGTACCATTTGTGGTTTGTCTCCTTCACTCTAGCCTGCAAAAGAAAACTAGGGGTTAATTTTAAGAACCCAAACTAGTTTGGGTTCCTTTCCTTTTGAAAAAGGATGAATCAGATCTCTTCTAGCCCAAAATGGTAAAGGTTTCTTTGTGTGAACATCTCTCCTTTTTACAGAATGTTGAACAGGTTTGTAGGACCTATTCTTCTGTTTCACAGGATTTCGAACAGGTTTATAGGACCTGTTCCTCTGGGCAGCCATTTTTAAAGATTGACAATTTTCTTTCCGGTGACCAGTGTTCCCACAGTGAGTACATAGCCAGTTTTCAGGAAATGATAAGTACTTACTCTTTGGATCCCATTTGGATGAACTTTGTGCCTTCATGAATCCAATACCTTTCCTGTTACTGCTATGATTTTCTTGCAACCATTCTAGTGCTTCAGAAGACTTGTTCCATTCTACAGTTTTTCTTAATTCTATTTTTGTTTTAACCAGGTCTTCTTCTAAAGATCTTATCTTTTCATCTTTTTTACACAATTCATCAACTGTGTTTTTCAGTTTCTCTTCAGCAATGATCTGATGAGAATTAGCAATACCTTTACCTTTTACAACTGTTTTAACATTTTCTAATTCCTGAGCAGTTGTTTCAAGTGTGAGGACCTGTTCCTCAAGCATGCTAATCTTCCTTTCCAGAAAATCATTTTTAATTATTTCCTCTTTGCATTCTATTTCTAAACAGTCAACTTTATCATGCAGTTGGTGATTATCATCCCTCAGAGTTTTAAATTCATTTAGCACAATATGGAATACTTTAACCAACTTTTCTCTAGACATGCTTTTTACATCTTCTTTAAGTTTAGAAACAAATACCTCAGGATCCTCTTCATTTTCTGAATCTCCAAGTGCCATTAGAGCAAGATCCTCATCCAGATCATCATCAGTTATTTCATCTTCACTGTCTTGCAATCCTGCAACCAGCGCTTTGGGATTTCCACTTTTCCTATGGACCTGTTCCCTAGCCTTCTTCCTTTCATCAATGAATTACTTCCTCCATTCTCCTTCCATGATTGGACATTTGCTGATGTAGTGCTCCGAGCTTCCACATTTGTGGCATTCTCCAACCTGTTTCATGTTAGTAGATCTACCCTGTCCACTAATTTCCCTTTTCTTATTCAAATATTTCTGAACACTTTTAGCGATAAGGACCAGTTCCTTATCATCAATGATTTTATCACCAGCAGTTAAGGCTAGGTTAGGTTCAGTTTTAACTGGTGATCCTATGTTTTTAACCTTTTTCCTTAGTTCGTAAGTCTTTAGATTTCCTATGAGCTCATCTAAGGATAATGTGGTTAAATCTTTACTTTCAATGATAGCACATGCTTTGATCTCCCAAGAATCTGGAAGAACCCTAGTTAAAATCTTTTCTACCCTATCTTCCACAGTTAAAACCCTTCCCAAAGAGATAAGTTCAGAGGCAATGGCATTGAATCTAGTATACATTTCAGAGATTGATTCTTCTTCTTTCATTTTAAAGCTTTCATATTCAGCATAAAGAAGTGTACCTCTGGACCTTTTTACCTGACTTGTTCCTTCGTGTGCAACTTGTAGAGCATCCCAAATCTCCTTAGCAGTGGCATACCCTCTGATCCTTGTGCATTCGTCAGGACTAAGTCCACCAACCAGCCACTTCCTTGCCTTAGCATTCTTTTCCCATTGCTTTATGTCTTCGGCATTGCACTCCTTCCTGGTTTTGGGAACATCCTTCCCATCAGCATCCTTCTTCATTGGGATCATGGGACCTTCAGTAACTATGTCCCACAGTTCGTAATCCTCTGCCTGAAGGTGATCACGCATCCTCTCTTTCCACCATGAATAGTATTTTCCATTGAAGTAAGGTGCTCTAACCATTGACTGACCCTCACTGTTCTCTCGTGATGTACTCATCTAATCCTAGGTGTTAGCCTTTTCAAGGATAACCTGCTCTGATACCAATTGTTATTTCCCACAAATACACCACTTTACTGTTTTAAGGACCAGTTCCTTAAAATGTGTTCCTTTACTCTACGATGTGCGGAATAAAAACTGTAAGTAATTGAACACCAGATTTTAGCGTGGAAAAACCCCTGGACACGGGATCAAAAAACCACGACCTACTTCTCAAGTAGGATTTCAACTTCACTATGTAAAAAGACCCACTTGGTTACAAGACTCACTCTTACTAACCTAGGACTAACTCTAATCCTTTAGTGATCTTTCTCACGATCAGTGAAGTTGTGTCAAGTCCACGACTTGAACTACACAGTTTACAACTCGATTTTTGCTTACTACAATTGAACTAAGACTTGAACTTTTACAAGACTCAATCTAAGGAACAGGTTCTTACTTAGTTCTACTGTAGCTAATGATTACACAAATAAGCTAATAATTCTTCTCAGCTTTTGCTCGATGCTCTCTCTATTTGTGTATATCTTCTATGGCTGATAGTATCCACGTTTTATAGTTTCCAGCAGCCAAGAAGTCCCAATGAATTAGAATTCCAAAGCTCCCTTGACTTTGAATCCTAATTGGATTCTACCTTCTTGAATCCGAATCCTTTATCCTTTAGGATTATGCAATCTTTTCGTATCTGATTAGGCCTGCATAATTATCAAGATATACGTCAGTATTAGGATAAATAATAATATCTTAATCAAATGATTTTGCATGAATTATCTATTCTGCTTCAGTAATTCAAAGGAACAGGTCCTTTGAATCCGTTCCTCAGTCATCAGTCAAAACTCCAAGCTTTCCAAGCTAACAAAAGGGCACCAACTCAGATCCAAGAAACAAGAAAATCAGTCATGTGGCCAATACTTTAATAAAACAAAACGCGTCATTTGTTCTACTTCATCAATCAAGTCAGAAGTCAACTTTTCATTTTTCTTATATCTATTAAAATGTTTTAATTGCATAAAGCATCTATTTTATGAATCAAATTCAAATTTGGGTACAATCGCAAAAACGTAGAGCGAGACATTTTATTATACCTGCCTTCCAATAGGATTAAGTTAATAAAAACCATGTAATAAGATCAACATTAGCTACCTCTTCCAACAACAACAACATTATATTGGATCCGTATAATGTTCGCATAGCTGTATGCAGAGGCGAAGCCAGGTTTTGAAGTTTTGGGGTTCATAATTCTAGTCCTTTAAAGTTAGGGGGTTCTAAATTAATAATTAATACATATAAAATATTTTTGTCAAGGCAAATATACACGGTTTGGCGAAAGTTACGGGGTTCGGTCGAACCCCGTACTAGTATGCTGGCTCCGCCACTGGCTGTATGGCATCGTGCTCAAAGAATGTGTTTATAAATTTAATAAATACTCCCTCTATTTATATTTACTTGTCCAAATTCACCAACGTAAAATTAGCTATGTTCTTCCTAATTTACCCTTGATATCAAATACCTTGTATTTTTCAAAATCCATTTCCAATTAAATACCTTGTACTTTTCAAGTATAATTAATAAGGATATATTTGTCAAGTTTAAGTTTTCTTATTTTTTCTTCGTGGGAGTGAAAAGCTGAAAGTGGACAAGTAACATAAACGGAGAGAGTACTTCACTTTAGTGCAGTTGTCACATGACGCTGCATGCAGCACCTCTAAACCTCAATCTCTAAAAAACTATAAGTAATGAAGTTTGGACTCGTAAATCTTGGATCTAGTTCCAAGTAATTAATGTATATCAGACGTGTGTTATATATATATTCACACACTCCGAACTGAAAAAAAGAAAAGTAAGAAAACGATGGAATCCTCAAAGATGTGTTTGTATTACAAGTTTTTGCTTTTGTTTCTTGTATTAGAGATTTGCTCTCAGCTTGTGATTGCTGGTTTGCCTGTCAAGTATCTTCCTGGATTTGAAGGGCCACTTCCTTTTGAACTTGAAACCGGGTTAGTTTTCGATTTGCAAGTCTTTAAGTCAATATAGGAAAAGATCATCTACTTTTAAATATGACATTCAAGTTTAAATCATGATGATGTAAAATATAAGAACCTCACATAAAGTAGTTACAAGCAATTTGTGTATACTAAATATGGATTGGTCCTCAATTTGTGTAGTTAGTCTCGTTGGTAGGGAATTTCTTCCCGTGACCGTAGTGTTTCAGTTCGCCAAGTCGTCTTTTGTCAATTTTTTTAACTAATCGAACTTTCAATTTTATCCTTATTGAGAAGAATTTATTGTCATATAAATTGTCATGACTTGTATGTGGTCACAAATTTCATAAAAAATTGTTTCTTTTTAAAATTTGATTTTTTTTTTGCTAAAGATTTTTTAAAGCTTTTATACTTTTCATAAGGTCGATGCGTAAGACCATTTTCGAATGCTCTTCCATTCCAAGTTAACTGTTCTTTTATTTTGCTTTTATTTGAGCAGAACTTTTTAAAACGTGGAAATACTGGTAGGCGTTTGTTTAGTAGAAAGTATTTACTAAATACTGATGGCTAACACTTTCAAGTGTTGCCATGAAAAAAAGGAAGGGCATGTTTTTCTATGTGTTATTTCCAAGAATATGTCTCGACTTGTTTACATACTAACAAATCAACAACTTCAGACCCTTAAGTAAGTTTGCATACTCTATTTTAATTACTTTTTTTTTTCTATATTGATGATTAATCAATTCTTATCAATCAGGTATATAGGAGTAGGTGAAAATGATGAAGTGCAGCTCTTCTACTACTTTATAAAGTCACAATCTAATCCTAGAACTGATCCACTCATTCTTTGGCATTCGGGAGGCCCTGGTTGCTCTACCTTAAATGCTGTTTCACTTGAACTAGGTAAATTAAACTATTCATCTTTTACACAGTAGTACTATATATGTCCCATATTTGTAATGAAACATTTATGCATAATAGAACTTGTGAATTTTATCTCACTATGAGTTTTATTGATCTAATTTTTTTATTTAGAGATTTAATTTTAATGTAGCTTTCCACTTTAAGAATGTTGTTTTTTGAGAATATTTTAGCCAATTTATGTGATCAAATTGTCGGGCTAAACTAGTTGAAAGACATTTAGACATAGTGTGACGTTGTTCACTTTCTACCAGTCTCAGATTTTCTTTTTTTTTTTTTTGAAATCTCACCCCATTAAAAGTATCCCGAAGGCTACACCTTTTATATAGCTTCTTTTACTTCACCAATTTGGCAATATAAGACTTTGTCCGCACATCTAGTAATATCACTCTACTTTAGACTTTAGTATCACATGGCCATAACCACCTTACTCGAATTCTAAAATTCAGGCAAAGGTAGTAAACCGACTTGTCCCACGCCATCATAACTCCTTTTTATTTCATCAAAAGCTACAATGTGAGCTGCTCTTCGCCATTTTCGTACTACTACTAGCAAACTATAGGCTCTTATATTATACTAGTTAAAATATGGTATAATATTGTCTGCTTTGAATAAATCATGTAACGCTTTCACCATAATGCATCATATCCATGAAGAGTATCTCCACACCTTTTTTAAGTGATTTTTTTTTTAATCAACTTCAAATATGAGATTGTGTTCCTACCACCAACATCGCTGTTCCTAATATAATTAACTGTCACAAACTAAGCCAGGGTATCAAATTGCGACTATGTAGTACTACTTAGGAAAGTGTCGCAGTTATTATCTTTTTTAACCTGAAATCATTCTTTTAAATTTTAAATTATAGATATGATTAAATTAGTTAACAAAAATCCACAGGACCTATGATGTTTGATTATAAAGACGCTAACGGTGGCTTGCCAACATTGTCTTCAAATCAATATGGATACACACAGGTGAGAGACTATATGCTTCGTGGTAAATACTCTCTCCGTTTCAAAATGGATATCACTATTTCCTTATTAGTCTGTTTCAAAAAGAATCACACAATTCTAAATATGGAAATATTTTTGAGTTGAAATTACTACTTTACCCTTAATGAAATGCTTTATAGCCACATATTTATGTAGGACTTATTTTGAACCACAAGTTCCAAAAGTCTTACCACATTTCTTAAAATCCGCTCCAAGTCAAACTATGACAACCATTTTGAAACGGAGGGAGTAATATTATCGAAAGAGACTAATATATCCCTACCCATATGAAAAAATAATTGATTGAAAATTTTTAGGTAGCAAACATTGTCTTTGTGGATATTCCAGTAGGGACTGGATTCTCTTATGCAACTACAGTAAAGGCAAACCATTCAGATAATTTACAAACAGGTGAACATGCTTATCAATTTATTCGTAAGGTGAGTCTTGATTTTATTTTTATGCCTTCTATATAAGTGAATTTGTTTTGTTAATATATACTACTAATATATCTTAATTTGCGGAGTTTCAACTTTATATACTAGTTTTCTCTTGTACTATTTTACAGTGGTTCGGTGAGCACACAGAATATCTCAATAATCCTTTCTATGTTGGTGGAGACTCATATTGTGGAATTTCAGTTCCTATTGTTACCAAAGTTATATCAGATGGTAAGAAATCAAAAGATCAAATTTGTTTTTATGTATTGTGTATTCTAGAATCTAGACTATATATAGTTCTAATTGGGGTTACATTATACGAGATTACAATCTCTTGCAACTTTAAGGCAGCTTTGCCAACTGTCATTTCCTTTTAAAGTAAAAATATTGGTATCCTACCTAGTGTCCGGTGATCATGATGCCCTACTAATCTAGATTCACGCCGGAAAATTCTACATTGGGAAGAGAAGCGTTCCCTAACGATGGTGACTCCATTTACGCATGTCTCAAACCTCAGACCTATATATGGGGCACTTAATTATTACCTCCCCGTAACCACAAGGATAAAACTTTAGTTATACTCCCTCCGTTCCAATTTATGTGGCAGCATTTTCTTTTCAGTCTGTTCCAAAAAAAATGGCAGCATTCTAAATTTAGTAACAATCTAACTTCAAAATTACAGTTTTACCATTAATAAAATGATTTACAACCACACAAACGTCTATGTTTTATTTTATACCACACATTTCAAAAGGCTTCCTTTATTTATTAAACTTCGTGCCGATTCAAACTATGACATATAAAGTGAAACGGAGGGAGTATATTTTTGGACTAACGAGCATTTATAACATCCTATATGTAACCTTTGCAGGGATTGATTCAGGAATCAAGCCATGGATTGATCTTAAGGTTTGTAATGTACTCCTCTATTTTCTGTAATTAATTAAGTTGCAGCTTCACAAGTCACTTTGTTTTAATTAAGTAGTTGCTCTTCACTAATTAATTTTGTTATCATACAGGGATACATACTTGGGAATCCAGTGACAGATATTCCTAGTGAAGATTACTATAGGATCATTTTTAGTCATGGAATGGGGCTTATTTCTGACGAACTATACGAGGCATGGACTACTCTTTAATTAATTTTATCACATTTGCTTAATTATTTTTCTTTCAAACCTTAACATTTCCTTGTTAACCTCATTCTTTAAGGGCTTGTTTGAAAAGCCACCATGTAATTGGATTTGGGTGTAATTGAGTGTAATTACACAGTTTGGCTTGTTTGTCTGCCAAGTAATTACTTGGTCAACATGGAATTGAGTGTAATTGAGAGGGTGCAATTACACTCTTCAATTCTTAGGGGGGAGCTGAGAATTGGAGGTAATTACACTGTGTAATTACATGGTATTTCTACTTTTTTTTTTGTTATTTCATTTATAATTTTCTTTTCAATTCTATTTCATTTAATTTTATTTAAAAACTTCTTATTTTTTCTTTCTTTCTTTTTTTTTTAAAAAAAATTATTTTTTATTATTCTTTAGTTGTGATATTACCTTTTTCATGAGTTTTTATATTTTAAATAATCTATTTTTTTTCTTTTTATTTTTTAAATATTTTTTTAAAAATGAGGACTTTAATTTCATTTCTTTCCTACTAGTGCTTCTCTTTTGATGTTAGTCTTCTTGATGATGCTATTTTTGATACTTTTTTTCCTAATTTTTTTTCTTACTACATATTTTCTTGCTTCAATTTCTCTTATTATAAATAAAATATTTTCTAATTTGAAGCTCTATATAATTTTTATCATTTCTTGTTGTATTTTTAAATAAATTTATAATAATTTTTATTTTCTAGATAGACATATAAATATGATTAAAAAATTAAGTAATTGTCTTTTATAACTTCATGTGGTATTTAAATAAGTTAGCAAGAAATTTAAACATGTTATTGAAAATTTTATTTACTAATTTAAGTTAAAAATTATTTATAAGAAGAATATCTTTTATGATATTAATTACCAATTTATAGATATTCAATATATATTTTACACAAGAATGTATATTTTAAATACTTAAAAATAAATAATATTTGAAATTTCTTGTAGACACATATATTTGACTACACATTCATACTTATTTGCATGTGCATATTGAATTAATTTATTAATTTTGATAAATAACTTTTATTTTAAAAATTATTTAACTGTGTAATTGCATTGGTACAATCAAACATGACACAAGGAATTACACAGTAATTACAATATGACAAACAAACAGGACTATGTAATTATTATACTGAGTAATTACTAGGCTGCGTAATTACTACCCTAGTAATTACACAACCTAGTAATTACACAGTGGTTTCCAAACAGACCCTAATTATTTCTTAAACAGTCATTAATGACTAACTGTGGAGAAAACTACAACAGTTATGCTCATCCTAGCAATGCACTTTGTTCAAGAGATATGCGTACTTATAAATGGGTAATTACTAATTACCATTATTAATTCCTTTAATTGAAATTCTTTTTCCAGACAGAAAAATACTCCATCCGTCCCATTTTAGTTGTCACCTTCAGCTGTTTCATCCACATTAAGAAAACTATTAAATAGGGTGTATTTTACTATGTTACCCCTATTTAATGTTTGATTATTAATTTTTTTTTTTTTGAGAATTATTGTAATTATTAAGGTAGAGTTGGAAAAAATTAATAAATTTTGTCTTGAAATCCTAAAAAGACAATTAATTCGGAACACATTTTTTTTGCTAAAACGTCAATTAATTTGGGATGGAGGGAGTAGTTTCTGATTGTCAATTTATTTAACTGGCGCCATCGTTTAATTACTGCATGCAGTTGCGTAAAGGAATTCTGGATGCTCATATACTAGAGCCCGTGTGTGATCCTGTCTCTTTAAAAGCATATGACTCAAGAAGATCATTGGGTGATAAAGTACTAAAGCTTAAAAATCCTGCTGCACAACCTGGATCACTAAGATGTCGAGTAAGATAATAGGCAGATCGAATACATAATTTACCCATCAAACTATGGATGAAATCCCGATGACAAACCTGATTTTTACGAGTGAGCTATTACACACAAAAATTTACAAAACTGTATCTATTTTGTCCAAAGTTCGATGGGTAAATTATGTATTTTCTTCCTCTTTTTATCTTCTACATGTTCTGTTGTTCCAATTTATATGGCTTAGTTTGATATGACATGTGGTTTAAGAAAAAAATAAAGACTTTTGAAACTTATGGTCCTAAACTAGACATATCATTTGGATGATTATAAAGTTTTTGAAACTTGTATTCAAATATGTCGGAACTTTTCGGTGGCTTTAAGAAATTTTATTTAACTGAATAACAAGAAGTTAATTACAAATTCTTTCAAAAATAGAAATGTGTCATTCTTTTTAACGGACTAATAAGAAATTGTGTGACATAAATTGAAAATGAGTTAAATTAATTAAATTTTAAACTTTCACACTAATTTAATATGTATATATACTGTTTGCAAGGCGCCATGCATGTATTTCGTATATACGATAAAGTAACTGTTGCTGTTGTTATTAGGAAAAATAAAATAAAAATAACTTTTGCTGTAACTTCTGTTTTATAGGGCGATTGGTTTAAGCTCTCTGAGATTTGGTGCAATAATGATAATGTCAGAGAAGCTCTTCATGTTCGAAAGGTATGAAACTTTTATTATCAATTATGAATAGAAAGAGTTTAAATTGTAATATATAACTAATTCATTACGAGATCAAACACACAGGGGACAATTGGAGTATACGAGCAATGCAGGGCTAACTTGCCTTTTACAGAAAATGTCAACAACACGATACCATATCATGCATATCTTAGCACTAAAGGCTTGAGATCTCTTATTTACAGGTAAAAACTACTTACTCCGTTCCAATTTACGTGGCAGTATTTTCTTATTCATCTGTTCGAAGAAAATGTCAGCATTTTAAATTGGGTAAAAATTTAACTTTAAAATTACCGTTTTGCTATTACTGAAATAATTTACAACCACACAAATATCTTTGTCTTATTTTTACACCACAAGTTTCAAAAATCTTCTTTTATTTCTTAAACTTTGTGCCGAGTCAAACTATGACACATAAAGAGGAACGGAGAGATTATATTTATAAGTTATGTAAGAAAAATAAGAGTGCCCACGTGAACAACATACAATATCTTTTTTTTGTTGTTTACATCTCTTTAGATAATTTTTTTTCTCCTTTTGTCGAGAACAGTGGTGATCATGACTTGAAAATTCCATTTGTACAAACTCAAGCATGGATTAAAATGCTAAACTACTCCATTATTGACGATTGGAGACCATGGATTGTTGATGGTCAAGTTGCAGGGTGAGTTCTTAATTGTCTCATTTTTTCTTCACATCTAACTTGATTAGATCTTCATGAATAGTTAAATTGAAATACTTAATCTTTATTGTTGTGTAGGTATACAAGAAGTTACTCCAACCGAATGACATATGCGACAGTGAAGGCAAGAAATAACTTCCATTTACTTTCGTTACCAAAAAAAAAAAAAATCCACGAATTTTTTATCAGAAATCTGTTGAAATTTTACTCGTCGCAACTATTTATGACGATCTTTTCATTATCAATCCGTCAAAAAATTTGAGATTTTTCAGTAAGTGTTTTGTATAACTAATATATACTTCATTCAGCTGGTCTAACTATGGTCATTCTCTTTCTGCAGGGTGCAGGGCATACTGCACCAAATTGGGCCCCTACCCAATGTCTTGCCATGCTAAAGAGGTGGCTATCGAATGAACCAATCTAATTGAGTTTAATATCTTTAATTGGCTACATGCATTACGAGGAAGCAAATCAAACGGATGATGTCTTAAAAAGATATGATCAATGAAATACTATCAGTTGTGATTTGTGAGAAAGGAGCTCCTTTGTTATCCCATACCTGCCCATTATGTAGTTAATTTTTTGATTTCGCCTCTTTATGAACTACACTCAATAAAAGAGTCCCAATTTGTAATGTAATCAAGAGATGTAGTACTCTCTTAGCATAATATGCAATACAGAAGAATGTTTAGATATAGTTTTCCAGCTAAAGGAACAATAATACCCCAAACGAACTTCAACAACCAGAAAATGGAACCAAATAAACATCAAGTTGTCTGCCAATATCCTGAGGACTATAGGAGTCTGGTTGGTAAGTTGTTGTTCCTCACTCACACACGTCCTGATATTGCCTTTGAAGTGCAGCATCTTAGCCAATATCTTCAGGCTCCCTGGCTGCCTCATATGACTGCAGCAATACATCTGTTGAAGTATCTCAAGGGGACTTCTGATTTGGGTTTGTTTTACTCTGATTCTCCTGATTGTAGTGACACAGCTTTCAGTGACAGTGATTGGGCTGCTTGCCCTGATACTCGCAAGTCAGAAACTGGTTTTTGCATTTTTCTGGGTGACAGCCTTGTTGGTTGGAAATCCAAGAAGCAGTCTATTGTCTCTTTGTCTTCAGCTGAGACTGAATATCGTGCACTCAGCAAGCTGGTTGCTGAGTTGACCTGGCTTACCAGGATTCTAACTGATATATCTGCTCCTATTTCTCATCCTTTCTCTATGTTTTGTGACAGCCAAGCTGCCATCCATATTGCTAAGAATCCGGTCTTCCATGAGCGTACCAAGCACATAGAAGTGGATTGTCACTTTGTGCGGCACAAGCTTGGGGATGGACTGATTCAGTTGTTCCATGTTTCCAACACCAATCAGCTCGCTGACATTCTTACCAAGCCTTTACCTGGAGTTCTTCATCATGCTTTGCTTGGCAAGTTGAAGGTGGTCTCCCCCTTCAACTTGAGTGGGGGTGTTGGACTAGCTGAATATTTGGCTAATAGTCCTAAGAGAAAACAATAGTAGTATAGTTTGTGTATATTGTTGCAACTATTTATTTTTAGTTAAGTAGTCTATTAGGCCCAATTGTATATGGACTGAGTATAAATAGTAGTGAGGCCTATAACCCAAGCTGGTTGGCCATTTCATTTCCAGAAGTTTCTTCCACTTTCTCTCCATTCTCTCTCTACGAACTTGTGCAAACCCTAAATAGAATTCGATCAATTCAATATCAAATATGAATGTTTTCACAAGTAAAGGCCCATTTTAAAGATGCCACACTATCAAATAACTAACAAATTAAATATATTAAATGTTTGGATATCAAATTCAGGAACATGTCCAGCAGATTCGGTATCTATCGAGAGATAAAAGAACAAGTAGGGATCCATTAAAAAAAAAATCAGCTTCAAATTTCTCTAAAAGAACATACAGTTTCTGTATGCAATATTTCATTGGCAAATCATCTCGATGATAGGCCGTCTTAGATGAGGTCTCTAAGAGACTACACCTTTCTTTTATACACCTCATTTCTACAAGGCAGGAGGAAAAAGATGAGTAGTTAGGTGATTTGACAGATCAATTTAAGGATGTTATTCCTACATCTCCCAACTCTACTGAGCACCAATCGACTATTGCACCTTCGACACCGGTTCCATATGTGCTAGCTAGACACCCAATTATTCAAGTTTACTTGAGGAGGGGAGAGAGCGATGATTCATGTCTTACATCAGTTCCTTCGTCATCAGATTCTTTTCCACCTGATCCCCGAAAGATCTTGACCTCCCTACCGCTCTTTGCAATGGTACACGTACTTGCAAATCTACATAATTCATTGCTAATTTTGTGTCATATGACTGCTTATCCCTTTCATCTAGATCCTTAATTGCTACTCTAGACTCTATCTCAATACCCTAAACACTGAAAGATTCTTTGAATTATCCTGGTTGGTGATGCAATGTTTGGGGAAATACATGTCTTGGATGAAAACCAAACTTGGGATTTAGTGAATTTACCCAAGAGAAAGAAGGCAGTAGGATACAAATAGGTCTTTGCAGTGAAAGTTAATCCAGATGGTTCTATGGCCATACCGGCTAGACTTGTGGCTAAAAAATATGCTCAGACTTATGGTGTAAATTATTCAGATACTTTATCTGCAGTAGCCAAAATGCCTTTTGTCTGCTTACTTATATCCTTGGTTTCTTCTCAGTGTTGGCCTTGCATCAATTGGATAACAAGAATGCATGTCTTCATCGTGATCTTTGAGAAGAAATCTATATGGAGCAACCAACAGATTTTGTTGCTCAAGGGGAGTATGGGAAAGTCTGTCATTTGAGAAAGTCATCGTATGGCTTTAAACGGAGTTCTTGAGCTTAGTTTGGCAAGTTTAGTGCGGTTGTTCAGGAACTTGGGCTGAAGAAGAGAAAATGTAATCATTCAATCTTCTATAGGCATTCAACAGTTAATTTTATACTTCTTGTTGTATATGTTGATGACATTATCATCACAAGAAGTGATAATGCATTTGTCACACCCCTTTTTTACCGCTTTATGAAAGGGTTTCGGGCTTAAGCACTTTATATTGTTTTATTGTTGATTTGCGTTTTCCCGAGTTAGGATTTTCCACTTAAGGAAGTGATGGTGTTTTAAAGGTATATTATTTATTTTTAACTCAGTGTGCCAAATCATCAAAGATGTGTACCTTAAAACACCTGTGACTCGTAAATAGTATGCGGCAGAGTTCCGGGTAAGGATCTCGGTTGACTCTTGGGAAGGTGTTAGGCACCCTCGAGTCCTGTTCCAAGTACATTTGCTTTATTTAACGAGCTCCGACTTTGTGAATTATGCATGTTGTTTATTGTCAATTAATTTGTTACGCTTTGATTTAATTTGAGAGTCACCCATTGATTGATGCAAACTCTATTGTAGGTTATCCTCGGACACATTGCTGCTCTAATCTCCAATATACATGAGTTACATGTAAACGTTATGGGATCTAAGTAATTAAATAGTCTTGTTTTCGGCCTATTTGAATTTCTGCCTACTCGTAATGTTATCCACACCCCTTTGCCTTAGAACAAGTTGTTCATTTAGCTTTGTTCAACAATGGAAGCAAATATATAGATATCAGCAACTCATTTTAGTCTATTGTTGGATAACTGACCTATCTGGTGCTCCTAATTTAAACTTGTATCATATTCGGCTTCCACCAATGGAATCTATAAAATGAAATACACTATACATGCAAAAAGGTACAACAGAAACAAACTCCATAAATTAGGATATACTCAATACGAATTACATCATCCTCAAGATATACTCCATACATCTGTAGCTACTGGGCAACGATGCAATATTTTGAATTAAATTTTCTAAAGCAGTTTGTGCAAATTCCAAAAATTCCAATTCGAAAATTACTACAAATACCCAAATTCCAAAAATCCCAAAAGAACAGGTAAAGCATGCCCAATTCAATAATTAAATGATACTGCTGAAATAGACTTACTTGATGAGAAGGAAATTGTTGGTTGGGAAGATAGTTGAAATAGGAAAACTGGCTTAGGGTTTTTCTTTCAAAGCAGAGAGAAATTTTTTTTAGACTTAGGAAAATAGCCGATCTGTTTTTGTTAATGGGTAAAAGAGGAAGGAGTTTTTTTTACACTGCTAGAGAATTCCCTCGCCGGTATCCTGACACATTTAAAGAAAGTAAATGGCGAGGGAATTCCCTCTCCAATAAGGCCCCTCATTTTTTTAACTGACGTTCCGGATCGGTTAAGCATTCCTAGTCACACGGGAAAAGAGGTCAAATGGCAAGAGAAATTCCTTTCTCTTCAGAGGATGATATTAGGGTTTTGAGATCGGTTCTGACGTTGAACAGGTTTTCGACCCGAAAAGCTCCACTGAGCTGTCGTATGAGGGTAAAAAAAAAGATTTTTTATTTTTATTACATATGGCGAGAGAAAGCATTTTTTGGATAGGAAATTCCCTCGCCAGTTGTTCCATCGTAAAACACGCAATTTTTAGTAGTGATTTAGTCAACGGCTTCACCCATCCTGGTTCACATGGATCGATTTTCTTGATTTCTAAATGATTCAGTCGTGCGGTGCCGTGCAATCCATGACACACTATTCAAAACCAAGAAGATTAAAATATTTCCGTTATTTTATTACTTATCAAATTGTCCATATATAAGTTGTAGATGAAAGGGAACCAAAAGAGATCCAAGAAACAAGGAAGTCAGTCATGTGGCCAATGCTGGAATAAAGAAACATGATTTTCTTCAGGAAATGAGATCTCAATCCCAGCGTCATTTATTCTTCTTCATGAATCAAGTCAAAAGTCAACGTTTCATTTTCTTGGGGCTATTTGTTGAGAGAGTTTTCTAAGGATTGCAAGAGAATTTAAGCTCCCGTTTGGATATAGTTTTTGGAGTCATTTTTTCAAAAATTATTTTTGAATACAATATTTGTTTGTTTTTTTCAATAATTTTTTGTTCAATATATTTGTTTGTTCAATTTGGCATTTTTTGAACAGTTTTTCAAAATGAATTTTTCAAGTTACAAAAAGTAGTTTAAACCACTTTTTCTAGTTTTCAAGCTTTTACTAAGAAAATTTCATATGGTTAGAGAAGGTCCGCACCCCTTAAGTGTATATTATAAACCTATTCTGATGCAAATATTAGTGGCTGAATCACGGCTTGAACTCGTGCACTTTACATCATATGAAGACAACTATTATCGTTGCTCTAATGCCCCTTTCCTATCTTTCTATTTAGCTATTTTCCATTCAACTAATTCATGCCTTACATGGTCCTAATTTGGGTCCACACATAATTTGCTATCTTTTCAGAAGTGTGAGCACCATGGTCTCTTGGCCGTTTTCATTCGTAACAGTCTTCGATTTCAGGAATCAACCATTCAAAGAAGTAAAGGGTATGTGGATACTAAAATATATCCTCTCCGTTTTAATTTATATGTGTTTTGCAATAAAATTTAGCCATTACAAACAACATATAGTAAAATGCTTTTATTAAAAAAAAAGTGAGTACAATTCTGTGTATTCCCTTGATTCTTCTTTCCGTCTGAGTCCGTAATTCTTGGACCTTAGCGGCGTGTTTCTCGAACATAGGATGGTTTGCATCTCCTTGATGTACTTGATGATCAAGAAGATGCTAGAAAGACATATTTGGTGACTTTTTTTTTTTTTTTTTGGAGATCTGTTGATATTTTTGAGATGCCTTTTCTAGAGAATATGAATGGATTTTTTACATAAAAGTACAAGTTTTAGAGCTTAATTACCGAACATAGCAATATTTTAGTAAAATTACCCTATATAGAGGAAAACACAAGATAATTACAAACATAGCAAAAACATAGCAATATTTTCCCATAACATACCAAACCTTTACATTCTTCCTTCTATTTCCCCCACTATCACTTTTGCTCCTCCCATTTTTCCCTATTTCACTTTTCCTCTCACCATTTTCCCCCCAGTTTCACTTTTACTCCTCTCATTTTCCTCAATTTCACTTTTCCTCATCCATCCTCAATGTATCTCGTTGAATCTCACTATTTCTGCACCGTATCAACTGTTTTTGCAGCACTGTATCTGAACTGTTTCTGCACCGTTTCGGTTCATTTCAACATTGTATCTAATTGTTTCTGTACTATTTCAACTGTTTCTGCAGCACTGTATCTGACTATTTCTGCACCGTTTCAACTGTTTCTGCACCGTTTCGGTTCATTTCAGCACTGTATCTAACTGTTTCTGCAGCACTGTATCTAACTATTTCTGCACCGTTTCAACTATTTCTGCAGCACTGTGTCTAACTGTTTCTGCACCATTTCAACTGTTTATGCACCGTTTCGGTTCATTTTAGCACTGTATCTAACTGTTTCTGCAGCACTGTGTCTAACTGTTTCTGCACCGTTTCGGTTCATTTCAGCACTATATCTAACTGTTTCTGCAGCACTGTATCTAACTGTTTCTGCACCGTTTTAGTTATTTCTGCACTGTTTTGGTTCATTACAGCAAGCACTGTATCTAACTGTTACTGCACCGTTTCAACTATTTTTTACCGTATCTAACTATTTATAGACTGTATCATACTATTTCAACGTCATTTGCAGAGTGTATCAGGTTGTTTCAACAGCATTTTCAGACTGTATTAGGCTGTTACAACAACTATTTCATATTATTTCAATATCGTTTTAGATGGTAAAAAATTTAAAGAGGATACAATAATCACAATACTAAAAAATGCTAACACGATCTTCCCATATATGTCCTTCACTAGATGTATCCTCTTCTCCAATATTCACATTCATCCTATGCAGCCCATCCAAAACATAAACCAAGCCCAAATTAAAGCCCGATGAAGGCCCGTAAACTGGTGAAGTATAATAATCAGTAGAAGCCTTAAGCAACAGAGATTGTCTATTGTTCTAATTGAAATTCGCCATTTTAATTGATGTTCTCTTGATGAAGAGCTAATGTATTCTTCTCTATTTCAAGTAACTAAGTTAACACTTTGTTCCCAGAGACATACTTTAAGTTTATGCTTTCAGGCGGAGAGGGCCAGATCTGATGCCGTTAGAAGCGAAATTTGTCAAATCGGTCCTCGGCGGAAGTATAGGCGGCGACGTTGTTGAGAATCGTCGTCGTCGTCGTCTGAAGGAAAGGTAGAGGACGTTTGGGGGAGATGATTCAACAGGGAAAGAAACTGAATTTGTGATAGGGGTAATGATGTTCTATATGGTGGGAGGGGGAATGGAGGATTGAGCGTGGCGATCATCATTTGCAGTGACGGATATGCTAGAAAGTCGACGGAATTTTCAGAATTGTGAAGGGGAATGAAAGGGTTGGGTCGGGTCTGGGAGTTTAGGCAGGAGGGAAAATGAATTGAAATGTTTGTTGAACAAAGGTAATGAAAAATGAAATGTGATAGGAAAAATATTGCTATGTGGTGTAATTTGAAAAATATTGCTATTTTTTTATAATTTGAGGTGCAAATTTGTATATTTGTGTAAAAAAACCCAATATGAATTCATTTTTATAGGAGTGAGCTAGGGTTTAGTGGAGTAGCCTCCAAGTAATTCTAGTGGGCTCACGTTGTAGAAGCCCTAATTTTGATAAAATTTCACCGTCTACAAATGCTCCCCACTTCAAGTTTTGTTTGAGTTGGAGATGCGTAAAAAAGATTTGAAGTATTTGAGATCTTACCCTCAGATTTGGCCTCCATTGTTGAAGATGCCTTTTTTGCTTGTGATAGAAGAGAGGAAGGGCAGAACTTGTCCCACTGGGCGTGCCAATTTATTTGCAACAAATTTTCAATACATAGAAAATAAACTGCAATCACAAGATAATAAGTGAAACAAACAATTTTATTTATCAAAATTGCAAGTATAATTCTGTTGATCCCTTGATTCTTATCTCTAGGTTTTTCCATGATTCAAGGGCATAAACATCATATTTATCAAATTAGGATGATCTGGGTAGCATGTTGCTATATATTAAAAAAGATGTATTTGATGTCTTTCTTGTTGTGAATATCCCAACTTATGAGATTTGAGATGATCTACTCAAATTTTTGAGATGTCTTCTAAGGGAATATGTGATCCCTTTTTATAGGTGTGATCTATAGTTTTAGGTGGAGTAACCTCCAAGTAACTCTAGTGGGCTCACATTTGGTCTCTATTGTTGAAGACACCTTTTTTGCTTGTGAGAGAAGAGATGAAAGGCAGAATTGGTCCCACCGGGCGTGCCAATTAAAATTTAGCCATTACAAACAACATAAAGAAAAGTACTTTTATTGAAAAAATATGTGAGTACAATTCTGTGTATTCCCTTGATTCTTCCCTCCATCCGATTTGTTATCCGTAATTCGAGGGCCTTAGCGGCGTATTTCTCGAACATAGGATGATTTGTATCTCCTTGATGTATTTGATGATCAAGAAGAGGCTAGAAAGACATATTTGGTGTCTTTTTTTGAGATCTCTTGATATTTTTGAGATGCCTTTTTTAGAGAATATGAATCCTTTTTTATAGGGGTGAGCTAGGGTTTGGTGGAGTAGCCTCCAAGTAACCCTAATGGGCTCACCTTGTAGAAATCCTAATTTTGATAAAATTTCAGTGTCTACAATATGAATATGTTTGACCGAGTAAAGAGTTTAATAAATAAAGAAAATTTTTAAAACTTATAGTACACATTATAGGAATTTATGTGGCTGTGAATCATTCCACAAAATTAAATTTTTACAAAATACTAGTATAAAAATTTGTCATTATTTTTGATACTGAATAAAATTAAAAGAGTGTCACATACATTTGGGATGGGAGAGTAATCCACAAGCAAAATTAAGCACTTACAACGTTTGGATTGAGAATAGAAATATAAGATTTTGCATGGAGAATATTATTGATTGCAGATCCAGGTTTATTAGTAAATGAACAAACAGATATCGTCCAAAACTTAGTAGTAATATGTAGAAGATGTCATTTTGGAGGTGAAACAGCCAAAGATAGAATGTCTGGATCTTGTTCAAACGCGACCATGACTTCTTCCTTCAAGCTTACCCATGCTTCTATTCCATCACAATTTTTTGTGTCAATTAGACCTATTACTTCAAAAGGTATACCTATACCACTTACCCAAATTGGTTTTCCCCAGCCAAAATCAGCCTCATACCAAGAATATCTGCACCAAGTTGTAAACGCAGGATCTTTCTCATTGTTGGCAAGCTTGTCAACTATCTCTTTGTAATCGTTAATGAGCATAGCAGAGATTTCATCAATGCTTGCCTTAGCAATATTCATGGTTGTCTCTCTTATTGCATTTTTCATGAGCTTTGCAAAGTCATGCAATTCCGTTCCATTCTTGTTTGCCTCAAAATGAACTATCCCATGTATCCAAAAATTTCCCAAAGTTTGTTGCGGTATTGGTAAAACTGTTCTCTCCCTCAAGTTCATTGTTGGGCGTAATTCGAAGTTTTTCAAGTAGCTATTCTTGGCTAGAGAAGCGCCAACTAGAGCCTTCCATAGAAGAGCTATCACTGTCACCACTCGTGATGGCGCAATGCTAGTATCCTTTGAAAGGATTCTCTCTTTCAGATCAGCAATTGCCTTGGCATCAAACACGAACCTTCTCGTGACGATCTTGCTAGAGTTTCTCATGCGCGGTGGTGGAAGCTGAGGTCCAGGTAATGTTCTAGCTGGGAAGAGCGAAGCCAAATTACCAAAGCTACTTGAGCAAGACATTTCCTTCTCCCCTGTTCTACTAATGCAAGCCCATTGGTTTATGAACTTTTCCAGTGTAAAAGCATCTGCTACCTGGTGAGAACATTGTATTCCAATTACTAGTCCGCCACACGAGAACATATTCACTTGGATTGCCAACAATGGGCTTGTGGCCAACAGTGTTGATGGTAGAACATCCCATGCCATGAACTGATTCAGAAGCTCAATCTGGGGTCCTTCATTCAGAAATTCAGCTAGATCTTTCTCGACTTGGGCTTCTACGAACTCAACCCCTTGATCACTGCAATTGATCAAAAGGTCATCGTTCGAGAACCTGCCTGCTAATGGGTAGAAGCTGGTTAAGGCCTTGGATAATGATTGTTCTAAGAGAGTAAACTTTTCAGTGCTTTTGGCTGCATTTTCCTCACCATTGGATGAGTAGTAGAAAAGTAGGGAGACATAGACTGGAGGGGATAGTTGATCGAACAATGAGAGCTTGAGGTTCTGAAGATGAAGTGGGGTTGGTTTGGATGGTTTTACTATCTTTCTAGATAGAACTTGAACCTCCATACTTGATACAGGATTAATTCAGCTTATAAGTTATAACTATCAAAGGTACTTATTTATAGGCTATGTTTAAATAAAGTAATCTACTCTTCAAAAGGATTTACACTACTATTGGATATTGCATTGTTAATGCATGTGGCCATTTTGGCCACTGGAATAAAGAAACAAGATATTATTCATGAAATCTCGATCCACTGCTTCATTTGTGGGAGTACTTTAAATCAAGTCAGAAGTCAACTTTTCATTTCTGTATCTTAAGGGGTCGTTTGGTTGGCGGGATTGGACTAATAGTCCCGGGATTAAATTTGGGACTAAATTAATCTCATGTTTGGTTGTTGGGATTAGCTAAGTTGGGAGAGCTTTTATCCCAAAATCATGGGATTAACTAATCTCATATAGGAGGTGGGTTTATTTATCCCACTTTTAGTCCAAATTTTAATCCCGGAATTATCCACTTTGAACCAAACGACCCCTAACTGTTGTAGTATCAATCTTTGGGCTCTATGTTGAGATAGTTGTCATATTACTTTGAGAGAATTCAGTGTTCAGGTTAAAATTCGTTTGGGTTTATGCTAGTTTGTGTTTTGACTCCAACTTAATTATCTCTATGTACACTTAGGATATGTTACGTACGTCTAATTGATTGAACAAATTTTTTTTCTCTTTGTTGATCTTTGTTATTATCATTGTTGTCTTGCTTTTGTGTACTTCTGGCATCAGTTTGGGACCTTGATTATCAAATAATACTATCAAGAGAATATCTTTTTCAGTTTATCCAACTCTACTAATTAAAAGCTACCTCACGAATTCAACCACAATTTTAAGTCAATCAAATAATTAATTCCTCCATGACCTTTTTGAAAGGATTTTAACATTTATAGACTATAATCTTCAAAAATTCAAATATAAGTCCTAGACATGTCGTGCCATATTATGCAATCCATGTCGTGCCATATCATGCAATCCCACCCTCAAACACCATCTTGAACCAAGAAGAATTGTTTATCGGTGACCTTCTGTTTTGTTGATTAAGATAGCAAGGATCAACATATTTAAAGGGGCTTTTGGTATCAGAATTATATTAAGTTTTAATATTAGGAAAATGGAATTAATCCAGATCCAAGAAACAAGGAAAGCAGGAAATACTATGTTAATGCATGTGGCCAGATTGGAGAAGGAAAGTAGGATATATTATGTAATGCTTTGGCCTAATTTTGCACAGACTAATAAAGAATTAGGAATGAAAACTTAATTGCACCTTCATTTGTTCCTCTTCATCAATCAAGTCATAGACAGATGTATTCGTTTTCTATATATCTCATCTTTTATCAATTTTGTTCTGGAGTTGTGTCGAGAGAGTTGTGATAATTACTGTTGATTTCCTTTGGTACTTGTTCTACCTGTCAAATTCTTCATTTTGAGTTCAATACAACAACATACCCAATTTTATCCTACAAGTGGGGTTTGAGAAGGGTGAGATATACACTGACCTTAACCCTACCAAGGTAAAGAGAATATTTCGATAGACCCTATCGACTAAAGAAAAGTATTTAGAAAAGGGAAAGTTACACTAGGAGAACAAAAAGTCACCATTATATAGTATTTTTTTAGCTACTCCTTTTCATTACCCTAAACAAACAAACAACTAACCACACCTTATATCTTTTTGTAGCCACCCCTTAAGGTTTCTAAATCTCGTACTTCCCTTCTCTTTCCCTTCTTTTTAGGGTTTCCCGCCATCGCCGTCCTTCCCCCCTCCAGCCAGTCTTCCCCCCCCCCCCCCGATAGAGCATCGCTGATAGCGCTTCAGTTTTTCGGTGAACCATCGCCGCTGCTCCAGCGAGTCGCAGCAGATCTGCTGCTGCTCCAGCGCTGCAAATCTGCTGCGGTGGAACTGCATCAACAGCTCACCGGAGCTTCGACGAAGAGGAGCTGCTACTCCAGCCTGTTTCCTTTTTTTTTTTTTTTTGGGATATATGAATGTTAAAAATTTTTTATTTTATTTAAATGTGTATACTGTAAAAAAATATGTATACACTAAAAATAACCAAAAAAATGTGTGTATATACATTCAGTATAACTGATACGTCAGTAAATTTTGGTGTAACTACTATGTATACATGCAGAGACCGTTTATATACTTGCTATTGTTTGTAAACACTGTGTATTCGTTTTGTATATATATACTAGCTACAAAAAAGTAAGGACTAGTCAAAAGTAAGAGGGGGAGTTGAATGACTGTTTTGGTAATTATTCCTTTAAAAAATACATTTATGTGAACCTATTTTTTTACTATGTTTAAAAAAGAATGGGAATTTTCAAAACTAGGCACCCCACAACACAAAATTACAAATGAGGGGCCACATTTCATCCATAGCACCCCTTTATTTTTACATTACACAACATAGCACCCCTTTATTTTCAAAATTACATAACATAACACCCATTTAAACTAAAAACCCTAGGAGCCACTCCCTCACCCTACACCACCACTGCCCCGCCACCATAAACTGAGCCGCCACCGCTACCGCCGCCGGCCGGCGGTGGCAGGTGGCCGGAAAATCAAAAATTCACCGGATTTGCTTATTTTATTTGTAGATTTGTTTAAATATTTATTTTTTGATAATTTTATACACCTAAATCTTTCAAAATAATAAATTATACATGTAAATACATAGAAAATTGTGGATGCAAGAAGAAAAATACAAAAATATACACAAAAAAATAAATTTTATACAAAACATCCATAAAAAGTGCACAAATCTGAAATTTATACAATTTTATTCATTATTCATACACGCATATACAACTTTATACAAATTTTACAATACATAGAATGTGTTTTAGACACTGTCAATACGTACTTATACAGATTTATACATTTTTATACACGTTTACAGAATTGTATAAACTTGTATAAAAATGTATAAAAGTGTATAAACTCACAAATCTGACTTTAAACAGTGCTTCGGGCAGCTTTTACACAAAAGCTTAACAAACATCCCAGATCTATACAGTTTTATACAAGAAAAACACTAGATCTAAACATTAAACAAAAGTTTTAATAAAAAACTAGTAGATCTCAATGAATTTTTATGATAAAAGTGAAGAAAAAGAAGAAACTTGATAAATAAACTCCTCACCGGAGTTTGGATCGCAATACAAAACGAAAATCAACATTGCTATTCAAAAAGCAAAAAATTAAAAAAAAATGAAAAGAAGAAGAAGCAGCGGCGGTGGTGGTGGTGACCATGGCGGCGACGTCGTCAGTGGCTTGGAGGGGAGGGGATGACGGTGGGGCAGTGGTGGAAGGGTTAGGGGGGTGGCGGCTGCATTAGGGTTAATGGGGAAGAGAAGAGAGAAAATGGGAAGGAGAGAAGGAGAAGAGGGGAAAAAATGGGGTAGGTTTTTTTTTTCTTTAAATAGAGGGTGCTATGGAGTGAAAAAAAAAAGAAAAAAAAGTAGGGGGTGCTAGGTCGGGTAAAGAAGGAATATAGGGGTCTTTTTTGGTAATTTTCATAAGTAGGGTGTCTCTCCATAATTGTCCCAAAAAAGAATGATCAATTTCTAAATTTGAAAATAAATATAGCCAAGTCAAACAACTTCATTTTCAGTGAAATTAATTTATGAGATTACCTTTGTTGTTGGGATTATTTGAACTTTTTATTCAAACTTAATACTCCATCTTCTACGCTTTGCATGATTATGTTGCCTTTTTTTTCCCCTTGGCATGTCATGCAAGTTTAATCAATCGAGCCGCATAATTCTTATTTGAAGTCTAGTCCTTATTATTGTTGGTTTGTTCTGTCGAGCAGTCATCTGCTAGGACACTGATTCTAACTAATTATGTTTTAGTAACTAGTTTTTAGATATGTGCTTTGTGCATTACTCCAAATTAATGCGGCTTAATTTTAAAAGATAACATAAAAATTATACTCGATATGTTTGAGTTATAAGAAGTGAAGCTTTGGTGCAGCTGGTAAACTCGTTTCCGTAGGAGCTAAAGGTCGCATGTTCAACCCGTAAAAGAAGTCATGAATGCTTGCATCATGGTAGATTGCGTGCATCACACCCCTTACGGTGCAGTCCTTCCTCAGACCTTGTGTGAATGTGAAATGATTTGTGCACCAAATTGGCCTTTTTATGTTTGAGTTATAAAATAAAAATCAAAGAAACAATAGTATAAATTTCCGAGATGATGAAATGTTAATCTTATTAAGATAACTCAATAATAAAGAAATCATGGCCCACATAAATTGTTGAACTCCTTATGTAATTTTGGCATTGGCTCCAATTGATGAAGTTATCTGATTGTCTTCTTTCTCGGATTAATTAATATTCCTTCTGTTCCAGTTTATATGACAATAGTTTTCTTATTAGTTTATTTCAAAAAGAGTTGCAGCTATCTAAATTTGGTAACAATAACATCAAAATTACTATTTTACCTTCAATGAAATGATTTACAATCACAAAAAAATATTCCTTAGTTTAGACCACAAGCTTCGTAAGTATTTTTTTTATTTCTTAAACTCTGTGTTGATTCAAACTATGACACACAAAATGGAATAAAGAGAGTAGATGTATTCACTTAGGGGTGTCAGGATCATCGAGTACCTGTCGCGATCCCCTAGTTTGGGTCATGACAATTATAGTCTCCATTTTCGGCTTTGTGGATGCTATAATGTAATCTACCAATTAGGGTGTGTTTGGTATGAAGTAAAGTATTTTTTTCATATTCTTTTGTAAAATAAGTTATTTTCATACTTATTTTTCATTGGCAAAGAATAAAATAATTTCGTAACCATCCAATAAGGGGTTGGATAGGGTTGAGGCGAGAGTGGTGGGGTGCAGGGGGTGGGATTGGGGTAGGTGAGTGGAGTAGGGGTCGGTGGGGGTGGCGGTAGAATAGGATGTGGGGTTGGATGGTGTAACGAGAGGGTAAATACTTACCCACACCGGATGTTTATACCAAACCACATCAATAAATTATGGGTAAATGATTTAATGAAGTGAAAATATGTACTAATTAACTATGGTTAAGAGAGAGAAGCATGTATACCAACACATGTCATGCATGTATTGATTTGGTGTATACACCCGGTATGGGTAAGTTTTTTCCGTAAGAAGGCCATGAGTATGAATTGTCATATTTGAAAAATGTTTCCCGACTTTCGCAAGGATTAATATTTTCTTCAAATTAAAGGAAAATAGTAGCTTTAAAAAATGTTTTAAGTCCACCAAACATAAGAAAATTGGAATTTATAACAAACACACCTTTAACAGAATAAGTCGCTCACAGCTTTGAATTGAGATTACAAATGCAAGTAGTACAAATGAACTGGATTGATCACTTTATCCTCCAACTTAGTAACGGATAGAAGATTTCATTTTGGAGGACATACCGCCAAAGACAGAATGTCTGGATCTTGTTCAAACTCAACCATGACCTCTTCCCTCAAGCTCACCCATGCTTCTATTCCATCACCGTTTTTGGTGTCAAACAGGCTTATTATTTCAAAAGATGGACTTTTACAGCTAACCCAAATTGGTTTTCCCCAGCCAAAATCAGCCTCATACCAAGAAAATCTGGACCAACTTGTAAATGCGGGAACATCTTTCTCATTGCTGACAAGCTTGGCAACAATCGCTTCGTAATTTTTTATGAGCAAATCAGAGATTTCATCGTTGCTTGCCTTTGCCATTTTCATGGTTGTCTCTCTTATTGCATCTGACATGAGCTTTGCAAAGTCATGCAATTCTATTCCATTCTTGTTTGCCTGAAAAGGAGCCATCCCACATATAACGAAGTTGCCCAAAGTATGTTGTGGTACTGGTAGAACTGTTCTCCCCCTCAAGTTCATTGCTGGGCGCAATAAGAAGTCTTTCAAATGGCCATTCGTGGCTAGAGTAGCGCCAGCCAGAGCCTTATTTATAAGAGCTATTACTGCCACCACTCGTGAAATTCATTCAATGGAAGTATCCTTTGAAAGGATTCTCTCTTTCAGATTAGCTATTGCCTTGGCATCAAAATTGAACCTTCTTGTGATGATCTTGCTAGAGTTTCTCGTGCGTTGTGGTGGAAGTTGAGGTTTGGGAAATGTTCTAGTTGGAAAGAGTGAAGCCAAATTACCAAAGGTACTTGAGCTAGACATTTCTTTCTCTCGTGTTCTACTAATGCAAGCCCATTGATTGATGAACTTATCCCTTGATAGAAATCAACTAGGTGGCGTATGATAGGTACGTGACCAATGTCCTTTTGCTCTACAATGGTAGCAACCATTCTTTGAATTTTTTGTTTGCACCGCTTCATGCTTTTATCCTTCCTTTTCCACGGTTGATGGTGAGGGGATTTTGGTGCATAACGATCATCATGATAAGAGTTTCTTCCTCGACCACGACCATGGCCACGACTGGGGCTACGCCACTTTCCACGCTTTTGGTGGAAATTCATCTCATTCACTTCTGGGAATGGAGTAGAACCAGTGGGGTCGACTTTCATAATTTTTTATTAATACACCGTTATGTTGTTCAGCAACAATTAGATGTGAAATTAGCTCAAAATATTTACTGAATTTCATCTCTCGATATTGCTGCTGCAAGAGCACATTCGAGGCATGAAAACTGGAGAAAATTTTCCTAAGCATGCCACTATCAGTGATATTTTCTCTGCATAATTTCAATAACGTGTTATGAAATAAAAAATTGTAAAGTAAATAAAACAGAAAAACTATATAGAGAGAGATTGATATATTATTTCATTTCAAACTGATGTACAAAATAAACTGAATTAACTTCCTATTTATAGAAGAAAAGAGGCAGCTACAAAGCTTTTCAAGAAGCTGTTGCAAGGCTTTTCAGGAGCGGCTGGCAAGCTGTCTGCATGAGCTACTTGTAAGCTGTCTGCTTGATTGCAAGCCTCTTCAAGCTGCTGCAAGACTTTTCATAGAGCTGCTTGCTAGCTGCCTGCATAAGCTACTTGCAAGCTATCTGCTTGTAAGCTACTTGTAAACTGCTTGCAAGCTACTTGTAGATCAAACTTCTTCAGGAAGAAGTTATGTGAGTAATGGACATCCACAATATAACGTATTCATAACATGCATGACTTTCTAGAATTTTAGTACAACTTTTTATTCTAGAATTAGTTTAGTAGATTTCCATGTTTTCCAAGTAGTTTTGGTAACATAGTTTACAAAATTTTTATATTATATTAGTATGGCATGAAGAATCCAAACGTGTGAAGTTGCTCATGATATTATTGGTCGTTATGCATTGGTACTGAATATATATATATATATATATATATATATATATATATATATATATATATATATATATATATATATCATTTGTTGATTCACAAACTCAAAAGATTGAAATGTTGAAAGTGCAACTAACAAACAACTTGTGAAAGTCAAACTTGACAAGATCAAGATGTAATATTATGTCTTTTATAACTAAAACTCAACAAAGGGGAAGAGAAAGATTCGACTTTGATAGGACCAGCACAAAGAAAACCAAAATGTCTTAAGGTAAATTTTTTGATTTCACTGATAATACTTATAAATGATATTTATTCCAGGTGAGAAACGCTTAAAGTTTCATTCTTTTCTATAAATACAACTTCCTATATGGTTGATAAGGTGCATCACATGCTATTTTTAATTATTTAGTTTAACAAATGGGCTTTGAGAATATCATATATAAGCAGGTGAAATATTTTCGAAAGATCTAAATATCATAAAAATAACTTTTTTTTTTCAAGAAAAATAAGCTCATGTTTACCGAAATTGACAATGGGGAAGGATTTGTGGCTTATCATTCTCAAAATAGTATAATCTTCTAATTTTTGGTAAATAACTTTTTATTATTTCACGCTATATACACGTGCGACGTACGTATACTAAGACTAGTTACATAAACTGATCAAAGCATATAATTCAAATAAGGCATAGATAAGTGTCAATTCTAGAAGCACATCCCTTTATTTCCAAGCATTTTAGTCTTTAGGATAGCCAAAAATATAATGTGCAGAATGTTCTCAAAGATAAATAACTTTCTTGCACTTGAATAAAATATTAATATTCTAACCAAGAAAGTATGTATCACAAGATATTCAATTCAAAAATTATCTTATGCATAAATCTATGAATCAAGTATGTATGATATCAAAATAAGTTGGCATGCTTCCTTAACTAATATGACATGTTTATTCATGTTAAAGATGCAAGACGTAATATTTGTATATAAAACATCTAAAATATAGATATTGACATTTTTATTCATACCAATCAGATTACTAATAAGAGCAGAGAGTTGACTCAAACATAGTTAGTCGACTGTACTTAAACCAATTGAGATGTCCATTTTAAGTACAGTAAGAAAAACTTAAATGACCTTGATCAGCCTCTATGCACTTACAATTTATTCTCCTTAAGGCCGGACTCAAGGAGTTCCTGTAAAATAGATTAGTTTATTTTTGGTACCCAGTTCTTTTGAGGTCCTTCATGGTTAGTAACATGTGTAGGGAATGGTGCATGAATTTGTTTGGGTCTCCAAACATATTTCGATATTATATAATCTCTAGAATAATTGCATGCAAATGCTTTATTCCCAGAATTACAACAATAATAACATGTAATATAAGAAGCAGAGTGTTTACGTATGGATGCCGAGTTAGTCTACTTGAGATAGTTTTGAGTCGACTTATCTGTTGTGTTGACACCCAATTTTGTCCCGAAAATTTTAATTAAATGTCTAATTATTTAATCAAATGATAGTTTTGAAAATCAAATATAATTGATTAATTTCTGAGTAAAAGGGTCAAATTTTGCAATGCATAGCCTAATTTCTATCCTACCCGTGCAATCACCCGATTTTCTCATTTAAATCCTAAATTGGAGTCAAAATCGCTCCTTCATTTAAATTCCAGTTTATTTATGCAAAACTACATATATACACACACAAATGCACAAAATATGTTCTATTTTTCGCAATAAAAAACCTCTAAACCCGGCCCACTTACCCATGATTCCCCTTTAAGTTCATCTCAAAAACCCTACACCCATGGGACACTACACCAGCCGTGCTCCCTTCTCCTTTGGGATTTCCATTCATCAGCCGATACATACTTCACACACCCAACTCTAAGCAAAAAAACAGATCCACCGTTGGGTCCTGATCGGAAAATTCCCAACGCTGTTGATCTTTAGCGTGCTTTCCTCTGTCCCGATCTGTTATTGGAAACTGAAAAGGGGAGTGGGGGAAGTGGCAACGACGCCACATGATGTTGCTCCTTCCTCCTCCGTCTCGTTGGGTTTTTGTTTGGTCTTTGTTTCGTTCAATGTTGTCGTCGTTTGTTCCATTAGATTGGGTTTTCTGTGATTCCACTTATTTGGTTTTTTTAATTGGAATCGTTAAATGTTTCTGGGTTCTCACTGGGTGATTCGTGACTGAAATTGATAGGGGATGCTGGTGGAGTTGCAGCGATGCCAAGGCAGTAGGTGTCGCTCCTCCCTGCGTTGGTGGTGTTGTTCCACTGTATTTTTTCTCCACTGCAGCTGCTGGATGTTTATCTCTCTGTTTCTATGATTTATGCTGCTTCGTTTGTGACAAAATTGTTCTGGGTCTATTTGTTTCTCTACGATTGTTGACTCGTGGTTCCTTGTTACTGGGATTTTTTTTGTCTTGGACCATTATCACTGCTTAGATGGGTTTCTGATGTTCTTGAAGCATTTCCCTGTTTGCTTGACCCATTACTTGGTGTTTGCATTTGACCGTTACTTGATTCATGTGGTTTAACCCGATTGAATTATTGGTCTGACCCTTTTACACGATTGGACTGGCTTATGCATTGACTGGATTTTCTGAGTGCAGGGATCCATTTTGGATAAATTTATCCATTATGAAATATTGAACTGATTTGAACAAATACTATGCTAATGGCCAATGAAAAAATACATATACATGTATTGAGGCCTCGGGATCGATTTGAACATGATACTACACTTGAACCGTCCCGTTCCCGTGTCCCTAAAGCAAAAGGCGATGATGAATGTATGAAATTAATGCAAAGCAAGTCAAATAGAGTGGTGGGTTTGGTACTTGGCATGGCAACACGGCCCGGGCTTTGTGTTTGCAACCGTACCAAATTCCGAGCCTCTACATGACGCGCCATACAAACCTGAGCCTAAAATTTTGCAAAAACAACCCCCTTTACTATTATATTATTATTTTTATTACTATTATTATTATATTTTTTTTTATTATTGTTACTTTATTATTGTTATTTTATTTTATTAATTATTATACCTTATTATTGTACTAATCCAATTTTATTTTTATTTTTTTGTGAGGAACATTTTGGTACGAATAATTCGTAGACTAACTTGCAAATGGATATACATTGACTTGGACCCGAGCATTCAGAAATAAGACTTAGGAATTTTAGAAAATTCAAGACTCCCGCGAGCTGATCAATTTCCCGGTTCTATCTTTAACTTTGCATTACTTTTCCTTGGATATTTATGCAAATAAATGTGTAAAATATTTAATTTATCAATAATATGCGATTGTTTGTATATTTCCTTACTGTATGTTCATTGCCTTCTATTGTGAAGTCGTTATTTAATTTATTGCAAATTGGGGCCATCTTAGCAAATGCGTGCAAGTAAAAAAAATATATTTTTTGCAAATAAGCTTTTATTTAATTTATTATTATTATTATTATTATTATTATTACTGTTATTCAAATAATTATTTTGAAAGAAAAGCGCACTTATAAATATTTGGAAACCTGTCGGATTAACCGTATTTTACGGAATTTCGGAAGTGCCTTAAAAACCTTCTTCCGAAATTAATAAAACCTCTTCCCTTTAGAATCTCTGAAAGAAAGACCGTCTTTTTATAAAAACTGAGTTTTTGCACGCATTTGTTAATTTGGTTCTCTGTTTTCCTTAAATTGGGTGGCGGCTCTAAAAACTCCAAAAGAGTTAGTCCATCCTGTCGATATTTCAGAATTTATCCTTTTCGGGGTAATTTTTGGGGTTCAACAGCATGGCGACTCCGCTGGGAGCAATAAAGGTTTTGACCATAAAGGTTTCCAATTATTTGCAACTAGCATGCTTAATTTATTTTGCTTTATTATATCTGTTTGTTTGTGTGCCACGAAAAGCATGTCACTACACTCTTATTTGTGCACATATAAACTGGCATTCCATTCATACTTTCCCCACTCCTGGGAACCTCTTGCATTTTCACCCCAAATATCCGTGAGGTACACTCATGCGTACCCGCACTTTCTTCCACTAAAGAACCCTGTGACAAGTTGGTACACCGGCGGTTGTCGTGGGAGTAATTCGACTGCGAGGCCGCTTGCCACTCACCTGTTAGCCTCAACCGTTAACCCACTCTTAGACAGAGCTTTAGGAGCATGCATGCATTTACACCTTAGTCTGGACCTGGTCCTTGGTACCGCCTCCATAGTTAGGAAACCGCCCTTACGTCAACGGGTTCTTGAAACCCAACAACAATGTATATTATGTGATGTGTGATAACGAATCCTCAGTCCTAACCATGTTTTGAGCAAAATCAGATTTGGAATTTTGTCTCTTATGTTGTCTTTTAGGTCAGAAAATGGAAGAATTTAGCAGAATTGAGATCATAGACAGAATTGCAGTCTGGGGAAAGTTCGGCAGATTTGGTTGGTTTGTGTTTTGGAGATGGCCTGGTGTAGTGAGATCTAAGAGGCGAAGCCTCTGGTGTCTTTAAAAGGATCAGTGGGGTCCCTCTCATGAATGGCTTTGCGTGTGTGCGAACCTATATTGATTATCCAGCTCCAACTTTATAAAATTGAAGTATGCTTGTCGCATACTAGGAGAGCGAAGCCCCTATGTCTATAAACGACCAATGGGGTCCCTCCTTGAAGACCAGTGCGGTCTTGGCTATCTAGGAAACTGAGAGGCTTGATTAAAGCTGAGGACAAGTGAGGAGCCCTATGAACAAGGTCTGTGAGCCTTGCAAAACCTAGGAAGCTGAGAGGCTTGTCTAAAGCCGAGGACCAGTGAGGTTTTATTTTGAAAGGCCAATTGGCGCCTTTCGTGATTTGCAGTCTGGTATTGCGGAGGCAGTTGGAAATTTCTCCCTGGATGTTGTAAAACAATTGGGAGTTGTGCTTGGAGGAGTGTGTATGCTTGCAAAAGTTATGGAGGATTGTTTCGGGTTTTAGGCATTATGGTTTAGAGTTTTGTGCAGATGCTGTGGAGAGCATGAGCTGTGTTAAAATTTCGAATTGACAACTACTTTTGGAAGTTAGTTGGGATAACGGAATTGCAGTGTCAAGGCAGAGAGATGATTGTTATCGATTATTGTTATTATTTGTTGCTTACTCTAAGTCTGAATTGCTCAAAACTGGCATGAACTATTTTTTGTTACCACTTGTTTGCGCGTCTTAGGCCCACCTCTAGCACAAAGAGGCACCTTACAGGGTAGGACGCGTTTGCATATTTATTTACGCTCAACTACTTGTGATTGTCACATGTTAATTGTTGGCCTTGCTTTATTTGCTCAAATTGCGTTAAATACTAGGTGCTGCTTGCTTGTGTGCAATCCTATGAATGACATGCAAACTATCTTAGTTACCCTTTGAGGTTTCTTTGTTTTGTTTATTTCTCTAGCGGAAGTTTGATTTGTAAGGTGGTTGACTATGCAAATCACGCAAGATTCAAGATCTGATTGATGGTAGACGCTCTAGCTCGTGAACGATGCAGCACCAGAAGTTAATGGCATTTTTTTTAAAAGAACTTGGCAATTGAACTTAGTAGCATTATTTTCAATTTTAATTCAAATTGAGGCCCTGAATTGCATTGTACTTTAAAGCTTATGTTAATCTGAATCAACTCATTTTGAATTTATGAAAGTTGAAATAAAATGCATCTCATTCTTATTATATTATTTACGCTTGCATTTGTTTCCATTTCAAAATTAAAATTGATAAACCTGCCAAAGCTTTGCTTGTAACGTATGGCAAAACAACTGAACAATTTAAAGCGATGCACTGAAATTATTGTCCGCGCTCTTTGGATATCACACTATCTGTTAGAACTTCAACTGGGCCAGCTTTATTTGTTGGTATATGGCGTTGAAGCAGTGTTGCAGAACTACGCACGGTTTGATTCCCAAGGAGGGATACGTAGGCTCCCCCATCGGGCTCGACCCTTTAGCATTTAAATTATTATTTTCCCTCAAGAAGGACAACTGGGGCAATTTTTGCAAAACGAGTTAGGGATGCGGAAGATTATAACTGGGGCAGAATTTTGCAAGAAGCGGCGTTGGTTGTTAAAGATGAGTTGGCAAGAACTCTATAATTGGCTAAGCGAACAGTGCAAAGTCTAAGACAAAGGATGTTCAGTTTTGTTTTAAAATATGTTACAAGTTTAAGTCAAGGCAAAATTTTCAAAATACATCTTTGACTTCATTTGCATGCTTATTTCACTCGCTATATTGCATTAAAATATTTTATCTTGCCTCTATTTTTCAAAGTTTATGCTATTTGAGTTCATTAGCCAAGTTTCTGAAAGCAATTTGCAAATCCAAGTCCAATGAAGACCAGGAAGCAGCAGAAGCAGCAAAATCAGGATGAAGTCTGCACAAATCAAACGTTTTCCCCTCCCTTCTCAAAACTAACAACTTTGCTTTGAGAGCAGGGACATTAAGACCCGCAACTGAAGATATACATCTTAGCAAGTCAATCTCCAAGATTCTCATCGCTAGGATTGTAATGATATTTGGATAAAGCTCGTGCTTCATGACCCGACGCTTTTTTCAAATTTGCCGAAAGGCGGCATTTCAATTTCCCATAACTCTTGCAAATTATCAAGAATGTCTATTTCATTTCCTTTCCCTTTATGAGACCACTTACTAACGTTCCATTTCTTTTACAGATATTGCCAATCCTGGGGGCTTACTTTATTTTGTAGTCAAGACCATTCCTCCGTGGAAGAGTTCAAAGAGTATCATGTATTCATGCTTTCGAGAAGCGTCGTTATATCTCACACTTTCGATAAGCGTCTTTGTATTTTCACGCTTCCGGTAAGCGTCTTTATGTTTTCACGCTTCCGGTAAGCGTCTTTATGTTTACGCTTTCGATAAGCGTATTTATGTCACCTCGAATGTGTTAGTTATTTGAATGCCTCTAAGGCGTTAATTTTGTTGCCCCGGAGGTGTATTTATGTCACCTCAAAGGTGTTAGTTATTTGAATGCTTCTAAGGCGTAATTTTGGTTGCCCCGGAGGCGTATTTATTTCACCTCGAAGGTGTTAGTTATTTGAATGCCTCTAAGGCGTAATTTTATTGCCCCGAAGGCGTATTTATGTCACCTCGAAGGTGTTAGTTATTTGAATGCCTCTAAGGCGTAATTTTGTTGCCCCGGAGGCGTATTTCTGTCACCTCGACGGTGTTAATTATTTAAATTCCTCTAAGGAGTAATCTTTTATGGTCTCGATAGACGTTTAATATTAGCACACTTTCTTGAGCATTTTGTAGCCTCCTGAGGCGTTTATACATTTTCTATACATATCTTTATAGCCTTACATTGCTAATAATTTTGTTAAGACATGCAAGATAATGTGAATATTCCGGACGTATTACAATCCGAGATTGCATTCAAATTGACTCCTCATAACTTAAAGCATTATGCTTTGTCATGAGGTTGACCATCGGCTACGAGGATTCCCTTTGTTGGACTATCTCGCCTATTGATTCGTCAAATGGCTCTTGCATTGCTCTACATTCCCACACTGCTTTTCTTTGCACTTGCTTTAAATTATGTCGTCGCACTTGCTTTAAAATTGATGCCTTGCTTTACATTTTTCAGGTTGACCACCTGGCGGGGCTTCTCCCTTGTTGGACTTTCACGCCTATTGATTCGTTAAATCGCTTTTGCGTTGCTTTATATTTCACGCTAAATTGCTTTTCACTTGCTTTCAATTATGACTTCGCACTTGCTTTATATTATGACTTGCTTTACTTTTAGTTTAACAGGTTAACAGGTCAGCCCTGAGACCCTCCTTGCTTTGTGCCGGATCGGATCACCAGCTGATTTGTAGACAATCAATTCCAAGACCCTCCTTGCTGCATGCCCGACCGGCTTGCCAATTGATTTGTCAGGATTGTTCGAATTGCTTCGCACTTGCTTTAAATTATGCATTCGCATATTTTTTGTATTACATTTTGTTTTACTTTTAAGGTTAACAGGTCAACCCCGAGACCCTCCTTGCTTTGTGCCGGACCGGATTGCCAGCTGATTTGTCGACAATCAACCCCAAGACCCTCCTTACTACGTGCCCGACCGGCTTGCCAATTGATTTTTCAAGATTGTTCGAATTGCTTCGCACTTGCTTTAAATTATGCATTCGCATTTTCTTTGTATTACGTCTTGTTTTACTTTTCAGGTTAACAGGTTAGTCCTGAGATCCTCCTTGCTTCTTGCCGGACCGGTTCGCCAGCTGATTTGTTCAACAATCAACCCCAAGACCCTCCTTGCTTCATGCCCGTCCGGCTTGCCAGTTGACTTGTCAAGATTATTGAAAATGCTTTGCACTATGCCTTCGCATTTGCTTTACTGCTTCACCAGTGGATGGGAAGACAATTTATCAAAGATATTGCAGCTTGCACTTACAAATTACGTCATGCCTACCGTAAGCAATCGGGGGCCTTATTATCAAGTCTATCGTGAGCAAGCGAAGACTTCATTAGCATTGAAGCCTACCATAAGCAATTGGAGGCCTTATTTTGAAGCCTATCATAAGCAATTGAAGGCTCTTTTATTATTGATCCTACTGTAAGCAATCGGGGGTCTTATTATCAAGTCTATCGTGAGCAAGCGAAGACTTCATTAGCATTGAAGCCTACCATAAGCAATTGGAGGCCTTATTTTGAAGCCTATCATAAGCAATTAAAGGCGCTATTGTCATTGAAGCATACCGTAAACAATCGGGGGCCTTATTGTGAAGTCTATCGTAAACAATCGAAGACGTCATTATCATTTGAAGCCTACCATAAACAATTGGAGGCCTTTTATGAAGCCCATCGCAAACAATTGAAGTCTACCAACGGCCCTGAAGTCATCTTGCCTCACAAAGCCGGATTTCTTCTAGTTGATTGGAGACGAGCTTGTCATTGATATTGAAACCAGCATCTACAAATTCTTTTACTCTATTTATTAAGCCTTATTTGCAGTTACACGCTTACCGTTTGCCGAGTTTATTACAGGATTTTTAGCAGCACCACAGCAGCGTTTGGAGCATGGAGCTTTTCTTAGCAACACACCGGGGCAATCGTTGATATGAGCTAGACTTGTCAACGAAGACCTGAAGAATTGCACCCGCATAAGTCATCCACCCTAGAGGTAAGTCTCTTGTTAACCCTGAGTCTAAGGTTTGAGATTGAAAACAAGATGGCTCGGTTATCGAGGTGCAATGGAAGCTATGTCCGTGTAAATCCCTCTTTATGGGTGTGTCGTCGACCACATTTTCATAACTTGGGTAATCACAAGCCTCTTTTTCCGCTCTTGAGTAGTCGCTACTATCTCGTCTTTGATTTTCAAATCCGTCGAACTACATATGGCCTGATTCTCTTTCAGCCCGAGATATGTAGGCAACTCGGAAACCGGAGTTCGACAATATCTATAGGCCTCGCACTTTGGTCCTTGGAATCAAAGTACTTGGCTTTATCGTGACAAAATGGGTTTCATGTCAACTTTCTTTATCCTGAAAACTCTTTCAACCTTTTCGGGTAAAGAGGGGCAGCTGTTAACACCCAATTTTGTCCCGAAAATTTTAATTAAATATCTAATTATTTAATCAAAGGATAATTTTTAAAATCAAATATAATTGATTAATTTCTGAGTAAAAGGGTCAAATTTTGCAATGCATAGCCTAATTTCTATCCTACCCGTGCAATCACCCGATTTTCTCATTTAAATCCTAAATTGGAGTCAAAATCGCTCCTTTAAATTCCACCTTATTTATGCAAAACTACATATATACACACACAAATGCACAAAATCTGTTCTATTTTTCGCAATAAAAAACCTCTAAACCCGGCCCACTTACCCATGATTCCCCTTTAAGTTCATCCCAAAAACCCTACACCCATGGGACACTACACCAGCCGTGCCCCTTTCTCCTTTGTGATTTCCATTCACCAGCCGATACATACTTCGCACACCCAACTCTAAGCAAAAAACAGATCCACCGTTGGGTCCTGATCGAAAAATTCCCTACGCCGTTGATCTTTAGCGTGCTTTCCTCTGTCCCGATCTGTTATTGGAAACTGAAAAGGGGAGTGGGGGAAGTGGCAGCGATGCCACATGATGTTGTTCCTTCCTCCTCCGTCTCGTTGGGTTTTTGTTTGGACATTGTTTCGTTCAATGTTGTCGTCGTTTGTTCCATTAGATTGGTTTTTCTGTGATTCCACTTATTTGGTTTTTTTAATTGGAATCGTTAAATGTTTCTGGGTTCTCACTGGGTGATTCGTGACTGAAATTGATAGGGGATGCTGGTGGAGTTGCAGCGATGCCAAGGCAGTAGGTGTCGCTCCTCCCTGCGTTGGTGGTGTTGTTCCACTGTATTTTTTCTCCACTGCAGCTGCTGGATGTTTATCTCTCTGTTTCTATGATTTATGCTGCTTCGTTTGTGACAAAATTGTTCTGGGTCTATTTGTTTCTCTACGATTGTTGACTCGTGGTTCCTTGTTACTGGGATTTTTTTGTCTTGGACCATTATCACTGCTTAGATGGGTTTCTGATGTTCTTGAAGCATTTCCCTGTTTGCTTAACCCATTACTTGGTGTTTGCATTTGACCGTTACTTGATTCATGTGGTTTAACCCGGTTGAATTATTGGTCTGACCCTTTTACACGATTGGACTGGCTTATGCATTGACTGGATTTTCTGAGTGCAGGGATCCATTTTGGATAAATTTATCCATTATGAAATATTGAACTGATTTGAACAAATACTATGCTAATGGCCAATGAAAAAATACATATACATGTATTGAGGCCTCGGGATCGATTTGAACATGATACTACACTTGAACCGTCCCGTTCCCGTGTCCCTAAAGCAAAAGGCGATGATGAATGTATGAAATTAATGCAAAGCAAGTCAAATAGAGTGGTGGGTTTGGTACTTGGCATGGCAACACGGCCCGGGCTTCGTGTTTGCAACCGTACCAAATTCCGAGCCTCTACATGACGCGCCATACAAACCTGAGCCTAAAATTTTGCAAAAACAACCCCCTTTACTATTATATTATTATTTTTATTACTATTATTATTATTATATATTTTTTATTATTGTTACTTTATTATTGTTATTTTATTTTATTAATTATTATACCTTATTATTGTACTAATCCAATTTTATTTTTATTTTTTTGTGAGGAACATTTTGGTACGAATAATTCGTAGACTAACTTGCAAATGGATATACATTGACTTGGACCCGAGCATTCAGAAATAAGACTTAGGAATTTTAGAAAATTCAAGACTCCCGCGAGCTGATCAATTTCCCGGTTCTATCTTTAACTTTGCATTACTTTTCCTTGGATATTTATGCAAATAAATGTGTAAAATATTTAATTTATCAATAATATGCTATTGTTTGTATATTTCCTTACTGTATGTTCATTGCCTTCTATTGTGAAGTCGTTATTTAATTTATTGCAAATTGGGGCCATCTTAGCAAATGCGTGCAAGTAAAAAATATATATTTTTTGCAAATAAGCTTTTATTTAATTTTTTATTATTATTATTATTATTATTATTATTATTATTATTATTATTATTATTATTATTATTATTATTACTACTATTATTCAAATAATTCTTTTGAAAGAAAAGCGCACTTGTAAATATTTGGAAACCTGTCGGATTACCCGTATTTTACGGAATTTCGGAAGTGCCTTAAAAACCTTCTTCCGAAATTAATAAAACCTCTTACCTTTAGAATCTCTGAAAGAAAGACCGTCTTTTTATAAAAATGAAGTTTTTTGCACGCATTTGTTAATTTGGTTCCCTGTTTTCCTTAAATTGGGTGGCGACTCCAAAAACTCCAAAAGAGTTAGTCCATCCTGTCGATATTCCGGAATTTATCCTTTTCGGGGTAATTTTTGGGGTTCAACATGTTGTGAGGTGTCTGCTAGTAGATCCTTTCTTAGTTGACTTGGAGCTGTTATGGAACTGAGTCGACTTATCTGATCAAATACGGTAGTGGCTAGATGATTTTTGTAATTTGTTGATTTGTTTGCGTAGCTTAGAATTTTTTTCATGAAGTAAGGCACTTTCACTCTCATATTCTTGAAGATAAATTTCCAAATCTTTCTTTTTCTTCTAGAAGAAATTTATTTTTAATCTGATACCCTTCAAGCCGAATGTTCTTGTCTTTCTCCTCTTCTTGAAGTAACTTATTTTCAATCTGAAATTCTTCAAGCCGAATATCCAAGTATTTTTTTTCTCTTTTCATCTTTTTAAGTTCTTTGAAAAGTTTTTCTACATCATCTAGAACATTGTCTGAGTCTTCTTGAAGGTCGAGACAATTATCACATTCAAAAGAACTTGTCTCAGTAGTTTCATTATTGGCCATGAAACAAATGTTAGCGGTTTCTTGATCGGTTTCATCTCCAGATTTGTTAAGAGTTGACTTGACTGCATTCTCCTCATTTTCATTGTCAGTCCCTTCATAATTCATTTCGAACTTACTCATATCTCCTTTACTGTTTTACAACTTGAGATCTCGTCATATTCTTTTCCACTCATAGCACAATAGAGCAAGTTAATTGCTCTAACATTAGTTTGCATAACATCAAGTTGTTCCTTTGTATACCTAGTTGTAGAATTGGATTTATTACCTTTAGATTTCTTTCCTCCACCGTTTGGAATGGGTAGTGGTCCATCTTGGATGACTAGCCAAGCTTGGTAGTCAAAAGATTGCACATAGATTTTTGATTTTTGTTCTTGACTTCCAATATCCGTATTCTTTTTCATTGAAGTATGGTGGCCTATTGGATGAATGTCCTTCTTGAAAGATCTCCCCCATGATTTGATAATCTGCCATAGATCTTTACTCACTTGTTGTTAAGCAAAAATAAAGATGTGAGATGTGAGATGTGGCTATAATACCAATTGAAAGTACAAGAGAGGGTGCATAGTATTTTCTCTTAAAATTTCCTCAGTCGACTGCTTTACCAAGACGTACAACTAATAATGTAGCAGAATAAAGATACGCAATAAACTGTGCAGTAATTAAATTGTAGAATATAAAATTGACACATCGATATTTTATACTGGTTTGAAATCAATGTGGTATCCTAATCCAGTCTCCTGGGGTTGCAAAGGTGTTATCTCTTTAGCTCTTAGATCTCGGTTACAATATTTGTGGTTTTCCTCGTTCACCACCAACGTTCTACAAAATTGGTTTCACTGGCTCATCAACAAACGATCAAGAATTGGTTTTCACATACTCACCAACAATGCAATAATGGTTTTCACTTGTTCACCAACAACGGGCTTTGGTTTTCTAGCTAACCAAAGAAACTATTCTTGACACAACTATTATCTCTAACACGACTCTATTTATTTTCTTTTCGTATACAAGTAGACTCTCAAGAATATAGTGATAATAAGTAAAAGCTTAGAGAGAATGTAGAAAGTCAATAGAAGCGTGTCTTCTCAACTCGTGACTTCTTGAATATATAGTTGTCAATCTTGAAATAGTTGTTGAGACTTTCCTTGTGCTTCTTGATTGCTCTTTGATATTGTTTCCATAATAGGCGTTGAATTAGTAGAGTCATTATTGTGACTGAGAGATAATCAACCCAAAAGAATTGATCCTTAAAAATATTGAGATCTCTTTGAAAATAATGTTAGAGCTAATAAATATATTTTCTTGACCGTTGCTTGATTCTGGAAATCATCCTTCTTGAATTAATAATCTCTTTGCTGCTTCGTGTATAGCCTTCAGCCATTGTACAATTATAGCCATTGAGAATATAAAATATCCCTTTATTTTAGTATACTCCAAATTTGATCTTGATAGTCTACGTGAAGCTGCATCAATATCTCTTTGCTATTCCTTCCACAAATTGTCCTTCCACAAATTGAAATGCTAATGTATATTTGTATATTCCTTGTTTCTCGTGCCAAAGCCCTTCTTCCCATTGGACAAATTTGATTCCTTTAATGTCTCCATGTTCTTTTCCTTTTTTGGAGCAGACAATATAATCATACATTTAATAAATGAAATCTTTCCTTATATGACCAAGTCTTGGACTTTCTTCTCATGCCATTTATTGATCTGCTCATCAACTTCCGCTTCTACTTTAAAAATATTGTTCACTTCTTTGCGCTCAAATATTTTCCAACCATAGGTTGTCCCACAAACATATTGAAGATATCATCCCACAATATTATAATAAATCTTTCCTTCCCAATGTATTTCTCCCATATAAAACTTTTACCAAACTTGTATAGCAAGAATACTTAATATCTTTTTATAAAATGAAATCTCAAGATTGATAATTTTTCAATATTTATTCCTTTCGTAAAGTAAAAGATATTCTTTGTAGTAATTCCTTTCACGTTAACAAAGATAACTAAGCGATAGTTCATAGTTGTCTCAGTAATTTAATATGTAAATTTAATCTAATTTTAACTGATAAGGTTCAATTGTTCCGGTTGACGTAAACACTGGCGATAGAAAATTTTTTAAACCGTAAAGCATGGAGCAGGTGAAGGCACATACAAACAAAAGAGACATAATAGTTGTGTGTGATTGTATTTGGTTTGAGATTTCCATGTGGTTTGGTTTGTCTTTATATTTTGGTCTAATAGAGTCGAAATTGAGCCATCAGCTTTGAAGTAGCTTTCCATTTGTTGTTTATCTTTGGTTTTCTTTCTGAACTCATTCAGGTTCACCAAAAATGAAAAGTTTATATACCAAAGGCTAGACGTGGGAATTGGCCGTTTCCAGCTTCCTACTTATGACGAGTTCACCAAAAATGAAAAGGTTATATACCAATGAGTTCACCAAAAATGAAAAGGTTATATACCAATAAGTTCACCAAAAATGAAAGCTAGATACATTACATTAGATATGGTGCAAAAAACTGATATTTTCAAATGTTTCTGTAGGCTAAATTGATGGATTAGTTGGTGAAGTCATTTTTGATACATTGCATATATATATATATAAAGAACCACGTTGCACGTGGTTTTCAAGTTTTTTAGTACCCGTAAAATGATATCAATATTATATAAACAAAATTTTTAATAATAATAATACATTAAAGAAGAAAGTTCAAAGTTTCTATGATTTTTAGACTATAAAGAACCAAGAAAATCATCCATCTCAAAATGCGACAACTTTTCTAATTCAAGAATTTTAAGTACTAAGATAGCAACGTCTCGAAATATGCAAATATAGCATACTTAAAAAAGAGTCAATTGCATGTATTGATGTATGTATCCTTTTCTTCTTTGCACCGTTATTTTACACGAACAAAACAATCAGTAACATTAGCGTATTAACGTATTTAACCAAATAAGAGAACCTCAAAGCTGCTCTGTCAAATTCATTAATATCATTCCACTATGCCATGATTGGGCTACGACATATTCTGCATAGTATGTGATTAACAAATTTGGATAAGAAGTGTTCTGCATAGATAATTCATACTTTGCACGGTTAATCTCAAAATTGGATAAAGGCATAAAACACTTCCCGACTTCAATGACGATCGATAGTTTGTGTAATGGCATGTCTAGCATCCTTGGTCCAGAATCCTCACACCATTAATTGTTACGTTGATCATGAAAACAAAGGAAAGTAGAGTCTTTAGTTTGCACCTTTTGAGACATTGTTTGGAAACAATTTTCAAGCTCCGAAGCCTCTATATGAATTTTTTTTTGGTAGGATCATAAGATAGATATCATGGACGAAACTAACTTACACATTGAAGACAAATATTTGGTGTGTGCGTAATGAAGCAATTAGGCAACGTAATTGTTCATATGGTGGAACATGAAAAGGTGCTCTAGAGTATTCTTGTTCATGTGAGATTGGTTTGCGTTTGGAACTTCAACAATAGGAAGGAAACTTGAAGCATATGATTATTCATGTGTTGCTTTTAAAGTGGTATCTTGACCCGTGAAGTAATTTTTGTAAAATGAGATGTGATTATTTGCTACCTAAATATGTTTTGCCTATGTGTACTACCTGGCTTTCTAAATAGTTGTGACTGTTGGGTTGGGACTGCTTGTAGGTGTAAATGATTGTGACTGTTGGGTTGGGACTGCTTGCAGGCGTAAGACTTTTTTTTTTTTTTTTGGTTGTTTGGTTCCAATTTCTAATGAGGGACTTTTTGATATAGAAGGGCTATTTGGTAATATGACTTTTGATTAGTTTGAGGACATGCTTTTAAAGTAATATGATATATATATATATCAAGACTGTTGGTTTATACAAAGGAGACCCTCGTTTCCTTAAGGTAAGAAGAAGTGTCTAATAGCAGTTCATAAGTAACAAAAGATGGAGCATAATCAAAGTACATAATATCCGCTAAGGAAGCATCTAAACAGCCATACTTGGCGAGCAGATCCTCCACAAAATTTGCTTCCCAATATATATGTTTTATATGCTATCCCTGAGCAATAACGTGCAATCATGTAGTAAGTTACAAAAGATCCGTCTTGGCTCCTCCCGTCACACGTTTGGGCTCTACTTGCTTTGTAAACAAGCATATGTGGGTTGTAATTATGGGTTGTCGAGTCGAGTCATCTTTAACGTACATATGCCATATTATTTGCATTACTTGAATAAGTAATATATATTCAAGATAATGCATCGAGGATGGGTTCGCTAACAGGTCCTGCTCAGTGGCGGATGTAGAGAGGCCATGATGGGTTCCGCAGAACCCACTAGGTTCGGCGCAGACAGTATATTTGTATTAAAAAATCATTAAATATGTACAAAAATCAAGTCGAGAATCCAGTCACTTGCACTCAAAATCGTTATTCGAAACTTTAGAACCCATAAAATTCAAATCCTGAATCCACCTCTGATCCTGCTGCTATACTTGGTGGAATTGTTGGCACAATTGTAGTCACTGATCTACTTCTCTTTCTAGTGGTAATTGATTGGAGTTTCTCAAGCTCAAATTATGTATGGAAAATTTTTGTCTACCTGTTTCGAAAAATAGCTAGCCTATGCATGTAAAAGCCCATTTTATCATGGTTCACTAAGTGCATCTTTTGTCAAAATCCTTTAGCAATTCTAAAATCTATTAAACACTGAATTTTATATATTTTTTGTTAGCAACATTCTAGGGTAATTAGTTTTTCCAGACAAAAATGGATACGTTAACAAAGATAACTAAGCGATAGTTCATAGTTGTCTCAGTAATTTAATGTGCCAATTTAATCTAATGTGTGATCGTATTTGGTTTGAGATTTCCATGTGGTTTGGTTTGTCTTTATATTTTGGTCTAATAGAGTCGAAATGGAGCCATCAGCTTTGAAGTAGCTTTCCATTTGTTGTTTATCGTTGGTTTTCTTTCTGAACTCATTGAGGTTCACCAAAAATGAAAAGGTTATTGATAAGTTGGTATGAAAAGGTTAAAGACTTCTTTAGACTTACTTTACCACGTGGACCGCCTACTTCTCTGTATTTTTTTATGTGATTTTGGGAGTCAAGTCGGAGTCTTAACATCAATTTGTAAGCTTATTAACTTGTAACTTCGAATCTTGATTCATATATCAATTCAAGATCTATGTTTATAATCATTTCATCATTTCATTATATTTTGATTGCTTTGATTCAAAACCTAATTATGAGTAGCTAAACTGTTACACTTTATGCACCTCCTCGAGACACTAGAAGGGGGAGTTGAATAGTGTCCTCCGATTTTCGTTGCAAGAACCTTGTTCTTCAGTAGTAGAACAGGGTTCTTCAGTTCGTTGTTATGCAGCCTTCTACCTTAGAACACACCTCCAAACATTCACCAAAAGACACAAGGATTTTTATGTGGAAAACTCCTTGCTCAAGGGAGAAAAACCACGACCCACACTCTGGGATTTTAACACCGAATCCACTAACACAAGAGCAACGTTTCTGATTACAAACTCTGTAACAAAGCCAAACTCTGGCTTTTACTAGTAATCACAAAGTAGTTTGCCTAATACATATGCTTCTGAGACAAGCTAATAGACAAAACAAAGAATACTTGTAACTGAGACAACTTACAACTCGATAAGCCTAGACAAGAGTTCTAGACTCAAATACTCTGCATGCAAATCAGTTGTCTTCTTCAGTTTTTTCCCACGTAGACAGTTCTTCAGATCGCCTTTATATGCTCTCAACTCTCTGTGTGAAAAAACCCCCTTCGGCTATGTCTTCTACTTGCTTTTATACGAGGTTTGCAACCCTAGTTGAGTCCTACTGGGAATCCTCTTTAATTATGGTATTAGAAGATTCGCAGTAACTCTTTTTCCATGTTGAGGTATAACTCTTGTTCACACTCCAAAGACACAGCCTGGACACCGCCTCTTTTAGTCTGACTAGGATATGTCTTCAACCACGCGCCTCTACTCCTAGTTCCACAGGGATTTGCAACCCGTAATCTTTTCGATCAAGCGTGCCCTTCAACTCAAGGACTAGGTTCTTCTCATGAACCTCAGTGTCCTTCCTGTTTGTCATACTTCAAAACCAGCTCTCAACAAATTCCCCTTTTTGATGATGACAAACAAATGTTGCTCAAGAACCTAAATAGACATAAACCAAGAAAAAAACAAAACTAACAGAACAATAAAAACAGATGAGTTAGGTCACAAACACCCCAACACTCTTTCTTCCCCCTTTTGGCATCATCGAAAAGATTCAAAGACCTGCAGGAACCTGTCAGATTAATCTAGTCTAGAGCACAAGGCAACTCATCAGTGTCAAGAACATAGGTATATCAAAATAAGGGCCCAACAAGGAATCAAGTACTGAAACAAGAAACAGTCGCAAACATAAGAAATTTAAAATCAACATCCAGAGGGTGACAGCAGCACCACTCTATTTAGTTACACAACAAAATAGAAATTGTCTTAAACATCCAAATCATGCAAACAAGGGAGAGTAGGAAAGGGTAAAGATCAGGTGGGGTAGGAAGAGATAAAGATAGGAGGACAGGACTGGAAGAATCACAACTGAAGGTTGAAGTGCTTAACGAGTGCCTCAAGTTGCTTAGTATTCTTGGCCCTCTCCATCACCAGCTCGGCCTCATACTTGTGGCAATCAATCTTCAAGCGATCAATTTCTTGATCCTTCACCTTCAACTGTCTGTGCAGTTCTGCATTTTCTTCATTAACTTCAAGCACCATTTTCTCCAGTTCCTGCACAGCACCAATGGCCTCATCAGGTCCATAGTCTTCATTGTCCTCTGACTGCTCCTGCTTAACCTGCATTGGCCTTTTGGAAACCCTGCTTTCTTGAAAGAAGTCACAGTTTCTCAGCACATTAACCCCAAACTTCTGATGGATGTTAGGCCTCTTTCCTGCTTCTAAGGGCACTCCAAAACGCTCAAGAATCTGATGGATGATGTAAGAGTGCACAAGAGAATGTGGCTTCTGATCAGTATCACAAATTATCTTAATGTGCCTAATAATGAGCCCAGGCAAATTAATTTTCACCCCTCTGTCCATCAGATCCATATATGTCAGGTCAAGAGCACTAGCCTCACAATTCCTTTCTCCCCTAGGTAGAAGAAACCTATGCACAAATTCAAACAACAGCTGATGTGCAGGCTCCATCTCCTTCTTCTCAACCTTCCTCTCCTTCCTTAATCTGGGTTTCCCTGAGAACTTTCTCACAACATCTAAGGGAGTAACTCTATCTGTTCTCTTTGGCCATTTTAGCTTGACATACCTGCAATACCCTTCCGCAGGTACATCCAGAATTTCTCCCAATTCAGGTCTCCCAAATTCAATCTCCACTCCTTTCACAGTGGTAAACACCCTCCTGGCTACCACCCTGCAATTTGTATAAAACTCCCTGACTTCATCCACAAACAGCTTCCTGTCTTTGTTGACAAACACACTCAGCCAACCCTGATTTCCTATCATCCTCAACAAGGGTTTCATATGAAACTCCTTTTCATCATCCAGAATGCTGCCTGGCAGCACCTGATGTTTAGAGAAAAAGGCTTCCCTATCCACTTCTTTTATTTTCTTCTTACTCTCAAGCTCACTGTCAGTGTCAGAATCACTGGGTTCCACATAACTCCCAGCCTCACTCTCCTGCTCTTCTTCCCTGACACCCTTCTCCTCTTCTTCTTTCTTTTTCTCTTCTTCCCTTATCTTCACATTAGTTATTGTCCTTCCCAGCTTTTCAACCTTCTCCATCTGTGTCTTCAAAGCAGACCTAGTACCCATTCTTCTAACAACAGGCTCCCTAGCCTCTTTATCACCTCCTTCTTCACTATCTTCATCTACCACCCTAGTTTTCAACACAGGCTTACCATCTCTCACCAACCTTCTTCTTTTTTCAGGCTCTATTCTATTTTCTTTTACAAACACCACCTCATCTTCTTCTTCCTCACCAGTCAACTTCTCATCCTCTGCCCCAAACTTTCTTTTTCTTCTTGATTTTTCTTCTTTCTTGTCACCCTCTTGCTTTTCAACAACAACTTCCTTGTTCCCTTCCTCATCAAATTCTGTCCAGCTAAATTCTGCATCCTCAGCTCCAGTGGGGTTTTGACAAGCAACTGGCTCTTGTCCCACACCCCCAGAAGCTTCAGCAGTAGCAGGTCCAACACACTCCGGACCTTTAGGCACAGAATCCTCTAAACATACCCCTGTTCCACTCACATCTTTACTTGACTCACCAACATCTTTTCCCAGAGATTCATCATTATCTAGTTCCCTCAACTGTTCTTCTATTTTTTTGGCTATATTTAACTCGCCTCTAGACACACCGTCTACAACACCTTGCACATCTTCTCTAGGTTCATTCTCTTTAGTTTCTTGTTCCTCCTCACGTGGGTTCCCCTATCTATGTTGTCCCTCTGCTCAACATCTACTATTTTATCTAATTCAGCAACTAGGGTTTCAGTTTCTACAATGCCAGGACTGGCTATATCAACTGAACCAACAGGTGTAGATGGAATAGGATCAGGAATTACCTCAGGTAACGGTTGAGATGAACTTTGAGTAGTGGGTGTCGAAGGAACGGCTCTTGATTTTAACTTCTTGACCAGTTTCTTGTCCCCCTTTTTGAGAAATTTTAGGCGAGCCCTAGCAATTCTTTCAGCAAGAGTGGATGGAGGTGGTCTTTCAGACATCTTGAAGAATTTTGTAAGGATTTCTGAGTTTGTTGACGGTTTGTCTATTTTAGGGCTTGAGAGAATTTTGATGTCCAATTGGAAGTGGTGGATGAGATCATGAGAGATTGAAGGAGTGCTGTAGAAAGAGAAGGGGGTTCGGTGAAGTGACAATGTCTAGGGAAGGCAAAAAAAAATAATGAGTATAAAGAAGGGCAGCTTTTTGAACTTTTTGAGAACCGGGAGAAGTTAAGAGATTTGACGGTTATGAACTTAATTTAAATATATCCTTTTCAAGAAGTGGGGTCCAAGCAATTTAAAAGGAGTTCTATCCTAAAAAGGAATGTGTTCCTATAATTTTGGACAGTTATGAGAATATGGAGAATCTCCCATGATGCACGTACAATAGACAATTTTAATTCCAGTTGTGACAACTAACAAATAGAGTAGGTTGACTGTACCTGGACACGATTCCTCACGTTAAGACTGGTTCCTCCTCAGTACACAGTAGGTTCTTGATGGGATCACATTATTTGTACCTAATGCTCAAAACACTAAAAACGAGTGTACTTACTCAAGTACAAATTTAGTCTAGATAGTAATGACAAATTCCTAACAGACACTTTTACTACTAAACTAGCCAATCACCAGGGGATTACCTGCTGGGTCATCCGTGTATTTTGGTCATCCCTAACTCCAACCTGTTCCTCTCGAACTGCACCTTGTTCAAAGCTTTGGTAAATATGTCAGCAATTTGGTCTTCAGTCCTGCATGAATTCATAGTGATTAGACCCTTTTCTACATTGTCTCTCAGAAAATGATGTCTAATATCAATGTGTTTGGTCCTTTTGTGTTGGACTGGGTTCTTGGCAATGTTCACAGCACTAGTGTTGTCACAGAAGATGGGCACTGCCCCACACTTGATGCCAAAATCCTCCAGTTGCTGCTTGATCCATAGCAATTGTGAGCAGCATGAAGCAGCTGCCACATACTCAGCTTCAGCAGTTGACAAGGCAACATAGTTTTGTTTCTTTGTAGCCCATGACACCAAGCAAGGACCTAAGAAGTGTGCCATCCCCGAAGTGCTTTTCCTATCAACCAAATGACCTGCATAATCTGCATCAGCAAAACCAATTAGTTCAAAAGTTCCACCTCTGGGATACCAAAGGCATAGATCCTGAGTCCCTTTCAAGTATCTCAGGATTCTCTTCACAGCTGTCAAGTGCGATTCCTTAGGTTTTGACTGAAATCTGGCACACAGTCCTATGCTGTAGACTATGTCAGGTCGACTTGCTGTGAGATAAAGAAGTGAGCCAATGATTCCTCTATACTTGGTCTCATTTGTCGAAGGACCAAGTTCATCCATATCGAGCTTTGTTCCAGGAGCAATAGGAGTAGTCATCTCCTTAGCTCCTTCCATGTTAAACTTCTTCAACAATTCCTTGACATATTTTTGCTGGTGTATCATAGTTCCTTCCGGTGTCTGCTTTATCTGCAACCCAAGGAAGAAATTCAATTCACCCATCATGCTCATCTCAAACTCACTTCCCATCAGGTCAGCAAAACCTTTGCTCAGCTCCTCATCAGTGGCTCCAAAGATGATATCATCGACATACACTTGAACTACCAGTAGATCCTTTCCTTGCTTCTTGAGAAATAGTGTGTTGTCAATTTTACCTCTTGAAAAACCATTTTTCATCAAGAATCCTGAGAGTCTTTCATACCAGGCTCTAGGAGCTTGCTTCAAACCATACAGAGCCTTGTCCAGTTTGTACACATGATCAGGGAATTCATTGCTCACAAAACCTGGAGGCTGTACTACATAAACTTCTTCATTCAGGTACCCATTCAAGAAGGCACTCTTCACATCCATCTGATACAGTGTGAATTCCATGTATGTAGCAAAAGCAATCAGCATTCTAATGGCTTCCATTCGTGCCACTGGTGCAAAGGTTTCATCATAATCTATTCCTTCTTCTTGACTGTAGCCCTGAACAACCAACCTTGCCTTGTTTCTTGTAACTATGCCATGTTCATCCAGCTTATTTCTGAACACCCATTTAGTTCCAATTATGGATCTGTCCTTTGGCTTAGGAACTAGGTGCCACACCTTGCTTCTTTCAAATTGATGAAGTTCCTCCTGCATAGCTATAATCCAATCTGGATCTTCTAGTGCTTCTTTGACATTTTTTGGTTCCAAGGCTGAGAGGAAAGCAAAGAATGCACAAAAGTTCTTTAATGCTGACCTGGTCATAATTCCTGTATCCAGTTCAGATAGGACGTTCTCCAAAGGGTGAGAACTTTGGTGTTTCCATGGCTTGATCTGAATCTGATTAGAAGAACCTGCAGCATCGTCTTGAGTAGATTCTTCTTGACTCTCTTGATCTTCAGCTTCATCAGAGGTTCCCCCTGTCAAGTTGACTCCTTCATCTGACATAACTTTGCTCTTCTTTTCATCCGAGTCCTCCAGTTCATCTATGCTTTCTTCTCTTCTTAAGCCAATCACCTGATCCTCTGCATCATCTTCTCCTATTTCCTTATCTGATTCATCGAACACAACATGCATACTTTCTTCTACTACTTGTGTCCTTCTGTTGAGTACCTTGTATGCCTTACTTTGAGTGGAGTATCCCAAGAATATTGCCTCATCACTCCTAGCATCAAACTTTCCCAAGGGTTCCTTGCCATTGTTGTGAACAAAACATTTGCATCCAAAAGGCCTTAGGTGGGCAATGCTTGGCTTTCTACCTCTGAGTAACTCATATGGAGTTTTGTCAAGGATGGCTCTGATGGAACACCTATTTAGCAAGTAACATGCAGTGTTTACAGCTTCAGCCCAGAAGTTTCTTGCTAGTCCACTTGACAGCAGCATGGTTCTAGCCATATCCTCCAACGACCTGTTCTTCCTCTCGACCACCCCGTTTTGTTGGGGAGTTCTTGGTGCAGAAAAGTTGTGATCTATGTTTTTCCCTGCACAGTACTCAGAAAATTTTGAGTTTTCAAACTCAGTTCCATGATCTGATCGAATACTGATGAGTTCAAGACTTAGCCTTTTCTGAACCACACCAGCCCAGTCTTTAAAGTTCTCAAAAGCTTCATCCTTAGAGGCCAAGAACAAGGTCCATGTATACCTTGAGTAGTCGTCAACAATCACGAACACAAACCTCTTTCTTCCTCTGCTTTTTACTCTCATAGGCCACACAAATCCATATGTACCAGCTCCAGTGGCTTAGATGTGCTGACCACTTTCTTTGACTTGAATGACGTTCTTACATGCTTTCCCTTTACACAGGCATCGCACATTTTTATGTTTTCAAACTTCTTTCTTGGCAATCCACGAACTAGTTCCTTTGAGGCCAGCTTGTTTAATTGAGTGAGACTTGCATGGCCCAGTCTTTTGTGCCACAGCTGAGAGTCACTATCTTGCACATTCAAGCATGTCAGATTGTTTTCAGGTAAGGACTTCAGTGATGCCTTGTACACGTTGTTCACTCTTTTTCCTTCCATCACCACTTCTCCACTCTGTAGGTTCTTCACGATGCACCCTAAAGAGGAGAAGCTCACTTCGTTTCCTCTGTCACATAGTTGAGAGATGCTTAGTAAATTGTGTCTAAGACCATCCACACAATAAACATTTTCAATTGCATGTTCCAGAGATCTCCCAATCTTCCCAATGCCTACTATCTGACCACTTTTTCCTCCTCCGAAGGCAACACTGCCTCCTTGGAATGCTGCGAGTGAGAGAAAATTTCTTCTATCTCCTGTCATGTGCCTGGAACAACCGCTATCAAGAATCCAGCTTGAGTTGTTCTCCCTCACTCCAGCCTGCAAGACAATTAGAGGTTAGCCTTAGGAACCCAGACAAGCTTGGGTCCCTTCTTATGAGAGAATGGATAAATCAAATCTTGTTTGGTCTATTTGGGTAAAACACATTTCTTATTTTTGGCTCTTGCCTTGACAATATTAATACACTCTTGTTTAGTATGACCAGTTTTACCACAAAAAGTGCATAACATGTTGCAAGGTAATCCTACATATTTGCTTTTAGGATTATATGAGGGCAGGGGCTTCTTGAATCCTAAACCTTGTTTTCCTTTGTTTTGATTTTCAAAGACCCAATTCATTGCCTCTGAAGATTTATTCCATTTTGTAAGTCTGGTGAGTTCAAGTTTTGAGTTTTCAACCTTTTGATTTAACATCCTGTTTTTCTCAATTTCTTGATACAAAATCTCATTTGTCCTTTTCAATTCATTTTCCAGAAAGGTTTGAACTTCACTCATAACTTGCTTACCATTCTTACTCTCCCTCAACTGATTACATTCCAATTCAAGCTCAGTAATTTTAGAGTTTGACACAAGAGTCTGCCCTTTCAAGATAACATTAGTTTCTTCAAGTTCAATATTCTGTTCCAGGAGACTCTTGTGTTTAGTTCTAAGATTACTCAGTTCTTCAGTTAAGTTATCCTTTTCAAGTTTTTCTTTTTCATACCCTTCAATCAGGGTGGCTGTGATTAGAATTAAATTTTCAGGAGAGTATGTATGTAAAGTTTCTTTTAGATCAGATAGACATACCTCAGCTGAATTTCCTGTTTCCTCTCCATCAGTTGCCATAAGAGCAGAGTCCTTTTTGATGTTGTCAGCAATGTACAATTCCTTCAGTTTCCTCCATATTTCCTTGGCAGATTTGCACTCCAGTATCCGTGCATGCACATCCTCAGTGAGTCCTCTTCTTAGATACCCCACAGCCTTGGAGTTTGCTTGTAACCAGTCCAGATCTTGAGGGTCTAGTTCTTCCACTTTCTTTGGCACTAGGACACCATTTACAGCTCTCTTCAACGGAACATGAGGTCCTCTTTTCACAATCAGCCACAAGCTGTAATCAGTTGCTTGTAGATAATTTTTCATCTGCTTCTTCCAGTGATTGTAATGAGTCCCATTGAACACTGGTGGTTTTGATAGATCTCTTCCTCCTCTAAATTCTCGAGGATCTTCTTCATCACAGCTGACATCTGTCATACCTGCTAGTGCTAGTGGTGAGTCATCCTCAGCCTCTTTTTCATGATCAGACTCACTATCAGTTGGTCCCCATGTAGCATAGAAAGCTTCCTTCTTTTTCCTTCGCTCTGCTCTGAAGTTTGGGGGCCGTCTTGTCTTCCTTTTGTCTGTATCATATTCCTTAGTGATTTCCTTTTCCTTTTCCTTAGCAGCTCTGTTCTTCTTCCATTCTATTTCCCACATCGGGCAGTCCATGACAGCATGGTCTTTCTTGAAGCATTTGAAGCATCCAGAGTAGTCAGGACTGTCAACTATGTTCTTCCTACTAGAGCTCTCCTTGTTTCCTCGTTTGAACCCTTTAAACCTTCCCAGATTGAGTTTTTGTCTTAATGCACTTACCATTGCAGCTTCCACTGATTGAAGATCAACATAGTCATCAGTTTCTTCTGTTGCTTCCAGTGCAAGGGTCTTTTCCTTCTTTGCTACAGGTTTAGCCTTTGAGTCTTTCATCATCTCATGCGTCTTCAGACTTCCAACCAGTTCTTCAAGCTTAATAGATTTCAAGGGCTTTGATTCAATGATGGCTGTCATTTTTGGTTCCCATGCTTCAGGCAGCACATTTAGGATTTTGTCAACCATCTCTACTTCAGGTAATTCCATCTCCAACGATCTCATTTCGTTTGTAATCATGGTCAGTCTGGTCATCATATCCTGAATTGATTCCTTTTCACCCATTGTAAACAATTCAAATTGCCTTTTCAGCATTCTTCTTTTTGAGTCTTTTACTTCTGTGGTTCCTTCGTGTGCAACCTGCAAGGCATCCCATATCTCCTTAGCCGTCTTATACGATGATACCCGATTGAACTCTTCTGGACCAAGACCACATATGACCAACCGCTTGGCCTTGTGATTCTTTTCGATCATCTTATAATCCGTCTCATCGAACTCTTCTTTCAGTTTAGGTTCTTTTGTAGCCGTGGTTCCTTCACCAACTATTTTGGTGGGAATCAGATTTCCTTCTGAGACTATCAGCCAGAGTTGATAATCTTCAGCACATATGTAATTCTCCATCCTATTCTTCCACCATGCGTAGTATTGCCCATTGAACTGTGGAGGCCTCAGAACCGACTGTCCTTCAGTAATAGTAGGTGGTGCACTCATTTTGATCCTTCTCAAGGTGTTAGCCTTACAAGAGAAGACCCGCTCTGATACCACTTGTTACACTTTATGCACCTCCTAGAGACACTAGAAGGGGGGGTTGAATAGTGTCCTCCGATTTTCGTTGCAAGAACCTTGTTCTTCAGTAGTAGAACAGGGTTCTTCAGTTCGTTGTTATGCAGCCTTCTACCTTAGAACACACCTCCAAACATTCACCAAAAGACACAAGGATTTTTACGTGGAAAACTCCTTGCTCAAGGGAGAAAAACCACGACCCACACTCTGGGATTTTAACACCGAATCCACTAACACAAGAGCAACGTTTCTGATTACAAACTCTGTAACCAAGGGGCTACACTCTAGACCCTAATCACTAAACAAAGCCAAACTCTGGCTTTTACTAGTAATCACAAAGTAGTTTGCCTAATACATATGCTTCTGAGACAAGCTAATAGACAAAACAAAGAATACTTGTAACTGAGACAACTTACAACTCGATAAGCCTAGACAAGAGTTCTAGACTCAAATACTCTGCATGCAAATCAGTTGTCTTCTTCAGTTTTTTCCCACGTAGACAGTTCTTCAGATCGCCTTTATATGCTCTCAACTCTCTGTGTGAAAAAACCCCCTTCGGCTATGTCTTCTACTTTCTTTTATACGAGGTTTGCAACCCTAGTTGAGTCCTACTGGGAATCCTCTTTAATTATGGTATTAGAAGATTCGCAGTAACTCTTTTCCATGTTGAGGTATAACTCTTGTTCACACTCCAAAGACACAGCCTGGACACCGCCTCTTTTAGTCTGACTAGGATATGTCTTCAACCACGCGCCTCTACTCCTAGTTCCACAGGGATTTGCAACCCGTAATCTTTTCGATCAAGCGTGCCCTTCAACTCAAGGACTAGGTTCTTCTCATGAACCTCAGTGTCCTTCCTGTTTGTCATACTTCAAAACCAGCTCTCAACATAAACTCATAACTAGGGGTGTAAACATGCTATACTGATAGAAAATCAATGGGCGTCGTTCCATTCAATTACCCATAACACAAATATCGATTATCCAATTTCCCATTACAATAACATCAAAATTTCAATATCCATGTTATTTGAGATTTCTTGTCTACTTTGCTAATTAAAAACTCGGGAGAGATTACTTAGTGTAAAATAGTGTAATTGGCAAGGATTTGGGTTGATAGGCTATTTCCGGAATACTAAATTCTCTCGCAGTACTAATTATGACAACTCTCTGAACAAAGCGCCCCAAGAAAATTGATAGTACAAGAGTATAAGACCAATAAAAAGTTGACTTCTGACTTGATTGATGAAGTAGAACAAATGACGCTGGAGATCTCACTACCTGGAAAAAGTCGTGTTTTGTTTTATTAAAGTATTGGCCACATGACTGATTTTCTTGTTTCTTGGATCTGAGTTGGTTCCCCTTTACTAAAATTACAACTTATACTTGGTTTCGTATAGCCAGTGATGGATTGCATGACACGGCACGACTGAATATTCCGAAATAAATTAAACGATCCATGTGATCCTGATTGGGAATAGAAAATACCATTAAAGCTATTCTGTCACAACCAGGATAGGTGAAGCAATTGACTAAATGTCTGCGAGGCACTAAATAACCACTTGGATGTTCAATGCTCTTATTGCTAAGAGTTTATTTAGGTTATAAAACACCGATGGTGTAAAGTACTTATACACTGCCAGTGCATCGAACATAAACTCTACTGTTAATTTTGCGAGGTATTCAACTTCAATTTTAGGACAGTTTTTCCTTTCTGGAGTAGTATCCTTTTGACAAAACTGAATCTTCTATATTTCTATGCAAGCTACTCTAACGCCTATATCTCTATAGAATTAAATCACATGCATGCATTAAAGTACATTGTATTTAGCTAAGCAAGATGAATAGGTATATGAATATCCTATTTGCAAATCGATTCCATGATGCCCAGGTTCACAATCAAACCCTATTCTTTCTTATGTGCGTTCATAAATTCCCTCTATCGAATTCAACTTATAACACTACTAGAAAAACGCATTTTAGGGACGGATGCATAGAGACGGGTAGCCGTCCGTATTTGCGTAGAGATGGGTAGCCGTCCCTACGCTTCTGACAATTCTAAAAAGTAAACAAGCTAAAGACGGCCAACCGTCCCTTTAGAGACGGCTCGTCGTCCTTAAGTAACTGCATTAAATTCAAAAAAATCAGAAACAATTCATACACTATGCCCTACAAGAAAATACAATTTAAAAAATTAAAAAAGTTAGAGACGGCCAGCCGTCCCTATGTTCTTAGAGATGGCTAGCCGTTCCTACCCCTTCCGTTAAATTCCAGCATATCAGAAATAAAACACACGAGCAGCCACACAAAAAACTCATCTTCCCCCTAAAAAACCTCTCTCCCGATTTTGAAGCAGCCACAAACCCATTTTCTTTCTTCAAACACCTCTAAAACATAAATCAAACAACTCACCTTCTTCATTTATCTACTTGGTAAGCTTTTTCATTTTTTATTCTTTTTTCTCGGTAAAACATAAACCAAAACATGTTTAATTTTTTTTAAAATGTGCAGCGCCACCGGATCTGTGCAGCGCCGCCACCGGATCTGCGCATCAACGGGTATTTTTTCAGACATTAGTTATTTCTCAAGCTTCTTGCCTCTATAGTTAAGTTGTGGTCCTTGAAAAAAATCATTTTTAATCTAAAAGGAAGATTATCTAGGTGTGTGCTACATTTATTATTTTAATTTTACATTTGGCTAATTGAATTAGTTAAGTTGCCTTAATATTATGTGATAAAATTGATGAATTAGTAGTATTTATGAATATAGATTTGTTGTGTTAGAATCATTTTTAAGTGATTTTATTATCTCTTCCGTCAAGATCTATCATGGATATCAATGTCAAAGACTCAATTGATATTGCTCAAAATATGATCGAAGACTCAATTGTAATCGTTCAAGATACGATCATAGATTCAATTGATATGGTACAAGAATCGGACTTGGATGAAGATGTTGATTTGCCGGAATTGGACTTGGATGAAGAAGTTGAAAAAAGAAAGAAATCAAAACAAAAAGTTTTGGATATTACAATGATAAATATTTTTCTTTCCCACTATGTTGATTTGCCGGAATTGGACTTGGATGAAAAAGTTGAATTGCTGGAATCGGACTTGGACGAAGAAGTTGAAAAAAAAAAGAAGAAATCAATACAAAAAGTTTTGGACATATTTCTTCCACACCACTATTAATGTCCTTTTGTTAAGATTTTATGTTGCATTTGTCTTTAATTGTTAGTTGTGAAACTTTATATTTGGAGTTGGATTTAGCATAAGTGTTATGTACCTTTATGCTTAGGATTTAAAGTAAATGTATGGAAGATTTAGTAGACTTATTATTAAAATGTTTGTGTATTCTAGTTTAATTATCTGTTGGCTAGCTATGTTATATATGGATGTGCATTGGTTGTTGGCAGGAAAGTATCTATTTTTTGACATTTTATTGTGCAGGTTTATCACAAGTAGCGACGGCTAGCCGTCTCTACTAAACTAAAAACCTAAAAATAGGGACGGGCATCCCTCCCTTTAAAAAAATCAGATTTCAATATGTAGGGATAGTTAGTCAGTGAAAAACGTAAAAATAGGGATGGCCACCCCTCCCTAAACAAAAAATTATATTTCAGTTTCACTGCGTAGGGAGGGCTAGCCGTCTGTGTCTCGGACGGCTACCCGTCCCTATGACTTTAGCGTTGAGCGATTTACGGACGGACGATGCCGTCGCATAGCCCGTCCGTAAATCGCATTTAGGGACGGCTACCCGTCCGTATCGTCCGTCCCTAAATCGTATTTTTCTAGTAGTGTAAACCGTAAATATTGTTAAATTATCGAGCCGTAATAACCAAACAATTAGGCTCAAGAAAGAATAAACAATTTGAAGTGGTAAATCAATATTCAGAAAAAAATAGCTTTCGAATCATCAAGGCTTTGCCTTCAAAACAACTTCTGGTGTATCAGTTGGGTCCAAGCCTTGTTTTCTACATATTTGGGTCCAGTTTATTTGTTCTTGTCTCAAATTCATCTAAACCATTCCTAAAATAATAAATACGATAAGTGAGCACAAGAGTCACAGTTATCACATATAATAGACGAATAAAGTACCAAAAAGCAAGGAAATATTAAGGTAAATTAGGCGAATACCGGCAAACATCAAATATTACCGCTTCCACCACCAAGAACAAGAAACTCTAATAAAATTGTTGAGAAGATTCGTGTTTGATGCCAAGGCAATAGCAAATCTGAAACAGAGAATCCTTTCAAAGGATAATGCCGTTGAACCCACACGAGTGGTAACAGTAATAGCTCTTCTATGGAAGGCTCTTGTTGGCGCTTCTCTTGCCAAAAATGGCTACTTGAAAAACTCCTTGTTGTGTCCAACAATAAACTTAAGGGAGAGAACAATTTTACTAATTCCACACCATGCTTTGGGCAACTTCAGGATATGCGGGGTGGCTCTTTTTCAGGCAAAAGAGAATGAAACAGAATTGCATGACTTTGTAATAAGCTCATGACTAATGCAATAAGAGAGAGAACCGATAAGTTGGTATTTTACCAACTTAAAGACTATTTTAGGCTTTCGTTTTTGAATCCAAAAGCAATATTTAGTGTTATTGATGTCGTGAATTGCTTAGTTTCAGGTTGTAATGAATTTGCATGAACATTAGTTGAAGATTGAATTGAAGCTAAAGAGCAAGATTTGGAGACAAAGTATAAAAATGATGACACCGGGAATAGGCGCCCTGCATGTTTTATAGAGGCGGAGCGCCTAGTCAAGATACAGAGAGTAGAACATTTGGCTTCAGGAAGAGGCACCCCGCCTATTTTATAGAGGCGCTTTAACTTCAGAGAATTCAAGAATTTTGGCCCAGCAAGTGGTGCACCGCCTACTTTACCAAGCGGACCGCCTACTTCTCTGTATATGCAAATTTTCCCCTTTGTATAAATAACAAAAGCTAGGGTTTGAACAACACATTCCATATTATATCTTCTACTCGTTTTTAGGTGATTTTGGGCGCCAAGTAGGAGTCTTAACATCAATTTGTAAGCTTCTTAACTTGTAACTTATTTATATATCAATTCAAGATCTATGTTTGAAATCATTTCATTATATTTTGATTGCTTTGATTCAAACCCCAGTTATGAGTAGCTAAACTCATAACTGGGAGTATAAACATGCTATAGTGATAGAAAATAAATGGGTGTCGTTCTATTTCTTTACCCATAATACAAGTATCGACTATCCAATTCCCCATTCAATAACATCAAAATTTTAATATCCATGGTATTTGGGATTTCTTGTCTACTTTGCTAATTAAAGACTCGGGAGAGATTAGTTAGTGTAGAATAGTGGAATTGGCGAGGATTTGGGTTGACATAATATTTTTATAGACTAACCCATCTAAAAGGAGTTACGCTCAGAAGAGGTCTCCTTTCCTCGGGTCCTTGAGTAGTGCTTTGAGCATTCAACTAAGGCTTTAACGAGTGGGTTGAGATAGATCTCTTTTAGGCCGGAAGGATTCTAGAGGTCATAATAGAAAGACTCAATCATAACTACACTTGTGTTGTGAATGTGAAGTAATTACACCCGTTGATTGGAAATTGTTATTAGCCATTTACACTCCCAGTCTCGTAATATAGAATCAATTTATTTTACTTTAATTTGAATGCATTGTAGTTTAATATAAAGTTACATCAAACAAATCAGACTCGTGTATTTGAAAGGACACGTGTCAAAAACTAGCTAAAGTTGTTCGTCAAGGACTTGAAGCAGCTGAAAGTACTTTGTCTTCAATTGTTCAAGTACTTGATACAACGAGATACAATTAGATACGATGCAAAAATAGTGCAGATATAGCGAGATACAGTTAGATACGGTGTAAAAATACTGCAGATACAGTGAGATACAAAGTGGTTGGTAATGAGATACAGCGAGATACAATTAGATATGGTTGAAAAACAGTATAGATACAACGAGATACGAGGTGGTTGGTAATGTTGTAAGCTGAGATACAATGAAATACGAGGTGGCTGGTAGTTGAGATACAACGAGCTACAGCGAGATACAAGGTGGTTGGTAGTTGAGAAATATTGAAATATAGCGAGATATGAGGTAGTTGGGAATTGGAGATGGAAAAGTGAAATTGGGGGTAACGGGAGGAAGAATGTCAGATTTTGCTATGTTGTACTATATTTTTATATGTTTTGTAAATAGCTTTTCCTTTCCTCTATATTGAGTAATTTGCTAAAATATTGCTATATTTTGTGAATAACTTCTAACAATTTACTTTTATGTAAAAATTCCATAGTATTAAAGTATCAAGTTAAATTAATTGTATTAACAAGTTATCTGTTTATACATTAATTATAACAAACATGATTTGATAACCTAGAAATTAAAACAACAGGAGTATGTGATAATTCTACAGTATAACTTAAACCCGTTTGCGAAGACATAATACTGAAGAGATAATATTTATGTAAATCGATACTGGCCGATACTATTAGCATACACATCACATAGGATGATGTCTTTAATTGGCTAAGAACGCCATCTCAACAAATAAAAACCTAATTGGCTAAGAATGTGAACGCAAAGTTTTATTTTAGAAAACAAATACTTTGCAATGGTATTTGTATAAATAGTGGATAGCAAAAGACAAGCAAAAGTGTGTATATGCGAGCTGAATTATACTAAAAGACAAGCAAAAGACGAAAATTACCAAAAATGGCCCATATTTTTTAATCTTACCCGAGCTGTCACCCTTTTCCCGAGATAGGGGTCGCCGCAAGCTTATACAATTTTATACACGTATATAAAATTATATAAATTTGTATAAGTGTGTATATGCGAGTGAATAAATCTGTATATTAAGGATGTTTATATGATTTTTTACTTTTTTGTGTATATTTTTGTATTTCTCTCATTGCTACATATTTATATATGTATATTCATATATAATCTAATTTTTAGAGGGAGATTTGTATGTATAAACTTGTCCAAAGCAATGATTTAGACGCAATAAACAACATAAATTCAGTAAAATACAAAAAAAAGTAATGACACCATTGGCGGGGACGGTGTTTGCCGGTGGCTTAGTGGCTGGGGAAGGTAAAATTTGGTAGCTAGAGTGTTTTTTATGAAGGAGTTGTAATTTTAGGGATGGGTGCTATGCATGAAAAAAAAATATGGCCTCCTGTTTGTAATTTTGGGTAGTGGGCTGCCTATTTTTGAAAATTCCCCTAATTTTTATGTAAATCAATATTATTGGCCGATACTATTAGCGTACACCGAGTGGACAACACATCACATAGGATGATGTCTTTAATTAATTGGCTAAGACCGCGATCTCAACAAACAAAAACCTAATTGGCTAAGTATGTGAACACAAACCATTAAGTTTTACTATATTTTAGAAACAAAATATATTGCAATGGTATTTGTATAAATAGTAGATAGCATGCTACGTGCTTTTTGAACCTGATCAGCTTATTTCAGTGTTAAAATGATCAGAAACTTTAAAATACCAAACCTTGCTATACTACATAATAAGGCCTCCATTTTGGTCTACACATTTTGTATCTCTATTAGTACTTATCTATGGAGAATTTTTATTTCGTTTATCACAAGCAAATGGGGTGTAACAAACAAGAAAACCATGCCACTCCCTCCAGGTCCAAAACCTTGGCCTATAATTGGCAGCTTTCCTGAAATGCTCCTAAATAGGCCAACTTATCATTGGATACACAAACTTATGAAGGAAATGGACACTGAAATTTCTTGTATACGTCTGGGGAGTGTCCATGTTATTCCTATCACTTCTCCTGAGCTTGCTTGTGAGATCTTGAAGAAGCAAGACTTGGTTTTCTCATCTAGGGTTACTTGCATGTCTTCTAACCTCATTAGCAATGGATACTTGACCTCAGTTTTTCTTCCCATGGGTGATCAATGGATGAAAATGAGAAAAATTCTGGCTTCTCATGTGATCTCACGAAAATCTTTTCAATGGCTTCATCATAAAAGGGACGAAGCAGCTGATCACCTTCTTCGATTAGTTTACAATCAATGCAAACAACCTGCTATTAACCTGAGGAATGTGACAAGATATTATTGTTGGAATGTTATTAGTAATATGATCTTCAGCAAGAGGTTATTAGAAAAAAGAATGGAAAATGGAGGACCATGTGTAGAACAAGAAGAAGAAGAGCAAATTGATGCACATTTCACACTACTTGAATACTTACTTAGTTTTGGTATCTCAGATTACTTACCATGGTTAAGTGTGTTTGATTTGGATGGTCACAAGGCAATTATCAAGAAAGCCTTTGCCGCAGCAACAAAATACATTCATCTTGAAATTGACCAGAGGATTCAGATTGGGAGAAATAGCAGCAAAACTGAGCAAGAAGACATCCTAGATGTTCTTATCATGCTCAAAGATACTGATGGAAATCCATTGATGAATGTTAAAACAATTAAAGCACAAGTCCTTGTAAGTTTACTCAGATCCCTCCGATCTATGAACAACATCATGATAAAGAGTTGATTGCTCAAATGGTCATCCAATTTGTGGTAACTGGTCATCAAAATCATCTTTCTTTAGTTTGTTTCACAAAACTCATCAAACTTTACTCACTTCACTTCTATGGTCATCATTTTCTATTTTGATATTTCATGTAAAAAATTATTAAGTGGTTTAAGGTTAAATATATGAAAATAATAAATTTAAAGCTTACTCATTAAGACGCGGATACTGAATAAACCCGATTCAGTAAAGATAATTTTCTTTGAGGAATCACCATAGAATTTGATTGGTGGAAAAATTTATAAAAAAGAAAAATATAACTGATCAAATTAAGATAACATTCTTTTTTTAATAAAATACAACTATCTTTGAGAAAATGTTTCTTTTAAGAACTATGATATCTAGTTTTTGTTTGTTGAGAGAAAAGCATTTTTTTAAAAAAAAATATTAAAAGGTTATAATATATAATTTTAGAATATTGGATAGCTTTTCGATGAAATTTAAATATTAAATATTCTATAATGTCTAAATGAAGGAATTTACCTTCGATTTTACACTTATGAGAGTTTAATTTGAAGAAAAGAAGAAAAAAACATCAAATCATGTAATAATTATTACATAGATTTAATATATGAATAAAGGGTTCATATTGGGGGAATGAAAAAATGTTTAGTCGGATCTAAATACACCCGGTCCTAAATGATGTTGGATATGAATTTTGTATTTGATAAAAAAATTTATCTTAAAAATAAGTTTGTCACATCATAATTTTTTGACTTAAAATACCAAAATCAAAGAACATGACCACAAAGGTGAAGTGAGTAAAGTTAGATGAACTTTGTAGCACAAACCAAAGAAAGATGACCATATAGATGAAGTGGATAAAGTTAGATGACTTTTATAAGACAAACTAAAGAAAGATCTTTGATAGCCAATTACCACAAGTTGGGTGACTAATTGAGCCAACAACTCCTTCTTATTTTGAGTCTTTAAAAAAAGAATGATGCATTTTTATATTAAAAATAATTTAACTTTAAATTTCTCATCTTATGCTTAATGAAAAACTTTTGTAGCCAAAATAAATCTTATGTGTCATTTTTAAGATCATAGTTACTTGGTGGCATATCAATTAATTATTTATAAACAATAATCAGGAACTCATGTTGGCAATGGTAGATAATCCCTCAAATGCAGTTGAATGGACACTTGCAGAAATGTTGGACCAACCAGAATTAATGCAACGAGCCTTAGATGAGCTTGGCACTGTTGTCGGGAGCAATAGATTGGTTCAAGAATCAGACTTGCCACGACTAAATTATCTCAAAGCTTGCATAAAAGAGGCCTTTCGACTCTACCCTATTTCTCCTTTTAACGTTCCTCACATGTCTATTTCTGATGCAAATATTGGTCAATACTTCATTCCCAAAGGGAGTGTAGTGCTATTAAGTCGTCTTGGACTTGGTCGAAACCCTAGAGTTTGGAAAGAGCCCATGAAGTTTAAGCCTGAGCGCCATCTCGAAGAGAAAGATGGTGAAGTAGTTATTACTGATTCAGAATTACGTTTGTTGTCATTTAGTATTGGACGACGAGGCTGCCCTGCTGTGGAACTTGGTACTACAGTTACTGTTATGCTACTTGCTAGGCTTCTTCAAGGGTTTACTTGGAGCTTACCGCACAAATCACTAGGGATTAATGGCTTATTAGTCGAGTCGAAATGTGATCACTTCTGTGCAAAGCCACTTTTTGCTCGAGCGAAGCCACGATTATCTAAGGGCTTATACCCTTCCTTGTGAGAAATTATATCATTACAAAGCATGCATTTACATGTGTGTGTGTGTGTGTGTGTGTGTGTTTGTTGGTGTGTACAATTATATAGTAAAAAAGTTGTATCTTATACTTCTAGCAATATATGTTTTGTTTAATGTTACGTTACTGTGATTGAGGAAGAATAGTAAAATATTTTGGGGCTTCTTCAAACCGTTAAGTTGATGAAACTAGTAAGATTAAAAATGACCATATCATACTAGATAAGATTAAATATGACCATGTTAACTAGAAGGTGGAATGGCAGCCATAATTAATCAAAGGATAGTTCATTTGATTGCTAGGGCAGAAAGAGTAGTTTTCGCCTTGGTTTAAATCCTTTTCCTATAACGTGACTTAGTTTTCATAACATGCCTTAAATGTTTTATGTTGTTCCTGCGTTCAAATAAATTAGAAGATACAAAAACCAGCAGTATATAATCTGTTAGTATAAGACGATCCCGAGCCCACAAGTTACTTGTGTCTCCTTAAGAAATCTAACCCCCTCACGATGCCCAAGGTTCACGGGTTAATTTCTCCCAGGATGGAACGGGATAACAGTTCTACCGTAGCGGCACTTCAAACGGTAGAACACTGCGAATACAAAGGAACGGAGCAAATCACACGACTCACTTAATATGCAGAAAGAGAGGGGATGCAGTAAGATATGTTTTCTGTCAGTGTTTTTCTCTGCCCGAGTGTTTCTATCCTCTGCCCGAGGTTTTCTATCCTCTGTCCGAGGTTGCGTCTCTATCAGTCCGAGTTTGAGTGTGTGTTCCAAGGACTGAAAAATGACCAGCTTATATAGCCACCCAAGGGCTGACGAAGAGACACAGCTGCATTTAATGAGAAAACGTGGGGGGAATTAATCTACCACTAATGACTGACTTTAATGTGGAGGAATTAATCTACCACTAATGACTAACTTTAATGTGGAGGAATTAATCTTCCACTAATGACTGACTTTAATGTGAAAACGTGGAGGGAATTAATTTGCTGATGTCACTTCAGCTGCCCGGTACTGAACTCACTTCAGCTGCCCGTTACAAAAACGGATTAAGATTAATATCTAAATATTTTAGTTAGTTTTGTTAGTCCAAAAAGTTAAGTCAATCAATCATATCAATTGACCGAATCCGAATCCGAATCCGAAGCCGAAGCCGAGACGAGCGAGCGACGACGGCGCGAGGCTTCTTTTCTTCTCAACCCTTTTAAGAGCTAAGAGAAGTAAATTTTTATTTAAACCCAACAAAAGCCTTTTCCTCTACCAATGTGGGAGAAGTGTATTTCCCTACAAAAGGGAACCTTTTCACCTTTCCACCCATTTCCCATTCACATTCTTCCACTAAACCCAACATTTTATCTGTCTGGTTGATAAATGTGTACACAAAGTGAGGTGTTTACATTTATCACATGATTAATACGATGTGCCTCGGTGTTTCTATAAATAAATATACAAGCAAATCAGAAATTAAAAGCGGTGCGTACATCAATTACTTTTCTTCTCGGTCGATTTTGTGCTTTCATTTTCTTAAAGTTTTAGGTAGGGGTGTTCATTGGAGGTACGGTTCGAATTTTACCTTATCAATAGCGGTATATCGGTTAACGGTATCTAATTATATAAAATTAGTACCGTACCGATAAGCTATCGGTTATCGGTAGTTAACAGTTCGGTAGTTCACTGTTCAGTAAGCGGTATTAACGGTTCTCATTACTAGGAACTACTATAAGTTATCTCTAATGAAAATATGCACTGTAATTGAGCATTAACAAATGCACATGAAGACTCGATGTTGTGATATTAACTATTGGTACTTACCTTCAAGCTCTAGTTACTATTCTCACTTCTAAATATGAAAACTAAAAACTAATTGTACAATGAATGTCAAGAGATGCAAGAAAGTTGAAATGTTTAATACACGCCCACAACAACTACTAAAGTAACAAACCAAACTAATTAAATAAGGGCAACTACTGAAGTAACAAGAGAGTCTGATGTATGACCCGAGCCGGAAAGCAAAATCAATTATAAAATGAGCAGGCTTTATAATTAAAATGTAATAACTAATAGCCACCAATAACAATAGTAGTTTAAGTTTAACCTATAAATCAAAGTTGTAAATTAAAACTTAAAAGGCTTAATATATTAATAACAAATAAAATAAAAATATATAAAAATTATAAAAAATATTATCGGTTATCAGTACGGTAACTGTAATGATATATAGATACCGATATCATACAGATATCTTATCGGTATTAGAAATCAATACCATTACCGAACCAATATACCTTTATACCGACACCATTATGCTTACCGGTAGCGGTAGCAGTTCGGTTATCGGTACCAGTTCAGTTTTGCACACCCCTAGTTCTAGGTGATATCATGTAAAGATTGATTTTGTGATTTCATTTTCTTCTCTTTTCTCCCTCCATTTCTCTTCTATCTTAATTTCCATGAAATTGTATATCTTTCATTCCGCGTTTTACATTAATTGATATCAGATCTAGAGTCTAAAGGTTTTAGAATGAGCAGAACGAAGACAGAATACATGAAGTGCGAGTTTAGTGATGCATCTCATGAGTCAGAGGTGGTAGTGATGCTTGATTCTCAGGCCATACCAAAAAAGAGAAGCTTCAAGTACATTGGTTCGATCATCAAAGGCAATGGAGAAATTGACGATAATGTCACTCACCGTATAGGGGCAGGCTGGATGAAGTAGAGAGTCGCGGCCGGCATCTTATGCGATAAGAAAGTGGTTCCTAGACTTAAAGGTAACTTCTACAAAGCCGTCGTTAGACCAGCTATATTGTACGGCGCAGAGTGTTTGCCAGTCAAGACCACACACATCCGGAAGATGAGTATAGCAGAGACATAAAAAGTGGAAAGAATGGAATATAATATATTCGCTTAAACTCCTTAGACCACAAGTTTCAATTTTTTTTTATTTTTTTTTATTTTTATTTTTTTACATTTCTTAAACTCATTGCTGATTCAAACTATGACATAAAATGTGGAAAGAATGGAATAAAATATATTCGCTTAGGGGGTGTCAGGCTCATCGGGTGCCTGGATCGCTATCGTCGAGTTTGGGTCGAACAATTTATAGTTTATGTATTCTGGTTTGTGGATGCTATAATATAATCTACAAATTAAGGAGTGTTTGGTATGAACGAAAATATTTTTTTTAAAAATAATAAGTGATTTTTATACTTATTTTTCGATGTTTGGTTGCTAAAAATAAAACAATTCCCAACCATCTATTAAGGAGTATGGGTAGGGCGAGAGTGGTAGGTGCAAGGGGTGGGGATTGGGTGGATAGGGATGGGGTAGAGGTGGGTGGGTGTGGGTGCAGTGGCGTAGCCAGAATTTTTTTCAAGGGTGTTCAAGCTTCAAAAAAATCTTTAAAATGTATAAGAAGGGATTTGATCCCAAATTGTTTAGCTAGATTTGACCACCCTACACCACTAGACTAGCACTATTAGTTATGTCAAAGGTGTTCAAAATGTAATATTTAGTCATAAATAGTTAAATTTAATCCACGTACACGGTATAATTTTTTGGCGAAGGGTGGTCACCTGACCACCCTGGCCACCATGTGGCTCCACCACTGTGTGGGTGGGTTGGGGGTAGAGTAGGAGGTGGGTTGGAGTGGAGATGGGTGGGTGGGGGTACGGTAGGAGGTGGGAGTGGGTGGTGTAAGGAAACAATGAGTGCGTATTGTTATATTTGGAAAATGCTTCGCTATTTTCATGATGACAAGTATTTACCTCCAATTAAAAGAAAATAAGCGGTTATGGAAAATGGAAAATATTTTGTAAAAATTTTAACCGAACTAAACAAAAGAAAATTGGAATTCATAACACACACCCTTAACGATTAAGTCTCTCACAGCTTTGAATTGAGATTACAAATACAAGATCGTACATGGACGAAAGAAATTATGAATTGCAAATCAATGTTTATTAGTCAATGAACAAATATTGGACTGGACTGATCACTTTATCCTCCAACTTACTAACGGGCAGAAGATGTCATTTTGGAGGACAAACAGCCAAAGACAGAATGTCTGGATCTTGTTCAAACTCAACCATGACCTCTTCCCTCAAGCTCACCCATGCTTCTATTCCATCACCATTTTTGGTGTCAAACAGGCTTATTATTTCAAAAGATGGACTTTTACAGCTAACCCAAATTGGTTTTCCCCAGCCAAAATCAGCCTCATACCAAGAAAATCTGGACCAACTTGTAAATGCGGGAACATCTTTCTCATTGCTGATAAGCTTGGCAACAATCGCTTCGTAATTTTTTATGAGCAAATCAGAGATTTCGTCGATGCTTGCCTTTACCATTTTCATGGTTGTCTCTCTTATTGCATCTGACATGAGCTTTGCAAAGTCATGCAATTCTATTCCATTCTTGTTTGCCTGAAAAGGAGCCATCCCACATATAACGAAGTTGCCCAAAGTATGTTGTGGTACTGGTAGAACTGTTCTCCCCCTCAAGTTCATTGCTGGGCGCAATAAGAAGTCTTTCAAATGGCCATTCGTGGCTAGAGTAGCGCCAGCCAGAGCCTTATATATAAGAGCTATTACTGCCACCACTCGTGAAAGTCGTTCAATGGAAGTATCCTTTGAAACAATTCTCTCTTTCAGATTAGCTATTGCCTTGGCATCAAAAATGAACCTTCTTGTGATGATCTTGCTAGTGTTTCTCGTGCGTTGTGGTGGAAGCTGAGGTTTGGGAAATGTTCTAGTTGGAAAGAGCGAAGCCAAATTACCAAAGGTACTTGAGCTACTAGACATTTCTTTCTCCCCTCTACTAACGCAAGCCCAATGATTGATGAACTTATCCCTTGTAAAAGCATCTCCCACCAGGTGTGAACTCTGTACTCCAATTACTAGTCCGCCACATGAAAACATATTCACTTGGATTGCCAACTGCGGACTTGTTGCCAGCAAACTTGATGGTGGATTATCCCATGCAAAAAATTGATGCAAAAGCTCAAGCTTGGGTCCTTCATTCAGAAATTCAGCAAGATCTTTCTTGACATGGGCTTCCACGAAGTCGACCCCTTGATCATTGCAATTGATAGAGAGGTCATCATTTGAAAACCTGCCTGCAAGTGGATAGAAGGTGGTTAAGGCCTTGGATAATGATTCTTCCAAGAGAGTGAACTTTTCATCACTGCTTTTAGATGCATTTTCCTCACCATTGGATGAGTAGTAGAAAAGTATGGAGACATAGAGTGGAGGAGTCAGTTGATCGAACAATGAAAGCTTGAGGTTCTGAAGATGAAGTGGGGTTGGTTTGGATGGTTTTATTATCTTTCTAGCTAGAACTTGAACCTCCATACTTGATACAGGATTAATTCAGCTTATAAGTTGTAACTGTCAAAGGTGCTTATTTATAGGCTATGTTTTAATGTAGTCTACTTTTAAAAGGGATTTATACTACTACTGAAAGATAACATAAGACAACTCAGATCCAAGAAACAAGGATATATATCAGGAAAAACATTGTTAATTAATGCATGTGGCCAGTTTGGCCACTGGAATTAAAAAAAAAAAAAAAAAACAAGATTTTCTTCACGAGATGAGATCACGATCCCATCTTCATTAAGTCAACTTTATATTTTATGTATCCTAACTCTTGTATCAATTTGCGGGCTCTTTGTTGAGAGAGTTGTCACAATACTTTAAGAGAATTAGTATCTTGGAAATGCTCTTTTGCTTTTGTGCCAATTTGAGTTTTCTCTATCTTAATTTTGTCTGCTTATACTTTGGACTTGTTACGTAGGTCATCTAATTCATTGTACCCCAATTTTATTTTCTTTTGGCTCTTTGTGATCTTGGTATTATCATTATTTGCCTAAACATGTTGCGTAGGTCATCTAAATATGTCTTGAAGTTCCTAAACGTACATGATTTTCACACAAATGTACTAAATAATTTGAGAACTTAATCAAGCAAAATGTTGAATCCATTATAGTTCGTTAAGTAACCTATCCACAGAAAAGGATACCATTACTGGCCATTAGAGCATAAAATAATGATTGTGAAGATGTCATGAATTTTAAGCTGAACTCCTCAACAAAATTAAAAGGATCATGATAAAAATTAAAAAGTATGCAAAGATAGATGAACAGCGAAGTGGCAAAGTAGTGCCAACTCTACATTTGTCAATTGCTTCACAAGGCCTGGTTGTGACAGAATACCGTGATATTTTCTATTCCGATTCAGAATGAAAATGTATCATTCTTCATCATTTCTGAATCATTCAGTTGTATGAATCAAAATATTTTATCTTAAGGGGTTGTCTCAATATAGTAGGCAATATGCAAGTTGTAATATTCGAAAACGGAGCAAATCCAGATCCAAGAAACAAGGAAAGCAGCAAATATTATGGTAATGCATGTTGCCAGATGGGAGTAATCGATACGTAATATTTCACTCAATGTTAGCACGATCATCTTCTTTGGTATAGTGAGAAAGTCTGTATGCCTAATGATTTGTTGCACGTTTGAATACGTATTTGTTTAGGAAATGAGATCTCATTTGCACCTTCGTTTATTCTTCTTCATCAATGTTGTCCGAGGCCAATTGTATTCCTTTTTCTATCTTATATCTTGTCTATTTTCTTCGGAGTTGTCTTGAGGAAGTTGTCATAAATACAGTTGATTTTTTATTGTACTTGTCTAGCAGTCAAATTTTTCATGTTAGTTTCTACGGAAAATGGCCAAATTTGCCCCTCTACTATGGTTTAGGGGTCACGTTTACCCCTCGTTAAAATTTTGGTGCAGCAATAACCCTACCGTTACCATAGTACGCAAATTTATCCCTCTCATTAACGAACCTCCACGCTGGACGACACGTGGCTGCCATATCAGTGCCATAGTAGAGGGGCAAATTTGGCCCTTTTCAGTTGTTTCTAAAATCGTGTCTGGACTAAGTTTCAATACTTAGAGAAAAAGTTTCGATGCTTAGAGGAGTCATTATAAGAGAGAAAAATGTGCTAAGAATAGTAAATAAGATATTTTAAGAGACATACGGAATTAAAGTGACACTCTCTTCGGTTTTGTTCCATAAGAAAGATATACTTTTGAACTTTGTGACAAAAATTATCTTTATTAAAGATAAGACAAAAGTTTAATAATAACATTATTTTCAAATAAATAGATATGTTCTTTTTAAAAAGACTAAAAGGTAAAATATGCTACTCCTATTAAAGTAGATAAAAAGTTCTTTCATGTATTTCAATTTAAAAGATATTTTTCAATTTATCACAAAAGGTGACTTTTGCTATATATTGACTTATTAACTTTAGTTTAATCTCTTTTCCTTTAATGACATAATTTTGTAACAATAGAAAAAATAATAATAGAGTTTTATGTTTAAAATCACAAATTCTAGAATTCAATCATGACATTAAGCTAGCGTTTGTCCATGACATTAAGCTAGCGTGTGTCCATAACATTAAGCTAGTGTCATGATTTTAAACATAAAACTCTATTATTATTTTTTCTATTGTTACAAAAAATATGTCATTAAAGGAAAAGAGAATAAACTAAAGTTAATAAGTCAATATATAGCAAAAGTCACCTTTTGTGATAAATTGAAAAATATCTTTTAAATTGAAATACATGAAAAAACTCTTTATCTACTTTAATAGGAGTATCATATTTTACCTTTTAGTCTTTTTAAAAAGAACATATCTATTTATTTGAAAATAATATTATTATTGAACTTTTGTCTTATCTTTAATAAAGATAATTTTTGTCACAAAGTTCAAAAGTATATCTTTCTTATGGAACAAAACCGAAGAGAGTGTCATTTTAATTCCGTATTTCTCTCAAAATATCTTATTTACCATTCTTGGCACATTTTTCTCTCTTATAATGATTCCTCTAAGCATCGAAACTTTTCTCTAAGTATTGAAACTTAGTCCAGATACGATATTAGAAACAACTGAAAAGGGCCAAATTTGCCCCTCTACTATGGCACTGATGTGACAGCCATGTGTCGTCCAGCGTGGAGGTCCGTTAATGAGAGGGTAAATCTACGTACTATGGTAACGGTAGGGGGTATTGCTGCACCAAAATTTTAACGAGGGGTAAACGTGACCCCTAAACCATAGTAGAGGGGCAAATTTGGCCCTTTTTCGTCGTTTCTATCAGTGAAGAAAATTTGGTACTCGGAAGATATTACATATGAACTTCTTTGTAAGTGAAGTTTGTGTTCGGGTTTGTCTTGAAAGTACAAGAGGGGAGTGAATTATTCGTTTAAGTATTATTAGTAGACTTAGGAGGATTCACAGTTGACTAAATCTAGTAATAAAATAAAGTGCAGAGTCAAAGTGCTGAAAGTAAAGAATGGACACTGTGATTTTTATACTGGCTCAGAACCAATGTGGTTCCTAATCCAATCCCTTTGAGTCACAAGAGAGAGTATCACTTCTAGCTCTTTTAGATCCAAGTACACAGTTATGGTTTATCATTCACGGCAAACGTCACGACAGTTGATTTTTATAACTCGCTCATCAACAACAAATGTGTCTGATTTATAGCTGATCAGACCAAACTTTCTTGATACAACTATTACCTCTACCTTGGTCTTCTCTTTCTTCTCATGTTTACTGGGATTCGTGGTGCCATCATACTTGGGTATGGTGGGCGGGCGGAATTGATTCAAAACTAAGAGCAGCGTGGTGCTTGGCTTGTAAGGTTATTGGGCTTATTTGTCCTCGTCGGCCTTCTTTAGCACTGGGAGAACCTTCGGTATTTGATATATCTGTTCGTTTTGCTCCTTCTATTGGTGGAGTATCTCCTCCTCGAAGGGGGTCCATGGTGTCGCTGGGACGTTGGCGTTGGAACTTCCTAAAGCTGCGTTGAGGTTCACTCGTCGCGCCACGGAACCCAATGTGTTTCTCGTAGGCCTTGATCCTCGTAGGGATTCTGGTTGTGGTGCTATCTACTCGAGGGCTTTCTCCATGCCTTTAGGCAGGGTATAGGCCATTAGCAATGATTGTAGGTGTTGCGCCTTGATATACTTGTCGAACACCCTTTAGAACTTGTCTTTGGCTTTGCCTGAGCTTTTCTATTGAGAAGAATCTCATTCATGCAATTGCGACTCTGGATCGCTATGATCTCCTTCTACATCCAGATCCACCGCGTTCCTGGCTAGATCAGCTTCGTTTTCGTTGGGGTCTTTGCCTGCCTCATCTTCTGCTAAGGCGGTGTCACACGGGACTCCTTTGTTGTATTGCAACATGGTTGGATTCATTTCTTCGGAATAACTAGAAATTGACTGGATCCCATGGTGAGCGTCAAAGTGTTTATGTCTAAAATTTGCACGCTAGGTAAAATAATTAAATTTATAAAAAGGCCACAAACAATAATAAATATCGAAGAAAAATGAATAAATAGATAATATATGTGAAGAAAGAAGAAGGGTTTTCATTGAATCTCAATGTGTTATTTATATGGGTTTACCCCAGTTCTAATTATGGTATAGTATATCTACTATTGGCCTTGGGCCCATCATAGGAAGCAGTTGCCCAAAGTTTACCCTAACTAGGAGTTATGCTAACACTAAAACAGTTGAACAGTAGAAGTATGTCTATCGGCTCTGTGACTGTTCCTGTTGAGCGGTCGTGGTTGATGTGCTAGTGTACCGTCTAAGTCCTTTAGCACTCATGTCTTAGTGGGCTTTCTTTGTGATAAGTCGGTATTTTACCAACTTAAAGACTACTTTAAACTTTTATTTTTGAGTCCAAATGGTACATTTAGTGTGATTAATGCCATGGATTGCTTAGTTTCAGGTCACAGCGAATTCACATGAACATGAGTTGAAGATCGAAGCTAGAGAGCAAGAAATAGAGCCAAAGTGATGAAGGAAGGACATCAAGAGTTGGCGGACCGCCTACATAAAAAGGCAAGCCTCCTACTGAGCTCAGAGAACCAGCATGAGAGTGGGCGGACCGCCCATTTACAGAGGCGGTCCGCCTACTCAACTTCAGAGAGTTAGGTAGGCGGACCGCCTACTTTACTAGGCGCACCGCCTACTTCCTGTTCCCAGAAATTTTTCTCTCTGTATAAATAGCTTAAAATATGGTTTTTAAGGGGCACTTTTATTATTACGTTTTCTACTTATTTTGGGGCGATTTTGGGAGCTAAGTAGGAATCTTAACATTACGTTGTAAGCTTCCAATCTTGTAACTTTGAATCTTATTCTATATATCAATTCAAAACTCATGTTTAACATGATTCCATCATTTCATTACATCTTTATTGCTTTGATTCAAAACCTAGTTATGAGTAGTTAAATTCATAACTAGGGGTGTAAATAGGCTATAGTGATAGAAAATCAATGGGTGTTGTTCCATTTAACTAATTATAACACGAGTAACAATTATCCAACTCCCCCATTACAATAACATCAAAATTCCAAAATCCATGATATTTGGGATTTCTTGTCTACATTGCTAGTCAAAGACTCGGAAGAGATTAACTAGTATAGAGTAGTGGGGCTGGCGAGGATTTGAGTTGATAGGCTATTTGTATAGACTAACTCATCTAAAAGGAGTTACGCTCGAAAGAGGTCTCCTTTCCTTGGGGTCTTTGAGTAGCGCTTTGATTATTCAACTAAGGCTTTGACGAGCGGGTTGTGAAAGATCTCTTCTAGGCCGGAAGGATTCTAGAGATCACAATAGGAATACTCGACCATAATTATATTTGAGTTGGGAAAGTGAAGGGAAGACACCCGTTGGTTGGAAATCACTATTAGTTGTTTGCACCCCTAGTCTCGTAATATCGAATCAACTTACTTGTTTAATTTGTATGCGTTGTAGTTAATTGTAGTGTTACTTTAAACAAACCTCATCTCTAGGACTCAATATTAAACTTCTTTTGAATTTCTATTTGCGACTCTCTTACTTGACGTGCTAGTTCCTTTGGGAAATCGACCCCAACTCATATCGGATATTATATTTTGACGACCGCCCCTCACCATTAAAGGTGTAGGATTGAGCATGGATCACTTTGCTTGGGCGGGCTAGGCTTCTACTCTCGTGATTACCGGAAGCATAACTTTAAACACACGATAAGTCTATTTGTTAAACAACAATGATATAGAAAAAAGAAATCCAGGAGAATTGATTAACTGGAAATTTATTTATATTTCAACAATTTGTATATATAACTCTATTATTAAATTTTTCACTAAACTGCCTGTGCAGGAGTACTTCCAATAAGTTTCTTAATTGATCACTGATTTCATAATCTCATAAAATATTTTTAATTAAAAAAAAAAGGACAAAAACAGCCAATACTATACTGGTTAAACTTCAGCAGTATTCTCCGTAAGGTATCCAAGTCAAGAGTTGATTGTCGCTATGGTCACTCAACTTTGGGTAATAGGCCATCATGGTCACTTATCATTGTTTTGTCTTTCTATGGTCATTCAACATTGGGTAATAGGCCACCATGGTCACTTATCTTGTTTTGTCTTTCTGTGGTCACTCAACTTTACAACCTTAACTTTCATGGTCACCAACACAAAACTCTACAAACTTCCGTTAAGTATATGCTGATGTGGCAACTTTATTTTTTATGTAAATTACAGAAAATAAAAAAAACTACACCAACCCACTTTAGACCCCACTAAGCCCCAAACCGAATTAAACTTGGTCGTCTGACCTTGCCGAGTTAGCTGCATTCATGCATTTTATAAGTAGGAATTTTTATTTAAGTGGCGTAGGTTTTTTATTAATTATAAAGATATTTCACAGTTTGTTTAAGTAGTACTGCTTTTATTTATATAAAGGTTTTTGATAGTTGATATTGATATCAATTTAGCAGATATGATAATAGCTTCAAGTTGATGTTTAATGACCTGACTATAGCATATCGTTTTGCTTGTTAAAATAGTTATGCTCCCTTGGAAGAAAGAAGTCATAGATAATTGATTAGATATGTTGTAAAGAAGTTAATTATATATGGTTAAAATGGTTATATTTTCTGTTGAAGAATTTAAATAATTTTACAATGGTTTGATGTCTTCATTTTTCTTTGGATAGTATGTGCTCCCTCTTTGTTTGATGTTTTATTTTATTTCTTTCACTTCGTAATGGACGATAACCGTTACATATAATTTGTAGGATGAAATATGGAAAAGATAAAAGAAACAGAAAAAAGAAAAGCAAGTTGTTTTGCAGTAAGAAAGTTCAACTAAATTCAATTCTTGGATAAGATTTGGGGCTACGTGGGGTCTAAAGTGGGTTGGTGTAGTTTTTTTTATTTTCTGTAATTTGCATAAAAATAAAGTTGCCATGTCAGCATATAATTAACGGAAGTTTGTAAAGTTTGATGTTGGATGACCATGAGAGTTAATTAACTGGGCAAAGTTGAGTGACTATAGAAAGACAAAACAAAGATAAGTAACCATGAAGGCCTATAATCCAAAATTGAGTGACCACAGAAAGACAAAACAAAAATAAGTGACCATGATGGACTATTAGCCAAAGTTGAGTGACTATACAGGCAAAGTACCGTAGAGACTCTTACATACTTCTCTTTCTCATGTCGCACGTTTGCATCATTACTTGATAAAGTGATTTACTACATATTTTTTAAGATTGTTTGAGATTCATGAGATTTCTTTGATTGGAAGTGATAGAATATCTCATGCACGTTCTCTTAGTAATAATTGATTTATAGAGAGAATAATTCACTAAATAATTACTACTACTAGAAGTATTTAATTGTAACTTGGAAGTATGGGACATGATATTAATGCGATAACGTGGGGTTTAACGTTTGCATTCTATATCTAGATCACAATTTGTTCATATTAGTTAGTCAAGAGTACTGAACTGTAGCAGAAAACAAAGATTGGTAGTGAAAATGTCCACAGACACAGAAGAGAAACCCCGAAAGGGTGGTCTTAGAGCTATGCCTTTCATCATTGGTACTATTAGTTCTCTTTCATTCTTTTTTCCCTTTAAATTGCTTGCATACTTTCCTTACGTTGGTTTTTTTTTTCTTATTCAAATTAAGTGAATGAATCATTTGAGAGACTGGCAAGTTATGGTTCACAACCAAACATGATAGTCTACTTGATGACGTTTTATAACATGAGTGCTGCTACTGGAGTTAGCATTATTGGAATATGGGCTGCACTTTCAAATGCTTTGGCTATTGTAGGGGCTATTGTTTCTGATTCTTACTTGGGTCGGTTCAGAGTTGTTGCTATTGGATCCTTCTCCTCCCTTATTGTAAGTGGATTATTTTTATGTGAATCTTCTTTTCTTTTTTCTATATATTTCCTTTTTCACATAACAGTGGTATTTGGACAAGTGCCAGACTAGAAATTTTGCTAATGGTGATCAAGATATAATGAATGGAAATAAAAAGTAATATTCCAGTCCAACATTTGCTCACCTCGACTATAACCGAGTACATAGGGGAATTTATATTTAGGGGTCACCGACCCCTGATAACATCGGAAAAAGTTTTTATATGTATCGAATCCGACCATATATCTTACTTGGCACTGGTTTACATACATATTTAGTAGATGCAGTGGTCAATTATGAGGGGCACAAGAGATGTCCTTAGCTCGCTAGCTTGGGTAAGACTTTACGAGTCCTCTCTTGGATTCTGTGCTTAACCGCATCCTGTGTTTATATCAAACCAATGATAGCAAGACAAATGTATTTGTATACATGGACTTGTGCATTAACCATGGTTAAATGATGTGCATTTCCTCTTATACTTATAAGTACAGAGGTTAAATTGCTTGATTTAGTGTAAACACCGAATGCACGTAAGTATTTACCGTTATGTAGTTATGTGTACAATGACCTTTTTGTGGTCATTTTTTTCTTCTTTTTTTTTTTAAAAAAAAAACCCTTTTTCTTTAGTTTTGTTTCCTTTTTCTTTTGATTATGTCCTCCTGAAAAACCCACATGCCATGTTAAAGAAAGGTGGAAATGACACTTGGTAGTCATTCTAATAGCCACAATTTACAGTATATTTAAATTTAATCACAACTTAAAAAATGGCCAGAAACTTCAAGATACTATGCCTGGAGTTCAAGTTTTTTTGTTTCAAACTTTAGGATACTTTTTCTTTATGTTTCTTTCAGTTCGTTCAAAACTTCAAGGCACTATGTACTGAAATTCAGTTTTTCAGTTCAAAACTTCAGGACGACAATGCGTCCTTAACTTCTCTTTGGTTTCTTTCTCATATAAGACTAATAGAACTAGAGAGTTTAACTTTCTTTTCTACAGGGAATGATTATACTTTGGCTTACAGCCACAATTCCACAACTCAGGCCTTCATTCTGCTCTGATCAGTATTGTAATGGAACAACAGCAGTCCAACTTGCTGTTATACTTTCATCTTTTGTGTTTATGTCCCTTGGAGCTGGTTTTGTTAGACCTTGTTCTATAATATTTGGTGCTGATCAGTTTGAGGAAAAAGAGAACTCCGAGAAGCAGAGGCTTATTGGTAGCTATTTCAACTGGTACTATGCTAGCATAGGGATTTCAAGTATTTTTGCAGTTACCATTATCACTTATATTCAAGATCGTTATGGTTGGCAAGTTGGTTTTGGTATCCCTGCTGTCCTCATGTTTTGCTCTTTCTTGATGTTCCTAATTGGTTCTCCACTTTATATCAAAGTGAAAGCTAAAGAGAGCTTGTTCATAGGATTGCTTCAAGTAGTGGTAGCAGCTTTTAAAAAAAGACATACCAAACTTCCATTAACTGATTGTGATGACTTCTATAATCCGTCACTTGAATCAGAGCTCTTGGTGCCGTCAAATGACTTCAGGTCAGTTCATCTACTATGATTTGAATAACGGAGAGTTCATGATTTGTGTTCATGATATTGCATTTCACTTGTATAACATGTCATTTTTATGTTATAGGTGTTTAAATAGAGCTTGCATGATTCAAGATCCTCAAATAGATTTGAAGCCAAATGGATCAGCTTCAAATCCATGGAGTCTCTGTAGTGTGGAACAAGTGGAAACATTGAAGGCTCTTCCTACAGTACTTCCAATGTGGTCCAGCGGTGTTATGATCTTTGTTACCATGAGCCAACTCGCGTTTTTTGTACTTCAATTAAAGACAATGGATAGACGTATCTTCCGTCAATTCGAAGTACCAGCAGCATCATTTAATGGTTTCATGGTTATTGCTTTAACAATTTGGGTTACCTTCTACGATCGTGTTCTGGTCCCTTTGCTATCAAAATATGCTGGACTGCCAAGAGGACTAAGTCCTGTCACTCGGATGGGGATTGGCTTAATAGTCTCCTGTGTGGCTATGGCACTGTCAGCAATAACAGAAAGCATAAGACGACAAAGGGCAATAGAGCAAGGGCTTGAGGATGACCCAAGTGCTTTAGTGAACATGTCTGCTATGTGGCTCTTACCACAGTACGCACTACTCGGAGTGGCTGAGGCTGCTCATGCCGTTGGACAGATTGAGTTTTTCTACTCTTTTTTACCCAAAAGCATGTCCAGCATTGCATCAGCTTTGTATACCATAGGGACTGCTGCCTCAAGTTTGGTTCAATGTCTTATTGTGAGTATGGTCGATTGGCTTTCGTCAACCCAAGGTAAAACAAGCTGGCTTTCGAGCAACATTAATAGGGGTCGTTTGGATTACTATTACTGGCTACTTACTGTTTTGAGTTTAGTAAACTTCTTCTATTTTCTTGGCGTCTGCCGGTTTTATGAATCTGTTAATGATAGGAGAAGTAAGCTATCTAATGAGGCTGAAGAGAAACAAGACCAGTATAGGCCTTTACTAGAATCTTGATGATCTATTGTACTCCCTCCGTTCCGCTTTATATGTCATACTTTGACTCGTTAGGGAGCTTAAGAAATAAATGAAGACTTTTGAAAATTGTGGTTAAAATAAGACATAGATGTATGTGTGGTTGTAATTCATTTTGTTAAGGCCAAATACATCGCCAGCCCCCTGAACTTAACACTATATTCTACTTAGACACTTCAACTAAGGCCATTTCCAGTTGAGCACTTGAATTTTTTCAAAAGTGTCCATCTAGACATTTTCCACCCACTCTGTTGAAAAATCCATATGTGTGTTTGTACACGAGTCTTGCGTGTATAAGTGATTCATTTATAGCCCTTTAAGAAGTAGGTTTGATTGATGATATAGAGACTTTGTTAGTGTTTCTTAGTAAGGTCGATTTGAGAGGAAGAAGAATTGTAAGCTTTTGATTGTCAAAGTCCAATTCACGGGTTGAATTATGAGAGTTCTGGGGAAATGGATTGTGGGTTACCCTTATTAGGAGATTGGGTCATCTTTTGAAGCGGGTCAGGTCATTAATTCATCATCCGGATGTATTGTGAGTGATATGATGTGTCCAATTATACACGTGGTAGAATATAAACGGGCACTTATCCACGTAAGGCTCGAGTGCATGAGTTTTTCAACATAGTGGGTGGAAAGTGTCTAGATGGATACTTATAAAAAACGGAAAAGGGCCAAATTTGCCCCTCTACTATGGTTTAGGGGTCACGTTTACCCCTCGTTAAAATTTTGGTGCAGCAATACCCCTACCGTTACCATAGTACGCGGATTTACCCCTCTCATTAACGGACCTCCACACTGGACGACACGTGGCTGCCACATCAGTGACATAGTAGAGGGGCAAATTTGGCCCTTTTCAGTTGTTTCTAAAATCGTGTCTGGACTAAGTTTCAATACTTAGAGAAAAAGTTTCGATGCTTAGAGGAGTCATTATAAGAGAGAAAAATGTGCTAAGAATGGTAAATAAGATATTTTGAGAGAAATACGGAATTAAAATGACACTTTCTTCAGTTTTGTTCCATAAGAAAGATATACTTTTGAACTTTGTGACAAAAATTATCTTTATTAAAGATAAGACAAAAGTTTAATAATAACATTATTTCCAAATAAATAGATATGTTCTTTTTAAAAAGACTAAAAGGTAAAATATGTTACTCCTATTAAAGTAGATAAAGAGTTTTTTCATGTATTTCAATTTAAAAGATATTTTTTAATTTATCACAAAAGGTGACTTTTGCTATATATTGACTTATTAACTTTAGTTTAATCTCTTTTCCTTTAATGACATATTTTTTGTAACATTAGAAAAAATAATAATAGAGTTTTATGTTTAAAATCACAAATTTTAGAATTCAATCATGACACTAATTTTATGGACAAACGCTAGCTTAATGTTATGGACAAACACTAGCTTAATGTCATGATTGAATTCTAGAATTTGTGATTTTAAACATAAAACTCTATTATTATTTTTTCTAATATTACAAAAAATATGTCATTAAAGGAAAAGAGATTAAACTAAAGTTAATAAGTCAATATATGGCAAAAATCACCTTTTGTGATAAATTAAAAAATATCTTTTAAATTGAAATACATGAAAGAACTCTTTATTCACTTTAATAGGAGTAGCATATTTTACCTTTTAGTCTTTTTAAAAAGAACATATCTATTTATTTGGAAATAATGTTATTATTAAACTTTTATCTTATCTTTAATAAAGATAATTTTTGTCACAAAGTACAAAAGTATATCTTTCTTATAGAATAAAACCGAAGAGAGTGTCATTTTAATTCCGTATTTCTCTCAAAATATGTTATTTATCATTCTTAGCACATTTTTGTCTCTTATAATGACTCATCTAAGCATCGAAACTTCTTCTCTAAGTATTGAAACTTAGTCCAGACACGATTTTAGAAAAAACTGAAAAGGGCCAAATTTGCCCCTCTACTATGGCACTGATGTGGCAACTACGTGTCGTCCAGCGTGGAGGTCCGTTAATGAGAGGGATAAATCTGCATACTATGGTAACGGTAGGGGTATTGTTGCACCAAAATTTTAACGAGGGGTAAACGTGACCCCTAAACCATAGTAGAGGGGCAAATTTGGCCCTTTTCCGTATAAAAAAAGGTTCAAGTGCTCAACTGGAAAGGACCTTAGTTGGAGAGTCTATGTGGAATATAGTGTCAAATTCAAGGGGTTGACAGTGTATTTGGTCTTTTATTAATGGCAGAACTGTAATTTGAAGTTAAATTACTACCAAATTTAGAATGCTGCATTGCTTTTGAAACAAAGCAGTACTCCCTCCGTCCCAATTTATGTGGCACCATTTGACCCGGTACGGAGTTTAAGAAAATAGAGGTTGATCTTGTTAAGTATCAATTTTACCCTGAAAAAGTAAGAGAGAAGATTTGAGTAATAAAAAAGTTGTTGGTAGATTTAAAAGTATGTAGGGCCCAACAAGGGTAAAATAGAGATAATGCATTAAATAGTTGTCAAATAAGGAAATGTGCCACTTATTTTGGGACAAACAAAAAAGGAAATGGTGCCACATAAATTGGGACGGATGGAGTACTAAATTGTTGAATATTGCATAGAACTTCATATTTTGCTTAAATTAATTTGTTTAGATAAAATATTAGAGCTCTTACCAAGTTTTATTTATTGATTTGGTCCAAAACAATATATATAATGTTGAAATAAATAGTTACTTTATCTAAAGAATAATTTTTAAAAATACAAAGTTGGCATGAAAGACACATTGTATATAAAATGAAATTAATAGAAATACGTATAGTTGGGACAAATAAGTCATTGTATATGATTGTGTAGCAATTAACGATTGAAAAATACCCTGTTTGATTTTATATTTTTTATTTTTCTTCAGTCTCACATGCCTAAAAAAAGTGTCCAGACACTTTGCCATGTCAGCATTTATGGAGGTGAAAGCATTAAATAGCCAAGTTCAAGGGGATAATTTGCATTTTGCACTATAAATAATTTAAAAATGACTAAATAAAACGTGTCAAGTTTAGGTAGTAATGAGTTATTATGCCGAACTATAAAATATCCGAGTTAAATTTCTCCTCTTAGTACTTCATCTGTTCCAACTTGTTTGGATGGTTATTACATATCCTTTCATAATCTATCAAATCATATGTATTGTATCATACTGAATTGTTGTTTTCAGTTGAATCTTTGGATAAGTATTACTCTCTCTGTTCCGAATCTTTGGATAAGTATTACTCTCTCTGTTCCAAAATGGTTGTCATATTTTGACTTAGAGCGGAGTTTAAGAAATGTTGTAAGACTTTTGGAATTTGTGGTCTAAAATAAGCCATACATAAATATGTGGTTGTAAAGCATTTCATTAAGGGTAAAGTAGTAGTTTCAACTCAAAAATATTTCTAAATTTAGAATTGTGTCATTCTTTTTGGAACGGACTAATAAGGAAACTATGCCAACCATTTTGAAACGGAGGGAGTATCATTTTTCGCCGTTTCATAATATCACACACTAGCAATTTGAATAATGAACTTACAATATTGAAAAATTAAAGTAGGTTATGGGATATAGTTAGTAGGCATTTGGGCATAGATATAAAAATATTTGGAAAAAGATTTTTGCATTGAGTCGAAAAATTATATTTCGATGATGAAATTATATTTGGACATGCATTTTACTGGAAAGAAAATTAAAATTTGCGGAGTAAAGGAAAACTTTTTTTCCCGAAAAACCTAAAAAAATGATGACATCAAATTTACAAGTTTTATATGGCCTAAAAAAGTGATCACATCAAGTTTTAATTTTGACAATCCATCTTTAAAAAATATCTAAAAACTTGCAAGTTTTCATAGACAAGTATGTTCTTGAAAATCTTTTCCAATAATATCAAAGCATTTTATATGGCCAAACCCCTAACCACACGATTACATCAAATTAATCATAACATAAAATAATTATTTCCATCGTCTTGTTTAACAATACAATAAAACATAAAGGGGTCGCTCCATGCAATACAATGTGTAACAATTAACAACCATCCAGCCAAGCTTATTGTTCATTCGCACAACTCCGAGGGCAGGAAGAAGCATAGTTTCCCATGGCTGCTCGCTCTATTTTCTTCACTCTCTCAATGTGTAAAAAACGATTTTTTTAAAAAAACACACATTTTACATGTAATACAACAGGAAACGGACAGGCAGCGTTCCAGAATTAGGTGAAGGGGGCATTTTAGGCCATTTATCATTGTTTAATTAGGCTTAGGGGCTTTTAGTTATTTCACACTCATGTATGGGAAAACTATATAAGCTTCCCTTAGTCTTTCATTTCATTAGTTAGTTTTGAATTGAAAGTTGAGAATAGAAATAGATTAGGCCGAGCCTATCTTGTGAAAGTCGAGGCTTCACGGACTCCTTTACTTGGAACCGAATGGATGTCATCCTAGTATGAATCCTTGTTAGATTCAAGTTTCATTATCTCCCTTGGATAATCGATCATGTTTGATTTGAATTATCCATTCTTTCTTCTATTTTGTTCTTTCTCGTCCCCTATTTTCTCGTTGTTGTATTTACTTTATCGCTTCTGTTCCTTTATCTTGCTTCCGCGTGGTTTGGTTCGTATCATTTGGTATCAGAGCAAGGCTCGTGTTTTGTTCTTACGAATCCACATTCCTTGTTCATTGTTTCTTTAGATTCGTGTTCTTATTGTTATTGTTCTTATAAAAAAAAAGATAAATTGAAATTCGTGTTGTGAAATGAATTCCCCATCCATTGAAAGGTATTGGGGATTGATCTATATTGTTTTCCCATTGATTTGGTACCCTTATATCACGATTTGGTGATACGGATTGAAAATTTGAAAATCAAAGTTTCCATTTTTGAAACCATTGTTCTTGAGCTTGAAGACATTGATTCTTGAGTTTGATTGTTTGTTTGGACGTTAAATTCATCGGGGTTTGTTGGGAAACACATTATACAACTTTGGGTATCTTGTAAATTGAAAAAAAAGTTGAATCGAGTGAAAAGTTGAAGTTCAAAATTGGATTTTGGTTCAGCAGCAGCAGAGCTGCGCGATAGCGCAAGCCAGGGCGCAATCACGCTGAAGAAAAATTTTACTCTTCGCGATCGCGATGATTCGAGCGCGATAGCGAAGAGAAAAATTAATCTTGGGAATTATTTGCTCTGCGCGAACGCGCCCATCTGTACGCGATAGCGAAGAACAACACTTTTCCAGAATTCCAGTTTTGGGACAGAATGTTCGCAACAGCTTCCAATCACCAAAACTCCAATTGTATCATCAAATATGGTGAGTTTCTAGATCACAAACAAAATTCCATCCAATTCTGAAACCGTTTAGTGCCAATTCGATTCGAGTCTTTCTTGTGTCACTTCCTCAGTAGTCTTGTAACTTCTCTCTTTTGGTTTCATTGCTTGTTTCCTTTATTCCTAGTCCGCTTGTGTGCCTTATTTATTCTTTGGTGTCTTATAAACTCCATTCTGAACCTATACTTGGATGTGCTAGTTGTTGATCTTCTCATTTTCGTTCCTATAAAGGGGATAAGGCTATCTTTAATTGAGAGGAAAAACGCTAAGAGTAGTGAGAACAATAGAGTGTGGTCATAAAAGCCAAAGACCTTGAGTGTATACACGAGTGGAAAGAAAATTGAGTGAACATTACTTGAGTGATACACGTGAGGGAGTGAACTTGTGAGGTCATTTGCTCTTATTTGTTATAGATATGGCATCGGATGATGATTGTGGAGGGTATAGTTCGTATGGAGATGATGGAGACTATGGCTCCTATGATGGTGATGATGGGTATTGCTACGATGATTGTGGAGACTATGGTTCCTATGATGATGGTGGGAGCTACTATGATGATTCGGGGAACTATGGCTCTTATGAAGATGAAGCGAGTCACTATGGCGATCATGAAGCTCATGGAGGCTACGAGGCTTATGAGGATGAGCGTGACCATGAAAACTCCTATGCTTACAGTCTTGGAGATGGTGATAGTGACGCTTCAAGGTACAATGTTCCTACCTACTCTTCTTGTGATGAACATGAAAATGTAGATAGTGACATAGAGAGAATTGATGATGAAGATTATTATAGAGATTGTTCAATTGCATCTTCTCTTTGTGTTCCTAAAAGTAAACGAGAGAGTAGTAGTGGTCTTTCTATCGGTTTGAGGAGAAGTGGTAATTACCCTATGAGAAAAAGTGAGTCTACATTTTCTGACTCACTTTTTCTAATTGTGCTAAAAGGTTTAATGTCTCTAATTCTTATGTGAAAGGCAACTTGAGGCCTAGCATGGGAAAAGGTGCTACATGTACTACAAATGATTTGTCTTGGACTAACAATCCTTTAAGAACTATGTTTAGACGAAATCATTTTGTTGACAACCATGAGTATGATGAAGTTTGTGTGGGGCAATTTTTAGAAGAAAGAAAGAACTTCTTCCACACAATTTTTAAGGTTGGAGGGATTGGTTGTGCCATGGTCATTGATTATAAGAGTCATACTAATATTGCAAGTGTTTCTATGGTTGAGCAATTAAAGTTGGAAACTTGTAGTCATCCCTTCCCCTATAGGTGGCCTTGGTTGAATGGAGATGGGTTTGTGGTCATTACACAACAAGTATGGGTAAAGTTCAAAATTGGCAATTATCATGATGAAGTACTATGTGATGTGATGCCCATAAAAGGTTGTCACTTGTTGTTGGGAAAAATGCCAAATATAGTGAGAAGTTTGGGAAGCACGCTTTCACTTTACGGGACCAAAAGTTTTGTCTTGTCGCCACCCCTCCAATGAAGGTCAAAGAATTTTATTTTGGAATGCTAGAAAAAGGAAGAAACACAAGTGCTAGAAAGAAGCTGACAAGTGTCAACAAGGAGAACCCGAAACCACAAGCTTCAAGGTCAAGTGGTTCACCAACGAAGAAGAAGGAGACTTCAACTGATGAGTCTCTAAGTCCTAGACTCCGGGTTGATGTTAAAAGTCCACCTACACCGGCTATGGGTATTCTTAAGCCTCGTCTCAATTCACCCGAATTTGAGAGACAAAAGATTGAGAGGAGTAAGGGAGTGACCGGTGACATTCCTCGAGTGGAAAAAGGAGAGGATGTGTTGAGTGAAGTGAGTGGGATGTCGCCACCTGAATCTACACCCCACCTTGAAAAGAAAATGAGGGAAAAGAAAGAGGGAAAAAGAATCATTAAGATTGAGGACACCCGTTATTCTAACCCTAACCCTTTATCTTTTTCTTCTACTTGTGTGAGCTCTTGTGTAGGTACTCTTGAAGGCAAACCAATGGAGCCTCAATCATGTTCCAATGTGGAAGGGCAAGGTGAAGAAGGTCTAGAATGTGTTAGTCCTTCTTCCCATGAGCATGATGTTTCCTTGTCTTGTGATATTGTTTGTGAAAACTCTATGCTAGTTGGTGATTTGTATGATTACAATGTGTTTGCAACTAGTGTAGAGCCAAATGGTCAATTTGTGTGTGAATGTGAACCACTAGTTGAGAGGGTTGAAAAGCCACATCATGATGTGAGCTCGATTTTCTTTGAACCTCTCTTTAGTGAAGATGTTGTAGTTGACCTTGCTTGTGACCCTTGTTATGACACCCCACCAATCTTTGATAAAGGGGAAGATGAGTTGTATGATCATACCTTATGGATGTCATTGCCTGTGGTGGATCTATGTGTTGTAATGAGGTTGATAGTGACCTTGAGGAGTCCCTAGTGGATGAGATGGATCGAATTGTATTCAATGACTCCTCAAGTGTGGATGATAATTCTAGTTTGGATGACTCACCTTTGATGGGTGGTGAACTTGTCTTTACTAACCCTATGTTTGAAGGAGATTTTGAAAGAGGTGGTGATGTGCATTCAACTAGAGGAGAGTGTGAGCTTGAACCTCCATGGTATGGGAAGCTTAACTCTATAGATAATTCATTATTTGAGACCTCCCTTGGGAGCTTATCTAGTGAGGAGGATTGTCTTGCAGGTGATTTTGAAGGTGAGAAGCTATCTCTTGGTGTGTGTGAGAGTGCTCTTAAGAAGGGGAGTGGAGTCTTTGATGTTAGTTGTTGCTTGAACTATTTTGAGTGTTCTATCCCCTATGTTGATCACACTTTGAGTGTTATGCATGCCAAAGCCATGATGTCACCTTGTGATAAAAATGCAATGAAGGCTTGGTATGTTGGTCATGAGGGTAGAGATCGTAAGGATTTTGATTGCTACATCCTACATGTTTTATGCCCTTTTGATCTCTTTGCTTATTCTAGTGTTGGATGCACTTCTTTGTTGAGCCAAGAAGTTATTGTTTTCTTTGGGACATAAGCTTTTTAATTGATATTGATGCTTGGCTCTACCATAAGAATGTGTTTTCCACACTTTTGGGCACTAACCTACTCTTGAAGGAGGAAGTTCGTTTGTCTTTGCCTTGCTTGTAGGTCTTGTTGGCTTGATTTCGAGGACGAAATCCTTTTAAGAAGGAGAGAATGATGCAATCCGGATTGGTATCCAAAGCCGTGGGGAGTTCACGCTCAACATGCGGGACTTAGAATGCTTCAAAGAGAGCTTAAAAACCAGGATTCAAGTCAAAGAAGGCCAGACGACCAAGATGTGAGCTTGCTGGAATGCTGGGAAACTGATACACTGCGCGATCGCGTGCCACACTTCGCGATCGCGATGCTTGCTCAAAGTGCTCTGCGCGATCGTGATGATGAAACGGCCAGGCAGCGTTGCAGAATTAGCTGAAGGGGCATTTTAGGCTATTTATCATTGTTTAATTAGGCTTAGGGGCTTTTAGTCATTTCACACTCATGTATGGGAAAACTATATAAGCTTCCTTAGTCTTTCATTTCATTAGTTAGTTTTGAATTGAGAGTCGAGAATAGAGATAGATTAGGCCGAGCCTATCTTGTGAAAACCGAGGCTTCACGGACTCCTTTACTTGGAACCAAATGGATGTCATCCTAGTATGAATCCTTGTTAGGTTCAAGTTTCATTCTCTCCCTTGGATAATCGATCATGTTTTGATTTGAATTATCCATTCTTTCTTCTATTTTCTCGTTGTTGTGTTTACTTTATCGCTTCCGTTCCTTTATCTTGCTTCCGCGTGGTTTGGTTCGTATCAACAAGCATGGAGTCTAATAGGGAAAACATAATTTTGAAATTTGTATTCTAGATATATAATGAAATTTGTGCAATTATAAATCATGTCATTAAAGTAAATAATAAGTTTAGAATACTCCTCATTTGACTTAGCTTATTTAAACTTAGCTGAGTCATGACTATGCTTTGTATATTTATACGTAGACAGAACTGAGAGATTGATAGAGATTACACTCTTTGCATCTAATTGCTCCTCACAAGATCAAAACGAGTCTGAAATGCTGAGCACATGGAGAAAGACGTTGCATTTTCGAGGTGCCCGGACATAACAGGTTGCAGACAAAGATGGTGTTAAGTTGAGTGTCCACCATGGTAGGAGACTCGAGACGACCTTAAGCTATGGAGTACGAGCAAAATGAAACCACCAATGCAACAATGGTTACCCAAACAAAACCAGTTAATATTCACGTCGAAGTAATGAACAATATTGGGCCACACAAATTGTAAATCCTTCCACTAATGAACTGAATAAATACAAACACTCTTTCGGAAATAGACTAGTAGCAACAGAATTACAGTAGAAGAGATAGACAAATGAACAGAGAAGTTGATACTTAATACACCAGCGGAATGAACACTCAAACAGTTGGAACTGATATTAAAGATGCAAGACTGTGCATGGAGGAAATCAGTGAATTGCAGATCAATGTTTAGTAGTAAATGAACAAAAGGACAAGACTAGTCACTTTATCCTCCAACTTAGTAACATGTCGATATCATTTTGGAGGCGAAATCGCCAAAGAAAGAATGTCTGGATCTTGCTCAAACTCAACCATCACTTCTTCCTCTAAGCTCACCAAGGCTTCTATTCCATCACCATTTTTGGTGTCAATCAGACTTATCACTTCAAAAGGTCTACTTCTACTGCTCACCCAAATTGGTTTTCCCCAACCAAAATCAGTCTCATACCAAGAAAAATTACACCAACTTGTTAACGAGCAAACATCATTCTCATTTGTGATCGCAAGCTTTTCAACTATCTCTTTCTTATTGTTGATGAGCAAATCGGATATTTCATCACTGCTTGCCTTGGCAATGTTCATGGTTGTCTCTCTTATTGCATTAGTCATGAGCTTTACAAAGTCATGCAATTCAGTTCCGTTCTTGTTGGCCTGAAAAAGAGCCAATCCACGCATCCAGAAGTTGCCCAAAGTGTGTTGTGGAATTGGTAAATCTGTTCTTTCCCTTAAGTTTATTGATGGACACAACAATACGTTTTTCAAATAGCCATTTTTGGCGAGAGAAGCACCAACTAGAGCCTTCCATAGAAGAGAAAATACTGTGGCCACTCGTGTTGGTTTAGCGGTATGATCCTTCGAAAAGATTTTCTCTTTCATATTTGTTATTGCCTTGGCATCAAACACGAACCTTCTCGTGACAATCTTATTAGAGCTGCTCGTTCTCAGTGGTAGAGTCAGCGGTTCTGATAATATTCTAGTTGGAAAGAGAGAAGCCAAATTACCAAAACTACTTGTGCAAGACATTTCTTTCTCCCCTGATCTACTAATGTGAGCCCAATGATTAATGAACTTCTCCCGTGTAAAACCATCTGCCACCAGGTGTGAATTTTGTATTCCAATTACTAGTCCGCCACATGAAAACTTATTCACTTGGATTGCCAACATTGGACTTGTTGCAAGCAATGTTGATGGTGGAACATCCCATACCAAGAATCGACTCAGAAGCTCAATCTTGGGTCCTTCATTCATAAATTCAGCAAAATCTTTCTCGACTTGGGCTTCTACGAACTCAACTCCTTGATCATTGCAATTGATCAAGAGGTCATCATTCGAGAACCTGCCTGCTAATGGGTAGAAAGTGGTTAAGGCCTTGGATAATGATTTTTCCAAGAGAGTGAACTTTTCAGTGTTTTTGGCTTCCTTTTTCTCACCATTGGATGAGTAGTAGAAAAGTGTGGAGACATAGTATGGCGGAGCAAACTGATCGAACAACGACAACTTGAGGTTCTGAAGGTGAAGTGGGGTTGGTTTGGACGGTTTTATGATCTTCTTCGCAAGGATTTGAACCTCCATACTTGTTAGAGGATTCTGCTTATAACTTTCACAAGGATACTGCTCAAGGAATGAAAAGCTATCCTGAAATTGAAGTAGAACTACTTTACTGATGGGAAAATACAACCCACATGTAATAAAGAAAGAAAAAGAAAGCTGTAGGAAAAGAGTGAAAAGTAAAAGAAAGAAGAAAGAGAAAAAAGACAAAGAGACAAAAGCTGCAGAATAGTAACTTTGACAAAAATGTGAAAGAAAGAAAACGTGCAAATTAGGCATTGCACTTCGGCGCAGAAAATGAATTCAGCGTATTCACATTTCGTTGTTTTGCCTATAAATAGGCATAACTCTCAGCTTTGTAAATTTATCCCTCACAACTTTCTTCTTTCTCTCTAAAGAAATAATACATTCTCTGTGTGGCTGTGGACGTAGGCAAAATTGCCGAACCACGTAAATCTTGTGTCTTGTCTTGTCTTAAAAATTTTATTATTTTTATCATTTAAATATTTTCCCTTTCCACTAGCCTAGCACGCTTCCCAACAACTGGTATCAGAGTACAGACAGTGTATTTCTGGTAGAGCAGACTGTGTTGGCATAGTACTATTCACGTTTTTACTATTCACAGTCACTATTCACAAACAAAAAAAAAAAAAAATATATATATATATATATATATATATATATATATATATTTTTTTTTTTTTTTTTTTTTTTTTTTTTTTGTGAAATTATGGCTATGGATGAAGGGAAAGTTAAGATTGACAAATTCAATGGCAAAGATTTTCGTTTCTGGAAAATGCAGATAGAGGATTATCTGTACCAGAAAAAATTGCATTTACCTCTGACCGGGGTAAAACCAGAGAGTATAGCCAAGGCAGATTGGGATATATTAGATCGCCAAGCTCTTGGTGTGATTAGGCTGACGCTGACACGGAATGTGGCTTTCAATGTTATTAATGAAACGACCACCTCAGGCTTGATGACAGCGCTATCAAATATGTATGAGAAGCCATCGGCTTCAAACAAAGTATATTTGATGCGCCGCTTGTTCAACTTAAAGATGGCAGAAAGTGCATCTGTCACGGAACATATCAATGAGTTTAATACAATTTTAACTCAATTGAGTTCTGTCACTATCACATTTGATGACGAAGTCAAGGCGCTGATTTTACTATCATCCTTACCGAAAAGTTGGAATGCAACTTTAACTGCAGTCAGCAGTTCGTCGAGAAATTCCAAGCTCAAATTGGATGATATTCGGGACTTGATTCTAAGCGAAGATATTCGCCGGAGAGAATCTAGTGATTCCCCAGGATCTGCTTTAAACACCAAAAGCAGGGGGAGAAGCAGCCAGAAAGGACAAAGTCAAGGACGTGGCAGATCAAAGTCGAGGAGAAGGGGTCAATCCAAAAATCGCAAAGACATTAATTGTTGGAATTGCGAGAAGAAGGGCCATTACAGCAATCAGTGCAGAGAACCGAAGAAGAAAGATCATCAAAAGGATGATGGTTCAGCAAATGTTAGTGCTGAACAAGTTGGTGATGCGCTAATTTGTTGCGTAGACAGTCCAGTTGAATCTTGGATTCTGGACTCAGGTGCATCTTTTCACTCTACCCCATGCAAAGAATTATTGCATAATTATGTTGCTGGAAAATTCGGCAAGGTTTATCTCGCAGATGATGAACCTTTGGATATTGTGGGGAAATGTGAAGTTCATATAAAGACTGCACAAGGGATGTTGTTGAAATTGCAAATTGTGAGACATGTTCCGGGTCTCAAGAAGAACCTGATATCCATGGGTCAAATTGACAGTGAAGGATATACAACAGTATTCGGTAACGGATCATGGAAGATAACCAAAGGAAATTTGATTATAGCACGAGGCTCCAAGAAAGGAACACTATATGCAACTGCAGTACAGAGGGACATTGTAGCAGCTGTTGATAGTGATCGCAACTCAGCAATGTGGTACCGAAGGCTCGGGCACATGAGTGAGAAGGGAATGAAACTGCTAGCATCCAAGGAAAAGTTGCCAAACCTCAAGCATGTTGAACTAGGTTTGTGCGAAGATTGCGTCTATGGGAAACAAAAAAGAGTTAGTTTCTCAAAGGCAGGAAGGACACCAAAGAAGGAAAACCTGGAACTAGTACACACTGATGTGTGGGGATCAGGTCCTGTAAATTCTCTTGGAGGCTCACGCTATTATGTCACCTTCATTGACGATTCCACAAGAAAGGTATGGGTTTATTTTCTGAAAAATAAATCTGACGTATTTGTTAACTTTAAAAGGTGGAAAGCTGAAGTTGAAAATCAGACGGGGCTAAAGCTAAAATGTCTGAGGTCAGACAATGGAGGAGAGTTTCAAAAGAGGTGTTCATACATAAATGTCACCAATGAACCTAACAAAACAAGGGTGTTCATAGACCCTAAATAACTTAACAAGAATGCTGTTGTAGGCAGCACCAAGATTAACAAAAAATGGTGTTCATACAAAGACACCATATATTACCAAATAAGTCTAAGTGGATGAAACCACTATCTGTTCATATTAACCAGTCACTAACAACCATAAAGGATAACCTAAAATACTTAAGTAGAACTTCCTTGACTTGGTTGTGATGAAGCAGCTCTTTATAGTGCTTCCCTAGTGATAGCTGGACTTCCATTCCACCTCAAGCCCCTGTTTTCTGGTTTGAATGCACACTCCTTGACTGAATCAGATGATGTCAAGCAACCAGTATCAATCACTCTAGCATTACCAGAACCACTCTGCAAAATTTAACAGTTAGTCATACACAAAAAAACTTTAAACACATAAAGAACCATTAGTGCAAAAACAGTTATCACTTACAGCAAAAGAAGTGAAACCATTGCTTGCTTGGAAAAGTCCAATGCCATTTCTTCCCCTGCCAGCACCTCTTCCAGCACCCCTGCCTCCTTCACTATCATTTGTACCCCTACCAGAACCCCTTCCAGCACCCCTGCCTCTTCCATTAGAACTGCTTGGTACACTAGTTGCAGTATCAGTTCTAGGGACTGTAGGACAACCTCTTTTGTTGTGCCCATATTCTTTACAGTTAGAGCATGACACTTCCTGCCCCTTCCTAGACAGTTTTCCAGATTTAGGATGCTCAGTCTCCTCTCTTCTTCTTTTCTTTTGAGGCCTACCAGGCATCTTTCTTATTAATGGAGGCTCAACAGGGGCATTGTTGGTGGATGACCACATGGCCATATTGTTCATAGGCTGGATAAAGGTTGAGTAAGCCTTCAAGTAGGTATCCCTTCTATACCACTTAGAGACATACACTTTTGGGTCTTCATTCCTGTGGTGCATTGCAGTAATTGCATGGGCACAGGGAATGCCCTTCAAGTTCCATGATCTACAACTGCAAGTCAAGTCAGTAAAGTTGACAGTGTGGGTGAACTTGTCATCTACCACCTCATATCCTTTATCCCCATTCCACCTCAAGTCACACTTCATTGAATGTTCAGTATTATCCCCAAGCACTTTCATTGCAATAGGGGATATGTCTTCTTTCCAACCCAGTCCAAACTCCCTCAATTTACTCACCCTTTCCATCATTTTCACCCTTATCTCTTCCAACATTGTGATCACAGTCTTGTGCCTGGCTTCAAGTATCCAGGCATTGAATGTTTCACACATGTTGTTGTCAATGACATCACACTCTACCCCAGCATTAAAGTAGGCTCTACACCAGCCTTCTTTTCTATAACACAATAGGCTTTCACATATTTTATATCCTAGTTGATCTAGTTCTGCCATGTTTTTGTTCATTACAGCAATACAAGAAGACCTAGCAATCTTCCAAAAAAAGTTCCTTCTTTCCAACCCCCTCCAATTCTTTGACCAATTAGCTAAGACATGTCTAGCACACATCCTATGTTCAGCTTCAGGTAGCAGGTTTTTAACAGCTATAGTCAGCCCCTAAAGTGAGTACAAAAACAGTGATCAATAGACAACTAAGATAGTATAAAACTAACTTAACAGAAGTCCAAAAACTGCAACAAACTTCAGTATGTAATTAAGTAGTAAACTGAATTAAATTAAACTGGTGATAAACTGACTTAATAAACAGTAATAAACTTAATAAACTGACTTAAACAGTATTAGTGATAAACTGACTTAAACAGTAGTAACAGACTTAATAAACTAGTGATAAACTTAATAAACTAGTAAACTGAATTAAATTAAACTAGTAAACTGAATTAAATAGTAATTAACAGAAAACTAACCTTCTGCATGTAAGACATCATGGTCAGCTGTTGCCCATCTCCCAAATTCAAATCTTGGATGATACATCTTAGAAACCACTCCCAGTTATGTGTATTTTCAACCTCCACAATGGCCCAAGCTATTGGGAACATTTGATTGTTCCCATCCTTGGACACTGCCACAAGTAACTGCCCCTTGCACATACCCTTCAAAAAACACCCATCCAGACCTATTATTCTTCTACATCCTTCAAGCCACCCTTTCTTCATGGCATGAAAACACACATAAAAACTTTGGAACACCAGTTTTCCTTCACCCCTATCTACTGCCTTCACAACACAACTACTTCCTGGGTTGGTCTGTAGTATCATGTCTCTATAGTCATAAATCCTCTTGAACTCAGCATGAACATCACCTATTATCTCTTTCAAAATTTTGGCCCTAGCACTATGGACCACAGATCTGCCAACATACAGATCAAGGTCATCTTTTATCTTCTTCTTCAGCTCCCACACTTTTATGTTAGGCTGTCCAACTATGGTCTTCCTGTAATACTTTGCTAGCCACCTTGAGTTGCACAATACATTTTTGTTTGTCCTGTAACATGTGTGAACAGGATTGTACCTTGCAAAAAAAAAAAAAAACAGAAAACAACAGAAAATTAGCTTATCTACTGTGATCTAAAAGACTAATATAAGATAGAATGGGCTAGCAGAAAAGTCAAGTACCTTTTAACCTTAAAATTGTTGCTCCTGCCATCAGTACTTGCTACCAGCTGCCATGGACAAGTTTCCTTGCATCTCACCCACACTCTTTTTGGTTCATTAATCTATTTTTCAATTTGAACTCTTCTTTGAATTGCATAAGTTGTAACAGCATCTCTAAACTGCTTCACACTCTCAAATATCAAACCCAACTCCCATGTTATCTTCTGGACTGTAGGGTCAAATATTAATGTCTTTTTCTTCATCTTTTCAGCCTGCCTCTTCTTGTATTCTTCACTAAATTCATCCTCTATGTCTGAGTCAAAGCTTTCAGCATCTGAAGAGCCATAGTAAGGATCATCTGCACCAACCAATCCAGCATACCTGTTTGTTTTACTGCCTGTCCTCAACTCATTAAAGCCTATATCAACACCAGCCTCACTTAAATTTATGTCTCCCTTGTCTTTTGGCCTTTCACACCTCCTCCTTCTCTTATACTTTCTCAATTCCTCTCTAACTTCTGCAAATTCCTCATGGACATCTGACTGATATTCTTTATCATCAGGCCCTTCTACATCAACACCCTCACTCTCATCACTAGAACTAAAGTCATAATCTTTGTTAGACTCGCCATCATCCTCACCCTCATCAGAATTATCTCCACCTTCACCTATGTCAATGACCTCAGAAAAATCTGCCTGTTTCCTAGTCTTAAATGTACTATCATCCACACATAAAGGGGTAGCATGAGTCACATATATATGTAGGGTATCCCCATCTATTGAGTCATTACAAATGTCTAATAAGTCCTTGTCAGTTACTATACTTACTATCTTATCTAACCTATCATTTGGATATACATATAACTCAGCCACATTGTTAAGACCTATTTCCCTAGTATAGTCCATAAGCTCAAAAAAAGACATTTTATCTACATCCACATCAGTTACAACAGTCTGTCTACCACCCACATATTGAGCAAATGGACCAGGAACATATTCACCATCATGATACCATTTCAAACATATCAAAGTAAAAGCCATATTATCTGTAAGGAAAATGACAACACAAATTAATAATTCTGCCTAATTTAAGGAAAATGACAACACATATTCTGCCTAATTTATATTTATTTTAGATAATTAGGGAAGATTAATTAAGGCAGATTAACCAAATGTAGCTTTAACAAACACAAAGATGCCAAACTATTTTCTACTATTTTTCAGTCACTTATTGCCAAAAAAATATTAAACACTAAGGGGACCACTGTCACATGCAGTCGACAATAACAACACAACAACTATTTTCAATTGATTTGTAGCCCTAGATGAAGACAACACAATATTTAACAAGGCCCAAGACATAAAAGTAAAAGATTCGTACTTTACATACAATGAAGTTATGTTGATTAAGGAATTTACCACAAACATTCAAAAAATTCATTTGATTTACAAAAACCCTAAATCAACCCACCCACCCGATAACAAAGAGAAACGGGTAACAAAATTGACTTACCTTAAAAGTTGCCTTTGAATTTCACTGCGGGAACATAACGGCCTTTAATCTATGCAGTAGAATCAAAGAATTTTAGGGTAGAAATAGTTTTTGTTTATGTTGGTTAATTAGGATAAAGGGAAGGAGGGGTAATTTTTTAGATCGGGTATGGGATATGAAATGAGGGGTCGGGTAGTTTTAGAGTCGGGTAGGAAATTAAACGTCAAAAGAGCTGATGGGTCGGGTTTTTAACGCGTGTGGATCACAGCTTCTTTATTTAATGAGGCTGGGTCAAAGTAGTGTGTAATGGTTACACATTTTAAAACTTTAGTGTGTCATATTTTGCCCGCAAAGAATAAGTGTGTCAGCGGAATTTCGTGTAAAGTTCAGCGGGTAAAACATGTATTCTGCCTAGTAATAAATGAGTAGGTTGGGTAAATACTTTTAATTTCATGAATAGTTTAATTTTTAATGGGTAGAACTTATAAATACTTTGAATTCCATGAGTATTTAGTGTAATTGCACAGTTGGCAGGACTAAACCAAAAGGAGATGGCAAACTCCTTGCTCAACTCCCATTAGAAAAATGAGAAAATGGAGGTAACTTTATTCATAATAAAACTTACACAATGGTTCGAAAATAATTAAAATACAATTTTTTTATTAAAAAGGAGGAATTCTCCCTTTTGCTTGTTTATAAAATTAAATTTTTTCTATATTAGTACTTATTATTTTCATGTTCAAACAGGTTAAACATAAAACGTCCCAAAGATTCTTGATTCATTACTTATTCAAGAATCAACCTCGAAATGCCTTGTTTGAGAGCAATATTGGTAGTGCTATATCCACCATCAATCACAAGATTCATCCCACTTATATACTTGGATTCATCGCTAGCAAGATACAATACTGCTTCTGCTACATCCTCAGCCTCCATATTTGTTCCTTTCAGGTTTGCAATTTCAGACACAAATTCCTCAGTCTTTTCCTTCTCCTTAATTCCTATAGCATTCATCAACATTGGAGTTGGCACACCAAATGGAGAAACACAGTTCACCCTAATTCCATGCTTTCCCAATTCCACACCCAAATTCTTGGCAAGCCCCACAACAGCACTCTTTGATGTCAAATATGTGTGAGGGACATCACCAAAAGTGACAGAGGCAACACTGGATGTGAAAATAATGCTGCCTTTCTTGGCTGGAATCATCACACGGGCCGCGTGTTTGGCACACATGAATCCCCCAAAAACGTTCACATCAAATACATTTTTGAAATTTTCATAGTCGGATTTCAAGATTGTGGAATCAGATACCCCTGGAATTGCAGCATTGCTGAACATAATATCAAGCTTTCCATACTTGGAAATTGCCATGTCAACTGCATTTTCGACATCCTTTTCAACTTTCACATCACAGTGGATGTAGGAAACGGAATCTCCTCCACTTTTGCAAATTTCTTCACAGATGGATTGACCAAGGTTGTCTTGGATGTCTGCAATCACTACTTTGGCACCATGTTTGACAAAAAGTCTTGTTGTGGCTTCACCAATTCCGCTAGCACCACCTGTTATGATGGCAACTTTGCCCTCTAGCCTGATACACATTTAACATAATTATGCATACATACAAAGGCAGGCAGCTGGACAATTACAAACAATTGTTAATGGAAAGATAAACATACCTTTTAGCAGTGGAAGAGAAGGTCAACGCCATGAAGTTCAGCTTCAAGTGGCTTGGAAATGAGAAAGATTATATGTTAATGATTTGTATGTGTACTAATCAATGAGCCTTATTTTTTGTGCCACTATCAAATTGTTAGGTATTAACGTGCAGTAGCAAGTTGACTTTTGATTAGAAAATCCTTTAAATTTGTGATGCAAGTACAGCCAACATTGTCAACCTTTAGATCCCACTTGCTTGTTCTTCTCAATAGGTCTGCGTTACCAAACGTGATTAATAGATAGTGATTAATAGCATGTTTGGCATGGCTTCTTCCGGGCTAAAAGTGTTTTTTTTCCAAAAAAAGTACTTTTTTAAGAATTTTGAGGTGTTTGGCAACAAAAAAAAAGTACTTTTAGGAAGAAGCAGAAGCAGTTTTTCTGCTGTTGGGGAGAAGCTACAAATATCTGAAACAGAAACAGTTTATTAATTTTTTCAAGACAAAAATATCCTTACTAAAAATTCATATTTAACAAATTATCCCTCTTTAATTAACCATATCTCTCTCTAAATAAAATTGTATTTCTCTTTTTCCCATTTTTTTCCTACAATATACTTTATAAATCTTCTTCCTCTTACGACTAGTTTTTATCTCTAATTATTTCTATCAACCGTATATAGAATCCTCTATTCTTTAAATTATTTTTTAAAAGCAAGTAATTACTAAAAATTTTTAATTTGGTTATCACTTCGATTTAACTATATTTTATGTTGTTCAATAGCTTAAATTATATATTTTACTTTATGTATTATATTTTAACTAAATAATTTTTTTAATTAAAGTCTTTTATGATACATATTTAAAAAAAATTTCTTAATCCAATAAAATGAATTTGGATGTCCTTTTCGTAATTTAACACTCAAAAGTACTTTTCGTAAAGATTAGTCAAACACAAATTATTTATCAAAAGTACTTCTCGAATGAGTTAGCCAAACACAAATTATTTATCAAAAGTACTTCTCCAATGAGTTGTCCAAACACAAACTGTCGCTGTTCGTTAAATGTTTATATTTAGTGTGGTAATTGGTCACATTAAACTACGCCCTATAAAAAGGGACTAAACGTTCACATCAAATATAGCCCGTTACTTAAAGTCCCGAGGCTAAATCCCACAAAGAACACCCGAAATCTAGTTGTTATTCTAACTAATTTATTTATCGATTAACTTCTAGGTGGTTTTATCTTAGTTTGGGATTATAGTATCAACTAAATAACAATAATTAACAAGTAAATAAATCACAATTAGTAGAGAAAATGATTGATTCAAGAGATGGAAAACCTAGGATTTATCTACCCAACTCCTACCTATGTATTAGAACAATGCTTTAACGAATTCAACTTGGCTCTTCCTATTGAACACTTGCTCCAAATTCACAACCATTCACTCCCATATAATAATTTTAACTTTCGCTAACCAATTTTCCAATTAATTAACGAAGAAATATAGGACTACAAGTATTGTTCAGAATCGGGGTCAATGGTCCCAAATCAACTTTTTGACAACCTAAGTAATCTCTTGGTTTTAGGTTGAAATATTGTTACGTGTTTAACCCTAACTTATGAATCTATCCCTAGACACACAAGAATAAAGGGGACAATCAATATAACTGGGGACCCTTCATATCAATAACAAGCAAAACATAAACACTTAGATAGGAAGAATTAACAAGTTTCATTAATTAAAATAAATATCCATAACACATAAGTATTGAAGTGATTCAATCAACCCTAGAATGGGTAACTTAGCCACTCATGTTATTAACAATCATGTCAAGGTAATTCATGAATAAATAAATTACAAGAAGAAAGAAAGAACTTAAGAAAAACTCTTTTGTTCTTGAAGTCTCCAAAGGTCTAGCCTTCTTTTGCTTCTTTTCAGGTTAAAAGTTCATAAATGAAGCAAGAAAAGCTTTTATAACCTGTAGGAAAATAAGCAAATAGTCCAAAAAGCCCTGAGATTTTCGCCCAGAATTTCGGCTGTGGCACGCGGACTCAATTTCTTCCGACAATTCAGCTCGCGTCATGCTCGCCTATTAGGCCTAAATTCGCTGATATTTTTCTTCACTTCTACGCAAAAAAAAATCTATTTCTTCGCGTGTTACTCAAGTGGCACATGGAGCACTTGAAATCTTTAATATCTTCACTTTTAAATCGAAAACTTGCACTTTTTTATCAATTCACCATGTTCAATTCCTACAACACCAAACAAGTCAATTAGTATCAAATTTTGATAATTTTGCATATAATCTCTTAAATTTACTATTAGAATATGGTAAAAACGCCCTCAAAATATAATAAAAATAGCCAAATATCAACCTTCTCGTGATAATCTTATTACAGTTGCTCATGCTCACTGGAGGATGCTGAGGTCCTGATAACATTCTAGTTGGAAAGAGAGAAGCCAAATTACCAAAATTACTTGTGCAAGACATTTCTTTCTCCCCCGTCCCGTTCTAGTAATGCATGCCGAATGATTAATGAACTTTTTCCGTGTAAAAGCATCTGCTACTAGGTGTGAATTTTGTATTCCAATTACTAGTCCGCCACACGAAAACATATTCACTTGGATTGCCAACATTGGACTTGTTGCCAACAATGTTGATGGTGGAACTATCTTCACTAAAACTGCACAGTCAACAGCAGCGCTCCCTGATCCTGAGATCAGAGTTGATTGTTCTTCGGATCAGCCTGTTGATGGCCGTCAAGATGTACCGGATGTAGCTGAACAAGATGTATCTTCTTCTCGTTCGAAACATATTCCATCAAGAGATATGCAGCATTTGTTTATTCAACAGAAAGTTAAGCAAGATGAAATGTCCGGGATGAAGCTTTATATGGTTGCTTGCTTTGAAAAAAATTTCAAGAAACTTAATATTGATCCTGATGATACTGATGAACCAATTGGGTTTAATGTTGTATGATTTTTTGTTCATAAGTATTTCTTCTATTACTTTTCTTGTTGCTGCTAATGTTTGTTATTTAATTTATTTGCTTTTCAAGGTTCCTGATGATGATTGTAATCGATATCAAAATGTTCATGATGATATGGATGAAAAGGAGTTTTCCTTCTCAATTCAATAGTATGCTTTCATTTTATGAAACCATTTATTTTTTCATGTGTTATCTCTTTATTCAATAATTTATTTGGTGGTTAGGACATGATGCAGATGGACAAGGAATAAATCTTGACCAGGGATCCAAGTCTGATGGATTGCAAACAGAAACTTCACCTGGTATCCTTACAATATACTCCAAATATACTATGTCATGCATCCATTAATTTAGTGTAATTACTGGTTTTTTTATTTATTTACTACAGTTTTCAAACAAAATGACAATCAAGATATGTTTGTGGAATTAGAGAATGATATCCGCAATGAATTGAGATTTGATGACATTGAATTCATAAATCCCAATGTGGCTGCTGCAAAGACCGTGTATGTTGACGCTACGGATAAAATTGTTGGTATGTTGGTTGATAAATGTGTTGTCATACTACAGCTAATGATTCTACTAGTCGCACTTATAAATGTACTTTAAATATGTTGTTCAGGTCACAGCCATGAAGGGTCTCCACAGAATCCAGACCTAGTGTCTAAAACAGTTGGGTCGTCATTGGGTATATCTAAAGGTATTCATCAAATATATTTCCATATTTATGCAATATTCCTATCAACTGTTTTGTGATAGAATTGTGCCCATCTTACTGATACACAGGTGGCCATGAAGCAGGAAAGGCTGATATGCTGATTGATGATGGATATGATATACGAGATGCTTTTTGATTGGGTGATATTGAGTTCACCAATCCAAATGTGGTCCCTCAGACTGGTGCTCCATTAGATGCCAGTGTAGTTGGAGGTATTACTACAGGTGTCAATTCTATGCCTTTTGAAGCTAATGTAATCATTCCTAGGATTTCAGTTGATGTCGGGGAAAATTTAATGAGCAGAAAGGTAATGCAGTTATACTAAATAATTTAAAATTTCAGTTATAATTTAATGCAGACTTGTTGTGTCCTAAATTTTTTGTTTTTAAGTTCAACCCACTGATAGCCAACAAGAGAATGAAGGTCAGGCTGTTCAAACAGATGCCCCGCCTTCCGATAATAATAAAGGTATTCACAAGTATTTCCAAAATATTCTTGGAATATGCATGAGTTTAGATGAAGAAGTATAGACAATCAGAGGCGTCGTAGTAATACTAACTGCATTTCTATTTTTGGCACTTTATTTTTAAATAGTTCCCACCATTGTAAGCCCTGAAGAGACTGAGGATCAGGCCCCTAAAACAGATGTCGCGCCTTCTGAAAAATCAAAAGGTATTCATTGGTATATGCAAAGTATACCTGAAATATGCATAAAGTTAATTGAGGCTCATAGTCATTCAGAGTGGTTGCAATAATACTAAATGCTGGCCATTTTATTTATACTTTTTTCTATTAGTTCCCACCACTGTTAGCATTCAAGACACTGAGGATCAGACTGCTAAAACAGATGATAGATCGTGTACGGATGGGGTACTAACTCAGTTGAATGAATCCCAATGGCATGAACTTACTGCTAAGGCTCGAGAAGAGATTTCAAGTCGTGTACCAACTGTGGAACCGGTCCAACCAAATATAGATGCTCAAAATATGGATCACGCTGATTTTAGTGGACCTGGTAGTACAGTGGGTGGTGTGGAGTTACCTCCCAATGCACCAGATGTGACCCCTCAGGTTTTAGTTCGTACAAGAAAGCCGGAAAAATTTAATAGATCACCTTTTGTCAATGATTTTGGTTCTGGTGAAACAAGTTCACCTGTTGTGAATGATTCTGAATCGGACACAACAAACTCCCAACTCGCAAAGAGACAGACCTTCCAGCTGATTCATCCGCTGTTTGAGGAGATACGAATCGAGCTGATACCAAAATTATAAATGAATGGTGTTCTTGGATTGATTATAAAGCAATTGCCAAAAGCAAGTAAGACTATATCATTTTTCTTGACAAATGGTTTATTTTTAATTCGGTTTTTATCATTTCTTTGAGCTGCCTGTTTTTGGTTTGTAGGGTAGGTAATCTATATCCAGCTTGTGAGAATAATCTTTTTCCAAGATTTAATTTTGGGGTACATGTGGTCGACAAGAAAGAGTGGTTCCATATACTCAATTATGGTTCGAAAACAATACGCACCACGGTATATCCCTTTTATTACTCTTTGCATTTTTGTTATATCCTTGAATATTTGCTTGGTATTTACCGGATATTCATCCTGTATAAAGATAATTATATTGTGCATATCACCTAAATATTTTATTGGTATGTCTGTGATATGCAACTGATGTTTTAGAGGCATTTATGTATTTATATACTGTAAATATGCATCTGTTATGCAACTGATATATCAAAATCTTGATTCCACATTAGATATATAACCCATCACCCTTTTTCAATATAGAAATGTAGATTACATTGTTTTATGAGCCATTTCAGCTGTACTAGTCTACTAACTATGTGCGTTATTTCTATAGCATATGGATGTTTTGTTTTACTATCTCCGTAAGAAGGCTAAATATGATCGTGACATTGCCGTTAGAGTCACCACCACAGATTGTTTGTTTGATGCCACCATCAAGGAGGTGTATAATGAATTCATAAGGACTGGCAAAAAGATGAGTGTTGTCGATTCGGTGACATTGATTAATGAATATATATGTGGCCGTGCTTTGAGATGCAATACACCGTGGGCACTTGTTGATGATATATTGTTTCCTGTAATGGTTGTTCACGATTGGCATTGGATATTGGCTAGATTGTCCTTTAAGGACCGGCATATTTACGTGTATGACTCCAGGCCTCATTTACCTGCATACAATGAAGAAATAATTCAGGCTATGGAGCGATATGCAACAATGCTTCCACTCTTTCTTACTAACACAGATTTTTTTAAAAGAAGACCTGAGTTGTTCTACAAGAGATCTCCTTATGAGGATAAATCTATGGCTGATCTTTTTATGTTGGACTTTAGTATAAATGTCCCATCACTAATGAAAAGGTAACTTGCATTTCAATAATGCTATACTGGACAATGTTTTAAATGTCATCTATAGTTTTCAATTCTACCTTTCTTTTTGTTTCAGTGATTATGGTGTGTATGCGGCTGCATTCGCGGAGTATTATATCCAGTACCAGTGCATGCCTTCTGTTGACGATGATCTTTCTGGTGTGCGAGGAGTTACGCAATGTACTTGTGGCATTATGGGAAGTACAAACACTTGGCCGGGGCAGTTAGTGATGAGGACAATTGAGAAGCTGCTGATATGTCTGTTTTGTTTTATTAAACAGTAGTAATAGTTTTTGGGTGATGGTGTCTGTTTGTTAGTATACATGACTGTTAATATCAGTATACATTTAACTGATATTTAATTTTTGCTGTGTTTTTGGTAGCCATGACAAAGTACTATTTATTAATAGTATGGATTTCATTTTGGTATTACAAGGTTGATGCTATTAAAGTTGGTCATATTTTTCTTAATTTGCCTATTTTTTTTACTTCATTTACAATTTTAGATGTGCATCACAGATGCATTAATCATGAAGCTATATGTTCATCAACTATCTACAATTACTACCTGGATAATATGCAAGTAGTAGAAATCTGTTAAGGTTCATATAAACTATTACATCTGTATAACTATAGTGCAAACAGTCAACCAAAAAACATATTAAATCTGAAAAATTCTTTGATGGATATGTTGCATATCTGTTGCATATTTACAGTATATTAATTTGCATAATATATTTAAATATCTGTTGCATAACAAAGACTTACAAAGGCAATTTTATGTATTATAGATGCATATCAGGTGCATATTATGTTATTGAAGGCCTTTTACTATAATATATTCAAGTAATATGCACGCAATATGTAATGTAACATTAATCAGATCTTATCAAGCCTTAGAAAATATGATTCATGAAACTGAAAATTTTATTACTTAAATTTTAACTTTGTTTTTTGCCATGTCGTTTCATGTTTTATTCTTCAACACAATGTCCATAGTGAAATAAAGACATATCGGCATAATTAAGAAGTGCAATATCATTCTAAAAAAAGAGGTTTAATTTAATAAAAAATAAAATGTAATTAAAAATAGAAATAACATAAATTCATGGAAGAGATTAGTCACTAAACAAATATTAATTTAAAATCTCATTGGCGCATTTTTGCAGGTCTTGCGGTTGTGCCCTTGGTGTCCACAACGGCAACATGTTATTCGAGCCCTCTTAAGTGGCCTCTCCCAAGAAGACTGTATTCTTGATGTTTTTGGTCTGCCTGGTTGTTTCTTGCCATGTGGTTGCAGAACTATTTCTTTTGATATCTCATCCGGCACCTTCCAGGCATTCTCACCTTGAATAGGAAATACTGGTACGTCATATGTCTTTACTGCTGATTCCTTTTTATAGTATTCAGCACAATATTCAGCTGGTTTAATGTGCATATAATCCAACGCTGCGATGGTATGTTGACAAGTTAATTCATCTAGCTGAAACCTTCCACACATGCACGTTATTTGTTGAAGATCAACTATGTGCTTCATTGCGCCATTGGTAACAGCGTACAACAATCCAGTAGAAGGAATAACCTGCATATATTTTACAATAAAGGTCTGTACTTGTTGCATATTTGCAATTTAAAATAAATAATTAATTATATGCAGCCAGTATCTACAATATGCAGGCAGTATGTAACAAGTATGCACGTAAAATAACTGAATATATATAAAACTTACGGTCCATTTTTGTGAAACAACAATGTTGTCATTTAGGATTTCTTGAAATTTCTCCCCCAATGGTGTGAACGTCTCCATACCAAATTTCCTATTCTTTGCAGTCCACATTTGGAACATATCAGTCATATACTCAAGCAGTGCCAAAATTGGGAGTCTCCTAGCTTGCTTATTTGCTGCATTAACTGATTCGGCAATGTTTGATGTCATAAAAAATGTATGTTTTGTCATTGCGTGAGCTATTGACCACCTGTGATAACCAATTTTGAATAAGTGATCCTTCACTCTACTATCAATATACACAATTTCTTTCATCGCAGTATCAAAGTCTTCAATTGTGTACGCCATTGCCGCACTGAAATAAACATCTTTCAGCTTTTTCTGACTCTTCTTGAATTTGAGCTTAATGTTTGTCCACAAATGAAAGACGCATACACAATGAGGAATTTCTGGATACACCTTTCTTGCTGCCCGAGCAATGCTTTCGTGCCTGTCCGAAACTACACACATACCATCCCGTATTCCATAGGCTTCTCTAAAACATTTTGGTACCCTTCTTCAATTTGATACTTGATATCCAACGAATATTTAGATGTGTCAACCCCTAGTTGTTTCACAATTACACCCAAAAAGTCCACGTAACAACAGTCTTCCTTGAGAAGAATACCATCAGCCTTATAATTGATGAATTTGAAATCATCAACCCATTCACCACCATATTGAAGCAAAACCTTAATTGGAGACATACATGTTAAGAAGTTTAAGTAGAAATATTCAATAATATCTGAATAATATGCAACGTTCTTCTGTTGAAGATTAACTTCAGACGTTTATGGAGAGTACTGCTTTAACCGTATACGCGTTCCTACTTATATGGTATGATGGGATACGCCTGTTTTAGGTTCCTACTTATATGGGATTATGGTCTATATAATAGGGAAAAATGAGAATTACTATTAATTATAGAATTCCTATTTACACGCATAAACAGTTAGAGATTAAGCGATACACACGTTGAGTTTAGGTAAAATATCTCTCTAGCCATATTTTTTAGGCGTGATTTTTGTCTAGACTTTGTTAATCAGATCTAGTGTCTATTTTAATGTAGGGCTAGGCTTGTTTTTGTCTAGATATGTTTATTTCTCTAAAAAATAAGCATGAGTTAAAACTGGCATTGGAGCCCATGTGTTACAAGTTGACATGGGTTGAAAGTGGCACAAACATGAGTTTAAAAAAAAAGTTTATTTTTGAAGATGTAGCAGCAGAATTTTTGAAGCTATGGTTGAAAATTTTCTCCACATGTATCATCACTTACTTCTTTTTTTTTTTTTTTACTGATCTTCATCATCGACATATTGATTGTGGCTAGAACTGACCCGCCTTGAACCTGTCTTCAATCTGTTAACCTGGCTCATCGAACCATTGGCTGAACTTGGCTCTGATACCACTTGTTGGGATCGAAACAACATGGTGCATGCGGAAGCTAACATATCAAACATTGGATGACAATAAATCAAATATCAAAAGGGTTTAAAACTATTTATTGATTTGGTCATAAAGTGACCTACATAGGGAGGAGATTAAAAACTACTAATAAAAATACTAAAATAAAAAGTCTCCCCTAAACATGATTTTCTTTAATGACTACATTGTGGAGTTTTTGGTTGTGTTATTGTGAGAAAAGATACTCTATTTATAGTTGTCTATTACTTCTCCTCTAAGTAAAGAATAATGAAGGAGATATGTTTCAATTAGAATTCTCTTTCTTCAAGAAAACAGTCCTAAAAGGTATCAAATTCAGGGCAAAACCCTAACAGCATCGCCATCAACAAGTCGAAGATGGTGTTGAGTGTCCAGCATGGTATGAGATTGGAGACAACCGTAAACTATGGAGTACGAGCAATGAAAGCACCAACGTAACAGTTATTACCAACCCAAGCAAAACCAGTTAGACCCGTGCAACGCGAATTGTAAATTTTTCCACTAATAAACCGAACAAATAAAAACTCTAATTAAGGAACTAGACTACTAGCAACAGAACTACACTAGAAGAGAAAAGGAACTAGACTAATAGCAACATAATTACACGAATTGCCAACTTAATTTTACCAATCCTCTACTGCTATTTACCTATCAACAAGTTGATGCCTCAGATGCTCCTAACTCGGGTTACATATTAATTTGCTGTCCTCCATTGAGGTTTCATGGCCATTTTCATTCATTATAGTCTCTATTTTTATGAATAAACCATTGATATATAGAAGAGTGAAGAGTCTGAATTCTAAAACATAACATACCAGCGGATTGAGATTACAAATACAAGATTGTACATGGAAGAGATTATTTAATTACAGATCCATTTTATAAGGCAATGATGGACTAGACTAGTCACTTTATTCTCCAACTTAGTAACATGTAGAAGAGGTTATCTTGGATATCAAAGTCACACTGCCAAGGGCAGAATGTCGGGATCTTGTTCAACCTCCATCATGACTTCTTCCTTCAAGCTCACCCAGGCTTCTATTCCATCACCATTTTTTGTGTCAATCAGACTTATTCCCTCAAAAGCTATACCTTTACTGCTTACCCAAATTGGTTTTCCCCAACCAAAATCAGCCTCATACCAAGGAAATCTGCACCAACTTGTAAGCGCGCAAACATGAGTTTCGTTGCTGACATTCTTGTCAACTCTCTCTTTGTAAATGTTGATGATCAAATCAGAGATTTCATCAACACTTAACTTTGCAATGTTCATAGTTGTCCCTCTTATTGCATTAGTAATGAGCTTTACAAAGTCATGCAATTCTGTTCCATTCTTGTTTGCCTGAAAAAGAGCCATCCCACACATCCAGAAGTTGCCCAAAGATTGTTGTGGTATTGGTAAAACTGTTCTCTCCCTCAAGTTCATTGTTGGGTACAACACGTAGGTTTTTAAGTGGCCATTTTTGGTGAGAGAAACGCCAACTAGAGCCTTCCATAGAAGAGCTGTTACTGTGACCACTCGTGTTAGTTCAATGGTAGGATCCTTTGAAATGATTCTCTCTCTCAGATTTGCAATCGCCTTGGCATCAAACACGAACCTTCTCGTGACAATCTTGTTAGAGTTGCTCATGCTCGTTGGTGGATGCTGAGGTCCTGATAATATTCTAGTTGGAAAGAACGAAGACAAATTACCAAAGCTACTTGAGCAAGACATTTCTTCCTCCCATGTTCTACTAATCCGAGCCCAATGATTAATGAACTTTTCCAATGTAAAACCATCTGCTACCAGGTGTGAACTTTGTATTCCAATTACTAGTCCGCCACATGAAAACATATTCACTTGGATCGCCAACATTGGACTTGTTGCCAGCAGTGCTGATGGTGGAACATCCCACGCGAAGAACTTATTTAAAAGCTCAATCTCGGGTCCTTCATTCAGAAATTTGGCAAGATCTTTCTCGACTTTAGCTTCTACGAACTCGACCCCTTGATCATTGCAAGTGATCAAGAGTTCATCGTTCGAGAACCTGCCTGCTAATGGGTAGAAGTTGGTTAAGGACTTGGATAATGATTTTTCCAAGAGATTGAACTTTTCAGTGCTTTTGGCTTCATTTTTCTCACCATTGGATGAGTAGTAGAAAAGTATGTGGACATAGAATGGTGGACTCAGTTGATCGAACAATGACAACTTGAGCTTCTGAAGATGAAGTGGGGTTGGTTTAGATGGTGTTATTATCTTCTTTGCAAGAACTTGAACCTCCATATTTGTTAGAGGATTCAGCTTATAATAACTGTCACAAGGATACTATTCTCCAGCAAGTACAAGCCCTCCTAAAACTGAAGTTCAATTCCTCATATAAATTAATGATGATAGAGTTTATGTTCGATGCATTGGCTATACAATAAAATAATCTACACCATCAATGTCTATAACTTAAACTCTTAGAGGTCGTTCGGTTCAACAAAAGATTATTCCGGGATTAATAATGATGGGATTATAATACCGGGATTAATAATGACGGGATTATTTAGTGGATATACTTTTATGGGTAAATGTTTGGTTCATTGGAATAATAATGGGATATAAAGTGGGATAAACATTTATTTTCATATTTAACCTTGACTTTCTTAAAAACCATTGGAAGAAGAGCTTAGAAGAAGGACAAATGTGTCTTTTGGTACTTAATCCCGGGATTAGTAATCCCGGAATTAGCAATCCCACATGAGGTATGGGATAGAAATAATACCACAATTGTGGTATAAGCAATCCTGGGATTAATAATTCCAGTTTTAAAATTCCTACCAAACATGGGATAACTTAATCCTACATTTTATCCCTGAATTGTTAATGCTAATCCCATGTACCGAACGACCTTAGGGGCGTTTGATATGCTTTATAAGGGTGTTTAATCCATTGACCTTTGATGTTGGGCATGACAATCTTGACCAAGACTTTCAAGAATATGTTCGACTAATTTTGTGAGGTTAATATTCTTTTGGATATATCATGTACAGTATATCTAATTAAGTGAACCACACAACTGTTTATTTGACTTTATGATCTTGTTATTATCATAATTGGGCCAACTATTAAATACTTCAGCACCAGGGCAGTTGGGGACCTTGATCTTAACAGATTAAATACTATCAAGTAAATAGATAATCTTTTGCTTAAAAGAATTTATCCAACTCTAATAATCAAAAGCATACCATTACTGGCCATAAGAACATAAAACAATGAAATGTCATCTAAGAAATGGGAAGCTACCATGCAATATAATTAGAGTTTAATTCCTCATCAAAAATTAGAGTTGTGACAGAATATCGTGACATTTCTTGATTTTTGGCCTTGTTTAGTGAGTAAGTTATGATCGAGCTTATGTGCAAGGTCAAGCTCATTAAAAGGTCTCGACGTCTTTAAATGATTTAGTATCACATATTTAAATATTTATTCCTTGAACTTTTCTTTTATTAATTTCCTTGAACTTAAAAATATGTTAACTTACCACCATACGATTTTAACAATATGAAACATAAATAATGATATTATTTGTGATGCAAACAATTTGAATTGACTGATTAAAAACAAATTATACTAACACACAGTAATAATTATTTAATGAGATTCATTCAATGTTTAAATTTATCAATAAACTCTTTTAGTATTTTTTTATTTGCTATATTTATCTGTAATCGAAAATCGAAATTGCCATCTTTAATAGTAAAATGTGATTTAATTATTTTATTTTTCTGTCTGGTTTTATCAGTTAAGATTTCAGTTACATGCATGGTCGTATCCACACTATGTTTTTTTCTTATAATAATTCAAATGAGCCTTATTTTGGTTGGATTTGAATTGTGGAATCATGAGATTGAAAAGCTAAAATTGAGATTTTAGACATTGCTTTGAAACGGTAAATGGACTTTAATCATGAAATCATTCATATACTTAGACTCGTGGATGAATGTGTAATCGGATTTTGAATTTTATTTTGAAATGCGAGAAAATTGGTTAGAGGTTGACTTTTGACATTGACTTTAATTGGGAGTTGATGTCCAACTAGGCTAATTGAATGGGTTAGCATACTCCCTCCGGTCCATTTTAGTGTAAGATTTGACTTTGCACACCATTTAAGAAATCATAAATAAGTATAATATTTTTACTAATTCACCCTTTTATCTACTTTATAAATATATTTCCATTGATAACATACTATATTTTTCAAGAACAATTAATATTAAAGGTATTATGGGGAAGAAATGGTAAATTTTATCTTGATATTCTAAATTCACAAACATCTTGGACCATCTATAAATGAAAATCTTACAATAAAATTGGACCGGAGGGAGTAGAATCTGTGTAGTTTGAGGTAATGGAGCCTGTTTGGGAGAATTTGGCCACGTTCAGGTCATATTAGTTGCCGCTTTTGAGGTAAGTGATACTTGAAGTTCTTGATTGCCTACTTTCCCAAAAGTTAATTAGGAACTTGGACAAATGCTTTAACTTTTTTTCAAATGTCTAGTATGTTGTAGGGGCAAGCATGTATTAGGACATGTATATTGTGTTGGTCAAATCCTATGTTTTCTATATATTTGCCCTGTGAATCTATATTGTAAGCTTTTATAGCCTTGATACGATATTGCTGGGACATTACAGCGTGATATTGATCTGATTTGATAAAACGAGCATGATAGATTAGTTTGTATGTATAAGATGCACCATATGCAAGTTATCGAAGTGATTAGGAAAACATTGTATGCAATTTCTAATAATGTTGAGATACACTATAGTTGTTGCACACTTATGACTGATAAGATGAGGTGGTGCTAGCATCATGGTTTGACATGAGATGTTTATTCACTACTAAAAAACACGTTGTTAGCTAGGGAGATTAGCGAGGAAAATCCCTCGCTAAACGTGCCATGGTGAGGGACTTCTCTTACGGTTCCTCGCCAAAAGACGTCTCGTAGAGCACACTGGGGAGGGAATTTTCTTGCAACTAGCGAGGCACTTTTATATATGTTTTGTTTTATTTATACATGTTTTTTTGATTGAGATATGTGATTATTACATCCATGACGTTCATCATATTTAAGACTTGCTCTGAGGGTATGATGGAGTGTCTTGTTGATGATTTTACTAGGCGGTCTGCTCACTGTCTTTGCAGATCCTTCATCTAATGGCACTGTATGGACGCACTTAATCCTTCTCATGGCCATTTTCGCTTTTAGTTAAGGTGAGCCAATCACATTTGTTCGTGGTAGTATAGAGTTATCTTTGCCAAATTCAAGAGAGCAATGTGATTTGTGGAGGTAAACTTTCTTTGACTCTTTCATTGAACTTAGAGGGGTTTATATACAAGTAGAAGAATAATAACCTAACTCAACCTATTAGAAAAGCTATTGGGCCAAGTTCATACAATATTACACACCTAGCCTTACATAATTTACACCAAATAACCCTCATTATCCTCCCCTCCCCCTCCCCCTCAAGTTGGAGCATGAGGATTCCAAATACCCAACTTGCTCAAAAAATAATCAAGCTATGCTCGGACTAGCGCTTTTGTAAAGATATCAGCTCGTTGGCACATGTCCGGTGTATCAAAAGACATCCAGCCTAATCAGAATCACACCAACCATGCAAATGGAGATCACAGTTCGAATTCATTGCAATACCCTGTCCCGGACACCTTTTCAAATAACAGACAACCCGGAGAGCTGCATCCCAGTGCTCGACCCATGGTTGCTGTATAAACTGAGACAACACATGAACACTATACGATAAATTCGGACGCGTAAAGCATAAATAAATCGAACGGCTAACCAGGCGGCGATAGCGTTCGGGGTCATCAATATATGGGCCACTTGCCAAAGCCAAATAATGATTCTGCTCCATAGGAGTACAAACCGACTTAGCTCCCAATAATCCAACGTCTGTGTCAACGCTCAACACATACCTCGGCTTGAGGTATGAACGGTCATCACAATATATACAATTTACCCAACTAGGAGTCGGGATCGAATCCACAAGGAACAAAGTGATGCGATCAAAGTAGTGGAGAAACTAAACCTATTTGACTAAGCCAAAGTAGGATAACAAGGTGATAGAATGATATTAACAACTATAAATTACACTAGGAAAGCAAGTAAAAGTGTGATCAATGGTCTTCTCACAACCAAGGAAGACAAGTTTTGAGCCTAGGATGCAATTATAGCACGAGGGATATATATTATGGCCGAGTCGTTTTAATGTAATCCCTAGAATCCTTCTGGCCTAGAAGGGATTTGCCTCAACGGAGCTCGTCAAAAGACATGGTTGATCTTATAAAGCACTACCCATTACCCGAGGAAAGAAGAATGAAATAGTCTATCAACCTAAATCCTCGCTAGCTTCACTATTCTACGCTAACTAATCCATCCCGAGTCTTTAATTAGCAAAGTAGACATGTAACTTTAGTGTCATGAGCACAAAAGTCAAGCAATCACAACAATAGAAGCTAGATAATCAAAATCCATAAATATAAAATCCTAGTCATGCTTCATTCATATATTCATGTCCAAAATCATACCAATTAATAATACAAATAGTCATGAAATATATTCACAAAATCAAGTCTTGAACAATATCAACAACACCAAATAAAATGCAATACAAAGCAAGGAAATAAAGAAATGAGTACAAAGGGTCAAGAAATTCTCAATGGGTTGCTCCAAATCTTCACTCTCTAGGTGTTTGGTTGATGGATCTTGGCTCCCAAGATTTGAGAATTGGCCAAAAGTCCTAAATCGTTCTAGGGCCTATTTATGTGTTCCCACTTCAGTTGGTATGAAATTTCAAAATTGTCCACTTCAGTCCAGACAAGCTCTTGCGCGATCACGTGAAAATGGACGCTATCCCACTGGATCTCATTTATGATCTACGCGATTGCGTAGTTGAGAGCTCTATCGCGGTGAATGAACTTATGAAGCATCGAGTGTTGACACCCAATTTTGTCCCGGAAGTTTTTCAAATTAAAGGTTTAATTATTCTAAAATTAAAATTATTTTTTAAAATTAAAGGCAATTGCTTAATTTCAAATAAAGTGGCTAAAATCGTAATGCGCAACCTTAATCTCAGTTGACCCTCGCAATTCCTCTGCTTATCTATTAGTAAAATTTAAAATTAGGACTAAATTTGCTCTAAATCCCGAAATCAGCCTATTTTTGTAAGCACATATATACAATACAACACCTCAATGCCCATTTCAGTTCAAACCTTACCCGATCCCCTTTCTTCAGAGCCCCAAAACCCGTTAACCCAAATTGAACCCGCAACCCCTTTGATTTTCAGTCCAAAACGCGTGTGAATCCAGCAATCAACTTGTTTTTCTTGTCTTCTTCTTCCGTACGATGCCTCGCTGGACACATCCCACGCGATCGTTCTTGTACGAGTTCATCCGAGCCCTTGGCTTGATCCTAACGGGAATTTTCTTGTTTAGATGAGGATTAAAATTGTACTACCTTGAGGGGTGAGACAATTTTAACCCTTGTCTAACAAGGAATTACGATGGAGGCCTGAATTCAAATTTTTGGAGCCTAATTCCGAACCCTAGTACGCAGGTATATATGGTTCATTTTACTCATTTTCTGAAAAAAAAAAAAAAGGGAGTTCCAATTTTAGAGGCAGAAAATATAGGGAGAGATAGGCAAAAAAGACGGCAGAACATACACCATATTTTAGTTTTAAGTTTTCTTCAAATACATATAGTGTTACTATTTTTCTGGTGGTTCCTGGCATTTGTGTCGAGTCGTCGCTTCACTATTCGAGTCGTCGCTTCACTATTCGAGTCGTCGAGCTTGTTCGAGTTGTCGACCTTATTTGAGTCGTGTTTTCTTCGGATCCTACGCCTCATTCACAGCCCTCAAAAAGGTCAGATTTTGAACCCTTTTGTATCTTTCACACACTGGCCATTATATATTGTTCTTGCGATGAATATGTTACAACTTAGTGTGTACTCGCTGTTTTGATGTTAAAGTAGTTAAAAGCTCGCATCTTTAGTTTAAATAAAACTGAATCATTCTCTGGTTGAATGTATAAAATTTTGTTCTTTTACTGACTGAATGGAATGTTAGTGTGAATCTCCTATGAAAATTTCTATCTTGATATTAGTTCCTTATTAGTTGATTGGTATTGATAAGAAGCGAGGCATGCTGTTTTATGATGTTGATTGTATGCAAGGTGTTGTTCAGGCTATGATGTTTCGTAGTTGTTTCTGGATGGTTTGGATATATGTCAGGTAGCAGGGTGTCATGATGATCATAGAGTGTTCAGGTCCTGTTCGGTTGGGCATGTAATGAGAGATTGGTTCTGGGCTGTAGTTTGTGTAGTTCAGGAGGTTGCTTAGTCAAAAGAGTGTGCAGGTGGTCTCTGGTGAGCTGAGCGAGTATGTAATATGTCTTAAAGTTTGTCTGGAAGGTCTGCAGTTAGTCAATGCTGGAGTATGATTCTCGTGCAGCAGGGTAGTGCTTATGTCTAAGCTTCTCCGTTTAGGTAAGGCTCCGCAATTGAAAATGAGGTTGTTTGTGAATAGGAGAGGTTCAATGTGTGCCTGTGTGCGCAGAGCCAATTTAGGGAAAAAGAGTTTAGGTTCAGTGGAGGTAGCTGTTTCAGGGAATCTGTTTTGGTTTTCTTGCTCGAAAAGTTGTAGTAATCCTAGTGGATTAAGAGGAGATTATGCCAGGAGTTAACTCCCTTAGGCCTTATGGTATCGGCTGCTATCCTCTCAAATTATCTTCAGCTTTGAACCTTTTGCCGTTTATTATATCATGTCATATCAATGAGGTACCTAATTATGAATAGACTAGGATCTGTTGCATTACTTTATCCCTATCTGTCATGGAGTATATGACTATACTTGTCTATGTTATTTGAGAATATTGTAGACATTTTGCTGCCTAAGTTTAGCTAGATTGGAATGATATGCTTTAGTGAGGCTCTAACATTTTAAAGACTTGTCTGTAAAGTGTCCATTTTAATTACTCGTGTGACAGTTGGTCCGATGGCTAAAAGATCCAGTACGTTGTATCTATGGTTGCAGCGATTGCCCTTCAAACCTTCCTCACTTTGTTCAGTTTTCATATGAGCTTTCTCAGTTTTTCCTTGATATATCGCAGTAGAAATTTGTCTAAAAGATCTGAACTTGGTTCTTGTCATGGTTAAATAAACTGATGTCTCTTTCTTGGCCCCCCTAAAAACTGTCATTTCTTCTTATGAATCTGTGTGAGCATTGAGGTATTGTCGGGTATAATGCGTCTTTGAAAGTTGACAATAAAATGTACTTTTTCTGGTATGACATGTCTCAGTTTACATATTGATGCCAAGTATTCATAAAATGATAACTTAGTGTTAAAAGAGCTCTTTATTTCCCTTTTGTTAATGCCAAGAAATTAAAGCCTGACTCAAATCTTCTGGTCCTAGAAGTTTTAAGTGAATATCAGCTAAGTTGGAGTTTAGAAATAATACTTAATTAGATTTTATAAAGAGGAGGTTGTAGTAAAGTTTCCATCTGCTTGAATCTGAATATGACTAAGTCCTTGCACGAGGGTACGTGGGTACGTGTATCAAAGCATGATTTGTATCTTTGCATAATCTGAGCAGCTGTTTGTATTTGGAAGCAATTATATAATCTTGAACTTGAGGTTTGAAGTCCATTCATCTAATAAAAATAGCAATTTCTTGCCTTTAAAGTAGTATGTTAGTTGCAGGACCTAAGCCTTCTTCTAGGAAAGATAGATTATCTTTTGGAATGGCATATAAATAAGAACTTTAAATCAGTTCTAAGAAGCACTCTTGGTTTGACTTCAGAGATGAATTTGAGTTTATTTAGAAAGCTTGTTATTATTTCTTGTCGATTGAAAACCTGTTAAGTTGCCTTTCTGATTTATTGTCTGCACTTTTGATACTTAATTTGCTTTATTTTTTTTTGTATTAATCTTTGTCTCTTTTATTTTCTTTGATATGAATTTGGGGACGAGTTGGTTAAAAACTCGACATTGGGATTGCTAATTTGCATTGGAGCCGTTTGGGGTCAAGCTCGGGTCACTTTTGCTCAAATCGCAAAGTCCAAGGCTCAATGATTGAGTTTGTGCTTCCGGGTTCTACCTTCTAAACTCCATCCTTCCCCGCTCCCTTAGAAAATGCATGTTGTATAGGACTTCCCCATAGACCGGATCGAGAGCCTTATAGGATAGAAATGATATTTGCATTGTGAATAATTATTGTAAATCACTTAAATTATTTTTATATGAACGCTTTGTATCATTTCTTTGCGAATCGCCAATTAATTTATGGATGTTTAGAATTATTTGTCAATTAATGAGTGCAAATAAAATTCGATTAAAATCGTACCCTCGTCATAATTCGCATTTGAATTGCTTCTTTATTTATTATATTAAATATTCAATTGTTTATTTATCTAATCTAATTTATTTATTTAGTTAATCAATTAAATTTTAATCCATTATTTATTTATTTACTTAATCTAATTTATTTAATTTCAATTAATCATTTATTTATTTAATCAATTGAATATTTATATATTTATTTAATTAATCAATTATTATTCATTTCCTCCTTTACTTAATTAAAATTTATGAGTATTCATTTATTTAATTAAGTTATTTATTTACCTATTTAGCTATTTATTCAATCAATTAATTAATCCCTTTATTATCATCCAATTATTTATCTAATGTATTTTATGTAATTATCTAACTTCGTTTAACCTTTACTTATTTTATTAATTAATTAATTGATTATTATTTCATCATTTATTTAATTAATCTTAAATTGGATCATTTATTTATCTAAATATCGGCATAATTAAAATCTTATCTTATTTATATTATATTATTCATTATCTATTTTATTTTTATTTAAAATTTATTCTAAATTGATTATCGTTAAGTAAAATTCGTGAAAATCGCCGGATTAACCGCTTTTAGCGGATTTTCGAAAGTGCTCCCATAATAAGGACCTTCTTTCAAATTTAATAGAACCACTTACCTAAGAATCTCTGATTTTAATTTAATTTTATTTAATAAAAAATAAATTGCACTCATTAGTTAACAATTGGTTCCTAATAATCCTTAAATTAGGTGGCGACTCCAAAGAAACCCTTTGGAATCCCATTTTGTTGAAATATATCCGAAACCTATCTTTTCTCAAAGAAAGGATAATTTTTGGGGTTCAACAGCGTGGCGACTCCGCTGGGGATACGCAAATGGTTCTAACCAAAAGATTTTCACGAATCTGCTTTCTTTATATGTGTGTTGATTGTATGTATGCGTAGCTTAACTCTTTATTTGTTTGCATGCGTAGAATTAATTGTTGGAAATGAATGTATTGAAGCATGTTTTATTTGTGCATAGTCTGCATTCCGTTCATATTTCCTCCCTCATGGAGCCTGTCAATTCTCTTTCACCTCCTCGATTTCATCACGGGGTACCCGCTTGACGGGTAGTTATGCAGGAAGGGCATTGCCCTTCCTAGGTCTCTGAATTTCTTTCGTGTCACCAAAGTTAGTTGGGGTATGGTTTGCCTGGTTTTGTCATGGCCGGTTTTACTGGTTTATGGGGCCAGGTTTATCCCGCATAGATCTGGATCAGCCTCAACCGTTAGCCCACTCTTAGAAGGAGATTAGGTCATGCATGCATATACACTTTAGTTTGGACCCGGTCCTTGATACCGTTTCCAGGAATTAAGAAACCGCCCTTTTGTCAACGGGTTCTTGAACCCAACGACAATGCATATTATGTGCTGTGTGATAACGAATCCTCAGTCCTAACCATGTTTTGAGCGAAATCAGATTTAGAATTTTGTCTCCTATGTTGTCTTTTAGGTCAGAAAATGGAAGAATTTAGCAGAATTGAGATCATAATGCAGATTTTTGTGAACAAGGTAGAATTGTAGTCGGGGTGAAAGTTAGGCGGATTTGGTTGGATTGTGTTTTGGAGATGGCCTGGTGTAGTGAGATCTAAGAGGCGAAGCCCCTGATGTCTTTAAAAGGATCAGTGGGGTCCCTCTCGTGAATGGCTTTGCGTGTGTGCAGGCCTATGTTGATTATCCGGCTGCAACTTTATAAAAATTGAAGTATGCTTGTCGCATACTAGGAGAGCGAAGCCCCTGTGTCTTTGAATGACCAGTGGGGTCCCTCCTTGAAGACCAGTGCGGTCTTGGCTACCTAGGAAACTGAGAGGTTTGTTCAAAACCGAGGACCAGTGAGGAGCCCTATGAACAAGGTCTGTGAGCCTTGCAAAACCTAGGAAGCTGAGAGGCTTGACTAAAGCCGAGGACCAGTGAGGTTTTATTTTTTGAAAGGCCAATTGGCGTCTTTCATGATTTGCAGTCTGGTATTGTGAAGGCAATTGGAAATCTCATCCCTGGATGTTGTGAAATAATTGGAAGTTGTGCTTGGTGGAGCGTTGATGTTTGCGAAAGGTATAGAGGTTTGTTTCAGGTTTTAGGCATTTGGGTTCAGAAATTTGGTGCAGATGTTGTGGAGAGCATGAGTAGTGTTAGAATTTCGAGTTGACACTAGCTTTTTGGAAGTTAGTTGGGATAATGGAATTGCAATGTTGAGGCGGAGAGCCGATTGTTATCAATTATTGTTACTATTTATCACTTACTCTAAATCTGAATTGCTCAAAACTGGCATGAACTATTTTTCGTTACCACTTGTTTGCGCGTCTTAGGCCCACCTCTAGCACAAAGAGGCACCTTACAGGTTAGGAAGCGTTCGCATTTTTTTTACGCCCAATTACTTGTGGTTGCCACATGTCAAATTATCTGTCCAATATGCGATTACTTGCTAAATACGTGCTGCTTGCTTGAAATTTGTTGACACTGATTGTGCTGTGATTGAATTTGTTCGGTGGTATGGTAAGATTAACGTTATGTTATTTCAACCTATCTTTTGTAAAAGTTAACCGCTTTATGAACACATTTATCTATCATCAGAATTCATGCATACCATTATTTTAAAACGCCTTTTAAATGTTATTTTAACCCCAGCCTTCTCATTTTGCAAAATTATTTATCGTCATATTTTAAAGTATTTGCAAGTGTGTCTTCCTTTTGAAAATAACTTCAGAGTTAAACAAGCATTTTCGCATCTGGTTTGCTTCAACGAAATGAGTGTCTTGCCTAAAATTTTGGGTCTCTTCAGTACGGTCTCGATTTTTTCCATTTTGGAATAAGTTGATCCGTCAGTTTTAGCTTTAACAAATTTTATTAAATTCGGTATGCGTTGCTAAAGGGTTAATTATTTTGAACATCAAGATCAGGACCTATGGCTCGCCAAACTGTTGTGATTGATTTGACCGAAAGTGATGAACTCCACCAAGACAAGGTTAACAAGCTTGAAGCAACCGTAGCAAGTTTGGAGAAGAGACTTGATAGTCTTACTGAATTGGTTGTCGCGCTCATGGATGCTCGCAACCCAGTGCGAAACGTGCCAAGCCCAGGACCAAGCGCTCCTGTTGCTCCTATTTATACTGTTGCACCTCCTACAATGCAAGTAGCTCCAGCATTTAAATGTGATGCTCAACAGTTCCCTAACTTGCATGCATTCCTGTTGGAAAAGGAATTTGGTGGCTCCTCAAAGATGAGCAATGAGAAAAGCAACGGGAAAGGGCTTCCCAATGCTAAAGATAGCAATGGCACAATGATAGATGAGAATGCTCTACTATCACAAGTAAGCTTAGGTGAGGCAGAAGCTGAACATGTGGATGTTTTTGACTCAGCTGATCCACCAATGTATGACGGAAAAGGAAATCCTCGCGATCACTTGAAAGCCTACCTTGGCTGGGTCGTAAGGTATGGACCAAGCAATGAAACCAAGTTGATGATGTTTGCTAGGACACTTAAGGAACCAGCTTTGACATGGTTTGCAATACGAGGTCTTTGGAAATTGGACAATTGGGATAAACTAGCCCGGGACTTTGTCACGCATTATGAATTCTCGAACCCGATTCTGGCAAAGGGCAGTCCATTGAAAAGAAAATCTGCAGAGCTTCAAGTGGAGCCGGTTGCAATAACTGACAAGAGAATGTGTGGCTTAGTTGAGGCGCAATCTAAAGACAAAGGAAAAGCTGTTATGCCAAGCCCTTTGCCACCCATAGCAGAAAAACCTTATAACATCGAGAAAGTGGTTGTTAATCCAGGTTTTCAATCAAGCAGCCACAAAGCATCTGCTGTTGCATTCACACCAATACCAGGATCTTATGCAAACCTGTTTGAAAGGCTTCTGAAGGTCGGTTTGGTATATCTTGCAAAACCAAAGCCGTGTTGGTCACGTAAGCCTGAAAATTTGAGAAAATTTTGTACTTACCATTCAGGGATGGAGGGGCACAATATTGAAGAATGCACTTTATTTAAGAAGAAAGTTGAAAGCTTGATCAAATCTGGCCATGTCAAAATTCTACCCACAAACGGCATTGGCGAACCTTTTGTCTTAATCTTACCATATGCAAAGGAAAATCCCTCGAAGAAGGGCATTTAGGCGTTTATCAAGTTCCAGAAAAGCAGTAGAGTTGCAGAAGTAGAAGTTAGTTTATTCGCATTATTAGGAAGTAATTATTGTAATTTCCTTTTGTTAGCTTGTTGAAAGAAAAGAAAAGAAAGAATATCAAATTATGAATGTTAACTCTATTTTTATGTAAGCAAACTACGGTAACCGGTTTCCCAAGGCGGGAAACGTAGGCAACTCATATCGAGTTTCGGTTACACCAGCATTTGAAAATTCTCTTCTATGTAAGCAGAACTACGCACGGTCTGATTCCCGAGGAGGGATACGTAGGCTCCTCCATCGGGCTCGACCCTTTAGTATTTAAATTTTAATTTTTTCCAAAGATAGAAACTGGGGCAAATTTTGCAAAGCAAGTAGAAGACGTGGGAGATTGCAACCGGGGCAGCTTTTGATAAGTAGTTTGAAGTTTTGAAAGTCATAACTGGGGCAATTTTTGCAAAACAAGTTGAAATGTTGAAGTTATAACTGGGGCAAAATTTTGCAAAGGAAATTGAAGACATTGATGTTGATTTCATAGTTATCAGAAGCAGTTTTTTCTATGAATTGGTACAGATTGTTATGCGACAAACAAGAATTGATAGTCGAGCAAAGCATTGATGTTCAAAATAAGCCGACCATTTTAGCAATTTGTGTCAAAATGGTCTAGCACGCATACTAATTTAGTAAAAACTTTCTTGTTTTCCTCAATTCGCATCTTGAAAAATCAAATTTTGTTGATCATTGAGTTTCAAACTCTTAAATATTTTACTCATGTGTTGAGTCGGGATTTTGGTCCCATCCATTCGGCCTAATGGCCTATTTTACATTTGAAATTTTATGCATGCATTATCATTTTACGTATTAACTTGCTTTTGTTCAATGTGTAGAATTCATTTGTTAAAGGTTGGCTAGCATTGAACACTGAAATGGCTGAGAATCTGCATCAAGGACAAAACAACATGGCAAAGCAGCTTCGGCCAACCAGTTCTGGTATGGGTATCTTGCAAGCGCAGAATGATGATGTTGAAGAACATGTGGTCCAAAGGAATAGGATTGTCAACTTTGTCAATACTAGCAAACCTTTGCCCAATACAAGTTTTACCTTTAATCCACCTTACTCAACAATGCCTCATTACCCAATGCCTATATATACCGTATATCCACAAAACTCACAAGAATATCTTACCAATCCAAATGCTTGGTCAGCTGCAACTTTATGCCAACCACCTTTTAGCACTATGCCTGCTGTCGGGAGTCAATCAAATCAAGTGATAGTGCGCCCACGAGAATTGCCTAGAAAAGAAGTTGAGACAACTGATTTACATAGCATGCAGAGACAAATCCGAAATTTGCACAAGGTCATTAAAGATGAGTTGCGCTCTAGGAACATTCAGAGTTTATGCTATGAAGACTTATGCATTCACCCAGACATTGAGCTTCCACATGGGTATCAGATACCAAAATTCAACACTTTCGATGGAAAGGAGAATCCCTATGCTCATTTGAAAGATTATTGCAGCAGATTGATTGGAATTGGCAAGAATGAAGCTTTGCGGATGAGATTTTTCATTCAAAGTTTATCAGGAATGGCACTTGCATGGTATACCAAACAAGATTTTTCCAAATGGCACACATGGGAGGATATGGCTCATGACTTTGTGGAACAATACAAGTTCAACATAGTAGAAGATCCCGATGTGTTTGATATGCGCAACATTAAGAGGATGTCTCATGAGTCTTTTGAAGAATATGCTATGAGGTGGAGGCTAGAGGCTTCTAAGATGCATCCTCCCTTGTCTGAAAAGAAGTTAATAGCAGCTTTCATTGACATGCAGGAAGGCATATACTATGCCAAAATGGTTGTCAATAATGCAAGCACTTTCTCTGAATTGATTCAACTGGGAAAAATGATAGAAGAAGGCATAGCAACAGAAAAAATCCCTTCTGGTTTATTCGGGTACACCACTCAATCAGAGAAACCCTCAAATTTGCAAGGCTCTCAAAGTCAATTTCAACAATCATATTCCGATGACCCGGTGTCAAAGAAGAGGAAGTCGAATACATTCACTCCTCTAGAAGAGTCTGTGACGAGCATATTTGAAAAGTTGCAAGCCGAAGGACTTTTGCAACCAAGGAAAGGAATAATTCCTAAGTACTTGCCTCCACACTTTGATCCGTCAAAGCATTGTGCTTATCATTCAAATATCCAAGGTCATGATACCGAAGAATGCAGTGGCTTGAGATACAAAATCCAAAGCTTGATTGATAATGGCAAAATAATAGTGCAAGAAGATCCATTAAGTGGTTATTGCGACATTCCTCCCGCAGGCACAATTTTTGTTAAAGGCGAGGCATCAGCCCCAAGATGTTCAAAGAAGAAGCGGTTTGCAAGCTAAGAAGACTGCAAAGACCGTATTTTGCAGCCTGGAATGACATTTTATTGCCCGTCTATCTTATGTTTTAACTACTCTGTTGCAACTTTATTCATCCTGGTTGTAATGAACTACGTTATGTTTTGCTACCTTTATTGGGCTTAGTCCCAAAAATCAATGAAATTTCGTTTATTTCCAAATAACCCAAGCCAAAGCAGTTTCAGATGGTTTCTCTTGTGCAAAAGGGAGAGTTTCAAGAATGACAGATTTTCGCAGCAACAACACATTTGATTGCCATGCAAGAAAAATGCAGATTTGAAGCCAAATTAGGTGTTCAAACAAGCCAACCGTTATTTGATCAAACACTGACAATTGTTCTTTGATTAAACAGGGGCAAATTTTGCATTTACCGCAAAGTTCAGCATCAAGGTGGAAGGAGCAACGCAAAGTGTCGCAACTTCCCAGAAATTTTATAGTACTTACAATTTTTCTTTGAATGCAGAAATCTCAAGCAGCGAAACGAGAAGAACTCGCAACTATTAGTTCCTCGAAGAATATTTGCCTTATCGCATATGCAGAACAACTCTATTTTAGCTTTTGATCGATTATCGCATCACCAGCACAAGTCAGGAGATTTCAGATTTTGCAAGATACAGGGTTTATCCACCCACAAATAGGATATTTTGGGTTCTTCCACCCACAAATAGGATATATCGGGTCCTTCCACCCACAAATAGGATATTTGGGTTCTTCCACCCACAAATAGGATATATCGGGTCCTTCCACCCACAAATAGGATATTTGGGTCCTTCCACCCACAAATAGGATATATCGGGTCCTTCCACCCACAAATAGGATATTTGGGTTCTTCCACCCACAAATAGGATATATCGGGTCCTTCCACCCACAAATAGGATATTTGGGTCCTTCCACCCACAAATAGGATATTCGGGTCCTTCCACCCACAAATAGGATATTTGGGTCCTTCCACCCACGAATAGGATATTCGGGTCCTTCCACCCACGAATAGGACATTTGGGTCTTTCCACCCACAAATAGGATATCTCGGGTCCTTCCACCCACAAATAGGATATGCAGGTTTCTTTCAAGTAGATGATAGTGATGGAAAAGTCGGCTGAAGCACCGTTTTCGGAGTGTTTCGCGATAATAATGATCAGGCGAGAGGTTCTCCGGGCGGAGCACCTTGTCAGTTGATCGAAAGAAGCACTTATTGATGATATCACAACCCGCATTTATAATTTTATATTATCACTCTTTTATTTTTCATTCCAATTATTAAGGTTTATTAGCAGTTGCTCGCTTACCATTTGTCGAGTTTATTACAGGATTTTGGCAGTACCACAGCAGCATTTGGAGCATAACGTGGAACTTTTTCTTAGCAGTGAACTGGGGCAATTGTTGATATGAGCTAGACTCGTCAAACGGGATCTGAAGAATCGCACTCAAACAAGCAAATTCTATCCTAATCTTTTGTTTTCAGATTAGGAGTCAGTTTGAATTCTTTCCAATTCGTGCGTCCTTTTCTATCAATCGTGCGAGTCTTCGTATCTAAGTGTCGTTGAACTGCATATGGCCTGATTCTCTTTCAGCCTGAGATATGTAGGCAACTCGAAAATCGGAGTCCGGCCATATCTATAAGCCTCGCCTTTTGGTCCTTGGAATGAAAGTCCTTAGCTTTATCGTGACAAAATTGGTTTCCCGTCAACTTCTTTACCCGAAAAACACTTTCATCCTTTTCCGGATAAAGAGGGGCAGCTGTTGACACCCAATTTTGTCCCGGAAGTTTTTCAAATTAAAGGTTTAATTATTCTAAAATTAAAATTATTTTTTAAAATTAAAGGCAATTGCTTAATTTCAAATAAAGTGGCTAAAATCGTAATGCGCAACCTTAATCTCAGTTGACCCTCGCAATTCCTCTGCTTATCTATTAGTAAAATTTAAAATTAGGACTAAATTTGCTCTAAATCCCGAAATCAGCCTATTTTTGTAAGCACATATATACAATACAACACCTCAATGCCCATTTCAGTTCAAACCTTACCCGATCCCCTTTCTTCAGAGCCCCAAAACCCGTTAACCCAAATTGAACCCGCAACCCCTTTGATTTTCAGTCCAAAACGCGTGTGAATCCAGCAATCAACTTGTTTTTCTTGTCTTCTTCTTCCGTACGATGCCTCGCTGGACACATCCCACGCGATCGTTCTTGTACGAGTTCATCCGAGCCCTTGGCTTGATCCTAACGGGAATTTTCTTGTTTAGATGAGGATTAAAATTGTACTACCTTGAGGGGTGAGACAATTTTAACCCTTGTCTAACAAGGAATTACGATGGAGGCCTGAATTCAAATTTTTGGAGCCTAATTCCGAACCCTAGTACGCAGGTATATATGGTTCATTTTACTCATTTTCTGAAAAAAAAAAAAAGGGGAGTTCCAATTTAAGAGGCAGAAAATATAGGGAGAGATAGGCAAAAAAGACGGCAGAACATACACCATATTTTAGTTTTAAGTTTTCTTCAAATACATATAGTGTTACTATTTTTCTGGTGGTTCCTGGCATTTGTGTCGAGTCGTCGCTTCACTATTCGAGTCGTCGCTTCACTATTCGAGTCGTCGAGCTTGTTCGAGTTGTCGACCTTATTTGAGTCGTGTTTTCTTCGGATCCTACGCCTCATTCACAGCCCTCAAAAAGGTCAGATTTTGAACCCTTTTGTATCTTTCACACACTGGCCATTATATATTGTTCTTGCGATGAATATGTTACAACTTAGTGTGTACTCGCTGTTTTGATGTTAAAGTAGTTAAAAGCTCGCATCTTTAGTTTAAATAAAACTGAATCATTCTCTGGTTGAATGTATAAAATTTTGTTCTTTTACTGACTGAATGGAATGTTAGTGTGAATCTCCTATGAAAATTTCTATCTTGATATTAGTTCCTTATTAGTTGATTGGTATTGATAAGAAGCGAGGCATGCTGTTTTATGATGTTGATTGTATGCAAGGTGTTGTTCAGGCTATGATGTTTCGTAGTTGTTTCTGGATGGTTTGGATATATGTCAGGTAGCAGGGTGTCATGATGATCATAGAGTGTTCAGGTCCTGTTCGGTTGGGCATGTAATGAGAGATTGGTTCTGGGCTGTAGTTTGTGTAGTTCAGGAGGTTGCTTAGTCAAAAGAGTGTGCAGGTGGTCTCTGGTGAGCTGAGCGAGTATGTAATATGTCTTAAAGTTTGTCTGGAAGGTCTGCAGTTAGTCAATGCTGGAGTATGATTCTCGTGCAGCAGGGTAGTGCTTATGTCTAAGCTTCTCCGTTTAGGTAAGGCTCCGCAATTGAAAATGAGGTTGTTTGTGAATAGGAGAGGTTCAATGTGTGCCTGTGTGCGCAGAGCCAATTTAGGGAAAAAGAGTTTAGGTTCAGTGGAGGTAGCTGTTTCAGGGAATCTGTTTTGGTTTTCTTGCTCGAAAAGTTGTAGTAATCCTAGTGGATTAAGAGGAGATTATGCCAGGAGTTAACTCCCTTAGGCCTTATGGTATCGGCTGCTATCCTCTCAAATTATCTTCAGCTTTGAACCTTTTGCCGTTTATTATATCATGTCATATCAATGAGGTACCTAATTATGAATAGACTAGGATCTGTTGCATTACTTTATCCCTATCTGTCATGGAGTATATGACTATACTTGTCTATGTTATTTGAGAATATTGTAGACATTTTGCTGCCTAAGTTTAGCTAGATTGGAATGATATGCTTTAGTGAGGCTCTAACATTTTAAAGACTTGTCTGTAAAGTGTCCATTTTAATTACTCGTGTGACAGTTGGTCCGATGGCTAAAAGATCCAGTACGTTGTATCTATGGTTGCAGCGATTGCCCTTCAAACCTTCCTCACTTTGTTCAGTTTTCATATGAGCTTTCTCAGTTTTTCCTTGATATATCGCAGTAGAAATTTGTCTAAAAGATCTGAACTTGGTTCTTGTCATGGTTAAATAAACTGATGTCTCTTTCTTGGCCCCCCTAAAAACTGTCATTTCTTCTTATGAATCTGTGTGAGCATTGAGGTATTGTCGGGTATAATGCGTCTTTGAAAGTTGACAATAAAATGTACTTTTTCTGGTATGACATGTCTCAGTTTACATATTGATGCCAAGTATTCATAAAATGATAACTTAGTGTTAAAAGAGCTCTTTATTTCCCTTTTGTTAATGCCAAGAAATTAAAGCCTGACTCAAATCTTCTGGTCCTAGAAGTTTTAAGTGAATATCAGCTAAGTTGGAGTTTAGAAATAATACTTAATTAGATTTTATAAAGAGGAGGTTGTAGTAAAGTTTCCATCTGCTTGAATCTGAATATGACTAAGTCCTTGCACGAGGGTACGTGGGTACGTGTATCAAAGCATGATTTGTATCTTTGCATAATCTGAGCAGCTGTTTGTATTTGGAAGCAATTATATAATCTTGAACTTGAGGTTTGAAGTCCATTCATCTAATAAAAATAGCAATTTCTTGCCTTTAAAGTAGTATGTTAGTTGCAGGACCTAAGCCTTCTTCTAGGAAAGATAGATTATCTTTTGGAATGGCATATAAATAAGAACTTTAAATCAGTTCTAAGAAGCACTCTTGGTTTGACTTCAGAGATGAATTTGAGTTTATTTAGAAAGCTTGTTATTATTTCTTGTCGATTGAAAACCTGTTAAGTTGCCTTTCTGATTTATTGTCTGCACTTTTGATACTTAATTTGCTTTATTTTTTTTTTGTATTAATCTTTGTCTCTTTTATTTTCTTTGATATGAATTTGGGGACGAGTTGGTTAAAAACTCGACATTGGGATTGCTAATTTGCATTGGAGCCGTTTGGGGTCAAGCTCGGGTCACTTTTGCTCAAATCGCAAAGTCCAAGGCTCAATGATTGAGTTTGTGCTTCCGGGTTCTACCTTCTAAACTCCATCCTTCCCCGCTCCCTTAGAAAATGCATGTTGTATAGGACTTCCCCATAGACCGGATCGAGAGCCTTATAGGATAGAAATGATATTTGCATTGTGAATAATTATTGTAAATCACTTAAATTATTTTTATATGAACGCTTTGTATCATTTCTTTGCGAATCGCCAATTAATTTATGGATGTTTAGAATTATTTGTCAATTAATGAGTGCAAATAAAATTCGATTAAAATCGTACCCTCGTCATAATTCGCATTTGAATTGCTTCTTTATTTATTATATTAAATATTCAATTGTTTATTTATCTAATCTAATTTATTTATTTAGTTAATCAATTAAATTTTAATCCATTATTTATTTATTTACTTAATCTAATTTATTTAATTTCAATTAATCATTTATTTATTTAATCAATTGAATATTTATATATTTATTTAATTAATCAATTATTATTCATTTCCTCCTTTACTTAATTAAAATTTATGAGTATTCATTTATTTAATTAAGTTATTTATTTACCTATTTAGCTATTTATTCAATCAATTAATTAATCCCTTTATTATCATCCAATTATTTATCTAATGTATTTTATGTAATTATCTAACTTCGTTTAACCTTTACTTATTTTATTAATTAATTAATTGATTATTATTTCATCATTTATTTAATTAATCTTAAATTGGATCATTTATTTATCTAAATATCGGCATAATTAAAATCTTATCTTATTTATATTATATTATTCATTATCTATTTTATTTTTATTTAAAATTTATTCTAAATTGATTATCGTTAAGTAAAATTCGTGAAAATCGCCGGATTAACCGCTTTTAGCGGATTTTCGAAAGTGCTCCCATAATAAGGACCTTCTTTCAAATTTAATAGAACCACTTACCTAAGAATCTCTGATTTTAATTTAATTTTATTTAATAAAAAATAAATTGCACTCATTAGTTAACAATTGGTTCCTAATAATCCTTAAATTAGGTGGCGACTCCAAAGAAACCCTTTGGAATCCCATTTTGTTGAAATATATCCGAAACCTATCTTTTCTCAAAGAAAGGATAATTTTTGGGGTTCAACATCGAGATAGCGTTTAGATTGCGCCTTTGCGTTGGCTTGACTTTTCCTTCTGCGCGATCGCGTGTGTTTCTGCGCAATCGCGTTGATTAGTTTTCTAGTCCAGAAATAGAAACTTCCCAGTTTGTCTTGTTTTGACTTGTTTCCATCTATTCATCACAGCAGCTCCAATATCCTGCAATATGCAACTAAAACATGATAAGTGCGCGTATTTAATCAATAATACACAACAAAGCTCAAGTAAATAGAAGGTAATGTGTGGCATTTTGCCCAAACATCACTCTGTATAATATCCAAGACATATTTTCATTAACATAGAAAAATACATTTAGGTCCTCTAGCCACTTCAACTCCTAAAAAATATTTTAGAATGCCCAAATCTTTCATATGAAAGCAAGTGGAGATATACAACTTAAAGAGACGAATAGCTTCTGAATCATTGCCCCCAATAATCAAATCATCCGCGTGTACCAGCACACTTAAGGTGACGGACCCTATGCGAAGTGTAAATAGGGAGTAATCAGAATAAGATTGTCTAAAGCCATAAGTCTTCAAAGCGGCCGATAACTTTGCAAACCAACATTTTGGCGTCTGTTTCAAACCATACAATGACTTTCGAGTTGGCAAACATTACCGTAACCATGTGTCTGGTACCCTGGCGGCAGCTTCATATAGACTTCTTCATGAAGATCACTATGCAAAAATGCATTATGAATATCCATTTGATGCAACTCCCAATTCTTAGCTGCAGCGACCGCAAGAAATGTCCTCACTGTCACTATTTTAGTAACTGGAGCAAATGTCTCCGTATAATCAATGCCTTCGACCTGATAATTGCCAAAAATAACCAAGCGAGCCTTATATCGTTCCACTGATCTATCAAAATTATATTTGATCTTATTCACCTACTGACATCCGAGCGCTTTCTTCCCAGATGGCAAGTAACCAACAACCCACGTTTTATTATCTTCCAACTCCTGCAACTCATGTTGCATGACCTTTCTCCATTTTTTGTTCTTTACGACCTCAGAGAAAGAGGTTGGTTCACGACCCTCCGTAATAGTTGCAAGAAAACTCACATGTCTCGAGGAAAAAGGTCATAATTAACATAGTGTGTATGAGAATAAGGCGTACCTGAGGCTCGTTGTGTTACGAGTGAGCAATCAGACGTGTGGACAAAAGTTGAAACCTTGTGACTAACCTTCCGGACAGACTCGGTGACAAAATCACGAAGTATTACATTCTCTTTCTTAACACATTTTTCTCGACCCAACTCTTCTCCCACAGCTTCAGAGTTCAAGCTATCGGACACAACACCAGCGACCGGGTTTTCTACTTCCGTGACATCAGTTTCCGTAGTCAAAATTGGAGTGTCACTTATCACATCCTCGGGTTGTGTCCTCTCCTCAATCGGTGTCTGCGTCAAAATAGTGTTACTACCCCCCTCCCCTCACTTCAACACCGTCTTCATCTTCAATCACTCTTAGAGGCTGAACTAACATCGGGTTCGGATGCTTAGGGCCTTCAGTACTAGGTGCAAAAGGAAACTCGGTCTCATAGAAAGTAACATCCCGCGACACAAAATATTCTTTGGTGTCCAAATCATATAACTTCCATGTTTTCTTCCTATATGGGTATCTAATAAAAATGCACCGGTGACTCCTACTTTCAAACTTATCTCCCAAGTGTCCGTGCTTGTGAGCATAACATAGACATCCGAACACTTTCAAATGCTCGTAGTTCAGTGTTACACCAAAACAAGATATCATAAGGCGTTTTACCGTGCAACACCAATGATGGGGTTCGATTGATCAAATAACACGCCGTAAAAACACACTCACCCCAAAACTCAATTGGAAAATGTGCTTGAAACCTAAGTGCACGAGCAACATTCAAGATATGTCTATGTTTCCGCTCAACTCTCCTGTTCTGTTGTGGTGTTCCAGCACAAGAAGTTTGAAAAATAATGTCGTGCTCATCAAAATAAGTTCTCATACTTGTGAATTCAAGTTTCATTGTCACTCGGGACAACTTTAACCCTTTTATTAAATTATCGCTCTACATATAAAAGAAAATTTTCAACATATGATTCACTTCTTTCTTGTTAATTAACAAAAACACCCATACTGCTTGGGAGTATTCATCAACAATAGTAAAAAAAAAAAATAAGAACCACCACGAGAGGACTCAATTACCACAAGTCACAATGTATTAAGTCAAAAACTGCGGAAGCTTTATTATCACTTAAAGGAAAAAACACTCTATGTTTTCTTTGCACGATGGCATACATCACAGGCTTTTTCATTCAAATTACTCCTACTATTCCTAATGTCTTGAACTAGAAGAGATTTTGTTACTTGAACCGAGGGGTACCCTAACATATGGTGCCATAGATCCAACACGTCCACTTTCAAAGCTTTAACACGAGGTATTGTCCGAAAGTAATAGACTCCGCCCTTTCAGTCACCCACTCCAATCAACGTCCCCGTGGTCTGGTCCTATATAGCACACAAGTTATTAGTGAACTTCATATTACAATCAAATTAATCAATTAAGTGAGAAACATAAATCAAATTGTACGTCATCCCGGGCACATAAAGAACATCTCGGAGAGTCAAATGCTCATCAATTTTAACTGATCTCTTTCCTGTAGCAAAAGAACTACTTCCATTAGGCAGACCCACCAGACAAACTGAAATTTTCTTTAGGCCTCCCAAACTAGTCAACTCTCTGGTCATATGATTTGATGCCCCAGTGTCAATTATCCACGGGGATCGAATAATCTTACCATTCACTCGGTTACTAGTGCCCGATTTTGCTTGATTCAGCAATCCAACCAACATCTGACATTGCTCACTGCTCAACCCGGGGACACTTGATTAACCGGAGGCATTACTCTCTTCGGTCTTCGTGTGAGCCACATTCGCACGAGGAGCATTTTTATGATCTCTTTTAAATAGTACTCCCTCCGTCCCAATTTGTTTGTCATAGTTTGACTTGGCATAAAGTTTAATAAAGAAATAAAACTTTTGAAACTTGTGGACTATAATAAGCCATGGATATTTGTATCGCTATAAATGAGTCAAAAAGTAATTTTGGATTTGAATTGTTATCAAATTTAAAAATATGACAATTTTTTTTAAACGGACCGATAAAGAAAGTATAATAAATAAAATGGAACGGAGAGTGTACTATTTAAAATGTATGTATATATGAGTAATTACTCTAAGCTAAATGTATGTATATATGACTTCCAATTTTACTCCTCTTCATCTATGTTCCAAATTAGAGTCCACTCTCACAAAAAGGGCACAAAGAACTGAAGAAGCATAGTTTTCCATGGCTGCTCGCTCCATTTTATTCACTATCTCAAGGTATTACCAACCACCCTCTTTCTATATCCATATATCTCTACGTTGAGCCTAATTAGCTCTTTTTACAGAAATGGTCGTGGCAAAGAAAGGAGTCTATTTAGATCCTTTACAACAACAACAAATGAAGTTGTTTATGAAGATTCTGAAGAAAAGATTGAAACCCAAGATGATTTAAGGAGCAGAATCTTTAGTCTTAGATTACCTAAAAGAAGTGCAACTAATGTGCTTCAAAGATGGGTCAATGAAGGCAAACAAGTTTCCATTTTTGACCTTCGTTGTATTTCTAAAGAGCTTCGCAAGTCGCGCAGATTCAAGCACGCCCTCGAGGTTCTTTATTCCTCCCCTCGTAATTTGATTACTAGTCTGTTCGAAAAAGAATGTCACATTTTTATATATCTGGAAATCATTTGACTTGAACTTCCGTTTTTACCCTTAATCAGAAGTTTTTATAGGCACATGTAGCTTTATAACCACACAACCTGACTATTTTAAATCATAAGTTTCAAAAGTCTTCATTTTTTCCTTAAAATTTGTGTCGGAGTCGAATTATGCTATATAGATTGAGATGGACGGAGTAGTGAGGTTATTTCAGCTAAAGGTTTTGTGAAACGCGATTAGCATTATATAAGAAACCCATTAAGTTAAATGCTGTAGGAATAGTTTTGTCATGTTCCACTTGGACCATTATATACGCCAACTCGTAAATGTGATAATATCTTGATCAAAGGTGATTACAGTGAACAAAGTGGACCTGAAATAACATGAAAGGAAGCATCTGAGGGTGTAGTTTCATGTTCCAGTAGAGGCAGGCAAAAAAGTTAGGTGGTTGCTTTCTGTCCTCCTAAACCTTAGTAGGCAGAGTTACAGTACCTGTACCGGTGGAAGAATATGAATATCCAGTTGAATAGTTAAAAATGCGTGCAAACTAACCTAACACCATCATCATCACCCAAAAAATGGAGGGAGGTTACTTGGAAAGACCTGGATTCTCTCACAAAATATGCAGACTTAGCTATAATAGGACACCAAATGAAGCAAATGACCCGTATGGGCAATATCAATTAGTTGTGATTAAGGTTTTGCTGTTGTTGCTACAGTTATATAGTTTCTGTGTTTTCCAAGATAAAGAATCTCATATCAGAATGAAATGGATATAGAGCGGAATATGTGGAGAGGATAATATAGCCGACGCAACTAGTTTGGGATCGACAGTTAGTTGATAATCAATTGCAATGAATTCATTGAAGCAATGAAAAACTACTTTGGTCGAGGACTGATACAGCTTTCTGGCTTTAAAGATCAGATTAGTCTATAAGCCAGTGGATAGCAATGATGGATCATCAGTGAGTTTCTTATACTTGCTGTGCTAGTTCACATCCAGCTTTAAGACCAGATGTTTAAGTAGAGTCAAATTTGGTCACTAAAGAACTGTCAACGCTAGTTCTAAGTTTTGTAATTTTGATTTTAAATTGTTTGATATGTGCAGGCCATATCTTCATTTTCTTTTCCTTACTGTCTACTCTCTTTGCTTATGTTCTGATGTTTGAAAGTCCAAGCTAGTTCAGACGTTTTCCTCCTTTTTTTCCTTTCCGACTTACGGTCATGTACCCCTAGAAGAAAAACCTATGCTATGTGAAGTTTTAGTTTTACGCTATCGTCATTATGCAATTCTGTTTAGTCAACTTTCAGGAAGTTTCCAAGGTAAGTCTCTAGTTGGCCACAAGATGGAGAAATTTAAGTTTCACCTTTGAAATCATTCACTGTTTAGCTACTGAAAGTAATTACATCTGTAGCTGCACACTCTACCTGAAAGTCAAATTCTACCTAATGTTCTGTATACTCTTTGACGTGTCTGTAAAACTAAACCACTTCCAAGAAATATATAGACCTTAGGTATATTTGGTTCTCCCATTGGATTAGGTAGGGTTGAAGTTCCATTGAATTAGGAATAATTTTATAGTGTAACTGGATTAGGTATCAGGACTATTACTTGAGGAATTTATAGGAACGGTTATTGTAGATGAGATACAGAGACTGGTAGTTTACATTTGGTTTAAGATGAGCCTATGAGGGATGTGACTTTACCTCTGGTTTAAGCTTTATATGCTTATTTTAGCTCGTTTATAGATCTAGATCCCAGAAATTGCAGAAGAACGGGTAGAATTACACTTGACAATACCCTTATCCCACCTGCATCTCCTTCACTGGCCGGATGGATTGTTAATCGAAGCTATCATGAAATTCCCTCTGTGCGAGCCTGTAATTAAGCAAACTTGAGAACGTGGCGGATCAACTTTCTTCATCCATACATGCCATATTCATTAACTGTAATCTATATTATTTGCTTCAAACTGATCAACTCCCTAAGATTGTTGTTTGGATTGCAAACTAATTTTTTTTCTTTAAAGTTGGAGACATTCGGAAACTGGTAGAGCAAGCAATGGCTTGTGATCACAGCGAGGGTTGAATGGAAGATCTGGCTAGTGCGTGTTGTTTGAAGAGGAAGAGGGAGATATGATATGGGGGTAACTACCCCGTTTGTGCATGCCATAACTTTTATTTCATTCTAAGGGGATTATTGTCCCTTGATCCAAAAAATAAATAAATAAATAAAGAAGAAGGATGTTCTAGATGCATCACCCATAACTTCTATTTTATTAAAAGGGGAAACACTCCCATCCACCATCCAGTCCCATGCTCTAGAAAATTAACCCAAGTAATATTTCTCAATCGACTTTTATCCAGTGCAGAATCGAGACTCTGTATGAGGATTGCTAGTTTAAATATTTTTCCGTAATTGCTGCACAAGTACTTATTTGCGTCCTATAGCATTGCAGATCTCAGAATGGCTGGTTTACCACAACCAGGATGAAGTATTGGACTCCGACTATGCCACCCGCATCGATTTGATGACTAAAGTTTTTGGAATTGATTCTGCTGAACGCTATTTTGAAGGGCTGCCTGCCACTGCAAAAACTACTGAAACATATACTGCTCTGCTCCACTCCTATGCTAGTTTAAGACTAACTGAGAAAGCTGAGGACCTCTATGAGAGAATGAAAGAAGCAAATCTTTCCCTGAATACCGTCACTTATAATGAAATGATGACTTTATACATGTCTGTTGGACAGCTAGAGAAAGTACCGCTTGTTGTTGAGGAGATGAAAGTTCAAAAGGTTGCGCCAGACCTATTCACTTACAATCTGTGGATAAGTTCATGTGCCGCGGCTCTAAACATTGATGAAGTGAGACGGATTCTTGGTGAAATAAGTCTTGGCTCCGACTCTGATGAACAGTGGATTAGATATGTGGATCTTGTTAACATATATGTCACCTCAGGTAACCTTGTAAACTCAGGGTTAAACACTTTAGTTGAATCTGAGAAGGGTATCACACAAAGAGAATGGATATCATATGACTTCCTTATTATTCTCTATGGTGCACTGGGAAATAAAGACAAGCTTGATCAAATTTGGAAATCCTTACGAATGACTAATCAGAAAATGACTAGCAGAAATTATGTCTGCATACTGGCATCATATCTCATGCTTGGGCATATGAAGGAAGTTGGAGAAATTATCGATCAGTGGAAGTTATCTGCAGCAACAGATTTTGATAGTTCCAGCTGCAATAGACTTCTAAAGGCGTACCAAGAAGTTGGGTTGGAAGAGAGAGCTGTGGCTTTCCGGCTGCTTCTAGTTCAGAAAGGCTGTGTCCTCACAGATGAATCAGTAGCAGGAACATGAGATCAAACATCTTAATATGAAAATACCTCAGCATTTTATGCAGCAGTATAGAACGACAACAATAATTGCGGAAAGAGTTGTAATTTTTCCTATACTAAATTTGCTTCTGATGTTGGCAGTTCTTGTAGGCTATTTGTTGTTGGTTTGTGCCTATACCGGAGAATCATTAATATAAGTTCTGCTATAATTTTTGACTAATTTAGTCTATTTAGTAGGACTTATGAATTGTTATATGGAATAACTGCTGGCATCTTTCCTTCTCATTCTTCTCCCAAGTGATTGTGTAGGTTGCTTAGTAGGGCTTAATTCAAAACAACTACTAAATATTGTTTTAGTTCTTCTCATGATTATCTTTTGAATACTAGAATTTCTAGGTGTTAAGAATTAGGTGGATATATCTGGATTCTAGTAAATAGTCGTGGTGCACATAAGTTGATCGGACGCCATTACTTAAAAGAAGGAAAAAGAAAGACTAAAATGTTAGATTCATTCAAGTTGTTTATTCAATCCTTATATACTTTCTGGACAACATCGATCTTAGTTAGATTCATTCTTTTAAATTTGTTAATTTAATTTCAATCTGTTGACTGTTGGGATGCGTACATCACACCCATTGGGATGGAGTCCTTTTCCGAACCTTGCGTGAACGTAGGATGCTTTGTGCACCGAGCTGCCATTTTTTTTTAACTGTTGGGATGCATCAGCAGACATGCAGTGTGGGGGTGTGGGTTTTTTCTGGCTTCATTCAACCTGAAGAAAGCTTTAATGAAAGTAGAACTTTTTGAAAGAATTGGGTTAACTTCCACATGAAAAAGTGAATTGGTAATTGTGAAAGTTTATCAATACAAACTTGACTTTCCAGCCATCATTTATTTTGCTTGTCCTTTACTTTTTTTCACATGAAATATGTTTTCAACTTGTAACTTCCACTTATATTCAACTTCTTTGTTTTTCCTTTTGTTAGCCAGATACATATGTAGTTTCTGTCACAATTTCTCATGCAAAATAGTACTCGCTCTGTCCCATTTTGTTTGTCATAGTTACTGTTTAGAGAGTCAAACTTCTTAAATTTAACCATAGATTAAGATATAAAATTTTAACTTTTTTAAATAAAATTTACATATTTGAAAACTACATGAAAAATACTACTCCCTCCGTTCCAAAATGGTTGTCATATCCGCTGATTTCGAGAGTCAAACGAGTTTAACTTTGAGCATAATATTTTGATATGAATTTAAAATATATTGAATTATTAATTATTGTGACTTATAGTACTTTTTATGTAGTTTCTAAATATATAAACATCGTTACAAAAAATTTAAAAATTATATATTTAAATTCACGGTCAAAATGAACTCGTTTGATTCTTGAAATCCGAACTATGACAATCATTTTGGAACGGAGGGAGTATAAGTCACAATAAATTACAACTCAAAATATATAAAAGATAGTATATATAAAGATTACGGTCAAAGATAAACTCGTTTGACCCTCGAAATCCGAACTACGACAAACAAAGTGGGACGGAGGGAGTAGTACATACATATATGCACTTCCATCTTAGTGTCTTTATTAAGGTGACTCCATTATCATCAACATATCTTCACTAAAACTTCATACCCCATTTACTTTACTAAGCCAAAAATGATCAACTCAATAGAAAGAACCATGCCTCACCATCCTAAACAACATCCCAAGACAAGTAGTACTTGTTTCTACTCACCAAAATTCTTCATCTACCTCCTAATCACTTGTGCCATTCTTTTCATTATTTTCCAAAACCTATCTTTAGAAAGTCCATCTTCTTCTCCTTCCTCAAATAATTCTCCTTTACCATCATTGGCTTTTTTAAATCAATGGAAACAATACATCATGAATACAACTACAAGCAAATCAATGGCCAAGATATGTAACAATGATCAAGATAATCTCACCAAATCAATGGCCATGAAACTCCGCGAATCGGTTACATTTCTTCCCCTTAAAGACTTACGTTATTCCTCCACAGCTCAGCAAGGTCACACATGGTTCATGAGTTCAATGTATGACACACATGAAGAAGGTGAAGTTCAATACCAAAGGTTCCCTTCAAATGCATCAAAAGGTAGAGTTTTATGCCTTAAAGGTAATGACACTCATGATGGTGCATGGAATTCATATGCATTAGCATGGCCTGAATTCTTGCCTTATAATTCCACACTTAAAAAAGGTCTCACGTTTGTATCTTACAACCATTACACCTATGACAACATATGGCATGGCTTGTCAGCTATGGTACCATTTATAGCATGGCATATTAAAAACCAATGTTCAATTAATCCAAGTAGATGGATTTTGTACTATTGGGGTGAACTTAGGATTAAAATTGGAACACTTTGGTTGGAAACTTTAATGGAAGCTACATTTGGTGAAACACTTCACATTGAAACTTTTGAAAAAATTGGAAATGATGGTGCTTCTTGTTTTGAGGATGCTGTGGTAATGAGACATAATGAAGGTGGCATGTCTAGAGAAAAAAGGATTGAAGTATATGATTTGTTAAGGTGCAAAGCAAGAATATATTGTAATGTGAGCATAGAAGGTAGATTGTCGAAGCTAAACGAGAAGGGATTGCCAGTGATTGGAATGACAATGTTCATGAGGACTGGACCAAGATCATTCAAGAATGAATCTATTGTCATTAGAATTTTTGAGAAGGAATGTCAGAATGTTGAAGGCTGCCGATTCACTGTTGCTTACTCCAATAATCTCACTTTCTGTGAACAGGTAATCTCGGACTTAACATATTATTTTCTGTGAACAGATAGTTTCGGACTTAACATATTATTTATACTGTTAGTATACATAACTTACAATAGCATTGTTATCCTTTCTTTTTTCCTAGTTGCTAATTATAGTTACTCCGATTTATGAGATAATCCAGTCCACTCTAATATTCAAGAATTTAAGTAGTTCAAGTTTTGAGCACTAATGATGCATAGAAATTTAATTTGTAGATAATCTAGTTAAATTGACCTGCCATAAAAACTTCATAATTTGCTAACCAAATTAAAAATAGATCAATAACCTGTGAAATACATGAATATGTCGGAAATGTTGACGACTTTCATTGGAAAGCATTTCCACAACAGAATTTTTCTATTCCATAAGATAGCTTAAATTGTACATATTGATAGTGTTAAAAAAAAAAAAAAAACAATCTATCTGTGTATACGTCTATAACTTAAATTGTTAGTGTGAATACTCTTTTGGCCCTTCAACAGATTACAGTCTTTACAAATTATCAACTGATCATTCATATATTTAATTACCTACAATTGGTTTATAATTGACTTAAATGTGTAAGCATAGAATATTAAAACCGCCAATGGATAAAACTCCATATATCTTTGGCTCCTCTCCATTACACATGGTGCTCGAATCGTATCGTTGTGGAATTCTTGGTAGAGTATTAGTTAAGCCATTTAACCATGTGGGCATCATATTGGTGCCTTGGGTTGGTGCCACTATTTATAATAAAATACTTCACCTAGCTAGTATTCCTATATATAAGATCGTCAATAGCACTCGAGATGAACTTTTTATCCTCCTTTCTCTAGAATCCTTTTTTATACGTATATTTTTTTAAATATTGAGTCATAGACTTTCATCCTATAGGAAGTTTCAAATCCAATCTAAAAAATATATATAATCTCCAAAAGTTACAATAAATACAAAGAACCATCATATACTCCCTCATCAGTTCAATAAAAGATGTCATAACTCAGATTTCGAGAGTCTAACAAGTATTTCTTTGACCACAATATTTTTATATATTTTTTAATATTTAAATTATTAGGAGTAATTATTATGACTTAAAGTACTTTTTATGTAGCTTCCAAATATATAAATTTTATTTTAAAAACTTAAAGATTTTACAAAAATTCATCGTCAACAATAAAAAGTTCAGCTCTCAAAATCTGAACTATGTCATCCTTTGTGGAACAGAGGGAGTATAATTTATCATGTTATAGCATGTTGCCTCCTTTATATCCCTAATAATTTCAACTTTATTGTAGATAGTTACTCATAGGTTTGTTTTAGATGTTCTCATAATTAAAATATGTTTAACACTATGAGTATATAAAAGTTAAATTTTGTTAATACAGGTGAAGCTGATGAGTTTAACGGATATATTGATATCTCCACACGGTGCACAATTAACAAACATGTTCTTGATGGACAAAAACAGCAGTGTCTTAGAGTTTTTTCCCAAAGGCTGGCTCAAAGTTGCAGGTGTAGGCCAATTTGTGTATCACTGGATAGCTAGTTGGTCAGGGATGAAACATGAAGGAGCATGGCGTGACCCTGATGGAGATCACTGTCCTTACCCAGATGATGATAAACGTTGTATGTCCATTTATAAAGGTGGCAAAATTGGATACAATGAGACTTATTTTTCACAATGGGGTAAAGGTGTTCTTAGTCAAGTGAGATTAAGGAAGAAGGAAGAGTTAGCTAATTTAAAGAATAGTTCAAATGATGCTACTAGTGGTTGTCACTGTAGTTAACTTGTTTTTTCCTCTTTTCTTTTGTAGTTGCTAACTTTTTTACTACTATTATATACTCCAAACCTTTTGCATGCATTGTTGTCAAGTATGAAATATACTAATAGAAATGGTGTAGCTTAAATGTATACCTGTCAATCGGGACGGGCTAGTCCGGTACCGGACCGGTTCATTATAAACGGTCCGGGACAAGGAGGTAGTGGGTTGCGGGCCGGATGGACTTAAGAAAAAAGACAGATTTGTCCGGACCGGTAAAAGATCGGTCTTTGGCCCACCAGTGGACCAGACCGAACCGGTTTTTTTATAGAAAAATTATACTATATATTTTCGAGGTAAATTGAGACATGCTTTTAGTGTAGGGTGAACTCTTTGTTAACAACATGTTATACGGTGCACTCATGAATATAAAATTCAGAATCTGCCTCTGGTGGCTCGTTGCCAACAATATCCAGTTTCATATAATTGAAAAGGTTTTGAAGACTTGGAGCTGGCAATTGGTATCACTATCATATTTTACTCTAGCTAGTGGGCTCCTTAACATCTCTTGTCATACTATGCAGTCTCCAACATTCTTTGTAGATTATAACGTGCAATAGCTCATCCAATGTGACCTACCCATCACTTCAATTATCCAACTCTATTCCCAAATCTTCTTTGTTACAAAGATATGCTTTATTATTGCCAATTCTCTTTCTAGGAGCTTAGTCTTCAGTATAGGTATCAAATGCATAATGTGCAAAATGGTTATGATGATTTTGATTGACATATAAAATATTTTGTCATAGTAAAATACCTCGTTCAACTCTAATCAATTCTTGGCTAAATTTGTTTGCTGTATTACTTTTCTGCTAATTTTTTATCTATAAGATTGAGTGGCTAAACATGGTCATAGTGTATATTAAAGTAAAATTACAATTACCATTTGTTTGTCTTTTTTTTTTTCTCCTTTTTATTTGTTAACAAGAATCTCTTTGTTTATTTCAACCGGTAACAAATATAGCTTAAATTTAACCCCTACTCTCAAAATATTATTCTTGATATAAAAGTTAAGCTAGCAAATTCCTACGTATAATACGTGTATATGTAATGTACTCAAAAAGTGATACATATATACAAAATACATGAAAATATAGATGTTTACCTTGAATGATACCTAGCATATATCCGGTCACCTTCAAGTAATCGAAATTGTATGCAAAGACATGATAAGAGGAACCTTAATTTGATGAGATACTCCCTTGATCCCAAAAAATGACATGTTTCGAATTTCAAAAATCGAACGAGTTTATTTTAAATCTTGGTTTGCATCCAAGTGGACCACACTATAACAAGAAAGTCTGTCCAAAGGCATGGACATGAATCCCTCAGTCATATATGTTGGGGCCTGGGGAACTGCAATCTCTCTCCTAAACTAATGGCTTGATAGTGCCATTTTCACCACCTCTTATAAGGTGTCCATTCCCAAGACCATCAACCAAAAGAATACGACAACAAGAAAAAAAATTGCACAATCATTAATCTAAAAGGTGCTACATATATATGTACAAGCCGACCTCTCCTAGAGTTACCAGGAATATTTTACCCACAAAATAAATTACACCGAAGTACAACAACAACATACTCAATATAATCTTATAAGTGGGGTTTGGAGAGGATGAAATGTATGCAGACCATACCCCCACCGAGGTAGAGAGGCTGTTTCCGATAGACCCTTGGCTCAAGAAATAATTATCCGACAATATGCTAGCAAAAATAAGATGAACTACCCATGATAAAGAAAATACTGACAAAGATGCAGAAAATAATAAACCAAGTATCTAAATACTACAAATGATATTAAGACAACACTCTCACGACTACTACCTAACCTTCTATCCTAATCTTCGACCTACACGCTTTCCTATCAATGGATAAATTACATTGCAGTATGAAATGGAAATTGTGGTCCACATTCTCCTAAATTAGATATATGTTTCATTTTATTTGTGGTACTTTTATTATTAATTCGTCCGAAAAAGATTGACATACTTATAGCTTTTTGAAAATAATTTGACTCTAACATTCTTGTTTTACTTATTTATAATCCAAAAATATTTATAACTTATTTAAAATCATAAGTTTCAAAACGTCTTCCTTTTTTTATTAAATTTTATATCAAGTCAAACCAAAGGCGAATCTAGAATTTCGAGAAGATGGGTTCACCACTGTCACGGACGGGGTTACAATGTCAATAAACAACCTTAAGTTAGACCAATATTAGTAATAGAAGGGGAAAAAACAACTTTAAAGGACGCTAAGTGGGAGTCGATTTACGCTTCTAAGAATAAGTGAACCACTGTCGATCTGGCCACGTGAACCATTTAATCTCAGCATGGGTTTCCAAATATCATATTAGACATTTTTTGACAAATATGTACATAATATATCTAGTTTGTTGGTGGACCATGAGTTCACATGAACCGAATTTTAGTAAGTACATCTGCCTCTGAGTCAAACTACAACAAACAAATGGGAGGAGGGAATAACTTTGATGCAGTACTATTCTTTTGTAGAAACATATAGTACACCAACTCCTTTAATTGTTTTTGTTTTTTCCTCTTCTCTGAAAGAAATGTTTTCTGATTGCAACAACTCCATGCACTTCACTGAATATATATAGAGGTAAAGTGTAACACTTAATGAGAAAATGAAGATTTACTCCCATTTACAAAACTTACAATTAAAGGAAGTATTTGAGTTTCAAGAATTAGTAGAAAAATAAAATATTAGTCAAGTGATCCCAAAGAAACAGCACAGTAGTATATCAATAGTATGCCCATTACTTCACAGCTTGTAGAGGGCCTTAAAAATTTTTGAGAAGCCAATAATTTGAGATAAATCCAAGTATTCCCATGTGGGATTCTTCCTTTTTACATGTCTCTAGCTTATCTTCTTATTCTGCTTTATTCTTGCTCTTATTCTTTGCTCTCTTATTAGAAACTTAGTGTTACTTTCCTGAGAAAACTCTGCTGTGGTGCTCTAAGTTGTTTTTCTAGTTTTCTAGCTTCTCATCATGTGGGAATCAGAGACTGAGTCTGTCAGTGGAAGAGACTATGGAAATGGAGTTCTTTGCAGTAACAAAGGTGGAGTCAAGACTGATGGTTTTGAACAAAAAGAACAGTCTTGGTATGTAATAACCACTTTAACTACTTCTTGTTCCGAGGGTTTATCGGAAACAGCCTCTCTACCTTTTCTCAAGGTAGGGTAAGGTCTGCGTACATCTCACCCTCCCCACACCGCACTTGTGGAATTATACTGAGCATGTTGTTGTTGTTGTTGTTGCCATCATGTTAACTGCTATTACTGTCTTAAAGCTAAATACTTTTGGAATATGTGAATTTAGTTTGAAACAAATTATTAAACTGCTCAATGGCTTATCCTGCATATAGGTATGTAGCATCTGATATCCCAAGTGACCTTTTAGTTCAAATTGGAGATGTTAGTTTCCACTTACACAAGGTAGATGTATACCCTTTGCTCAAACTGTTTAGTTTATGTTTCAAACCTTTGGCTTAGATAATTAGATGACTAACTAATCCTTTTTGATAAAAATAGTATCCTTTGCTTTCAAGAAGTGGAAAGATGAACAGGATCATATATGACTCAAGGGATGAAGATTTGAGCAAATTAACTTTAGATGACTTACCTGGTGGACCTGAGGCATTTGAGTTAGCTGCAAAGTTCTGCTATGGAATTGCTGTTGATCTCACAGCAACCAATATTTCCGGTCTACGATGTGCAGCAGAGTTCCTAGAAATGACTGAGGACTTGGAAGAAGGAAACCTTATATTCAAGACTGAAGCTTTTCTCAGCTATGTGGTTTTATCATCATGGAGAGATTCCATACTGGTATTGAAGAATTGTGAAAAGTTATCACCATGGGCTGAAAACCTCCAAATCGTTCGAAGATGCAGTGAGTCCATTGCATGGAAAGCCTGTGCAAATCCTAAAGGAATAAAATGGCAATACACTGGAAAACCCCCGAATGTTTCCAGCCCGAGATGGAATGAAATGAAGGATTCCAGCCCGAGCAGAAACCAGCAAGTACCCTCTGATTGGTGGTTTGAAGATGTCACTATTCTCAGGATTGATCACTTTGTCAGAGTGATTACTGCTATTAAGGTAAAGGGTATGAGACATGAACTGATTGGTGCTGTCGTTATGCACTATGCTGGTAAATGGCTCCCAGGGCTGATTAAAGAAGGATCGGGTTCATTGGATGAAGGAAGCAATAGCAGCCATAGTGATGGCAGTAACAGCAGTACTTGGAAAGGGGGTCTTCACATGATAGTGTCAGGATCTAGAGATGAAGTACCAAGTGCTCAGGCCAAAGATCAACGAATGATTATCGAAAGCCTAATTAGCATAATCCCACAACAGAAGGACAGTGTTTCGTGTAGCTTCCTTCTTCGACTTTTGAGAATGGCAAACCTGCTGAAAGTGGCTCCTGCTCTTGTAACAGAATTGGAGAAACGAGTTGGGATGCAATTTGAGCAGGCTACATTGGCTGATCTTCTCATACCATCCTATAATAAAACCGAGACCTTGTATGATGTTGATCTTGTTCAGAGGCTTTTGGAACATTTCTTAGTTCAAGAGCAGACTGAAAGTTCAAGCCCCAGTAGAAGTACATTCTCTGATAAACATATGCATCTCGGAAATCAAATGGGTACCAATCTCAATGCCAAGATGAGAGTAGCAAGGCTTTTAGACAGTTACCTCACAGAAGTATCCAGAGATAGAAATCTTTCCCTGACAAAATTTCAGGTCTTGGCAGAGGCTTTGCCAGAATCAGCAAGAACTTGCGATGATGGACTGTATCGAGCAATTGATTCCTATCTTAAGGTAGTGCAATTCAAAAATTTATGTTCACGAATCATTATTTCTTGAAGTCATCTTTGTTGAGCCTATAGTTTCTGCTAGTGTTATTCCTCATCATGAAACCAAATGATGTCACACTATACCTACATCTCTCATTGTCTTAGTTCATCAATAATTTCAAGCATAGTCAGTTATTTTGTTCTAGTCTAAAGTTAATGCATATCACAAAATAAGCCTGTATGTATATCAAACTTATTATGCATCCAACATTACAGGCCCATCCAACTCTCTCAGAACATGAAAGAAAGCGGATCTGCAGGGTGATGGATTGCCAGAAACTCTCGATTGATGCTTGCATGCACGCTGCTCAAAACGAAAGGCTCCCGCTAAGAATTGTGGTGCAAGTCCTCTTTTCTGAGCAGGTAAAGATCAGCGCTGCAATAGCCAACAACTCTCTGAAAGATGCAGGAGATTCTCATTATCAACCTTTGGTATCAAACCGCAAATCATTGCTCGAAGCAACACCACAATCATTTCAAGAGGGATGGACTACAGCCAAGAAAGACATCAATACTCTCAAGTTTGAACTCGAAACAGTGAAAACTAAGTACCTAGAACTCCAACATGACATGGATAACTTACAGAGACAGTTTGATAAGATCACAAAGCCAAAGCAAGCCTCGGCATGGACTGCAGGGTGGAAAAAGTTAGGCAAGCTCACCAAGATGACAAACTTAGATTCCCATGAACAAGGTTCTCAGGTCCCAAATGAACAACATACCAGGAAGACCCCTAAAAGATGGAGAAATTCCATTTCCTGAATCCAAATATTATAAATGAAAAGGCTACAGGATACATAATACTTCTACAATCCAGTTCTGTTTTCCCTTGTGCTTGAAATTCTCATTTCCTTTCTATTCAAGTGTAGTCAAAAGGTTACTTTTCCTTTTCATTTTTTACTTGATAATAGCATTAATTCATCATTTACTTTTAAGTTTTTTGTGTTTGATTTTTTTCTGTGTTCATTGTATCATTAAAGTGTGATTTGCATTTAAATGTGAAGTGATTCGTTGCATTTAAATTTTGGGATTCCGTTAGACCAAGGTCCATATGTTGTTTGCTCTTCTTGACAAAGTCTATAGACATATATATCATTTGGTTCAATAAAGCTATTGTCCCAAAAAGTTGTCAAGATGCATAAGAAAAATTATAGATATCTTCATATAGGATTAATCCAAGTAGCTGTTAAACCTGTATATAGGTTAGGTTTAGATTCCACACATATGTTTATTGTTAAGAGACAATAGACATAAGAAATTCAACAATTCAGTACTTGTGCTACAATCAAATTTGACTAATGGACCAATTTATTTCAACTGTTATCCAAATTTTGTAGTAGACCTTCATGATCCACACATATTAAAAACTTTAACCTTAGATATTCAAACTAAAAATCTAGAATTTGAACAATGATCAAAATTCATAGCATTAATTTATAGAGTATATTATAAATTAATGAAAACAACTTTAGCTCCTAAAGCTATAAATCATAGCAAACCAGTAACAACTATGCTGCTAGAAGCAAATCTACAACATAGCAATACTTTTGTTCCTCGTATACAGATTATCTGAACATCAAATAATCAATTTAATAAATGAAATGAATATGGCAGTAAATACTTTTCAAATAAATGGTAATTCAAATAAATAATATGCTCAATTAATAGTATGTGGTTTTAGTGGAATGCTTAAAGCATGGTGGGATACTTATCTCACTCATGAACAAAGACAGACAATTATTGAATCTACATCTATCTATAATGCCGGTAGTTAAGGAAGAAGGAACAAGTAATCAACAAGTAGTCGTTATAAAACATTTCATAGGAGATCGAAAAGTCTTTCAAGATAAAAGTGCAGAAATATTAAATAATTTATATTGTCCAAAATTGCATGACTTTAGGTGGTATATGTTGGGAAATAATATTATACTCAGGAATATTTCTCACAATAATCTACAAGAATTGAAGAGTACAACGACACCAAGTTTCTTAACGTGGAAAAATCTTTTAACAAAAAGTAAAATAACCACGTATTGAGAGGAGCAAAATAACTTCACTATAGTGAGAAATATTACACACTGTAGTCGTAGACTACTACACACTCAAAAGAAATAACTCTCTTTATTTTAAAGACACCTCACTATGATATTGCCCATACTCTCTTTTTCCTACACGGACTATTTTCTTTCAGTCTGTGGAATACATTAAGCAACTACTGCGTTGCTTTGTTTTTGGTGTGTTCTGAATGTAAAGAAATGATCTCCTTTTATAGGAGAAGTTGCCTCCCCATCAGCCAATCAAATTTCCCAATTACAGTTGGTATACCAACTGCCTACTTTGCCTTTCATAACAACCAATCACAATTTGTTCTCTTCTTTTTTGTTAGTTTTCTTGTTAGGTGGGGTGGACCCCACAAATCTCCCCCTTAATTTTGATTTTTTTCTCTTCATTCCAAGCAATGCTCTCATTCTCCAAAAGTCTTCAAATTTGAGTGGCTTTGCATACTTGAGTTCTACCTCCTTCTTGACAATGCATTCTCTTATGAAGTGGTACCTTGTATATATGTGCTTTCTTCGATCATGATACACTGGATTCTTTGCAAGTGCTTGTGCGGACTTGTTATCAATGCAAATTGTTGTGGCTTCAATTTGAGGCAAATTGAGCTCCTTTAACAATCTTCTCAGCCAAATAGCATGACACGCACAAGACGTTGCTGCTACATATTCGGATTCACAAGTCGAGAGAGTAACAATGTATTGTTTCTTTGAACTCCAGGTAATAACACAATTACCCAAGAAAAAGACAAAGCCAGTTGTGCTTTTTCTATCATCAATATCTCCCGCAAAATCACTATCACAAAATCCCACAAGATTGAAATCATTAGTAGGAGAATAAAATAGCCCATAGTCAATTGTACCTTTGAGGTAACGGAGAATTCTTCTAGCAACTTTCAAATGAGTTGAGGTAGGAGCTTCCATGAAGCGAATCACTACGCCAACCGCAAAGAGTATATCCGGCCTCGTACAAGTCAGGTATCTTAAGCTTCCCACAAGATTTTTGAAAAAAGTTGGATCCACCTTTTCTCCATCATCAAACATTGACAGCTTTGTCCCACTCTCCATTGGTGTGTTTACAGAGTTGCAATCAAACATCTTGAATTTCTTCAATATCTCTTTTGTATAGCTTTCTTGAGATATGAGAATGCCTTCCTCCATCTGCTTCACTTCCAGACCCAGGTAATATGACATCAGCCCTATGTCCGTCATATCAAACTCACGGGACATAGCTTTCTTGAAATCTTCAAACAAACTGGGGTTATTACCCGTAAAAATAAGATCATCAACATAAAGACAGACAAGTAAAATATCTCCATTAGTATGAACTTTAATATAAAGAGCATATTCATGGAGACAGCGAGTAAACCCATTGTCCTGAAAATACTTGTCGATGCGACTGTTCCACACTCTTGGAGCTTGCTTCAATCCATATAAGGCTTTGTTCAATCTAAGCACTTTATCTTCATGGTTTTTGACCTCAAAGCCCAATGGTTGCTCAACATATATTTCTTCTTCAAGATAGCCATTCAAGAAGGCTGACTTGACATCTAGTTGATGGATCTTCCACTTCATTTGTGCTGCCAAAGAGATAAGCAATCGGATCGTCTCCATGTGGGCAACAGGTGCATAGACTTCATCATAGTCAATGCCATGCCTTTGTTTGTAGCCTTTAGCCACAAGTCTTGCCTTGTATCTTTCTATATCTCCATCAGCATTCTTCTTTGCCTTGTATACCTATTTCATTCCAATTGGTCGATGACCCTTGGGAAGAGTTGTTAACTCCCAAGTATTGTTCTTCTCTATTGACTTGATCTCTTCCTCCATGGCTTGTCTCCACTTTTTGTCTGTAACAGCTTCATCAAAGTTCATTGGTTCACTATCAGCAAAGAGACAATACAAAAAATCAAAATTAGTAATTTGATCTGTATTGTCATAGAGTTCTGCAATTGTCCTCGTTCTTTCAGGCGCTTCATTTGAACTTCCTGGAGAGGAAGGAGATGCAACATTGGTTGGGGATAGAGGTGGAGTTGTATCTTGTAAGGGTTCCTCGGCCTCTTGTGCATCTTCTTCATCATCTTCAAAGTACGGAAGAAAATCATATGTATTTTCTTCCTGAGACTCCCAATTCCATGTCGCTTCTTCATCAAATTCAACATCACGACTCACCACCACTTTTCCATTACCAGGGTTGTATAACTTGTAGCCTTTTGAACTCGTGTCATATCCAACAAACACATGCTTGACACTTCGATCATCAAGTTTAGCTCTTCCTTGATGTGGCACATGAGCATAGGCTATGCTCCCAAAGATTCTCAAGTGATTGACACTTGGCTTCCTTCCGCTCCATGCTTCTTGAGGAGTTTGATCTCTAACATTTCTTGTTGGAGATCTGTTGCTCAAATAAACTGCACAAGAAACAGCTTCGGCCCAAAATTCCTTAGGCATGCTTTTAGCTTTCAACATACACCTAGCCATATTAAGAATTGTTCTATTCTTTCTTTCAGCAACTCCATTTTGTTGTGGTGAGTAAGGTACCGTTACATGGCGACGAATTCCATGAGATTGACAAAAGTCGTTAAATTCTTTTGAGGTGAATTCGCCTCCTCTATCGGATCTTAAAGCTTTTATTTCATGGCCACTTTTCTTTTCCACAAGTGCTTTAAAATTCTTAAAAGCAACAAATGTTTCAGATTTTTGCTTCAAGAAATAAACCCAGGTCTTTCTACTAAAATCATCAATGAATAGTAGAAAGTATTTACTTTTACCGAAAGAGGGTGGATTGATTGGTCCACACACATCGGTATGAACAAGCTGGAGTGGCTTGGTTGCTCTTGACGTGGCCTCCTTCGGAAAACTCTTCCTTGCATGTTTGCCAAGAAGACAAGCATCACACAATTGATTGGGATGGTTGATTGAAGGCATTCCATTCACCATCATTTTTTCTCCCATTGATTTGAGCGCTTCAAAGTTCAAATGCCCAAATCGCATGTGCCAGCACCATGACTCATCTTGCACATTAGCCTTCAAGCACTTTGCATCAATTGTCTTAAGATTCAAAGTAAACAATCTATTCTTTGCCATTTCAACTTTAGCAACTAATTTTCCATTTGAATCTCTAAGCCAAAGATGCATACCTTTCATATGAATATCATATCCTCTTTCAAGAAGTTGGCCCAAACTCAAAATATTACTTTTTAGTTTTGGCACATAATAAACATCTTTAATCATCTTATGGCCACCATCTTTAGAGAAAATTAGAATCGTACCTATCCCTTCAATTTGGATCTTTGAGGAATCTCCAAAGGACACATTGCCTTTCACTCTTTTAATGAGTTCCACAAACTTGTCTTTGCATCCACACATATGATTGCTTGCTCCATTATCCAAGTACCACGAGCTGCAATCATCCTTGTCACCTTCCTTGAGTGCTAGCAACAATGTTGACTCATCTTGTTCTTTGTCGTCAACAAGGTTGACTTTCTCTTCAACATTACTACGACATTCCCAAGAGTAATGGCCAAATTTATGACAGTTGTAACACTCAATTTTAGATTTGTCATACCTTTTACCATTTGTCTCTTGATAGTAACCACGTCCTCTTCCTTCTCTTTGTCCACGACCACGACCTCTGTATGCTTGAAAACTTTTTTCTTCATTGTTGAAGTTGTTACTATTACTTCTTCCTCTTCCTCGACCACCACGGCCTCTTCCTCGTCCATTTCCTCTATAGCTCTTTTCACCTCCATCTTTGAAGGATGCATTGGTTTTAAGAAGTTGCTCTAATGGCTCTTCTTTTCTCCTCCTGATCTTTTCTTCGTGGGCTTGTAAAGAACCCTCCAGTTGCTCCGTCAGCATAAAGTCTAAATCTTTAGACTCCTCAATAGCACACACCACATAATCAAATTTAGGTGTTAATGACCGAAGGATCTTTTCAACCACACGAATCTCTTCCATTTCTTCTCCGTACCTTTTTAATTGATTTACAACAGCTTTCACTCTTGAACAATAATCCGAAATGGATTCGGATTCCTTCATTTTCAAAACTTCAAAATCAGCCCTTAGAGTTTGAAGTTTTATCTTCCTCACTTTATCAACTCCTTGGAGAGAGTTTTGTAAAATCTCCCAAGCTTCTTTTGAGGTGGTAGCATCGGCCACCTTCTCAAACATGGTATCATCCAGACATTGGTGGATAAGAGTGAGAGCTTGTTGATCCTTCTTCCTTATTTTTACCAAGACATATTTTTCATTTTGAGGCAGAGCTTCCTCATTATATGGTATTGAATACCCACTACGTACAACTTCCCATACGTCTTGAGAGCCAAGAATGGCTTTTAATCGTAGACACCATTTTTCATAATTTTCTTTTGTGAGACGAGGGTATTGAAAAGCGAGTGTACCATTATTTGCCATGGCTCTGATACTACGATGTTGGGAAATAATATTATACCCAGGAATATTTCCCACAATAATCTACAAGAATTGAAGAGTACAATGACACCAAGTTTCTTAACGTGGAAAAACCTTTTAACAAAAAGTAAAATAACCACGTATTGACAGGAGCAAAATAACTTCACTATAGTGAGAAATATTACACACTGTAGTCGTAGACTACTACACACTCAAAAGAAATAACTCTCTTTATTTTAAAGACACCTCACTATGATATTGCCCATACTCTCTTTTTCCTACACGGACTATTTTCTTTCAGTCTGTGGAATACATTAAGCAACTACTGCGTTGCTTTGTTTTTGGTGTGTTCTGAATGTAAAGAAATGATCTCCTTTTATAGGAGAAGTTGCCTCCCCATCAGCCAATCAAATTTCCCAATTGCAGTTGGTATACCAACTGCCTACTTTGCCTTTCATAACAACCAATCACAATTTGTTCTCTTCTTTTTTGTTAGTTTTCTTGTTAGGTGGGGTGGACCCCACAAATCTCCCCCTTAATTTTGATTTTTTCTCTTATTTGATGGTATCAGAGCCCGTAGAGTTATCTTGGATACTATTGATACACAGTAGTCTTTTCTTCTTTTGCAGAAATTTGATTTCTCTACTTTGAATATATGAGACGACTATTTGTCTTCTTGCATTCAATGACCCTATCTTGATGTTTCTTCATTCTTGTTATCATATTGCACATGCTGATGAATAATTGAATAATTGTTGACTTTATTGCTTCAATAATATTCTGATAGGTATGTCTGAGCTAATCCTCATGGACTTTGCATATCACTATTGTCATTGTTGGATGAAGTTGTATCTAATAATTCTGCTACCTTTTGCAATCTCATCTTGAGCTCTTCTTTGGAAGGTTTTTTTGCCGGCATATTGACTATTGACTTTTTATTATTTTGTGGCTTTGGGGACTATCCCTTTATCTTGATATCTTTACTAAAATGCTTAATATGATCTGTAGTATTGAAAGTAAAGTTTCATCCTGTGAAAACGTGGCCTTCAATTTTACCAAGTTCAATAGGCCTTGTTGGCCTTTTGTCTTGCCAATAAAAGAAGACCTTGCTGGCCAATCATATTCCTTTCAATTTGTGGCCTTGTTGGCATTTCCCCAACCAACCAAAGTGTTTTGGTTTGGCTATAAATTCAGCTGATTGTGAGCTCTTCAGACACACCAAAATTCAGAGCTTCTCCTTTATTTTGTCTATTTCTTTTTGTAGAGGGTATTTTGTGAGAGAGTTATGTTTTGGGAAACACTTGTGTGAAATTCTTTCTGAGTGTTTTGTGAGGTTATTCTCTCGGGGTGTTTGGGATTATAATTAGAGTATCATTTCTAATTTTGTGCTCTCTAATTTTTGTATCTGTTTATATAGTGAATTTGCTTCGGTCCGCCGTGGATTAGGTCACATTGACTGAACTACGTAATTCTCGTGCCTCATTTATTTATTTTAATTTTCGTTATTATCAACTGGCATTATATTTGTTATTGTCATTGTTACGCTACTTTGTCTTATTCCGCACTATACCCGGATCCCAATCCTAACACATCCAATAATGTATGGAACTCTTTTTGTCGTAAAATATTTGCAATATTGAATATGTGAAGGTAATTGACTATTTTTTTTCTTTTTGCAATACAATACAAAGTAATACATTATGAAACAATAATCCAAACAGAATGTTAGTTACAAGAGGATGGCCAATGCCCAACAAAAGCTAGCAAGTTTTTATGGGTTTCTACGAAACCAAACCATAGAACAAGAGTCATGACCATCACCCATATTCCTCATCTTAAGAACCAAATGAACCACAATCCCACACAAGAAACCCAATGCTGCACTTGATCCAACTAGTGAAACTGCTGTGCAAACAAGCACCACAAAAGACTCTTCTTTAGAATTCATGTCTCTCGAACACATAGCTAGTTCAATTCCTGCAAACAACAAAAGAACTCCTAATACCCCAACAGGAAATTGCGTCAAAACCTTCACCATTGAACTCCCTAAAACCAATCCCAATACCAATTTGGCTACACCAAGAAGTGCCACACACCCTCCACTTCTACCACCAAACTTGTTTGTCCTGCTAGTCCACCAGCACCATGGCAACAAGGCATGGCACCAAACCAACATCCTACTAGGTTCATTAACCCGACCGTCACCGATACTGAGGTAGCTGTGATTTCTCTTTGTGGAAAAAGATCTGTTGATAATTTACACACAGCAATGACAGAATTTAATATGGATAAAGGGAGTTGAGGAATTGTACCCTTTATAAATCCTTGTTTCCAAGCATGCCTTGATATTTTCACAATTTCAATAGATGATGGTCCAAATTTGAACCCCTTCACTGCTTTAGGCCCTCTTATAATAGCCAAAATAACACCTAACAAAAATATGAGAAATGCTGAAGGAAGAGAAAAGATTATTTTCTTTAGCACCCTTTTCCTCCTACCCCACCCTTCTTCAGTTTCATAATTGCCTTCTTGATTCTCATTCTGATTTTCACCAGCACCGTTCACAATTATAATAAAAATAGCACATATTAAAGCCAATAACAATCCATCCAATCCTAACCAATCCCTCTCCCCTTTAGACTTTGAATTTGCAAAATCTTGAACATTTTTTATGTATTTTACAGCAGTCATAGCAAATGATAGTCCTTGTGCTAATTGAATTCCTCTAACAACAGAAATAGGAATTAACCTGTACACAAGTTGCATTAATCCAGTAACACCTAAAACAAATAAAATACCAGCTGTACAAATTCCTGCAGCCATAACTTCTGGTATACCAAATTCAGGATTACTAATAGCAACAGCTGCAATAGATTTCATAGGCTGAACTGGCATTGGTACACCATATATAGCACCAGTGACAAAATTGTAAACACCAGTAAATATCAATGTTGTACCAAGATTTAAGTCACTGGCTAGTGTTAAAGCCAAGACTATAGGTATATACGTGCCTAAATCCCCCATTGCACCATTTAGTTCAGCCCATTTTGATTTGAATATCAGATTCTCCTTCAACTTTCCCATGAAATTTGATGGAGGGTTGGTTGCTGATTGCCTATCTGTTGACATATCAGGGGCTTGGGAATGAGGAGTTTCTTGAAGTGTGGACTCCATAATGAGTTAATGAATATGTTCAAATACGTAACGGATGTAGTACATATATATACACATAAAAAGAGGGTAACAGTTGACTTGTAGGTTAGAACCTAGCTAATTAATGTCAACTTATTCGTGTACCACCACAAAGCGGGCGATTTGGCTCATCTCCATTACACCTTTCTTCTATTTTGTCGAGTGCATAATTAGATGAGTGATATGTGTCTTGATTAATTTTTAAAGGTATAGATTATATTAACTTAACCATTATTCTAGCGATGATTAAGTTGATAAGTTTGAGAAAACAATTTTTATTTCTGGCAAGAAAAAGATATTCTACACAAATTTTGGTAGTTACTAATTAATATCGTTAATTTTGTTATAATATTTTTATAGCCAAAAGTTTTAGAGTCGTTTCCAGTGATTGAGATGACGAACAATCACAAATAAGTTACTCATTTTGTCTTTTCCTTTTAATTTCATAAAAACTGTAGTATTAGTTTAATTTATGTATATGAATTATTTTTTTTATCTCATCTGACTTTGCAAGTTCTTGTTTATTTATTTATCATTAAGGGATCTTTCAAAACCATGAAAATATTACATTTTATATATTATATAAATTTACTGGCACATTCTTAATCAAAAGTTTCATCACTTTGTAAAACGTACACTCCAATTGTGCACTTGACGAAATGGAGGGGAGGCGTAATGGAGAGGAGCCGGTAATTATAACTAAAAGGTATATATCATAAAACGCCCTTTCAAAGTGATGAGAGGCCATCATAAGATCCTCAGACGAATAAGAAGAATTTGATGGCAGGTCGTTATTGAAAGAAAATATTTGCAGGTGAATGTGGAGAAGGCATTATTCTTGGTCGCAAGTATCAAGGCTTATTTTTAGGAGTTCGATAACGAAGGAGAAATGCAACAATAAAGAACTTTGGTGGACGTGTACGTGGTATTGTAGGTAGTCATATTCTAGCTCATAAAATGTACAAAGTCCAGAAAGTATTCTACTCAAGATAATCAATTCTTGAGCTTGCTATACCAGAAAATCCCAAATACACAAGAAAATGCCACAAGAAATTTTCTAAATGAGACTGAAATTGAATTCCTGACAATGCATTATCGTCGCCGCAATGTGATTCTCTACAATTTCGTCTCGTTTGCGTCTGTACGCAGGGGCGGATCTACATTGAAGATAGGGGTGCCACGGCACCCGCTACCCTCAATCGCGACAGTGTATGTATATATGTATATCAGTCTTGACAGTGTATTTCAATTTACATTTTAAAGTGGCACCCACTAAACAAAATGGCTCATGGTGCTATTGGTTGCTGGCTGAAACATCAACCCCAATGTTGTGGGTTCGAATCTCCCAAGCTATGTAACATTTTGTTCTGCCATGTTCTGCCGGCAATCATTCCAAGGTGTTGGGCCCCTTTTCTCTTTCCTTTCTCTACTTTTTAATTAATTCCACTAGCCTTGTAGTAGTTTGTTTTTATTTCTTTTTCTTTAACTTTTTAATTAGTAGTATAAAATAATGTAAAGACATATTTGTCCATAAATATTATATTAAATATCTAAATTAATAATCGCAATTTTAAATTTCATGACTCTTTTTAACTTAGATTTCAAATACTTCCTTTTCTAATTTTAATTAAATCATGTGTAAATTTGGTCCATGGAGATTAGTCTTATTTTTCCAAAAGAATCTTTTCGTGCTTCTAACAATCCCTCTACCTTGCTAGTATACGAAGGCTAAACATATTGAATTAGACTGCTTAAATACAGTAAAAAATTAATTTTTATAGTATAATTATATTTTTTAACCCCTCAACTTAAGGCAAAACTTTAGTTTAATGGTAGAGATGTTTCAAAAATTGCTTTAAAGTATTATTTTAAATCTTATATATGACTTTTCTCGCTCCGCCTTTGAAGACTAATAATTGTAAATTCTTATAATTTTTGGCACCCAGTACTTGTAAATCCTGGATCCGCCCCTGTCTGTACGTAGATGCCGCTGCTGTTGCTGCAGGAGCAGTTCCACCAGCTTCAGCTGGACGACCGATGGTTGGAGGCTCTGATGGCTTTGGGGACACGCCCGTGAGTGGATTTCCGCAGGATCTCCTCTCTATCTCCAACATTTTTTTCTCTTCAATTGCTTGCGTAAATGTCCCATTTGCATTCCAATAGTAGTTGCATGAATATTAATGGTTCACTTTTGCATTTGATTTTGTACGTACAAGGAAATCATCTACAATAGGATTGGAGGAGATATAGCTGCATGAGAGACAAAAATCGTTTAGGAGAACTTATGAAGAGACAGAAATGGTTCGAAAAATTGGAAGAGGTGCGAGCAAGAAAAACCCTTTTCTGATTACCCATTTTTGTGTTTTTGACCCGCTAAAATGACCCGGTTTGGTTAAGTTTATATACTTTTTTGTAATATGCACTTTTACCCACAAATTTCTCTATTTCTAATCTAGCCCCGACACCACTTAAGCACACTTAATATTTTTCTCACATAAAAATAAGTCAAAAAGAAAAAGAGAAGGTCATTTAATTACACAAGTTTTTTTGGACGTCTTTTAGTTAAATCTTTTCGGGTTGGTGCCCAAAACCATGATTTTTTTTAGAGCTATATAATCCTAAGGATATCATACATAATTATATCGCACTTGATTGGTTTCTATCTCAAGCTAATAAAACTGGGAAATAGAAATCATTTAGCTCTTCCCAGAAAAAAAAAAAAAATAGGCTAATAAAAGCTGATTTTAACCTTTTAGCTCTCCAAGAATGGGAAGCCTATCATTCAAGGTATTATCTTACCCTTCATCCATCTTCTTATCATTATTGTCTCCATACTTCATTTTTGCGTGGTATGCCGAGAGTCTATCGGAAACATCCCCTCCACTTTAGTAGAGGTAAGGCTTGTGTATATCTCACCATCTCCGACCCCACTCGTGGGATACACCGGATATGTTGGTGTTGTTGTATTCTTGCATGGTATCTTGTTCCTTTGCATGGAGCTTTAGTTTTATATATGTCCTTTTAGATCATCGAAAATATATTTGTACATATTTCTGAGAAAATGGTTGTTCCTATTTTGTGATTTCAAAGGACTTTGAGCCATCAACTATCACTCCCAGGGGTTTGACAACACCAGGTTTAATAGCTAATGGAGATTATGGGGAAATGAAGAGACTAAAGGTGGCGACACCTGCACCAAGGAAGAACTTGAATCTTTCTGTAATAGAGTCAGAGTCCAGAAATGATGGACCAAGCCTGGACTGTATATTGATGAATTATATTGATACACTTAACCAACGAATCAACTATCATATTGGTAATTACTCTTTTTTGTTCCCAACCAAGTTCTTGAGAATTTTGACTATCAACTACTAGCTTTATGCAAAATTGAGCAAAATTGAGCACCAAAGAAGTTAGAAGTATATGCTTTTTTAATAAACTGAGCGCTTCCCCGAGTGGGCCCTACGCGGTGCGAATCCGGATTAGTCGGAGCTCCAATGAGGGTACCGGACACCGGATAGGAAACAAAAAAAAAAAAGTTTCTCATCTAAAAAAACTAGGAAATTTGAAAAAATTTAAGACTATTGAGATTATTCAAAAAAAGCAATGAAAATAAAAGAGTTTCTTTTTATTTCTTTCTTTACAGTGCTGCAGATAAAATGCTTAACTTTGTATTGGCAGGAGAGAATTACTTCCAACTGGTATCTTATATGCGTCATAGTTTGACTCGGCACGGAATTTAAGAAATAAATGAAGACTTTTGAAACTTGTGGCCTAAAATAAGAGATAAATGTTTGTGTGGTTGTAAATTATTTCATTAATCACATAACTATAATTTTAAAGTTAAATTATTACCAATTTTTAGAATGCTGTCATTTTTTTGGAACAGACTAATAAGAAAATGGTGTCACATAAATTGGAACAGAGGGAGTAGTATTTAGCAATTGTAACATTAATTATTGCTGGTTTGCCCTTGTTTTGAAGTAATTTTGCTTTCAAATCTGAATAGTCAATCTCCCCATTTACATATGTGTTAATCATTTCCAACTCCATTCGGTACATCCTTGCTACTTTGGGAATAGAGTAGTGGAGTCTTTTGACGCATAAAGTGAAACGAAGATTTTTTAATTAAACACATTCACAATGAATAGGGGAGGGGGGGGGGGGTGGGTTGAAATCTTATTTTTAGTTAAAATTGGCTATTTCTTCAAAAACTTTTATTTTATGCAGTACAAGATAACAATCACAAGATTAAGTAAGCAATAAGAAAGGAGGAGAACACAGTTTTTATACTGGTTCGAGTATCGATAAATGCTTATATGCATCTTGTGTTTATACCAAATCATGTCATTTAACTATATTAGTTAATATTTAAAGTATAAATTCATATTTTTAAAACATAAACCTTTAGAGCAAGCCGCTTATGTGGACGTGGAGGGTGAGGTGGAGGCATGTTGTTGGTTAATTTTGTCTGTGTGGAATCGAGAAGTGTAAATTGACTATTTATTTGAATAAAAATACCATAAAATATGAAAAATTATAAAATGCAAATAATTATAATTTAATTTAAGTAATGCTAATTAGGTGTAAAAAATAAAAATTTTGCATATTTAGCTATAAATAATTAATTAATGTACTAGTGTAGATAATAATTGTGCAAGTAGTCGAAATTGAGGTATGTATTTAAAAAATAGCCTAAAATGCACCACGCTTAAATAACTAGTAGTATATTTGTAGGGAATAAATATAAGTAATCATTTTGTCATTTTTACTTCAAGAATAGCCAATAACATATATGAGGATAAAAATTGGGAAAATTAATAAAATCACGCTCTACCATATAGAAAGGAGAACACACTTGCCTATCTACTAAACTTCTAGCCTAATGTTCGACCTCCATGCTCTCTTATCTAGAGTCATGACTCCGGTAAGCTATAAGTACGCATCCTAAATGCATACAAACATAAATTATATACCAACATAAAATGACCCACTCAAATGATTTTGTTACTAACGCTTTTATTTGAAAAAAGAAAAGAAAAGAAAAGAACGGGATCTTCTGAATATACATAAATACTTATTCGCGATTGGGTTTATATCAAATCATACAATTTAATTATGATAGTTAAAATATAAAATATAAATTCATATGATCTAGTCGTCATGATTAAATTATTAAATAATAAATAGATGTATACAATATACACATATCTCGTATTTATTAATTTGATGTAAACAATGCGGGTAAGAATACTAATAAACATTGCGATTTAGAAAAATTGGGTCAGAATATTTTCAAAATATATACCTTTAAAGCAAGTTCCCGCTTCAATGCGCTCTCTATTTCCATTTCTACAATTCCCATTCTAATTATACTTACTCTGGTATGTGTCTGTTACTAGTTAACACTCAATTATTTTGGTATCATCAATCTGTGAAATTCTATATTATCAATTGCTGTAGAAATGTCTTAATTGGTTTTCTGTATTTTCAATTTTATACTGACCCTTTTCTTGATTGGTCAATTGATTCGTGGTTTCCTATTTAATTATGTTAAACCTCAAGATTTTCTTGATTATTCAATCTTTATTCCTTGATCAATATAATGGTACTTGTTATTAATGAACAATTCTTTAGCCGAGGGTCTACCGGACCCCACTTGTGGAATATCACTAGGATGTTGTTGTTGTTATTAATGAACAACAACAACAATATACCTTGTATGATTTTACAAGTGGGTATAAAGAGGGTGAGGTGTACGCAGACATTACCCCTACCTTAAGTGAGGTAGAGAGACTGTTTCCTAAATACCCTCGGCTCAACAATGCAATTTTGAAAACGGGTTTGGTAAAGGTAATGAAAGAAAAATACTACAAGATTAAAATGCTAAAATGGAAATACCAAGGTAAAGAAAGCATACTTGGTATTGATGAAGGATAATGAAAATGAAAAAAGCTAGATTTATTTTTGTTAGACTAGTGATTATTTAGACAATTTATGTGAGTTTTGTGAAACTTGTCGAAAGCCCAGATAAAGGAGGATTGCCCAAGCTTGACGGCCAAAGTAAAAAATAGTTAAAACATGATGAATTTTCTTGATTTTGTTGGGATTTGTTCGCTTAGGCACGTGTTAAAAAGATTGACGGTATAAAGAGAGGAATGGTTACGGAAGATTTATATAGCAGACTAGTTTGGAATTGAGGTGTAGTTGATAGAATTGATAATGTAGTGATTATTTAGATAGGTGGATAGGCAGTGGATAGTGGCGTATACAACAACAACATACCCAGTATAATCCCACAAGTAAGGCCTGGAGATGGTGAGATTTATCAGACCTTACCCCTGCTTAAGGAGGGAGGCTGTTTCGGATAGACTCTCGGGTCAAGAAGACTAGTTACAAAAAACGAGAAGGATAGTGGCGTATGTCTTTGTAAATTTCTGGTGTAATCTGCAACAAATTTACTCCAAATTTTCCAATTATGTGTCCTGGTTCAACGAGGCCCAGCTTCTGTTAAGCATTGATTTGTTAGTGATTTATAATTCCCCTTGGAAGAGTGTCAATAGATGGTAAACCAGCTTAGTTTGTTTGAGAGTCTTTTATGCTCTGATGATTTATTTTGCTATGCCATTCTTTATCCTTTTCAGCTAAAGCATTATAGTGAATTGAATATTTGTTACTAAGTATGTGTTATTGTGTTTATGTATCAGAAAAATCATCATCTGCATAAGAAGCTGTAGGGGGTAGCTCAGTGCACAAAGCATCTCGTGTTCACCTAGTATAAGAAGGTATGCAAATGGAAAAAGTTTTTGAGGAGCTGGAAGACGTTAAAGGAGAGGTGGAAAAACTGAGAGAAGAATGCCAGACCAAAACGGAGCTGACAGAGAATTTGAGGAAAGCTCACATTGATCAATTAGCGAAACTTCAGGAAGCAAGGTTGGAGATTGGAAGACAGGCAAATGAACTATTTGTCAAGTCTGAGGAAATATTTGAAGTCAAGAAACTGTATGATGATCTCAAGTCTAATCTACATGAGAAAGAATCGTGTCTCCAGAATCTTAGCTCTTCTCATGACAAGCTGCACCTAGATTACGGGGAGAAAATTGGAAGGTTGGAGGTGCAAAACAAGGATATGGTGTTGGCTTTGGATGAAGCATCGTCCAGGATTGAAGATTTGGAAATGCAGATTTTTGCAAGTAATAAAGAAATCAATGCTCTTAAGCAACTCATGTCTGTTAGGCAGGAAATCTCCGTTGAATCAGAGTTTAAGGCATGGGCGTCGAAAGATCTGAAAAATGGAGATGACACTATCCAAAAACTTGAGGAAGAAAATAGGATTGCAACAGAGCAGCTGAAATGGAAGAGTGAGCAGTTTAAACACCTTCAAGAAGCTCATGAAAGGATGCGTGATCAGTTCAAGACCAGTAAGGTGGAGTGGGGACAGGAAAAAGAAGCAATGCTTGAAGAGATTTCTTCATTGCAAGCAAGGTTGGATTCTCAGACTCGAATATCAGAAGGTTTCCAAAGCCAATTGAGCATGTGTAACCAAGCTTTAGCTCATCAAGAAAGCAGAAGAAGAATTCTTGAAATTGAAGTGTCTGAGTTCAAATCTCGGTTCCATGATGTCTCTCTAGAGTGCCAAGAAGCAAACTCAAAGCTTGAGAACTTGACCATTAAGAGGGATGAAGAAATCGGGGAGTTAAGAAACTTACTCCGAACGAAAGAGACGCTGTTCAATGATATAAAATGCAAAAGTATGCAGTTTGAACAGGAAAATCAAGAGTTACGGGGATCTCTTAAAGACCTTCAACAGGCTCAACTTCAGGATGCTTCTTCCACTTCTGCGCTAAAGAAACTTCGAACCAAGTTGCAGGATTTGAAGCAGTTACACAGAAAGTGTTCCTTAAACCTCAAAGAAAAGGAAGCTGAATGGTGTTCTCAGATAGGAAAAGTTACAGAAGAAATGAAAAGATGCATGTCTGAATTAAAAGGTAAACAGAGGCACATAGAAGAGCTAGAAAAGGAGCTGGAAGATTGCCGTGATGCATATGAAGTTCTTAATGGAGAGATATCTGTGTTAATCACGGTCTTAAAATCAGAAATTCATGCCACTATCAATGAGCCCTCTAGAGCAAAGGTGGAACTAGAACCAAACAGTAAGAAGAATGAAGAGACAATTATACTTCTTAAAGAGCAGTTGGAGTCAAAAAATAGCGAGCTACGTAAAGTTTTTGCTGATCTACATCAGAGGTGTGAACAAGCAACCCTTTTGGAGGCTCAACTGAATGAGTACAAAAAGATGCTTGAGGGGTCATCTGATTGCCAATTTCACCTTAGGGAACAAGTCCTGCAATTGGGTAATGGCCTAAAAGAGGCTTCTGCTGCTTCAGAAGAAGCCAAGGCCGACCTGGCTAAAGCAAGGGCAGAAGTCACAGAGAGCAAGCTTGAAATAGAGAAGTGGAAAATTGAAGCAGGAAATTTGAAAGACTGCCTTGAAGTGAACCAATTTTCTGAAAAGCAAGAGCAGGAGAGCTTACTTGGTACTTTGAAAGAGAGAGAAACCAAGATAAATGAGCTGCAACAACAGATTACGGAACTCGAGTCGAAAATTGTTGAAAGAACAGAGGCAGTGGAAGCTTTAAATCAGGAGAAGTTACAATACTTTCGAGTTGCAGAAGTCAAGGATAGTACCATAGAAATTCTTCAAACTAAGATTTCTGGCTTGGAGCAAGAGTTGGCTGATAAACAACTTCAAAATGAGCATGCACAATCAGATGCCCAAAAGGCTTTTGATCAGGAGAAGGAAAGCCTGTTGCTGATTGTGAAAGAGAAAGACAGCAAAATACAATATCTTCTAGAGCAGGCCAAAGTTTTGGAGGAAGACGTAACATGTAAAGAAATTGCTTTTACAGCTCTGGAGACGGCTGAGAGTTTAAAAATGTTTGAGATTCAAGAGAAAAACAAGGTGATTGCTGAGTTAGAGATGAAACTGGGTGACACTCATCAGAATTTGGAATTTCTTAATGATTCCTTGTCTGATTCAAGACAGAAGGAGGGGCAGCTGGAAACATTGTTGCAAGCAAGTAAAAAGGAATCGGATGAGCTGAAAGCTAAGTTTGGTAATGAATTGATGAACGTGGAGGCCCGAATTCAGGAGCTTGAGTTCCAGAAAAGTGTTTTGCTTGAAGAAAACAAGAAACTCTCAGTAGATAGGGAGAGATTACTAGTACAAATGGAAGGAATCCATGAAAGAATTAGTGAAGTCTGCTGTGGAGATGTAGAACTTGATAGACAGTTGGACATAATATTGGAGAATACTAAGGAAGGAGCAGAGCCGCGACTTAATAATTTTGGGAGAGGCAACTATGCTAGAACTCCTTTTTCAATTGCCAAAACAGGATATGATGAAAGAACTCCATTGGTAGAGCTGAACTGTTAGGCAGTTTGTCTAAAGAGGAGCAGTTCTATACTCGAAACACCTAAAAGAAACTTCTTTAGAGTTCTCCTAGATTTGCAAATCTGGATGCCAATCAGACAAGGAAAACATGTTACTTTGAAGAGACTCAAGGATTTTGGAACTTTCTGCATTTTGTTGTATGTATATGGTACTTTGATAATATTGTTTTTCCAATGTAATCAAAGATTCTTCATTTGTTGCTAAAAGAAATATGGAAACTGTATATTGGTTCATGCATTGGTGACTAACCTGTGGTTCCTTTTCTACAGTTTAGGGAATTTGCAGGAGGTCCTGTAGTTGTAACTTTAAACTTGTGGAAAGAAAGTCATGTTACAATCACCATTCTTGGTTAGACTATCATGCAAAATATTCATGTTACATAAATTTGGTTACATGCTTATTTACATTGGAAGTGTATATGACATACTGCAACATCATAAATATAACATTAAAAAGATATGTAGGAATAATAATTAGGAACAGGCCTTGTATAATGGCAGCACAATTTGTCTCAACTTAACTACAATTACAGTAGTATTATTGTTAACGAAAATGGATATATCAAATTATGGCATTCGAATTGCTTGTAATACATGAACCAGAAATAACCTATTTTGATGCCTATAATTGTACAAACAATTCCATATTAACATACAAATTTTCATAGTTGTATAATAATAGGAATGTTGAAACAGCAATATGACCCCTAAGTTCAACCAGGGATCTTGTACAGTTAGATTACTGTAGCTCATCTCTGTTTGATGAGTCTGGCAGCTGCTTTTCTTTGTTTCTTTTGCCTGAAGTTGAATTTTGAGCAAACTCTGAGAGCCCTTGCCTCAAAGCCCCGAGATTTACCCCATCGTCCACCAATATGCTTGTCACACCCATCTTTGATACCTAAAAGATAAAACAACCATGTACCGCTTAGTGAGTATCCTGAAGTATTTGAAAGTACTACGTTTCATCAGGCAACAAGTGGGAAATTGATAGTTTGATCAACAGCATAGCATCGTTTGATTAGAATAGGAGAGTGTTTTTTTCTCCTAAGCAAACGTCAAAGGGAAGGGATATTTACCGAATCTATATTACGATCCTCATCATCAAAAAACAGCATATCCTTGTAAGGCACCCCTGTCCTCCTATTTATCTTCTGGAAGTGTTCGGTCTTGTGTGTCCAGCTGGAAAATATCTCCTGCAACATAAGCATTCAGATTAACCAGCTTTATGACCCAAAAAGACTAAATCTAGCCTCAGTCATGAGATTAAATTTGCTTTAAAACACCAGCTGCAAATGGAGTTCTGAGAGCGATCCTCCCCAATTTTATGCTCACACTACAGTGCATTGTAACAGTTAGCAAAGAACTGTTGCGGAACCACGGTAACACTGCTTCAGAACTGAGTTTATTACTTCAGGTAGTTGTTTATATAACTTTAACTAGTTTCACTATTCTCTGTAGGACGTTTTTCTAGTTTTTGCATTTCAAACTTAGCTAGACTATTGCGGGTATGACATTAACCTAATAGCACTAGCACTTTCTCTCTTTTACTCACCCCCCACCCCACCCCCACCCCCACCCCTTTTTTTTTGGGTCATACAGATTTGGTTTTTGCTATGCAAGATGCTTGAATTGTGCAAGAATTCTTCTACTATTTGGGCCCTAGTAGCTGTGAAGGTTTTATTAATGAGAGCCAAGAAGGTACATATATATACAAACGAACAAAGAAGTTTCCTTCTAAAGGTTGAAGGAATACAATAGATCAGACACAGAATCTAAACCAGCACAGTGCTCATTTTACGCCAAAATAAAGGTTCTTCAAACATTTGGATTTAACATGTAGAATGCTCTCTCTCCTATCATTAGAGCATCTATTGTTCCTCTCCCGCCAGATATTCCAAAATATGCAAGTAGGGATGCCCATCCAAGTTGTTGTCTATAGAAGATAGACCTACACCTTACATCAAAGTCATGCCTTTCATGCTGTTGTAGAAGATACATGTTAAAACATGAGCTACTACCCCTCCAACTTGGGCCAGTTTGGCAATAATTAATACTTCGTTAAGCGCTAATATTGAACATCAAAATTTGCAAATACTGATTTAGCCATCAAATACTGAACTTCAATACTTGAAATACTAGTGAATAATTGAAGAACTTGTTTGAGACATATTTGATTGAAATACTGATTCACTCACAAATCTTCAACTTTTTCTCCAAATAACATTAATGTCCAAACACAACTATCTTTCTAAAGAAACTTCCAACTTCAGCTTCAATTTCTCTTTTTTCCAACTCCAACCAAATATTGTCTATATGGCTAGCAAGTCTTCTAGCATTTGCACTATATGCTTTCCACACATATTAGAGCTACCTATGTCATATGGATCCTTCATTTTGCTTGGTGCCTATGTCAAAGCGGCGATATAAGAGTGTGGGTACTTCATGCATATTTTTAAAATGCACTAAAGAATGAAACATACTAGGCATGACCATAATACATATATACACATCCTTATTAGATACGAACTAGCAAACCGCTCCATGTATCATACAGCACTAGAACTCTTAATGCATGAGACACAATTGGATGCTCAGCATCAGAAGTTCTCATCTGTTTTTCTACATTTTCTGCTCCTACTGTATTTTGCATTCTAAAAGCATTTACTAAAAAGGAAGTACGTACAAAGTACCATAAGGAAAACAAAATCTAGTGTGATTGCAACTTAAAAAGTAAGATGAGAACTGTGTAAAAACTTCCACCGTCTCACCTTGGCTACAAACATTGACGATAGCCCCAACTTATCAAGAAAAGTGTTTGCTATATCAGGCGTTGGTGATCTCGAGGCAATAGCAATACTCACTCCTTTGTCCTTGAGGGCATATAAGATGCCTTGGGCATGAGGGTACAAATGTGGCATTTGTACGCATTCACTGAAAGATAACATAAGTACAATCACCAGAAGACAAAGTTTAGACATATTGTTAAAAACATGCAATGTTAAGAATAGACATAATGGTAAAGCTTCCAGGAATACAGTTAGTGAAGCTAGACCGCAGAACTCAAGAGGAACAACCTCTCGATCGACTTACTGCAGCCCAGGAATAAAAACATCGTCTAGGCCTAGAGAGAGGTCAAGGAAAATATCCAAGTTCAACAGTAACGAGTATCGTAAGGTATGAACTACGCCCTAAGTGTCCACCTTTTGTCAATTCAATGCTAACAAGCAGCTCCTACACCTACAAGGTTCATTGTCAGAAGCCATTACTTATCGGCAGCCTCGCCATTCAACAATTTCCTCATCTCAGTCACCTTATACATCTCAAATTCCCATTGCTGTTCTATGGTTAGAATTGTTAGCTAAGTACAAAAGCCACCTAACTTAACAACCTGTATTTCTCAATGCCCTCAGTGAGAGGCTACAAACCAAGCCTTTCTATTTTTCTCGATGACGGTGATATCCAGGCCAGCTCGTGCACACCTCGACTATTTTACTAAATACCTACGTACAAGTACCGGATAACCCTCTCAACCAAAGCTTTGACCAATGGGAAGAAATCACTATGCTGGAATTTGAACCCGAGACCTCATGGTTCCCCCCTCTTCATTAACCACTAGACCACCCTGTATTTCTCAATGTCCTCGGACTATTCCATCTTGTATAGCATGCGAGAGGCTACAAACCAAGCCTTTTTATTTTTTTCCATGATGGTGGTATCCAGGCCAGCTGACGCACACCTCGACTATTTTATTAGGATAACTCTCTAAACCAAAGCTTCGACAGATAGGAAAAAATTAATATGTTAGGATTTGAATCCGAGACCTTGTAGGTCTTCCCATTGACCACTAGACCACACTCTGGATGCACGGGGCCTTTCACAAGTATTGACTTACTCCATTACAATGGAGAAATCACTTTTTTAAACTAACAATAAAAAATAGTACTAATGAGAGAAAAAAAAAAAAGAAATTTGGGCTAAGAGATGAAAAAGGTACCAATAAAAAGGCCAGAGAGTGTAATCAAGATCGAAGACAACGAGACGAGGGAGTACTTGGAACAGGTTCATAATCTCAATTGCTTCATTTTTCACCCCCTCATCTCCCATCTCTACAATTGGATTGGACAAATAGGCTGCTAATTTTTGTTTCTTTTTCGACCAACTATTTAATGCCCCTTTTAAAAGACTTGGTATAAATTGAAAAGTCAAAATGTTATAAAGAAATAATATTTTAATTCAACCTTTACTTATTTTGAAAAGTCAAATAGTAGTATTCTTTTTCTTTTTGTCTTTTTTTTTTTGGTTACAACCTACGACTATTGGAAAAGAACGGGTGGCTTCAGTGGTGGACAAGTTGAAGGAAGCGAGATTGTGATGGTTTGGACATGTCAGAATGAGGAGCACGGATATCCCAATAAGGAGGTGCGAGAGGTTGGTAGTTTTGGGTCTATGGAGAGGTAGAAGTTTACCGAAGAAGAATTGGGACGAGTTACTTCGACATGACATGACTCACCTTTATATTACCGAGAATGTGATCCAAGATAGAAAAATATGGAGGTCGAAGATTAGGCTAGATGGCAAGATATCAGCTGAGTGATTTCTGACATATTATATATAGAGTGAGTAGTTTCTCTTTTGGGTATTGTTAATACTCCCTCCGTCCCAATTTATGTGGCACCATTTCCTTTTTTGTTTGTCCCTAAATAAGTGGCACCTTTCCTTATTTAACAACTATTTAATGCATCATCTCTATTTTACCCTTGTTGGGCCCTACATACTTTTAAACCTACCAACAACTTTTTTATTACTCAAATCTTCTCTCTTACTTTTTCAAGGGTAAAATTGATACTTAACAAGGTCAACCTCTATTTTCTTAAACTCCATGTCCGGTCAAATGGTGCCACATAAATTGAGACGGATGGAGTATTTTTTTAAATATATAAAATTTATTTTAATAATCGAGAAGTTGATATTGGAATTTGGGACTCCCATACCTCAACCTGTCTTTCTTTAAAAAAAGAGTGAGTAGTTTCTCTTTTGGGAAAATATCTTCCAATTGATATTTTGGAAAAAGGCTTGCACTATACCAAAATGGCAAAACACATCCTTAAACTGTGTTAATTTCACCTCATAGTACTTATTTTATGATTTTAAGACAACGTTGCCCTATAGTTTATATACATGAGTTTTCCCCGTTGATAATATGTAGCATAAATCTCCTAGAGCATTACATGGTCCTTTGAATCCCTCTCCCAAACAAGATTAGAAGACAAGTTGCTGATTATAATCCAAACATTGCCAAAAGAAGCTCAATGAGCATGCTAAACAACATTATCATATATCCTGGAGAGTAGACTAAATAGCACTATATTCCTAGGCTCAGTGGCGGATGTATAGGTTCGCCGGCAGTTCATGTGAACCCATGGTCATTTCGTTAAATCAGGTATATCATGTATATGTTTGTTGAAAATATGCTTAATATGAAGCTTGTGAACCCATACTCTAAAAGTTTGTGTGGTTCACCTACGCCCTAAAGCAATGGTGAACCCATTCTCTCAAAATTCTAAATCCGCCTCTGCCTCGGCGGTGTTACTTAAAGTCCCCACTCATCAATGTCCTAGGACGAAAGTTCATAGCATTAGATCCAAAAGTCTCTTGTAAAAACTTAACAAACTCTGCTCAACCTTTTTCAATAAAGCCAAATTCTGCACAAAGTATGAGAGTCCTTGCCTTAAGATCTGCAAGATTTACTCCATCCACTGCCAACATGCTTGTCCCCAGTTCCCATTTGGAGAACAAGAAGATATAATAATAACATTGTCCTAAAGTTCCCATTTGCTTTAATGTATATATGGTCGTGTGAAACGTTAGAGATATATTTTCGTATATACTTTGTGAAACGTTAAAACAAGCATAGATACCAATTGAGGCAACTAATTCAGAACTATATTCACAAGTGATATAAGATAGAACTATCAATAGAAATTAAAGATGTAGCAATGGACTACAACAAGACTACTCCGCTAGGGAGGCAAGAACTGAAATCACTGATCATCCTTGTAATCATGTCAAGAAGGGAATACATGACTTACAGTAACATTCAGATTTTATTACAGGTACTTGATGACACAGAAGGAGTTGAACCTTCTCCAGGATGGCACACTTCTATTCCAGGGACGAGTATGTGTTCCTCAGGACAGTGCTCTCGCTTTCTTTTCAAACATTCACGGGACTCAACAGCTCTTGACCTTTGTGTCTCACGCAGTAAGCAATCTATCTCCTTTTCATAGCTGCTCTCTATCTCCTTTCTCTCAGCTTCATACTCCTCGTGGAGTTGTTTCGCTGCTGATCTATGCCGCACCTTCTTCTCTAGCTTCCTCTCTAGCTTCCGCTTCTTGTATATGAGGCGCATGCAGTCACCTCCTTCAGGTGATTTCATCCATTCGGAAATCTTAAGGACATCTACACATAAACAAACCCAACATTCAACGTTTATTGCGTATATAGCTTACATTCAGCGAGTTCAACTGAACTTACTATTTTACCATATATATCCAAGGGCGAAACTACCTTAATAGGAGGGGTGTCACAGGACACTACTTCGTCGAAATTTTTTACCGGATATTTATATAAATATATGAAAAATCTATTATATGTTGGTCCAAATACAAGAGGTGACACTGCTTAGAACAAGAAGTCAAAGTGATCTAGTGGTTACGTTATTGGTTGTTCTCTCACATGATGCAGGTTTGAGCCCAAACGACCACTTTTTATCACAATTTTTGAGTATTTATTCAATTAAAAATGTTTGGTGTTTGGGGATTGAACCTTGTAAGGTTAAATAAATTTATGAGGCTTTAAACCACATATGCTAGACATTACTATTAACGAATATATTACCATTAAAATATACAAGTATACAATCGTGCGAATATATTACCATTAAAATATACAAGTATACAATCGCAACAGTAGGCTAACAACAGAATCATTGACTTTGAAAAGTGAAATACGGATCTTCAAAATTTTACCAATGTCTCTATTCAAAGTGACACTACTTACAAAAAATCCTGCGTACGCCACTGCATATATCATAAAGATACTGTCATAATTTCACCTAAGCTTTGATGAATATTTAGTACACTTCAAAGAAATAATTAATCGAATGAATTTTGAATGTTAAAAGGTATGAGGGTTACATCCTAGACTCGCCTCTGAAGGATTATACATATTTTTTTGATATGTTATTCACAATAAGATGACAAGAAATACTCCTTACATTCTTAAAGAGTTACATATAAAACATATACATAGGATGAGTCCAAACAGATGAATTGGAACAAACCTTCAGGGCCTAACTTCCATGCGCCATCAGCCACAGACAGATCACATGTCCCAGCTCTCGAGGAGGCTAGAACGATCTGCTTCAACACTGCAGGGTCAGAAATGCTCAAGAACACCCTCGTTAGGCGGATGTATAGTTTAACAGTCAGAAACATAGAGTTCACAGCAATAGGTGTGAATATGGATGTGTCACACTTCAGATGGACAAGGGGACGAACTGCCTCCTGTAAGTCAGCTAGAAGTTCAGCATTCGTTTTCACACCACCATACACAAGTGGCGCCACCGCCTGGGTGCCAATGGGGAGCTGGTCCTGAGGGACTCTTGAAGTGTCACCTGCCATTATGGTTTGTAAGAAAACAAAGAAAAAAGAGGTAAGATCAAAAGGAAGGATGGAGTATCCTACTGGGAACCAAGACTGATATGGAAGCATTGAATATATAGAGCAGATTTGAGGAGCACCATATTAAAGTCACCTCCTGGTCTCTGAAATGTCACTTTAGAACTGGGAAATATCAACCATCAACCACTAATAAATAGGTACTAGTTAATGCTTCCAATTTATTGAACACCTCACACTAGATGATAATTTCTTGGGCATTGGAAAGTCACTTTGGAAACCACCATCAACTTGGGATTTAAGCTTCTTTTTGGAAAAAATCAAACATTTTGTTTCAGACTTGGATTGATAGGTCCAACTTTTTACTGATATCACCAAAGCAAAGTGTAAATACTATACGTTCCAACTTGACTACCTAGCCAGATGAGGAACTACAAGTTCCTTATGATAAAGTGTTACCTTGAGAAACTAGTGAAGAAAGAGGCTTAGGGACCTCCCAAGTCTTTAAAGAAGGAAAGGGGATTTTAATTCTTTTATCACTTTCTTTTATTGCCTGTGTGTTATTAGAGGGGTAATTAATTGGCCTAGGGACCAAACAGCAAATATTAAAAGTTGGAAAAAGTGAAAGTAAGATCAGCTCTCTCTCCCCACTTGCACTGACACTAGTACACTTCCCCAAACGATCAAACTCACCATTTCTCTCTGTTCTCTCTCCTCTTCCCCAAATTCAAAAACCGCTACTGTTCACCGTCGATTTGTTCTTGTTTTCTCCGATTTTCGTCGAATTTGTTGTGGTTCAAGATCGATTGTTGCATATTTCCGTTCATCAACTTAAAATAGGTACTTTTTCAACTTTTTTTAAAGCAAAAATAAGAATATGGTTCGTTCAAAAATCCTTGTTTCGTTTTTCTGGTTTGGGTTCATTTTCTGAGTTTGTGTATAGATTTTCTGGTGCAAATTCGTTTGAAAACCCAGAATACACTGATTTATATCATGTCTTCGGTTCCCACGAAAACAATATATGTAAACATCTGAAATATGTGTAAACATATTTGCAAATGTGTACACATCTTTGCAGATGTGTAAACAAAAAATGAGTACGCATCTGAACAAATGGGCATAGATCTGCAAGATCTGTACACGTATTTTTGATTTGTACACATATTGTTATATGTGTACACATATTCTTGATGTGTGTACACAGTAAATGATGTTCGGAAAAGCTATATTATTTTTACACATATTCTTGATGTGTACACATATTAATAATATGTGTGTACACATCAAGAATATATGTACACATATTCTGGATGTGTCTGCACCTGCCCAGATGTAATTCAGTTGGAAGCTGTGTTCGTTTAATCTTACTTGATGTATTCTCTTTATATGCTTTGTAGATACAATGATTAGCACACGTCGTGGGAAGCCTAGTGGTAACACTAACAGGGGTGGCAAAAGGCTACGTGATGAAAGAAGCGACACTTCTGAACAGGCTAGCAAAAGAACGAGAGCTACCAGCGGTAGAGAACGATCAAATGAGGTCCAATCTGAGAGCCAGGCGAGCATAGATATGTGTGCACGTGTAGACGTTAATAAAATCCTTGGAGAAGTTAATCAACAAGCTGCACTCATAGATAGTGGAGAGAATGTGGAGAGAGTAGATGAAAGAGAGACTGAGACTGGTGATAGAGAAGAAGCTGGTGGAAAAGTTGTTAATAATAGTGAAAGAGAAAGAGAAGAAGATGGTGCTAGTGTTAGTGGGAGGGATAATTGAGAAGAACAAAGTGTTGATGCTAGTGGAGTACAAAAAGAAGGAGGTGTTGGTGGAAGTGATGGAGGAGAAGGAGGACAACAAGTTGTTGCTATTGGAAGTGGTGGAGGAGAAGCTAGTGCAAAAGCTTTTAGTGGTAGTGGAGGCGATAGAGAAAGAGAAGAAGGTGGTGCTAGTGTTAGTGGGAGGGATAATCAAAAAGAACAAGGTGTTGAAGGTGCTGGTGGAGAACAAGGACTTGAAGGTGCTGGTGGGGAAAAAGAAACAGAAGAAAAACGTGCTGCTACGAGTAGATGGAAGATGTTGTTAGAGAGTATGGCACAAGATATGGATGATAATGTTGTGGAGACAGAGGGTAATGTTGGGGATAATGATGCTACAGAGACTGAGGATAAGGCTGGTGATGATAAAGTTGATGATGATGAGGAGACGATTGCTGAAGGAGTTAATGCTGCAAGATCAGTTGAGGCAGCAGCCCCAGCAGAGGTAATTGTTTATGTGCGCACATTTAAATAAAGTCTACACATAAGAAATATGTGTACACATCAGTAATATGTGTACACATCATAAATATGTGTACACATATTTATTACGTGTAGACTTTATTCTTATATGTACTGTCATAGATGACGTTTGAAAACATTTAACTAATAAATATCTCTAAATCAATTCTTTGCAGGTTGAGGAGGGCACTGTGACTTTCCAGCCTGATGTGAATCTCAGGACGTTTATGGAGGAGCAAGGAGAGTTCACCGTGATCAAGGTCACACAAAGATCCTCCCTTGCTGGGGATATGAAGAGGTTAAGAGATGCCTTGATAAAATTGGAATATTATGATGAGTTTAAAAAATCAGTGTTTGGGCACTTGCATGGGCTAAGTGATAAAGCAATTTTTCCTCCAAGATTAGTCCATGGGCTTCGATTGCGGACCATAACATGCAAGAAGAAGATGGAGTTGTAGGTCAAATTCAATGGACTTCCTGCTCGGTTTGGCATGAATGAATTTGCAATAATGACGGGACTGTCATGCCACGATTACCCCAGTGATCTTTATTTGGAAGATGTGAAAGAGAAGGGGCAATCGATGTGGGATGTCTTAATCGAGAAGAATGGAGGAAAAAGAGCTGTTTCAGGAGGTGAGCTGTTGAATATTATAGAGCATAGTGATCTTGATTCAAGAACAAAGTATCGACTTTCCCTCGCTTGGTTTGCGCATTCAATATTATGCTCAAAGGATTTGCGTACGAGCATCGATCCTTTGTTTGTCTGTTTAGCTTCTAGACCTACCACGTACTTTGTAAAGTATCCTTGGGGAAGAAAAAGCTTTGAGATGACAATACAGAGCCTTGTCGCCCCAATGAACGTAGAAAAGAAAGGATACAACCTCTATGGCTTCCCATGGGCATTCGTTGCATGGGCATACGAAGCCATTCCATCCCTTCGGCACCCTGGATATGATGAAAACCCTACAGAACCAAGAATGTTAAGATGGATCCCTACAAAGCAGGAGAGGGACTGTGTTCAAATCCTTCGCCATGTTGATAACCCGGTTAGTGATTATTTAACGATTTCATTTCTGTATGTACACATATAATTAATATGTGTACACATATTAATTACATGTACACATATTATCGATGTGTACATGTATTCATGATGTGTACACATAAAGTAATTTGTATACACGTAAATAATATATGTACATATTTTTTATATTCCTCAGGTTGATTTATTATTATTTTTTTAAATTTTGTTTGGGACGGGTTGTAGGTTGTAATCCCAATTCTTCTGCCTACTCAAAGGGAGAGTAGAAGGGCTTTCATAAAAAATCTGGTGCCGTTTGTTGATGAGGAGGATGCATTGATTGATGGACTGGTGGCTAGACTTATTGGTGTGCAAAGATTGAGTTTGGGGGAAGTTGAAGTTAGAAGGGCACAAGTTAGAAATGCAGCAGACGTTGTTGTGTATGATGCTGCAGTGGCAAGTGATAGGGTTATTGTTCCAGAGCAGAGTGAGAGAAGAAGAGTACTAGAGCAAAGTGATGGAAGAGGAAATGTTGCCGATAATGTTGTCGGAATGAGTGTGGATGATAGAGACTTTTCTGGTGGTGGTCGAAGGAGGCTTTTTGAATTTTCTGGAGGTGAGGCTGGTGAGAGCACCTCCAGAAGACATGGATGCAGCAGGTGTAAGCTGTGTGAAGTCTGTAAGGAAGAAAAAGAGAGTCAACAGAGGTTGTTAATGGAGTTGAAGGAGAATATGGTGTTCCTGAGGAAGTGTGCTGAGGAGAAGCCGAAGAGGACAGTGTATCCTTCGAGGGCAAGGATGTCTCCTTATGTTGCATCATTGAAGAAATCAAATAAAACCACAAGGGCAAGGTCTGCTGCAAGGGCGAGGGTTGCAGCTGTGGAAGTACAAGAGAGACTGCCTGTTGATCTCTAGAGGCCAATGGATCCAACTAAAGAGGCTGGATTCCTAGCATACATGAAGGGGAGAAACATGGAGAAGCGCAGCTTTCTGGGTCACGAGTACAACTACAGGGACTTCCAAGATGTAATCCGCATGAAGAAGTGGATGGAGAGTCAGGTATTCTACAGGGCAATAATATGTGCACACCTAAAAAATATTTGTACACAACAATAATATGTGTACATATATTGTTGTTGTGTACATCTCAAATATGTGTCTGTTATTTTGGTTTTGTTATATTCATCTTGTTTTTATTTTTTCTGTTCCATTATCTTACAGCATGTTGATGAAATTCTGAACTTGATGCGGATAAGGCACAAGAACTTCCACAGGCACTACAACAAGACCGATGTGATCTTGGACATGAACTTCTGTACTAAATTGACTGCAGCACACCAATTTTTTATAAAGGATGCTGGTGACTTAGGGATTTCATTTGATGACTGCATGAAGTTGAAGAAGTGTGAGGAGGGGCTCTTGGACTATGCTAGTGGAAAGCTGCCTTACCCTGGTGGACGCAAGTGGGATGGTGCCAAGAGGATATTTACTATCCTTAACATTGATAAAAGGCATTATCTCACATGTGTCTTTTTACTTGAGCAGGGAAAGATTGAGCTTTATGATTGCAACCAATGTTTTAAAAGGGGGGGGCGCAAGACGAGGCGTTTTACCTATAATGAGGCGAGGCGTAAGTCCCGAGACGTGGGGCGTAAGTCCCATGGATCTTATTTTTTAATTAATTTTAAATTAATAAAATAGCATAATGAGCCAAAAAAATATCAAAAGTACAAAAAAATTAAAAATAAGAAAAAAAATTATAGAAACAAAAGATCTAACCTTTTTAAGAATGGTAAGAAATTGAATAATGTTACAGTTTTTATGAGATACAAATAAACCATAAGGCCTTAACGTTTAAACAATTAAAAATAAAAATTTATTACTATAGAAAGTGAATAAACAATAAAAATTTATTACTATTATAATTTAAAACATTAATTCTTCATTGATAAATATAAAATTTCTACCAAATTGCAAAATAATTGAAGTCTAACAATTTTGAGTGACTGAAATAAAACATGAAGACCAACAACAAGTGGTAATGTTATAAACAGCGGCTATGCTTTTTTAGATTAAGTATACAGATGATATTCATCCTTATGATATTTTTAATTATAATACATGTAATATTATGTCTCGTTAATTGAGTTATACTCAATTTTTGAATTTCTATAGATGAATATAACTTCATTTTTAAAGAAAATTGTGGATGAACAATCTTAATTAGGGAATTGGACGATCTTTGCATAGGTTCAATAAGGCGAGTTCCGAGCGTTGGGCGTTGGGCGTGCTCTGGGTGCATCGTCGGGCGCTTGAGGCGTAAGTCTCACGGATCTAAGCCCCGTCCGAGAGTCTCAGGGCGTTTTGCTAGTGCCGGGGCGCGGGGCGAGTCCCGGGCGAGTCCCTGGGCGAGTTTTTTAAAACAGAGATTGCAACATGGGGGTTTATAGCGAAGATCAATTAGCTCCATATGTCTTGCCCATTGCGGTTATGTTCCCAATGTTCTTGCGTGATTGTGGTAAATTCAAACATTTACCAGAAGCCATCTTGAATGCAGACTTGTGGAGTTATGAACGAGTCAAGAATCTTCCAAGGAACGAAACAGGTACTGCGTGTGGGGGGGTATTCGCTTATGTTCATGGAGCATCTCTTGACAGACACCCCAATGACGTTGTTGCATGATAGTTCAATGGAAGATATGAGAAAGAAGTGGGCTGTAGACATATTCTATGAGGAAATGGAGCCTTAAGTGGTGTTGGATGAACTACTTTGATTGGTCTGTATTTAAGGATGATTTTAATCTTTTTTCGTTTTTGTTGTTATGTATGGATAATTTTAATCTTTTTTGATGTCGTGGTTAGACTAATCCTTATGACGTTTATATTGAATGCAGTACATAAGCTTTTATGTCTACACATGTTAACTATGTGCAAAAATTACTTGCGTATTTTATCCTTTGTAATTTGCACAAATCCATAATACACATCAGTAATATGTGTACACGTACAAAATATGCGTAGGTAATTACTTGTATAATTTGCACGTCCATAATACACATCAGTAATATGTGTACACGTACAAAATATGTGTAGGTAATTACTTGTATAATTTGCACAAGTCCATAATACACATCAGTAATATGTGTACACGTACAAAATATGTGTAGGTAATTACTTGTATAATTTGCACAAGTCCATAATACACATATAAAATATGTGTACACGTAAACAATATGTGTAGGTAATTACTTGTATAATTTGCACAAGTCCATAATACACATATAAAATATGTGTACACGTAAACAATATGTGTACACATCAGTAATATGTGTACACATATAACATTACAAGAGAACGGTTAAAAAGCATAAAAGGCGGATAATAAAACTAGGGCAGTTATAAAAACCGTAATTTCACTAAAAATGACCTAATGCAACCCTTCAATAAACTGTCCATAACACATAAAGATGAAAGGACACAATCCTTCACATCCTTGCTCTATAAATAGTAAAAAATACTCTCTAATAATCACGCAAGCAAAAACAATTCCAGTATCTATAGCAAAAACAGCAAAAAAATCATGGCAAGACGTCCAATTATAAAGATGGAAGACTTGAAGAAAGATCTTGATGAAATGAAAGAAGCCCTAATTGAAGCAAGAGACCGCCAACTTATGGATATAAGGAGGATTAAAAGGATCTTCGAACTACTCCTCGCACCTTTGGGCAAGTCCCTGAAGGACATCTACTACACTTCACCCAACTCTCCACCTCGCTCCGACTTTGAAAATTAGAATATATAATGTTAAGTTCCATTTTTATTGTGAAATCCGAGTTATGTCTTAATTTTAGTATATGTGAAGTCTATGATTATATGTATTTGAATCAATCTTAAAGTGATGTATTATCATGTTTCTATGTTTAAATGAAAGTTATTTGAATGTTCAAATGAGTTCTCATGCATTAATTGTGCTTTTGGCCGTTGATAATGATTGAATGTACTCACACATAACTTTAAGTGTACACATAAAATATATATGTGTACACATATTGTCATATTGATTCTCAAATATCCCAAATCTTGGTTGTTTGATTGCAAACAATGGTGGATCCATGTTCCTACATTAAAATGGGAATTATTTGAGTGTTCATACGAGTTCTCATGCATTCCCCATCATTGGAGCATTAGAATCTAAGGATTTGGCCTTATCATTAGACAGTAGTTGTCATATTGATTCTCAAATATCCCAAATCTTGGTTGTTTGATTGTCAACAATGGTGGATCCATGTTCCTACATTAAAATGTGAGTTATTTGAGTGTTCATACGAGTTCTCATGCATTCCCCATCATTGGAGCATTAGAATCTAAGGATTTGGCCTTATCATTAGACAGTAGTTGTCATATTGATTCTCAAATATCCCAAATCTTGGTTGTTTGATTGCCAACAATGGTGGATCCATGTTCCTACATTAAAATGTGAGTTATTTGAGTGTTCATACGAGTTCTCATGCATTCCTTACTATACTTTTGGCTGTTGATAATGATTGAATGTACCCACACATACTAATTACGTGTACACATATAATATTATGTGTACACATATTATTATATGTGTACACGTAATTATTATGTGTACACATATAATATTTACGTGTACACATAATTAATATGTGTAAAGGACTTTGAATTTTTTTTATTGTAATCTACCCACACATCGGCAAGATGTGTACACGTCAAACGAGATGTGTACACATATTATATTATGTGTACACATAAGTTATATGTGCACAGTATATTAATTTGTTGAGTGTTTCTATCTATCATGTTATGATTTTGTTTGTTCGTTTTACGTTGAAGGATAAAGAAAGTAAAGGTAATGTCTGCACAAAAGAATATTAAACAGAAAATAGATAAAAAATAAATAGGAACTATAGGTTTATAAATGGTTACAAATACAAGAAATGAACATATATGGTTCTATGAAACAACACTGGGACCTCCGGAATCTACAACCCTCCGCTGCGGACATGTTGTTTTCTTATGGCCAAGTCTCTTGCATATGCCACATCTATTCTTCCTACTTGTGAATGCTTCACCCACCGAAGGCATTCGCTTTGTCTTCCTTCTTCCTCGTGTTATTTTCACAAAAGGCGGCTTTATCTTCCTCTCATAAAGCTCTGGTGGTGCATTCCACAACTCCTCTACAATCATTGGATAGATTAAGCCGTCATACGCAAGAATGTATGCATTCGTAGAATAATACCCCGATGTATATTGGTATATCTCGTTCCCAAACTCAAACGCTCCTCCATATCGACATCTTAAGGCTGCCATAGCATGTGCACAAGGTAGTTCGTCCAAATCAAACCTCCGGCAAGAACAAGTCATTTGAATTAGATCGACACTAACAACCTCATCCCCAGTACCGACATTGTAAACATCATTGCCAACGCAACAAACGTAAAGCTTGTTGCCCTCTGTGACATTTTTCCTTAATATTTGTTCAATCGAAGGAACACATGGCTTTGAGTGTTGTAAGAACATGGTACGCCTATGATGAAACTTTTCAGAAAAATTCCTCAAAATTCCATTGAACATTGCAACGATGGGATATTCTCTTTCATCCTTCAGCATTGCATTAATTGACTCAGCGATGTTTGAGGTCATCACTCCAAACCTACACATATATAACTGATTCTTACAACGTGTACATATGATTCTGCATTTATTTAAATGACTGCACATAATTAATATGTGTACACATAATATTATATGTGTACACGTATTAATTATGTGCACATAAGTCTACATTTTAAAAACTGAAAACACACGGACACACATAATTTGTATGTGTACACATATTTAATATGTGTACACATATAATATTATGTGTACACATATACATTACGTGTACAAATATGGCTAATGTATTACATGACTACACATATAAAGGATGTGTACACATATGTTATATGTGTACACATAAGAGCAGCATGTGTACAATAAGGCTCTGCTCCAGCGCTCAAACCCAACCTGCTCAAGATATGTGGCAACCCTTGGGCACAATGAACGAATTTGCTGGAAATGTTCCTCGAATTCAGTGGGCGTATATGATTCGGCTGCTTTATAAAAATAGGATACAAATTCACCACAATGAAGCTTTGCACGAATGCTTTCAACCAAGTGCCACTTGCAAACTCCATAATTAGCTTGTGGAAAATACTTTGAAACTACTTTTGGGATGCTTGAATGCCTATCAGAAACAACACACAACTCATCGGTGCTTGGGAGTATACCGACCAAATTTTCAAAGAAGTAATCATAGAAGGCATCACATTCCACGTTTACAACACAAAATGCCACAGGAAAAATATGCGTCTCCGAGTCTTGTGCCATGGCAGACAACAAAACTCCCCCATACTTTCCCGACAAATGAGTTCCGTCTACGGCGATGACTTTCCTCATATGCGCAAAACCCGTTATCCATGCACCAAGAGCTACAAAAAAAATACATAAATCTTTGGTTGTCATCAACCTTCAATGCTGTATGTGTACCCTCATTTGTCGTCCTGAGCATATAACGGTACGCATCCAATATAGCATAACTGTCATCCGGCGTCCCTCTTGTCAAAGCCTTTGCAATAACAGTCCCCATCCGGCACTTCCAATAACTAATGTTACAACCCAAATCCCTACGGACTGCAGCTTTAACATCCTTTATTGATATACCTTTTCCTTTTCCCTCTTCATAACTACTTTTCAAGTATGAACCGATGAGTTCCGCAGAGACATGTGGGTGATTACTTGAAAGATGCTCTAACCCGCACGAATGCTTGTTCCTGTACACAGTAATGATGAAACTATCACTGTCTACGTACTTTATGGCCCGGATCCACCACTTGTAGCTCTGATGTACACATCTCACACAATAAACTTTTTTTGTATTCTTCACTTTCTTGAAACAATAATGCTTCTTCACTGCAGCAAGCTGCAAGGCATTTATTAAGACGCGCTTGTTTTTGAAGGTTAAACCCTTATAAAAATCAGTGCCGTCGTCGTCCCCGTCCCTTTGAACGCTGCAACCTGCTTCTAAACCTCTAACCATAACCGTATTGCTCTCAACTACAGGAGTTGGACTAAATTCCATTTCTTTTTCTTCTTCTTGTTCTTCTTCTTCTTCTTCTTCTTCTTCTTCTTCTTCTTCTTCTTCTTCTTCTTCTTCTTCTTCTTCTACCTTCACCTCCTTCGTGTGCTTCTCCAACATTTTCTTCTTCTTCTTCTTCTCCTTGATTTAGTGGATTTTCTATGTTCAACGGATCTGGTAGATCCATGTCATCCCATCCACTAGTAGAAAAATCATCACACATCCCATCATTACGCACAGGTTGTTCATTTGAAACCTCTACAGACCTATCAGCCAAACATACTCTTAAAGTAGGCCTATTTCCAGATCCGTCGACATCGGCAAGGTAAACAAGGAGATCCTCGTCGTTCTTTATTTTACAAGGATGACTCTTTTGCTTTGAACAGATGCTAAGCATATATGTAATGCAAAGATCATTTGGATCATGACTTCCCCCACATCTAGTAATGATCTTGTTAACCAACTCAGAATACGTAACATCGTTATTCAAAATAACTGGTACCGTCTCCCTTGTCATCGAAATCCACGTGAAACATTCTGGGGTCTCAACCCATTCACCAAGAAAATCAACTGCTAACAGTAGTACAGCCATTTATGGTGCAAAAATACCTAGAAGCATCAGAAATTGATATGCATTAGAAGCTGAAAACACAGTTGAGATGTTTTCACGTATAAAGTAAAAGATGTGTACACGCATATGTTGATGTGTACACATATTTATTATGTGTACACGTCAATATAATATGTGTACATATTCACGTAAATTTGAAGTGTGCGAACAAAAAGGATGCAACGTCAGCTGATGTGTACACATTATATATTATGTGTACACATAATTTTTATGTGTACACATATATTTGATGTGCAGGGTTCAACTTAATATGATGTGTACACGTCTCTCATTATGTGTACACATAATCTTCGCATCCGTACACATCAGCTGCCCAGAATTTACATTTTTCATAAAACCCAGAAACGAAACCCAGAAATCACAAAACAAACTGCATTATACAATGAACACTTACTAGAGCTCCTTTCAAGCGAAAAAATGACAGATCTTCAAAAGGGGTTTAAATCGCGGAAAACAATATTTGGAAAAAGCTTTTCGATTTGAATTGGAATGGGTTTAAATTGGGTTTGGGATCAAGAAAAGCTTAAAATACCCTTTAATGGAGCTGTTGATTTGAAGCGAAATTGAAAAAAAAAAAAAAAAAAAAGGACGCGAATGGCTGGCAGCGCAGATGCAAAAAAATTGGGGGAAGAAGAAGAAGAATGGAGGAGAGAAAAATGTAGGTTTTTTTACCTTTTTTGGCTGCTGATTTGGATATATATGGAGGGACCATTTTGCACTTATTCAAACTTTGGGGGTGGTTTTAATGGGACCACATAACTATCCTTAATTGTTAATTAGAGGGGTGTCCCCCTCACCCAATTCTTTATAACTTTGTCCTTTTTTTTCTTTTGGGGACTCAAAAGTCCCCCTCACCCAAAGGACCCGAGAAACTAAGAAATCCTAGTGACAAAGCTGCATTATCAACTTTGGTATTATCAAAATAACTATTGCTCGTAGTGTTCATACGGGACATGGGACTCGTATGAGTTCAATAAGTCCTCAGATGAATAGGAAGAGACTCCACTCCATTGATCCACCAAAAAATCCTAGGCTCTAACGGCCTTAAAGGAACTCATAGCGCTTCATTCCTAGGCTCAAAATTTACCTGATTTCATCTCATATTACCAAAATAATTTCCTACTATAATTATTTCAAATAGCAGCTAGTACTAATCCAACTAAATCACAAAAATTCTCTATGCACTCATTTTGCCCATGCCAATAAGCTTTGTGTGTCGTTCTTGATACATAAACGATAAAACTCTAATAGCATAGTACTAAAGTTATCTTACATGGATCCTTAATAAATTGCTTTGAGTATCAAGTCGAATGGGTGTGACATGGGTATTGTCGACAGATCAGATTCTACAAACACACTTAAATTGGACAAAATACAGTAAGTGCTACTGGGGAAAACCTGTATTGAAACATACTAGTGAAAGAATCCATCAAGCACAGGTACTAACTGATTCTTGTTAAATTCCATGAGGCTACAAATTCAGACAACGTATTTAGCCAACAAGAGACATAAGATCGAAGTGTCAATGAAAAGGACTTAGCAATAGACTACAAAGAGATTTATTGCCTTTATAGGCACCTCAGGTTCCTTCTAAAAAATTTCTGAAGGTGTATTGTCTTGTTGTCCATCCAACTGGGATACGTCTTTTGTAAGCCACAAAGTTGGCTTAACTGAGTTTAGCAGGGCTAAAAATGAAACCATGCCTCATGATGTCAAGTAGTTGTAATATGCATACCTTAAAAAAGAAAAGGCCTAGTACCCAAAGTGCAGACAAAGAAATTCAAATTTCCTACACCATCTTTGTTTATAGATCAAAGTACCAGTTTCCAGGATAGTTGGAATACTTACTCAAGTAAAATTAGCAGGTTATATGCTAACAAGACCCTGTTCTAGTCCTACAATCTTACAGATTTCGATTCTACATACGATAAAGATCAATTTCTTTGATATAGATATATTGCTCATTCCATAATCAGATTTTAGGAGAGTTCCATACACAATCAAAATCATGATTTTTAACACATTGGTACATCTCAAAACAGATAGAATATGCATGACTTGATATTGTTTTAAAAGTGTCACCCTATGTATAGATGTATACAAATTTATTTTAAACAGCACAAGATTGTTGATCATACTCCAAGCAATGCCAAAGAACTCAATGAGCATGCTAAACATCGTCATCCTGGATTAGACTAAATACCACTTCCTTCCTAGGATGTGTTACACTGTTGCTTGATGTCACCACACAATTAATTATTTATGATGAAAGTTCATACCCTCAGATCCAAGTGTCATTTGCAAAAAAATTAAGCCAGCTCTACTTGTTCTTCTTCATTAAAGCCAAATTATACTCAAAGTACGGCACTCTTGCCTCGGATCCTCAAAACGTACATACCTTCTTCACTGCCAATAGCATGCCTGCCCCCGATTCCCATTTGGAAACTCAAGGATAGAATAATAACATTGTCCTAAGATATGTCACCATAGATTCTTGATTTGCCTTGTTATATATATCCATATCGAACAAGAACAATATAAGTCATCAGTACTGGGATATATACTCAACTACATGCATAACTAATGAAAAAAAGACTATCAGATTCATTGGAGATATATTTTTCGGATATACTAGTGAATCATTCAATCCAGCATAGGTACCAAGTGAGACAACTACTTCAGAATCATATGTAGCCAACAAGTAAAGATGTAGCAATAGACTACAAAGAGACTATAACACCTATCTGCATATGTTTTCCATTTCTCATTATCAATACACAGCTCCTCCTGTAACCATCAGATTTTATGACTGTGATTCTCTCTTTCGTTTCAAACATTCACTGGACTTGACAGCTTTTGACCTTTGTGTCTCATCACGAAGTAACAGATCTATTTCTTTGTCATAGCTACTTTCTATGTCCTTTCTTTCAGCTTTATATTCGTGTCGTGTCACTGATCCATATAGCTTCTTCTTCTCCAGCTTCCTCTCAAGCTTGCACTTCTTGTAGATAAGGCGCATGCAATCACCTCCTTCAGGCGATTTCATCCATTTGGAAATCTTAAAAACATCTACAAAAATGAATCCAAGATTTTAAATTTGCATTCAAAGTTTCACCCCACAAGTAAAAGGACCTTAGTACACATAAATAAGTTAATAAATACACACAGTCGTGTGTGCATATAGCTTTTACATAGTACATTACACAATAGATAGCTAGCATACAACAAACTAAAAATGCACGAGCAATATATGTGTGTATATAAGCATTTATTTTTCAGACTATCTAGCAGTCTTATTATAAGTTGAACGAACCTGCTGGGCCTAACTTCCAAACGAATCTTCTATATATATTTATATATAGAAGATTTGAATAACACCAACTTTTTAACTCAAGAGACTATTTAACTGACTTCTTGATCACTGAAATGTCACTAATTGAGAACTGGGAAATATCAACCATCAACCAAGAATTAATACGCATGCGATCCGCCAATTAATTTAACGTGTCATACTAGATGATAATTTCTTGGTCATTGGAATGTCACTCTGGAACTACTACTGTCTAGGTATCAACGTAGGATTTAAGTTTCTTTCTTTTTTGTTCTTAAATCAAAATATACCTCGTTGCAAACTTTGATTGCTAGCTGCAAATATTTGAAACATACTAGTGAAAGAATCCATCAAGCCCATGTACTAACTGATTCTTGTTAAACGCAATGAGCAGTGGCGGACTCAGGATTTTTGTTAAGGGGTATTAAAATATAAATAAGTTAGCATATAAAAAAAGTTAAGGGGACTCAACACATAGTATATACACATACAAAATTTGTTTTACCCATTTACACAGTATATTTTTTCAGCGAAAATGTATCAATTGATACCCCTCCACTATAGGTAGGTCCGCCTATGCCCATGAGGTAACTAATTCAGACATCACATTTAGCCATTTAGTGACATAAGATCGAAGGATCAAATAATAAAGGACGTCGCAATATAGATATGAATTCAGTGGCGGACCTAAGATTTTTGTTAAGGGATATCAAAATAAAAATAAGTTAGTCTATGAAAAAAATTAAGGGGACTCAACATATAGTATATACACATACAAAATTTTTTTACCCATCTACACATTATATTTTTTCCGCAAAGGGGTATCAATCAATTGATACCCTTCACTATATGTAAGTCCGCCCATGGATATGATGGTCATTCCATAATAGAATTGTAGGAGAGTACCATCCGATCGAAATCATAATTTTTTCAGCATAGATTCATCTCAAAATAGATCGAATATGCATGACTTGTCTACTTATACTTTTTCCACTTAACATACTTGACTAGTTATATAAGTATGAAGATAATATACAGTTGTATACTGTAATTCGGGAGAAGAGAATATGTTTATTGATGTCTTAACCAGTATATATACTGTTACAATAGAGTCTAACTACTGTAGGAGACCTAATACAATAAGGACTAGAAAATAAGAGAATGTTCTAGAATTACTATAATTCCTATTCTACTTATTTACAATTCTACAACACTCCCCCTCAAGTTGTAGCATAGATATTGATCATGCCCAACTTGCCACAAAGATAATCAACTCGAGCTCCATTCAACGCCTTTGTGAGTAAATCGGCTGGCTACTCTCCTGTCTTAACATAACCAGTGGAAATCAAGTTCTCCTCAATCTTTTCACGAATAAAATGACAATCGACCTCGATATGCTTGGTTCTCTCATGATACACTGGATTCTTGGCGATATGCAAAGCAGCTTGATTGTCACACCAAAGCTTTGCCGGCATATAATGTTGTAAACCAATTTCTGTCAAAAGATGATGCATCCACATGATCTCAAACGTGGATTGTGCCATAGCTCTGTATTCGGACTCTGCACTTGATCGAGATACAACATGTTGTTTCTTGCTCCTCCATGATACCAAATTTCCACCAAAGAAGACACAGTATTCTGTCGTAGATCTTCGATCAACTTTAGATCCAGCCCAATCGGCATCCGCAAAACCCTCTATGCGAGAATGTCCATTGTTGCCATATAACACGCCACGTCCTGGTGCTCCTTTTAAGTAACACAAGATTTGCTCTAGAGCTGCCCAATGGTTAACCGTTGGCGCAGACATGAACTGACTAACCACACTAACTGCGAAAGCAATATCTGGACGGGTCACAATGATATAGTTTAATTTTCCAACTAATCTCCTATACCTCTCTGGATTATCAAATGGATCACCATCACCACTCATGAGATGCACATTGGGAACCATTTGAGTACTGCAAGGATTGGCTGCCAACTTTCCAGTTTCTGCAAGTAGATCAAGAACATATTTTCTCTGACATAGAAAAATCTCTTTCCTGCTCCGACAAACTTCTATACCCAAGAAATATTTTAGTTGGCCCAAGTCTTTCGGGTGAAACCGCTTATGTATGAACCGCTGAAGTGAGGAAATCCCTGCATAGTCACTTCCTGTAATGATAATGTCATCAACATATACAACAAGAAGTATAACGCTAGCTAATGATCGCCTATAGAAGACCGAGTGATCACATCTACTTTTCCGCAGCCCAAACTCTCGAACAACCGCGCAAAACTTGCCAAACCAAGCCCGAGGACTCTGCTTCTAGCCATACAATGACTTCTTCAAACGACAGACTTTACCATACTCCCCCTGAGCAACAAACCCAGGTGGTTGCTCCATATAGACTTCTTCAAAGAGATCACCATGAAGAAAGGCATTCTTGATATCCAGCTGATGCAAAGGCCAACGCTTAGAAGCAGCGGGAGAGATAAACAAGCGGACAGAGGTGAGTTTGGCCACCGGAGAAAAGGTGTCAGAGTAATCCACCCCATAAGTTTGAGCATAACCTTTAGCCACCAGTCTGGCCTTAAGTCTAGCCACAGAACCATCCGGATTGACTTTTACTGTAAAGACTCATTTGCAACCCACTACCTTCCTTCCTCTCGGTAAGTGCACCAAATCCCAAGTGCGATTTTTCTCAAGTGCATGTATCTCCTCAAGCATTGCATCACGCCATCCAGGATGAGATAAAGCTACCTGAATTATCTTGGGTACAGAGACAGAGTCTAGAGAAGCAATAAATGAACTAGTCTCAGGGGACAAGTGGTCATATGAGATAAAGTTTGCAAAAGAATATAAAGAGTCACATTGACGTTTACCTTTTCGAAGAGCAATGGGAATATCAAGGTCGTCTGGAGGGAGATTGACTGGAGGGGGATCTGATGACGAAGGAGTTGGCACAAGACATGTATCAATGGTCTTTGATCGTCTGGAGTAAACTTGGACAATAGGTGGTTGTGCTGAAGCATCAATCTGGTCAACTGGAGGAACAAGAGGAGCAGTGGAAGACACAGTTTCAGTCGACTGTTCTTCGGGAGAAGCAGTAGAGGACCCAGCCTTATCCGGTGTCTCAACTGAACTCGATGATGTGACCTTATAGATGAGCCAATCTTCGTCCTCCCCCTGAGTGGGAGAAGTGTAAGAGGTGGAGAAGAATGGTGTTGCCTCGGAAAAAACTACATCTATTGATACCAAATATTTATTAAGGGTTGGAGAGTAGCACCGATAACCCTTCTGACGTTGAAAATATCCCAAAAAGACACATTTCACAGCTTTTGGATCCAGTTTAGTAATATGAGGTCTAACATCACGAACATAACATGTACTTCCAAATACTTTTGGCTCTAGAGAAAATAATGGCCTATTGGGAAATAATACAGTAAATGGAATATCACCAGTAAGCACACTAGATGGCATGTGGTTAATCAGAAAGCAAGCTGTGGAAACCGCTTCCGCCCAAAATTGCTTAGGGACTTGCATTTGGAACATCAAAGCACGTGTTGTCTTGAGAAAATGTCTATTCTTTCTTTCAGCCACACCATTTTGTGAGGGTGTATCTACACAAGATGATTGATGTAGAATACCATGTTGACTCATGTAATTCTGAAACGAGGCTGACATGTATTCATTGGCATTATCACTCCGTAAGATATGCACAGAAACATTAAACTGTATCTTGATTTCAGCATAAAAGTTAGAAAAATGGGAGAACACCTCAGAATGAGTTTTCATAAAATAAATCCATGTCATTCGAGAAAAATCATCAACAAATGTAATAAAGTATCTGAAGCCAGTTTTAGAGACAACAGGACAAGGTCCCCAAACATCTGAATGAACTAACTGGAAAGCAAAATCAGCTCGTTTATTAATTCGAGGACTTAACGAGCTTCTATGATGTTTATCAAAATGACAAGAATCACACTCTATGGAAGATACATTATTAAACTACGGACACAACTTCTTCAAAGATGGAAGGGAGGGATGTCCCAGTTGACAATGAGCTTGCAATGGTGAGACGACACTTGAACAAGCAACTGATTGAGGCACCCATGGATCCAGAATGTAGAGACCATTAGATACATGTCCTTTACCAATTATCTCCTTCGTCACGAGATTCTGAAAAAGACAGTGATCAGGAAAGAATGAGATACAACAATTGAGGTCCTTGGTAAGTTTGCTCACAGAAATCAAATTAAAGGCAAGACTAGGCAGATCTAGTACTGAAGACAGGGTAATAGATGAAGTTGGTTTAACAGTCCCAAGCCCCCCCAATATTGTAACTAGACCCATCAGCTATAGTAACAGAAGATGGTGCTTTGTGTGACCGAAAATCAGAGAGTAATTTTGAATTACCTGTCATGTGATCGGTGGCACCAGAATCAATGACCCATTGGTTTGAGGAAGAGATTAGACATTTGTTACCTGACTCTGCATAAGCAGTAACGTGAGGAGATTCTTGGAATTTGGAGAGTCTAGCATACTCATCAGCTGATATTGTAATAGTCTTCTCAGAGGAGGAACCGGAAGCAGCAGCCGCAGTAGCCATCTGAGTCCTCTGATTGCGCATCTGCAACTTCCTGCAATTTCGCTTTATATGTCCAGGTTCTTTACAGTAGCGACAAATAGGCTCACCATTATTGTTCCATCCCCCAGCATCATTATTATTATTCCATCTCCCAGCATTATTGTTCCACTTACCAGCACCATTGCTATTATTATTCTACTTACCAGCATCATTATTATTGTTGTTCCATCGCCCATCATTGTTGTTCCTCCGTGCAGTATCATTACACCCGGCTAAACACATCTTGAAGAGAAGTGATCTCAGCACTAGACAAAATCTGAGATTTAGCGGTCTCAAACTTAGTTGGGAGTCCAGCTAGAAAGCTCATTACTGCCATCTGTTCCCTCTGGGCTTGTTGCTTCTTAATATCAATACTAAATGGCATAAGCATATTGAGCTCCTCATAATTTTTTCTTAAACTCCATGAAATAGGTGGTAAGTGACTTAGCCTCCTTTTCAGAACGGTAAAAATCCTTACAAACTTCATACATGCGAGAAACATTGCCTTTTCCAGAATATAAGAACTCCAAATACTCCATTAATTCCTTCACATACTCACAATGATTAACTAGACCAACTACATCATTATCAATTGAGTTTGTAATTTGCAAAAGTAGTCGAGCATCATCTCGCAACCAAGTCTTTAAAGTAGCATCTTGTGGAGGTTCCTCAGTAAGGTGATCATCTTTTTCAACGCTACGCAAATAAACCCTGATCTTCCTACTCCAATCTGAGTAATTAGAGACATTCAATTTATACTCCGTTATTTTTGACATTGCCGGTAAAATCTCAGTAATGTGAGCCTTATCCTCAGCCATGAGTGTAATAAACAGCTACACGGACCTTAAATCCTAGAAATGCAGGCCAAATAATCACTGGAAGCACACAAAAAGAACCAGAACCAAAACCAAAACAGGAACAGCAGCAAAACCCTGAACAACAGATCTGAAATTAAAGGCTGCCTTCGAATCAAAGATGTAAAATCAGAAACAAAAGGTACCAAAGTGCCGGAAATAAGGAGACGAGGAAAAGGGTGCAAGCCGCGATCGATTTCGAGACCACACGCGCCGGTGTGTGGGAGACAGTGACGGGATGGTGGAGGCGCGTGAGAGCTACTCGCCGTCCACCCAGATGCCGGAGTTGGTGATTCCGGCCAAAAATTCAGTGCGCACCTCTGCTATGGTGGAGGTGAGACAAATACTTACTCCTTAGATTAGGCCAAAATCAACCGAGTCCTTTTCTTCAACCAAGAAAAGACTCGAAAATTGTTTTGAATAATTCTTGAGTCCTATGCTCTGATACCATGTAATTCGGGAGAAGAGAATATGTTTATTGATGTCTTAACCGGTATATATACTGTTACAATAGAGTCTTAACTACGGTAGGAGACCTAATACAATAAGGACTAGAAATGAGAGAATGTTCTAGAATTACTATAATTCCTATTCTACTTATTTACAATTCTACAGCACCTAAGATTAAATATACCACTGCAATAACATAAAACTAAAGTTCCATCTATTGGAAGTTCACAACTACGTATCTTTTAGAAACTTTATCCAACACAATGGGAATATGAGATAAACCTGTGGCAGGATAATTCGTCAGATCAGGAATTTATCTACTAACCAAACAAAGATGTAAAAACTTAACCATAATGAGCGATCCATAAATGCTACGGAGTATATACCAATGATGTCATGTAAGAAACATGAACAACTAAGTACATGATATCAAAAAGATTATTTAAGATGAAAGTGCACTTCGATTGTTGAAGGAGTTTAAAACCATGCTACAGCATTGGCTGAGAAGTTTGGCCCTGAATCAGTTACCAGAGAGTCATCTCATACACATCTGTGTAATAATAGCAAGAGATAAATGCTGTAAGAGGCGAACACTGATCAACACGCTATGGAGTAAGGTAAGTTTTATATTGTAGAAGAAAGGTTGATGACTTAAATAGTGATCAGAGATAGTGTCAAAAAGAAAACATTGTGGCTTGTGCCAGCAGAAAAAGAACAAAAAAAAAATGAAGTCTTTCATGTTTGGAGTAATCCATCATGGAAAACAAAGTACAAATCAAAATACTAAGCAAGAGGTATGGAAAATCATAATATCATACCTGTTTCTCAATTTGTGAGGAGGAAGGTAGGATAAAGAGGCCAAAAATGCAAACACATACTATGTGCACTTTTTACCAAAGACGAGCAGTTCCATGAGACATACCTCTTAACCTGAAGTTATTAGAGATTTTTCCTGTGTCATATATTTGTATTAGAAAAATTAAAGTTAGGCTTGGCATAGTCACTGCTGTGTCCTGAATCAGGTACCAACTAAGGCTAGTCTCATTTTAGAAATAGACAGAAGATGATGTGCTGACTTGTTTCACATACTTAGATACATGTATGACTTGTTATATGAGTAGGGTGATGATATACACCATATTTTAAATACAAATTAAGGCTACTGCCAGAATATGCAACTATACATAAGTTCCATCTGTTGTAGATTTGTAGCTAAGCATATTGACAAGCAACCATCTAACAGCGATTTAGTCGATTACACAGTACTATCCAATTAGTATAAGATAGTAATATATGACAGATCGATTATTCTTATCAGGAATTTTATTGTGCACTAGCATTGTAGAGATGGCAATTCTCGTCCCCAGTGATCGATATATTCAAGAATGTGTTGCAAGGAAAGTGTGGCAATTCTCGTCCCCAGTGATCGATATATTCTGCAACACTCGTGACTGTTGAAAGGGAACTAGAAAAGACTTCACTCCTGGACAAGAAGTTAGGCCTTAACCACAATCATTTTTGCATTCCTTCGCAACGTTTAAACATATTCTAGATAATGGATGTTAGAGTAAAATGCTGTAAAGGTGTCAGGACGCCAACATAAGGTGTTCAAGATAAGAGATATGGATGTCATAGATGGAAGTGGTACATCTCTCATTTCAGGTGGCCTGGCTAAACCATCAACAGATCATATTAAAAGGCAAACACATAAACTTCACATAATAGTTTTCCTTATTCTCCCTTTTTGAAGCCATGGTCAGGGGGGCTACACAAGAAGTCAAAACGACATGGAAGATGGTAAGATCCACAGTGAAAGAATGACTTGAATGCTGAAAAAAAGGTATTGCCAAAGAGAAGCATTGTGACTTTGTTAGCTAGGGAAGAAAGGTGAGACGCACGTTTGAATTCCCACAATGTCTCTTGGCTGCAAAGTTGGATTCTGTTATCAGTTTTTAACAGAAGTCTTTGCTATATCTAATGTCCTTGATCTTGAGGCAATAGCAACATATAAGACATGTAATGCCTTATGGTTGATGAAGACAGATTTACAGAAGTAGATGCAAATTCTGACAAACCAAGTGTTATTCCTGCAACCAAATAAATCAGAAAAGACAGAAAAGCAGAAGTATATTATCAGTTTGTTATGGGACGATCCCGAGCCCACAATTTACTTGTGTCTCCTTAAGAAATCTAACCCCCTCACAGTTGCCCAAGGTTCACGGGTTAATTTCTCCCAGGATGGAACTGGATAACAGTTCTACTGTAGCGGCACTTCAAACAGTAGAACACTGCAAACTCAAAGAAACGGAGCAAATCACACGACTTACTAAGACTTACTTAGTATGCAGAAAAGAGAGGGAATGCAGTAAGAAGTTTTGTATTTCTGTGTTTCAGTGTGTTGAAATGTTGAAGACTGACCAGTTTATATAGCCATGGGAAATGGAAGGAAGAGTCACCACTAATGGCCACTAACACCACTAATACTGCCACTAATGGCACCTGAATTCATTGCCACTAATGGCTGAATTCACTAAATGTCAGTAATGAATTGTCCACTAATGTGAAAACGTGGGAGCGTGGGAGAACGTGGAGGAATAATTACTCTGGATTAATCAGATTAATCCATTCAGATTTCTGTTACACAAACAGATTAAATATTAAATATTAATAATAAATTATTAATTAATTAATATTTTTAGTTTTGTTGGTCCAAAAAATTAAGTCAATCAATCGACCGAAATCCGAAATCCGAAGCCGAAGCCGAGACGAGCGAGCGACGACGACGGCGCGAGGCTTCCCTTCTTCTCAACCCTTTTAAGAGCTAAGAGAAGTGAATTTGTATTTAAACCCAACAAAAGTCTTTTCCTCTACCAATATGGGAGAAGGTACATTTCCTTACTAAAAGGAACCTTTTCACCCATTTTCCATTCACACTCTATTTATTCCAAAACTCCAACAATCCCCCACATGAATGGGGAATGGCTATATTGGAAATATGCATGACAGACTTGTGTGATTTGCAAGAAAGAATTAGTTGCATCGGGATAAGTAGGTTTCCCTTTGAACTTTCCGTAGTGAACATACATCGGATATACTCGGTCAATCGGTAGATTTGATATCTTTGAACCGTTGAGCTTTGGTGTATACCTAGACAATGTAAGTCACACAACTAACCCTTAACCGTCTTTGGTTCTCACTGTTGTGTTCGTTTCAGCCATGAACACCGCCTGGTTTCATAAGTACTTAGAGAACTTGCCATACCGAATTCTCCTTGAAGCGGCTTCCACTTCATACTTACATAGGTGATTTCTAAACGTGTAATCCTATAGATGTACACTGTTTGATAACTAAAATATCAAACTTAGACAATCATTAAAAAATGCCTCTAGCATTTTACCCTTGGTACTTGAACATTGTCTAATCATGAGAATGGACCAACCATTAACTGACAATGTTGGACCGTCAAACACAACTTTGTATTCTCCTTGAACCTAGTTCTTGGGATCTCCAGTCTCCTAGGTAGAGTTACCGCCGTGATGACTTGTCCTTGGCCATAGTCCCATTCCCTTCGATGAACACTCAACCGCCTCTCTAGTTAGGCCTTTTGTAAGCGGATCCGATACATTATCCCTTGACTTCACGTAGTCAATGGTGATAATTCCTCTAGAGAGTAGGTCCCTAACGGTTTTATGCCTTCGTCGTATGTGACGATTCTTACCGTTATACCTGACATTCTTCGCTCTTCCTATAGCCGATTGACTATCACAATGTATATAAATTGGTGTCAACGGCTTAGGCCAAAACGGAATGTCTTCCAAAAAGTTCCGAAGCCATTCAGCTTCTTCACCAGCTTTATCTAAGGCTATGAATTCAGCTTCCATAGTAGAGCGGGCAATACATGTTTGCTTGGACGATTTCCAAGACACCGCTCCTCCACCAAGTGCGAAAATATATCCACTTGTGGACTTAGAATCAGTTGTGCCGGTGATCCAATTGGCATCACAATATCCTTCAATGACTGCAGGATACTTGTTATAATGCAATGCAAAGTCTTGAGTGTATTTTAAATACCCCAAAACACGTTTCATTGCCATCCAATGGGTTTGATTGGGATTACTCGTGTATCGACTTAGTTTACTTATAGCACAAGCTATATCTGGTCGAGTACAATTCATGACGTACATCAAACTTCCCAAAACACGTGCATAATCCCGTTGCGACGTGCTTTGACCTTTGTTCTTCTTAAGAGCAAGGTTTACATCAATAGGAGTCTTTGAAATTTTAAAATCCAAATATTTAAATTTTTCAAGAACACTATTGATGTAGTGAGTTTGAGACAACGCCAGACCTTGAGGAGTTCTATGGATCTTAACACCCAGAATTAAGTCCGCAACTCCTAAGTCTTTCATATCAAATTTGCTAGTCAACATGCGTTTCGTAGCATTTATATTGGCAATGTTATTACTCATTATCAACATGTCGTCCACATATAAGCAAACAATGACTATAAAATTAGGAGTGTTCTTAATGTAGACACATTTGTCACACTCGTTAATTTTAAAGCCATTTGACAACATTGTATGATCAAATTTCGCATGCCACTGTTTAGGTGCTTGTTTCAGTCCATAAAGCGACTTAACAAGTTTACACACCATCTTTTCTTTACCTGGAACCACGAATCCTTCAGGTTGTTCCATGTAAATTTCTTCCTCCAAATCCCCGTTTAAGAACGCTATCTTAACGTCCATTTGATGGATTTCCAAACCATACACGGCGGCTAACGCTATTAACATACGAATGGATGTAATTCTGGTTACCGGCGAGTATGTGTCAAAGTATTCAAGACCTTCTTGTTGTCTATAGCCTTTAACAACAAGCCTTGCCTTGTACTTGTCAATAGTGCCATCAGCTTTCATTTTCCTTTTGAAAATCCACTTAGAACCTAATGGTTTGTTTCCAGGAGGAAGATCAACCAACTCCCAAGTATGGTTGCTCAAAATAGATTCTATCTCACTATTGACTGCCTCTTTCCAAAATGGAGAGTCTGAAGAAGACATCGCTTCTTTAAACGTCCGAGGCTCATTTTCCAACAGGAAAGTGACAAAGTCATCTCCAAACGAAGTAGAAGTTCTTTGACGCTTGCTTCGTCTTGGTTCTTCCTCATTTGGTGAATTTCCTTTGGTTCCTTCCCGAGGTCGTTTGGATCTTTCACCAACTGACTCACATTCCTTCTTATACGGATATATTGTTTCAAAGAATTCAGCACTATCTGATTCCATCACCGTATTAACATGAATGTCGGGATTTTCTGATTTATGAACCAGAAACCGATATGCTTTACTGTTTATAGCATACCCAATGAAAACACAATCAACTGTTTTCGGTCCAATCTTAACCCTTTTGGGTTTTGGGACTTGCACTTTTGCCAAACACCCCCACACTTTGAAATAATTCAAGTTGGGCTTCCTTCCTTTCCACTTTTCATATGGAATGGAAAGTGTTTTGCTATGGGGAACTCGATTGAGTATTTGATTAGCCGTGAATATAGCTTCCCCCCACAAGTTCTGGGGTAGACCCGAACTGATTAACAAGGCATTCATCATCTCCTTTAATGTCCGATTTTTTCTTTCCGCAATCCCATTGGATTGAGGCATGTAAGGGACAGTTGTTTGATGAATAATGCCATATTCCAAACATATTTGTTCAAAAGGAGATTCATATTCTCCACCCCTATCACTTCTTATCATTTTGATCTTTTTGTTAAGTTGCGTTTCAACTTCATTTTTGTATTGCTTGAATGCGTCAATTGCCTCATCTTTACTACTAAGTAAATAAACATAGCAGTAACGAGTGCTATCGTCAATAAAAGTTATGAAATACTTCGTTCCACCGCGAGATGGTATTGACTTCATGTCACAAATATCTGTATGAATTGAGTCTAATGGTTCAGAATCCTTTCAATTGACTTGTAAGGGTGTTTAGCATATTTAGACTCAACACATATTTGACATTTTGACTTAGCGCAATCAAATTTAGGCAATACTTCCAAATTGATCATTTTTCGCAAGGTTTTATAATTGACATGTCTCAAACGAGAATGCCATAAATTATTTGACTCAAGAAAGTAAGAAGAAGCTGCAATTTTATTCAGTGTCAACGACCATTACATTGAGTTTGAAAAGGCCCTCAGTCAGGTAACCTTTTCCTACATACAGCTCATTCTTAGTTATTACAACTTTGTCAGAAACAAACACACACTTAAACCCATTTTTCACAAGAAGTGCAGTAGACATCAAGTTCTTCCTTATTTCAGGAACGTGAAGAACATTGGTCAGAGTTACAACCTTGCCAGACGTCATTTTGAGGAATATCTTCCCATATCCTTCAATTTTGGTCGTTGCAGAATTGCCCATAGAGAGCGCCTCATCAGGTCCAGCGGGAGCATATGAAGCAAAGGCTTCCTTTACAGCACAAACATGGCGGGTGGCTCCTGAATCAATCCACCATTCCTTAGGATTTCCAACTAAGTTGCATTCAGAAATCATTGCACATAAATCAATGTCTTGCACTCCTTGGGCCAACTTTGTCTCTTCAACCATGTTTGCTTGACCTTTTTTCCTTTTTTCTGTCCTTCTTTGCAGCATGACAGTCTGCGGACTTATGTCCACTCTTGCCACAGTTGTAGCAATTTCCCTTGAATTTTTTCTTGCTAGGGTTGGTCTTCCCTCCAGAAGGCTTCTTTCTCTTATTTTGATTTAGAGTATGCTCAACAATATTTGCTCCCGCTATTGCAGCACTTCCACGAGCCTTCTTTGCAGCAGATTTGTTGTCCTCTTCAATCCTCAAGCGTACAACCAAATCTTCAAGGGTCATCTCCTTGCGCTTGTGTTTCAAGTAATTTTTAAAGCCATTCCATGATGGAGGTAACTTTTCAATCATGGCTGCAACTTGAAACGCTTCATTAATCTTCAAACCTTCAAAGAAAAGTTTGTTAGCAACAATATAAATAATACTCTTAACAGAAGTATTAATCAAGATCAAACCTTCAGCAAGGAGATCATGGATAAGGACTTGAAGTTCTTGGACTTGGGACACAACAGATTTGTTATCCACCATTTTATAATCCAGAAATTTGGCAGCCACAAATTTCTTCAGTCCAGCGTCTTCAGTCTTATATTTCTTTTCTAGAACATCCCACAGTTTTTTAGATGTTTCAACATTACTGTAAACGTTGTACAGATCATCTTCCAAGCCACTTAGAATGTAATTCTTGCATAGGAAGTCAGAATGCTTCCAAGCCTCAATCACAAGGAAGCGTTCGTTTTCAGGTGTTTCATCAGTCAGGACTGGAGCATCCTCCTTGATAAACCTTTGCAGGCTTAAGGTAGTCAGATAAAAGAACATCTTTTGCTGCCACCTTTTAAAATCCACACCAGTAAACTTCCCCGGCTTTTCTGCAGGTGGCATAACCGTTGCAGCAGCACGGCTAGGCCCAGCAGCACCAGAAACTGCGGTAGCATTCGTATTCACAGCAGGGACAGTTTGTTCAGCTCCGTTAGTCATCTCTGTCAAGTGACACAAGCAGAAACAATATTAATAAACTGTTTAAACAATAGGAGTAGAAAAAACCACGAAGGCTTTTAGTCCCCACAAACAGATTATTGCACAGTAATTAGGAGTAGAAAAACCACGAAGGTTTTAGTCTCCACAGCAGATTATTATATTATATACGAGTAGAAAACCACAAAGGTTTTAGTCTCCTTAACCAGTATTTATTTAAGTGCAGAAAATAAATAACAGTAGATTTCTTAAGCTTGTTATTCCTGCAACCAAATAAATCAGAAAAGACAGAAAAGCAGAAGTATATTATCAGTTTGTTATGGGACGATCCCGAGCCCACAATTTACTTGTGTCTCCTTAAGAAATCTAACCCCCTCACAGTTGCCCAAGGTTCACGGGTTAATTTCTCCCAGGATGGAACGGGATAACAGTTCTACTGTAGCGGCACTTCAAATAGTAGAACACTGCGAACTCAAAGAAACGGAGCAAATCACACGACTTACTAAGACTTACTTAGTATGCAGAAAAGAGAGGGAATGCAGTAAGAAGTTTTGTATTTCTGTGTTTCAGTGTGTTGAAATGTTGAAGACTGACCAGTTTATATAGCCATGGGAAATGGAAGGAAGAGTCATCACTAATGGCCACTAACACCACTAACACTGCCACTAATGGCACCTGAATTCATTGCCACTAATGGTTGAATTCACTAAATGTCAGTAATGAATTGTCCACTAATGTGAAAACGTGGGAGTGTGGGAGAACGTGGAGGAATAATTACTCTGGATTAATCAGATTAATCCATTCAGATTTCTGTTACACAAACAGATTAAATATTAAATATTAATAATAAATTATTTATATGTTGAAATATGTAGAAAAGTTTGAAGCTTTTTCTTTGTACCAAACGACCTCTATAAATTAATTCATCTAAAAGCTCCAAAGAGAGGTACCACAGATCTGAAAGATAGACTAATAAAGTTGGTAGCTAGGATCTCAATTTTTAGGGCCAAAATAATTATCTGAATTTCTTAAATGTATGTTTCGTTTTTAAGATTTATATTCTTATTTGTTACCTTATTTTCTAGGGTTTATTTTATTCATCTACTAAGTTATTTGTTGGTTTCGTCAACCTCTTGGTGTATTGAACTGGAATGGACAATTTAAATTAATGTAAGTTCATGTAGCTTCATCCTATAACCCTAAAAATCTAAAAGGAACAGAGTTGCCTGTAAATTCACCACCATGTGTATCTTTGCTTTGTATGGAAAATGTCATTCTTAGCTAATTGAACAATTTGGGTTGTTGTAAAAACTAAAATACATCCAATTTTGTTAGGGTGTTGTTCAATTTAGTAAAACCTATTATTAAGTAGTGAATGTCATGATGTTAAGTGTGTATAATTTTTTATAAATTCTTTTATAAAACAGACTTTTTTGAGAATCTTGTTAAGTGTGTATAATTATTTAACCTCTTTCCTATGGGATTTCCTTTTCAACTGTGTGAAAGAATACTAGCTTGCAGCTGATTTCTGTTTGTCTTTTCAATAATGGATGGATTACTATTTTGTTGTTAGAAGTGGTAGGTCTTGTGTTGTATAGAAATTTTTGATTTTCTTCAATTGATATTAAAGTTCTAACAATACTTCGACTATAGAAAGAATACTACAGTTTGCTTCAGCTAAGAGTTGCTCTTCTATTCTGTTATACTTGAGTTTCGTCAAGAACTCCAAATTTTTTCCTGAACAGGGAATGCTTTCACTAAATTATTGGTTCCAGTAGATAGATTGAGGCAAGTTAGATTGATTATAGAGAAGCTGTTTTTGAGACAAATTGCTTATTTCCCTTTCTAAACATGAACTACCCTTTTGTGGGTATTCGAGGTCACCCGTCATATTTGGCTATTTGCATTGTAAAGTTTCAGACTTAGGTCCATTCTCTCTATATACCTTGTGTCGTTCTATTTTTACTTTCCCTTTATAAGTAAAATATGCTTTATGTATCAATAGTGGAAAATTCAAGTAAGGGTTATATTGTTTTTAAGTAGATTTAACTCAAAGACTAAGAAAATTCTATATCGTGTTCAATGGGTAATTTATTTTGTTATGGTTTTCATTTCTTCAAATATTTCAAACCTGATTCATGTTTGAAAGTAAGTTGCTCTTCGGTCTTTTTAATGGTTATAACTGTAGCTCTTTAATCTTGTAAATAACTATGTTTGACTTGAGTGGACATTTTTAGGTCCAGTTGATTAGAGTTGAGACATCAGAGAAGATAAGTTGAGGGTGCACTCTTGGGCAGACATCAGAGAACATAGTTGAGACACATGTAAGTTCTGTAGAGCTATGTTATATTAACTATGTGAGAATAGAGCTAATGCACATCAGAGGACAAAAGCAATGTAAATGGAAAAAAGAATTGGATGGTATGAATAGCTTCCCTGCTTAAAAATGTATAGATGATCCAGGAGGATTGCTAGATAGGGAAAGTAAAGCTAATGTATTAGAGGACTAGTTCTAGAGTCCTATATGAACTAGCAGATGTATATTGTTATGTTGGTTGAAAAAAAATTTATCATTCGACCAAAAAAAAAAAGAATAGAGCTACTGATACCTTTTTCAATTGAAGTTATTGAGGTATGGATTATTATAATGGTACTGTTAATGGGAGTTTCTATTGGATATTAACTATTACTACTTGTTTACTGTAATTTGGTGGATGCATTAGTGGGTTTACTATTCTATTTAACTTTTGTTTCTAATTGATCAAATCCCAGAAATAAATTTATGGTGGTTTACTTATGTTGATTGGGTGCAATGTTGATGACCTCAATGATATTGTTTCCCCAGGATGCACTAATAGCTTTAGAGTATACGCAGCAACATTATGAATTACAATAGTAACTATGAAGTTGACTAATCTTTACTCTTCCAAGGTGCTTTTGGTTCCTTACTATACTGAAAATGATCTAGTAATAGTATATACATTAAAAAATTTAGGAGTAGGGAGCTGCTGCTATGACATGTGTTTGTTCGTAAGTAAGAATGCCTTCCACCATTCACCTAAAAAAAGTCAAAAACTTTTATAGTAGTTTTTCAGATTAAGTTAGATCACAATACTTAAAAGAATATCCTTGATTTATATCACAGTACAAGTAAATATTACTACCAGGATCTCTATCTAATAAAAATAGTGCTTTCTAATTATCGAGTCCGTGAATGAATTTTATTTATGTAATATTGTCAATTTTGAGAATATTGCAAATGTATGGTTATGTATAATGCCTGCACACCTATTATTTTGAGTTCTACGATTGTGGTTTGAAGAGTGAGAGTTACAGGAGAAAATGGTCTAATGTATGGTTGTCATGTAGATTAGACATGAGAATTGATCCTGTCATTGCTTGGTTATTATTTTTCTTTCTTAACTGAGTGTTTCAATCTTTTACTCCAATCACACTATGATCAACCTTTTTACTACTTGCTTTATGTTATGAGAATTATCATAGTGATATTGTATTTTTTCCCTTTATACCAGGAACAATGTAATGATCTTCACTGACTATAAACCAAGTAGGAGCCTGAAGGCACATCATCTCGTCTCTTCTGATCATGTACATGCTTACAATGACAATGACAATGACAATGAAAAGCTTAAAGGCTCTTAGTGTTTTTTTATTTATCATGTATCATAATAAAATATTGTGTATTATATTTTTCATAATGAAAATAGCTATAATATCTGTTTTTGAAATATTTTTAGTGTTTGTTTGAGTTATATTTAATGCTTTAAATTAGTATACAATTGATAGAAATCTATTGACTATTTCTTTATGAATAAAGACTGCCTTTGAGTTCGTGAGAATGAATAGTAGTTTAAAAAAAAGTTATAGTGGCGACTAGAAAGTTGCCATTAAAAGTGTAAACGGTATTAGTCGCCACTAAAGTCTATCATATAGTGGCGATACACCAGAAATCCATTTGTGAAACATATTTTTTGTAGCATTGATATTCACCTTTTGTAGCGACTAAACTCGCCGCAAATGTAAACTTTTAGTGGCGACTAAAAGAAGTCGCCACAAAAAACATTCAGGATCGGCTTGAAAGTGTAGCAACCCTGCGGTCGCCACTAAAACGTTTTAGTGGCGACTGAAGTCGCCGCAAAAAGACAGATTTCTTGTAGTGAGTCCTCTGAATCTGAGAGAATGTTGTGAACGTGGTCACAATGGAAGACCCATTTGGTATGTTGTCAATTTATATATGGGACTCCTGCGGAGATGTCTATATATAGAAGAAATATCTCTTAGAGTCATGTTATGAAGTTGTCTCTTATTTTCTTAACTAGTTTATTAGTGTAGCTCTGATACCTCCCTTTTCTACCTTTTTTCTTTTCTTTTTGGTTATTCGATGAAGATTTGTAACTCCAATCTTGCTTAATCTCATCATATCTTTGGTTACCTTTGGTTCAATACTAGTTGGTTCACTACAGAGACTACACATTGAAAGAACAAATGTTCTATTTATTCTGGGTGTGCTCCACACAACAGGCATGTGAACTTTGTGTGTTGTGTCCTTCTTCATTCATTGTCCGGCTTCTTTTTGTTTTTGGGTCAAAAAGAATGTCGTGTTCAAATTTCTTCCATGGACAATTAGCTTTTACAATGTCTAACGTTAAAGGTAAGGCATTACCATACTGTAGCTTCAATTTTCTATTCCATGGAAAAGACTTGTGTATTGACTTATAAAATATAAGGGATGTGGAATTCTCCCTTCCTTCTCTTTCTCCACGAAAATTGCTAATTAGATGTAGAAATAGGAAGGAACAATAAGTATTGTTCTGTTCTACAAATTGTGATGACTATGATCAAAAAAATTTGTCCCTTTCTTTCATTTTATATTTCCATGTGGAAAGACTAGAGTGTTGACTTGAAATATATCTCATTCATTTAGAACCATCCATTTTTTTCTCATTGTCCTATAGAAACGTAGGGTGGACCTAGAAATTCATACAAGGGTGCAAAAATTATTTGAACATAACACTTAGAGGTCGTTTGGTACAAAGATAAGTTATACCGGGATTAGTTATACAAGGACAAGTTAATACTAGGATAAGTTAATATCATGGGGTCCTTGGTATTGATTTATCCATCAAATTGTGGATAAATTTAATTAATTCTATACCGCGTACCAAACGACCCCTTACATGTATAACATTGAAAAAAGTGCTAATACATGTATTAACTAAGCAATACATCATACCAAACGACTGATGTTTCATTAATCATGCTCATTGTTAAGTTCTGTGTCCAACAGACTAATATACCGAATAAATTGGTATAGCCAAATTAATTCTAGGTTGAATTTTCTTTGTTTTACTCTGCATTATCTTCATTACTATGACTAGGCAACAATGTTTTAAAAGGCGGGGCGCAAGGCGATGCGTTTTACTTATAACGGGGCGAGGCGTAAGCCTCACGGATCTTATTTTTTAATTAATTTTAAATTAATAAAATAGCATAATGACCCCAAAAAAATATCGAAAATACATTAAAAAAAGAAAAAAACTTATAGAAACAAAAGATTGTAACCTTTTTTACAAGTATAACCAATTGAATAATATTTTAGTTTTTATGAGATACAAATAAACTTTAAGGCCTTAACTTTTGAACAATTACAAAATAAAAATTTGTTAAAATTAAAAGTGAATAAATAATAAATGTTATTACTATTATAATTTAAAAAATTAATTCTTTATTGATAAATATAAAATTGCTTCCAAATTGTAAAATAATTGAAGTCTAATAATTTAGTGTTAGAAATAAGACACGAAGACCAATAACAAGTGTGATATGAACCTCGACTACACATTTTCAGATTAAGTATATAGATGATATTTACCCTCATGATATTCTTGATTCTAATAGATGCAATATTATGTCTATTTAATTGAGTTACGCTCAATTTTTCATTTTCTATAGATGAATATAACTTGTATCACTCATTTTTAAAGAATATTGTAGGTGAACAATTTTAATTAGGGAATTGGACAGATCACGTGCATAGGTTCTATTGGGCGAGCCTCGAGCGTTGAGCGTCGGGTGTGCTCTTGGTGCATTGCCCGGGTGCTTGAGGCGTAAGCCCCACAGATCTAAACCCCGATCGAGAGTCTCAGGATATTTTGCAAGTGCCCCGCTCCGGGGCGAGTCCCAAAAATACTTTTTAAAACAAAGCTAGGCAAACACGTAGCAAGAATTTGTTCCTTCGTCTAGTTACTACAAGATTAACACAACTTTAGGAGAAATTTTAAAATTGTTAACCGTCCAATTCACACCCCACTTGTGCCATATTGAACAGCAAAGTGTGTAAAGTTGAAACCTAAGATTTAACACAGCCTATAAATGTAAAATATTTCTACAATTTAACTAAACTATATAACCAGAACTGCTATAGTTTCAATCTTAAATTATATACTCATGACTCAACAAATTATTTGTAGTTAAATTATGATTTGTCTTTTAAAATTTGGGCCTGATTCACTACTAAAAAAAGCTGAATTTGAGACCACCATCATGCGACCGATTTTCGGTCTCCACAGTTGTGCGACCGAAAATCGGTCGCACAATCAACGAAAAAAAGTGGCGACCGAAAATCGGTCGCACAGCGGTCTCTGAAAAATTAGTCACAGCTATGCGACCGACAATCGGTCGCATGTCGGTCGCATAACTGTAACTAAAAACGGGGCAGAACCCCTTTCTTCCCCATTTCAAAATTTCCAAAACCCACCCCAACCCTAAAAACCGAACCTCCCCCACCCCATAATCAAATTCCCACCATTATAAACCCCATATAACTTTAAATTACTACTCTATTACCTCCAACATAACATTTAACACAATCTAAACCTACAAATTCAAGGTAAATTTCATTTTTTAGTAATTTGTGTTATTTTTTTAAAAACTCATATAATGACTTTTTAATTCACTTTTTTTGTAGTTATTGGGTGGATAGCACATTGGTAACTCATACTTTCTTGCCATTGCATCCAATACAAAGTAGAGGTAACTTTTTTTTTTTTTGGTTTAATAATCCGAATTTAATTATATATATATTTATAAATAATGGAGAGCCTATATATATTGTTTACATGTTAGTTGTTAGTTATAATTAGTTTATTCTATATAATGTGATGTATAATAAGTTGTTTTGCATTTAAAGTTAGGGTTTAGGTATTGTTGTTTTGATTGTTCATGTTTGCAAAATCTTATGACTAAACCGGATAAATTGTATGCGTTTTGTAGTGCATTCAACTTACTAGATAATATGGAATTCAAACGGATCAATGGATATTCAAAAAAAGGCTAGGATTATTAAAAATTGGTACCAATTAGATTGTTCTCAATTTGGCAATTTTTGTGTAGATATGGACTTTAATGCACGTCGTTTGTGGATGGACAATAGACTTTTCCCCGGTCGGCGGGGGATAAGGCCTGAATTTGAAGAGGGTCTTAAGAAATTTGTTGCTTTAGCAAAAACAACCGAACCTTTTATAAGGTTTGGTACAATTAAGTGCCCCTGCATAAAGTGCAAATGTTGCACCATCCAAGATATGACGACCGTGCAAGTGCATCTGTTAGAAAGGGGGTTTATGCCAGATTACTATATTTGGCGTTATCATGGAGAGCCGTGGGATTTGCAGGGTCACATTCAAATGCTTCAAAATATTCATGGCACTACTAGTTCTCCGGTTTTGGAACCAGACCGTAATGATTATAGAATGGATGATATGGTTCGTGATGCTTTTGGTATGTACCCGGATGATGATCCCATGCAGCCGAGTACATCATAGCCTAACACTGAGCACATTCCAAATGCCGAGGCAAGTGAATTCTATAAAATGTTGGAGGAAGCAAGTCGTCCATTCCATGAGGGCTCGGTACATTCCAAGTTGTTTGTTGCTGTCAGATTGCAGAGTATCAAATCAGATTATAGTATTTCGCAAGCTGCCATGGATTCCATCATAGGCCTTATGAATGAACTAAAGCCGGCTAACATGGACTTACCAACTTCTTATTACTTCACAAAGAAGTTGGTTTCCTCATTAGGCCTTACTTCTCATAAGATTCATTGCTGTGTTAATGGGTGCATGCTATATTACAAGGATGATGCAGAGCTCGTGCAATGTAGATTTTGTGAGTAGCCTCGATACAAGCCCGAGAAAAATGAAAAAAAGAAGCCGAAACCTGTTAAGTGGATGCATTACTTGCCGCTTATACCCAGGTTAAAGAGGTTGTATGCTTCCATGAGTTCTGCTCCTCATATGAGGTGGCATCATGAGCGGACCAGGCAGGCGGGTATTCTATCACACCCCTCAGATGGCGAGGCATGGAAACACTTTGATCAAGTGTATCCGTCATTTGCTAGCGAGCCGAGGAATGTAAGGTTGGGGCTGTGTTCCGATGGCTTCACACCTTTTGATGTATCGTCTACGCCATATTCTTGTTGGCCCGTATTTGTCACACCATACAACCTGCCTCCCGGAATGTGCATGACAAGTCCATATCTTTTTTTGAATTGTATAATACCTGGTCCACATAACCCGAAAACTCGTATTGATGTTTATTTGCAGCCTTTGATTGATGAATTGCAGACACTTTGGCATGAAGGAGTGGAAACCTACGATGTATCAATGAAGCAGAACTTCCAAATGCATGCTTCTTTGATGTGGACCATAAATGACTTTTCAGCTTATGGGATGTTGCCTGGCTGGTCCACTGCAGGGAAGCTAGCGTGCCCATACTGTATGGAAGATACAAAGGCCTTCACATTGAAAAATGGAGGTAAAGTGACATGGTTTGACTGCTGCCGTAGATTCTTGCCAATGGAGCACCCTTTTAGGAATAATACAAATGCATTCATGAAGAATCAGGTTGATTATGAGGAGACAGGGATAGAGATATGGAACAGGGTTAAGGACCTTCCAAAGGTAACAGAAAACTTGCAAACTAAAACACCTGGTTTTGGGGTCGAACATAATTGGACCAAGAAGAGCATTTTCTGGGACTTGCCTTATTGGAAGGATAACCTTCTGCGCCATAATCTCGATCCAATGCATATTGAGAAGAACTTCTTCGAGGCGGTCCTTAATACTGTCATGGATGTCAAGGGTAAGACAAAGGATAACTGGAAGGCACGGTTTGACATACAGGAACTTTGCAGGCGACCCGAGCTACATGCGGTCAGGGATGGCAACAGCATTTTACTTCCAAAGGCTTGCTATACCTTCGACGAAGATGAGAGAAGAATGATCTGCGAGTGGGTGAGTAACTTGAGGATGCCTGATGGATATGCATCTAACTTAGAGAGGTGTGTTGATATGAGTGGCTTAAAACTCCATCACATGAAGAGCCACGACTGTCACATTTTTATGGAAAACTTGATCTCAATTGCATTCAATGGGTTGCCAGATAAAGTTTTGAAACCAATAACAGAGACAGGGCTTTTTTTTAAAGAGCTTTGCAGCAAGACTTTGAAGGAAGAGAGTTTGAACTTGTTGGAACAGAACTTTCCTGTTGTATTGTCTAAGCTGTCAAAGATCTTTTCACCCGGCTTCTTTAATGTGATGGAGCATCTACCGGTTCACCTCGCTGAAGAGGCTCAGCTAGGAGGCCCAGTGCACTGTAGATGGATGTACCCTTTCGAGAGGTAAGCTTCCATATCTTATTCAAGTACTATATATTTTACGCAACATAATTGTACTAACAGATTACTTTTTGTAGAATTATTGGTAAGTGTAAGCGGGATATGAAGAACAGAGGACAAATCGAGGGATCGATATGCCAGGCATATTTGTCAAGAGAAACTTCACATTTTTGCTCATACTACTTCGACAAGGATGTTCCCTGTATGCGCACAAGGCCGGATCGGCATGATGTGGGAGATAATAATGATCCCAATTACCCAGCATTCTCCATATTCAATCAACCAGGGAGGGGAAGTACACTATCATCCAGAAAATACCAGTTCACTGATACGGACAGGAAAGCAGCTACAACACATGTGTTGTTGAACTGTCCCGAAGTCACTCCTTATTACAAGTATGTTTTATTTTAATGGTACCCACTAAATTGTGACTAACATAAGTATTCTTTCTAATGTAAAGTAGTTTGTTACATAACACAGTCACTTTGTTGCTGAATTTGGTCCAAATGCAGTCATTGATCATTTTACAGACTGGTTTACGGCATTTGTAAGTGTTATGTAAACTCACATATTTTTCCATTGATTTATAAACATTACTACCATCATCGAACTCTGACTAATTTACTATAATCCATTTAATCTTAATATAGGTAAACAATCCGGTGAATGGCATCAAGTTTGATTTTTTGCGACATATATGTCATGGCCCATATTACGAGTATAAAAAGATGAATACATACTTCGTAAATGGGTACAAGTTTCATACACACGGCTGGTCAGAGGGTAAAAAAACCTACAACAGCAGTGTGTCCGTGAGTGGTGGAACTGGTGACCAGGGGGCCGACTCTGACTTCTACGGAGTGATCGAGGAGATCTTAGAGGTTGAGTATAGAGTTGGATGGCCTCATAAAAGATTGGTTCTCTTCAAGTGCAAGTGGTTTGATCCAGGTAGCAGGGGTACGCGGGTTGATCCGAGTTCAAAGATAGTTGAGGTTAATCGTAGAAGGTCATATGGAAACTATGATCCTTTCATCATTGCACAGAATGTAAAACAAGTATGGTTTGTTCCTTACCCTCGGACGAAGAACGCATCAAAAGCAAAGGCCAAATCCAAGTGGTGGGCGGTTCTTAAGGGAAAACCGGTGGGATTAATTGAAGTATCTGATAGGTTAGATGTTGCATACCAGAATGAGGTCTCATCTGCTCCATTGGTAGCGGATAATGAACTTGCAGATAATTTGCGACATATGGATGGGACGTATGACCCAGTGGCTGCATCTGAATTTAGTCGTGCAAAAAACCCGGCTAGTTTTGGAGAAGGAACTTCAAGGGCATACGAGGCTGATGAAAACATAGATAGTGACGAGCCGTCCGAGGATGAAATTGCTAGTGACTACGAATCGGATGATGAAGTTGATTGAACCAATTTGTACTTTGTGATGTGCTTACTTAGTTGATAAATTTGTACTTTGCAGGTTATTGATAATATCATTTTATGATTGTGACGTGCTTACTTATTTGATAAATTTATTCAATCTCAGCACTTTAAATTTATGTTTTCTCATAATTAATGAAGCAGAACTAATTTGAATGTTTCAACAGGTATGGACAAGTTATGCCCTAAAGTTTTTAGTAGAAGGCCTGGCAAGAGACCTGTGGGCGAGAGTTCAGCTTCTGCGGGTGGTGACAGTCAACAATCACAGGTCCCGCATTCGCTGCCTACTGATGCCCCACCTGGCTATGATTCTGCTTTTTTCAGGCCGCCTGGCCCATATCAGGTGCCACTTATTACCCCGTCTCAGTTGCCTCCTGATTGGCAATGGACATTCCCTACCGTTGATTGTACTGAGACACAGGTCCCTCCCATACAGGGCGATCCCTCCCAGGCTGATGACAGTGAGACTCAGCCCCCTGAATTCCCCCTAGATAGTTGTGACGACCCACCGAGTCAGCAGGAGCTCATGTTGTATGATCCCTATTCGCCTTATTACATTGGTGAGCCTGGCGCTCGGCTAGAAGGCAGGATGATTATTTACCCCGAGGCGGATAAAGGGTAAGCTACCTAATTTCTTAAGTTCTTGTCAATTAAATAATTAGTTCCTACTTTAATTGCTAGTATTATGAATAACTCTTGTTAATTTTTTTTGTAGCTTTTGCCCAAGCGATGAGTCCACTAAAGTACTGACTGCGTGCATGAGAGCGCACTGGAACCAGCCTTGGCGAACATGGAGCGATGTGCCCCAGCAAGTAAAGAAGCAAATATTGGTAGATTTTGAGGTGATACATATTCATTTGGTTTTAAACTAATTGTAGTTTTTTAAACCATGAACATGTTTAAAGAAATTATTTTGATACTCTTTCAGGGCAAATGTATCTGGCATCATGGGCTGGATTATAACATTCGCAGCATCTTCCCAAAGAAATGTGCTGCGCTATTCAAGCAAACCCTTTACAATGCGCGGCATAGAGGTATAAGGCCCGGCTTCCTCCAAGGCCCTCAATGGGCGGAGCTGGATGAATATTGGCACACGCCCGAGTTCGAGGCGAAGAGCGTGCAAGGAAAGGCTGCGAGAGCGTCGGATAAGGGTGGATCGCTCCATACCGGTGGCTCAATTAGCGCGGCTACACAAAAGATGCGCTTGGTACGGTATATTTAATTGTTTGATGCATTACTTGAACAGTTTCTTTTTTGTCTAACATATTATGTTTTTTAATTTGTAGGAAAAGAAAGAAAAGCGCACTATTCCCGTGCTCGAGCTGCACAAGATCAGGCATACAAAGGGTGGCAAGAAGGGCGGTGGAGAGTGGGTCGAGCCCCGCGCAAAAGAGGCATGGGTAAGTTTGTAAAATTCGATCTTTAGTCGCCTCAATCCTTCAACGTTTAGTCTTTCTATTAACATCATTACTATATTTATGTTATTCAGGAAAAGGCATCAAAGGCCGTGGAAGACTGGACATCGACCCAAGCATCGGACGCAGGAAGCAGCACCCCGGCTCCCTTGACGTTCGAGAAAGAAAAGCAAATATGGGTCGATACTGTTGGAGGGGTTAAGAAGGGGTATGCTTATGGTCTTGGATCGCTATATGCTCCGGATAAGCATAATTCTCGCTTTTTGGGCTCTTCAGCTACTTCTTCTCCGGCGAGCTCCGTTGATCCTGCTGAGATGGCTCAAATGAGAGAGCAGATCGCACAGCTGTCAAGGGTAAACCAAGAAACGCAGGACATGATCAGAAAGCTCCTCGCCAAAAAGGAGAAGAAGAAATCGAGAAGAAAGCATAAGAGCAAGCATCGACGCAGCTCCTCTTCCTCTTCCGAGTCCGGGTCTAGCTCAGCCTCGCCCGAGCCCCAGTAGTCTTTTAAATGTTTGTGAAGTTGTATTGTTAACAATTTTAGGATATAACTAATGGTGTATGGATGTTTTTGAAATGATTGGATGTTTTTGAAATGTTTGGATTGCTGTTTTATTGCTGTCCAGGTGCTGGTTTTTGCTGTTGCGATGTGCCTGATTGCAGGATTTTTATTGCAGGTTTTTACAGGTTTGGCGACCGATTTTCGGTCGCATAGCGGTCACAACTGAGACCATGTATGCGACCGATTTTCGGTCGCACATTGCGACCGAAAATCGGTCGCATACTTGGTCACCATTAATTCTTACAAATGAGACCAAGTATGCGACCGATTTTCGGTCGCACTAGGATGTGCGACCGATTTTCGGTCGCGTACTTGGTCACTGTATTTTAGCTATTGTGCGACCGAAATTCGGTCGCATAGTGGTCGAAATATCGACCGATTTTCGGTCGCATGGCTAATTGCTACCATTAATATTCCGACTACCCGTATCGGTCGCCGATCGGTCGACCTGGCGACCGATGTGCGACCGATTTGGTGGTCGCAGAATCAGTTTTTTTTAGTAGTGATTGTTTTTGTTTAGAGTAAGATGTTCACATCTAAATATTAAGATAAACATAAAGAATAAGTGATATATTGGTATTTTGCGCTGAAATGCAACTCTTTTAGACTAGTTTCGATGTCCTTTAACCTTATTATTTGTATAAATCTTATGTTTATCTCCATGTTTCAAGAAATTAGTGAGATTCATGTTACAAAGCTAAAGGGAAAGTAGAAAAATAAAAAACAATTGCAAATTGGCTACAAATGAAGAACATGGAGAAGAGGCACCATGAGGATCGGCGTCTCGCCGAATCACCAGCTGAGCGAAGAAACCATCTGCCTGAGGAGGAGTGAGTTCAAGAGCTCAAGGAAATTCCACTGAACCAAAGGTGCGGATCACCGAATCATTTGTTGAAAGCACTCGGCGGCTCTGCAGAAGTAGCGGCGAACCTGCCGGTACTCACAGTGAGCTCGGGAAATCAGCGAGGAAGTTGAAGATGTCCGCCGCTTGAAATGTAATCCCGCCAGACCTGCATCGCACAAAGAGGCAAGAAGAGTTAGAAGCTGTCTTCAGCGGCCGTGCACTTCAATAGGCGGTCCGCCGAATAACCGGCAACCTTATGAAAACGTGGTAAAAATGGCAAACTTGTAATTATTAGCTTAATTTTCAAACCTATGCCTATAAATAGACCATTATGCCTCCAAGGCGCATATACCTATTTTCAGCTTTAGAATATTATTTTTGTACTTTTGAATATTCTTGGAGGCAAGCGAAGGGTTTCTAACATCAAATTTTGTATCTTTTATTTATATCATTACATGTTTCTTGTCATTCCATTCCTTACTATGATTGTATTAGACTATAGTATGAGTAGCTAAACTCATACTAGGGGTTTACTTATGATGACTTTATTGTTTTAACTTAAAACTTGTTTTTAATCTTATAATTAAAATCTATGGGTTAAGGTGAATCTAGTTCCCTATCGTACTTTCTTGACTAGGGTTTAAGGCACGACCGTACTTGAACCTAACCCTACTTTGCTTTCATCACTCTAACGGGGTTGAAGGCGTAGGTTTATAGGAACTAGCGAGCATTTGGGTTATATTGGCTCACGAGCCTACCCCATCTAAAGGTAAAGACCTAAAAGGTCATTCTCACTCGGGTCTTTGGACTAGGGTTTATGCGCCTTGTTATTGACCCCAACGGACTTAACGAGGTAGATCATCTCTATCCCTAACGGGTTTATAGGGTTATAAGTGTGGTCTGACCATTTACATTACCCATACGATTTGTAAGGTTAAAGGAAGTAATAAGTTATTGAAATCTCGTAGGAATAGGTAAACCCCTAGCACATTCTCCATATTTTACAAGTATTAAAAGTGCAAGTTGATTTTATGCTTTTGTTGTCAATTGTTAGTTATAGTCGTAGTTAATTCAAGCTTTACAATTTTATACTTAGGAATACACGAACAACTCGTAGAACTCGTTACTATTCAATCTAAGACTAATAGATTACGAGCTAGCTCCTTGAGGAAATTGACCCCGACTCTCATTCGGGTACTATCTTTGACAATCGCCCCACACCTTCATAGGTGATTGGATTGAGTGTGGATCAATAAGACATTAAATCTCAAAACTGACAGCTATATAATTAAGATCGTTTGTTTCCTTAATATCTGAATATTTAAAATTTGTCTTTATTATAAATTAATAATTTTAAAATTCATATCTATATCAACAGAAATAAATAATAAATTTGTATGGTGGTTGGTGGTGGTGATGACTAACAATCATGGCTATAATGTGCAGTAGGTAATTATAATTGTAGCTAAAACTAGTAATAAACTGTGGTGGTAGTTGATGGTGAGTGGTGGTGGTACTGGAAATGCTGGTTTTGGTTTGACTATGGTGATTGGCGATAGCGGTGGTAGTGGTAGTAGATAGCGGTTGGTGGTGGTGATCAGGGAGAGTGTTTCAAAAGGCATTTTTGGGCTAGCCCTAGTGCGAGGCTTAACAAAAGCACGCTAAGGCAATTCGACGGAGCATAGTTTTTATCTGGCATAGTTTTTTTTTTTTTTTTTTAATTTTTTAGAATTTCTACGTAAATTTACCATTTTATTTGATTTATATTTTTAAAAAATATTTATACAATAATATTTATTAATATATAAAATATTTAAAATTAGAGATACATGGAGCCTATGTTTAATGTCTAGGACCTATCCTTATCTGGTGTTACTAAGAGCCCGTTTGGGTGAGCTTAAAAGTGACTTATAAGTTTATAAGCCCATTAATATATATTTGGTAATTTAAAAAATTTTGGACTTATAAGTCATAAGTGGCTTAAATGTTACTTTTTGAAAAGTTAGGAAATCCTAACTTCTCAAAAAGTAGCTTTTAAGTTATCTTTTGACTTATAAACCACTTAAAATAAGGCTCTAACACGCCTTGCTTTGTACACACCTTTTAAAATATCGATCCAGTAGACTTATTAAATCCCTGGAACGTGTGCAAAAGAAAGTTTGGCGGTTGGGGCATGTGATGTCAATAAGGCAGCTCGTGTCCTATCAGTTATAATAATTAATAATTCAAAATATTTAAAAGACACATACAAATATTACGGTTAAAAATAAGCTGTCGAAATTTAAAACATGTCATCTATTATATAATGGACGAGTACATTACTGTATTATTTTTTCCAATGCCGTGACATTAAAACTATTGAAAACAACTCCATTAAATAACTACGTACCATATCTGTATAATTTGATTCCAATTAACCATCACTCAATCAATCATTCTATTCATCATTACAAGAAAACTCAAGAAAATAAGCTGAAAATGGAGAAGAAAGAAGAAAAAGAAACAATTCTTGCAGAAAATGGAAAACAAGAAACAACCCAAGAAAACCCAAAAGATGGTTCAATTTGTGGATTTGATTCTCTTCATCATCTTCTTCAAGCTTCTCTTAGTCCCCAACTTTACCAGGTTACCCAAAAAAAAAAATCTCAACTTTTTTTTATTTCAAGATCCTATTTTTATGCATTTAATGGATCCATTATGTGTAGTTTTCAGCTCGAACTATGTATACACTTGAAAATTTTGACAAGTGAGGGTTGTTCAGATGATAAGCACGGGTCACTGTAGGAGCAGAAAGTGGGAGGGCCACTATTTGTTTTCGACAGAGGAGGAGGGGTGTAAAAAAAGAAAAAAACTCAACTTTTTTATTTTTCAAGATCCTATTTTTATGCATTGGATGGATTCTTTTTGTTATGTTTTCAGCTCGAACTATGTATACACTAAAAAATTTTAAAAAATGTTTATATTTATGTTAATTTTGTGTCAATTGTTACAAGCTAGTGTGTGTAGACTCTGGTTGTGTCCTGTATTCACTGACATAAAATCTTGGATCCGCCTCCGTGTATGTGATGTCTTAAGAGAACGTTGTGATTAATTGGTATCCCGGAGCTGAACTGTCAAGGGGTTTTTTCCGGGGGGGGGGGGGGTGAGAATTTGCAATAGATTCACTGCTTAAAAAGTCAAATTATTGAGTATTAGGAAGAAACAGGTTTTGAGTGGTACAAAATAGATATAGAAGTTTCGTTTAGTCTAAGACTAGTTGGGAGTGAGGCCTAGTGGTTTGATCCGATTGATTTGCCTAGGAAATGAATTCCAAGTAGCAAAGTTAATAGGTAGTCTTTCAGTGCTTTAATTTTGTCTTTGTTTTAATTTCATGGTTAAACGAGGATCTTGCACTTTGCGGGAGTTTTATTTTTTTTCCCTCTAAAAATTGTTAATAGATTGGCCTGCTTGGGTGCCTAGATATTAATGGGGGCGGTAGAGATGCTAATTTGAGAATGATGAAATGGTTTTTGTTGTTTAAGCTTGATCGATCAAGATGGTCCTTTTTTGTATGAGTTATTGTAATCTGTGTGTGGCGATGTGGATTATTGAAAACTCATATATAGATCGTAGGAAACAGTGAATATACTGATCTTCTATGCAAAAACCTTGTTTTTTAATTCTCGATTATAGATAATGGATGTGGAGATTCACGAATTAGTACTGGGCTATTTACTAGTGAGTACGGTAAAGAGAAGGTCCATACATCTTGCTTTCGATATTTGTCTAGGAACAGGGAATCATCAACCTTGATATGAGACAGTACAAAGGCAAAGGTTGTAGAGGTGAGGTCGTATGCCTTGAGCATTTCTGTGGTTATGCTGAGAAAACAAGTTTTGCTTTGCAGGAAGTCAGCCGCGTTCTTCTTGGGCTAAATTGTGGAAAAGCAGTTGAGCCTATTGCTCTTCCGAAGCCTGTCAAAGCTCTCTCCTCTGAACATGATTTTGATCTTCAGGTGAGTTTTACATCGTCTGCTTAAGGCAACAGTGTTAATTTAACCAAATGGTTTACCCAGAAAGGGGGAAAGCTGGTATTTAGTTTTTATCAAATTCTGCTATAGTAGGAAATTTGGACACCCGACACCCAAGGCAGCTAGCTTCCTAGGAAGAAAAGCAGGGTAAATTTGATGTTGACTCTGAATTTGAAACAATTTACTGCTATCTCTTTCTGAATGTTCATTGGGAATAGAGGCGCTCTGTCGTCTAGAATGTAATGGCTGAGATGGTTCTATATTTTGTCTCATGTATCTGATGACTAGAATGAGTTGGTATTTGCATCAAAGCGATTGAAGCATGTTGGTTGCCAGTAGGATGTAGAGCTACTTCTATGCTTCAGAGCCCCTGAACATATGCATAACCTCGTAAAATTATAAACCCGGAGAAACATTATCTACTTGATAAAAGAGTTAGGAAAAGGGGATTTTTTCCCTATGATTTTCTGAATTAGCATAAATGAAAGGATAGGTTGTGATTCTTATGCTGATTTTTGAGAAGACAAAAGTTAAAGGTGGATGAGAGACGTAATGCGATCATTTATGGTTAAAAACAAAATAGTTCCAGTGAATTCTGGTATTTGCACAGTTACTTAATCCTACATTGTTTTATTTGTGGTTGGTGGATGTGGCAACCTGTGGTGGACATCAATTGGAAAGAATGAAGATTTGTGTTTTCTTAATGCCAGTTGTAGCCACATAGAAAGAAAATCAACCTTTTCTATTGTATTATGCATGGGGCGGATTGGCAAGATCACAGGACAACTGCCTGGGAGGGGACAAAACCGCCACTCCGGCCATGACATCATTTTCTTGGTTCTCGCAATTACTTTTATCTACAGATCGTTCTAGGCATCAATTTTCTTCACGTAAATGCAGGCTTTTAGCTTTTCTGCCAACAAAGAGTCATTGCGAGGACCTCGGATTGTGAGGGTTGGTCTCATTCAGAATTCTATTACTCTACCTACAACTGCACCTTTCGTGGACCAAAAGAAGGCTATCTTTCAAAAGTTGACTCCCATCATTGATGCTGCAGGTTCTTCAGGAGTCAATGTTCTATGCTTGCAAGTAAGTTTGAACATAGTTGTTGAAGTCTCTGATGAACCTATTGGTCTTTCCAGAGTTTGATCATTTGTTATTTCCTTTAACTCCTGCAGGAGGCATGGACGATGCCATTTGCATTTTGCACCCGTGAGAAAAACTGGTGTGAATTTGCCGAGCCAATTGATGGAGAATCAACACAATTTCTTAAGGAATTTGCACGAAAATATAACATGGTTATTGTCAGTCCGATTCTTGAGAGGGATGTGAACCATGGAGAAACCCTCTGGAACACAGCAGTAATAATTGGAAATCATGGTAACATAATAGGGAATCATCGAAAGGTGAACCCCGATAACCATTTATATTATTTTGTATTTTCTCTTGTAACTAATGCTTTAAAGTTTGCAGAATCATATACCTAGAGTTGGGGACTTCAACGAGAGTACATATTATATGGAAGGAAACACTGGCCATCCTGTGTTTGAGACAGCATTTGGCAAGATTGCTGTTAATATATGTTATGGGAGGCACCATCCTCTGAACTGGTTAGCGTTTGGGTTAAATGGTGCAGAGATTGTTTTTAACCCATCAGCTACTGTTGGTGAACTTAGTGAACCAATGTGGCCCATAGAGGTACCATTTCTTTTATCTGTTATATTCAAGTGTATTCTGTTAGTATCTTGCCTTGGACATCCCTGCCACATGCATGTACTTATTCCAAGTTTGTATGACACCGCTATCAGTCATCAGCTAATAATCTTGGAAGAAAAAGAAAATGAATAACTTTCAGAATTGATATCAGTCTTTCACTAACTTTCAGAAGTTATATCACTCTTTGACGAAGCCATTGGCAAACAGCTTTGGTAGTTTCTTGATTTTTTGTTTGTTATTGAATCAGGCACGCAATGCAGCGATTGCAAATAGTTACTTTGTTGGTTCAATTAACCGTGTGGGAACAGAAGTTTTCCCCAATGCCTTCACTTCAGGAGATGGGAAGCCACAGCATGCAGATTTCGGACATTTCTATGGTTCCAGTCATTTTTCTGCACCAGATGCTTCATGTACACCATCTCTATCCCGCCACAAGGATGGGTTGTTGATATCGGACATGGATCTCAACCTTTGCAGGCAGATTAAGGAGAAATGGGGATTTCGAATGACTGCACGTTATGAAGTCTATGCTGATCTGCTCGCTCGTTATGTAAAACCTGATTTCGAGCCACAAGTCGTTTCTGATCCCTTGTTATATAAGAATGCTTAAGTTCTGACTTGGTCATTGGAAGCATATGGTAAAGTTGCTTTCAGACAATCTGTAAGTTTCATTAATAAGGGCCATGAAATGTACAGGGAACCTATGCTATGGATTTGCAGTAAATTGTGAACTTTGTACAATGATTAAATCCTGTGAATTACGAAGGTCTAAATTTATGCATTCGATTTTCTTCTTGTTGAAATTTTGGGTGTTTGCTTTTAAAAATTTTGAAATAGTATACGGAGGTGACTTTTAACTAATATCCGATAGTAAACGGGTAGATATGATCATTTTCTGTTTATCTTAAACTCCTTTAAAAATTATGAAGTACAAGGATAAACAAGTACACTAAGATAAAAATGAGAAGATGTAGGAGTCTTTACTACAGAATAAAATATAGGAGAGTGGTAAGACATGTGTGGCCTCTAAACAAAGAAACGGTTCCGATAAACTCTTAGCTCAAGAAATATAGTTTATATACTAAGGTACAATTAAAGTTCTAAGTACTACTAGTAATCTAGTATTCGGTACTCCCATCGTTCCATTTTATTTACCTCTATTTATGTCTCCATCAGTATTTGAACAGTTATAATATTAAATTATAATTGAGACAAATATGGTATTTAAGAATAATTATTACTGTGGGTAAAATAAAAAAAATAACTAAATTTATTTTGAACTTTTTAAATAAATAAATAATTTGAGACGATTATTTATAATAAGGGGACAAATAAAACGAGACGGAGGGACTATAGTATTAGTAACTTTTTACATCATATATTCAGTTTGACGGAGAGAGGTGACGACATAGTCCAAATCTATACGAGATGTACACGAGAGACAAAATGACGTCAGATAGACATCATCATTTCGCCGTCGTCGACGGCGGCGAAGACGACGTCGACACCGACGAAATCACCGGCAGTGGCGGAGGAGAATCCATAGACAATCCTCCTTCTCATCACATTCGTTACGACTACCACCACGCGCATCCTCACGCGCTCCACAACAACAACATGGAGGAGGAGGCTGCGGTAGACGGCGGCGTTTCGAATCACGCGCTCTATGTACCTGGTTCCGATACCGTTGTTCACGGTGGTGGTGGTGGTGGTTCTGATCAGCTTACGCTGTCGTTTCGTGGTCAAGTTTATGTCTTTGATGCTGTTTCCCCTGAAAAGGTACTCTCTTTACTGAATACGGGATGCTCTGTGTCCCGGGCTTTCCTTTTTTTTATTTATCATGGCGCTTTTATGCTTAGTATATGTTGTGGATTACTTGATTTTCACAAGCATTGTACAAGCTAGGTTTTTGTAAGGAAGTCTACCGAGTACGGGAACGTAAATAAGGCTTTTTTATTAGTATATATTAATGGATAACATTAATTTGTTTCCACATGAGCTTTAATCTAGTGGTAATAGTTCAGCTCATGATGTGTAAGTTAGGTGCACGTCTTGCTACATAAAAAATTCTTGCGGCCTTTAGTATAGTGGTAAGACTTTAGCTTGTGATGTGTGAGTTAGAGGCACGTTATGCCACTCAAAAAAGCCTGGTATTTAATTGGAGAATGATAGATGGAATGGTCACTTATCCGCGGCTTCGTGTGTCGCTGGCCCTCGGGGATTTTTCGGTTATATATTAAAAAAAATAAAGGATTGAGAAAATTAGTTTTTTTAGGAAGCTTTAGAGCATGAAAATTGAGGCAAACATCTCCGTTTGTGGAATGAGAAGGTCCAGAAGGAGGAATGGATGTAGAGGACCCATATGGCCGATCACCGATCCCTACTAGCTTAAGTTTGAAGCTTAGGAGTAGTTGTGTAGTTATTAGTTTTGCAATTGAGATGATTCAAATTCAGGAATTGGTAATTCCTTAGATTAGGTTGTATGTGAAGGATGAGTTGGTATGAATATTGATTGGCTCGTAAAGCAAAGAGGCTATGAAAGGTTCTTGCTTTTTTTAATGTAGGAGTGACTCTTTAACTATCAAATCTTTATGGAAATGGTTGTTGGTAGTGGACTTTGATCTGGTTTTGTTTGTTTCAGTTACTGTTTGCTTGCATCCTGATGAATTATTTAATTATGCATAATTCCCCGTTAGTTGGGTCAGATACATTAATAATTTGCATCCATTCCGCTCTAAATAGATCCATTTCATTTGATTACCAAATAATTTGTCTTTCAAGGCAAGCATTGTGATGAGGAGTATTTCTTTTCGGGTTGTTTTCAGGTTCAGGCAGTGCTGCTGCTGTTGGGGGGATACGAAGTCCCTACTGGCATCCCTACTGTCAATGTGGCTACTCAAAGTCAGAGGGTATACAGTTTTTATTTCTAACCTGTAATGTTCTGTTGTTATGCTGGTTTGCGATTGATTACAGTGCTTCTGCAATTTCCATAGGCTTCAGGTGAAGTTCCTGGAAGATTGAATCAACCGCAACGGGAAGCTTCCTTGAATCGTTTTAGGGAGAAAAGGAAAGAACGGTGTTTTGACAAAAAGATTCGTTATACTGTTCGGAAGGAAGTTGCACTTAGGTAATACATCATTGTTTATGTCCTTGGAGGAAATCACGTGTGGAAGTCTGCATATTCTTCCATGATGATGTACATGACTAATGACAAGTCATCTGTACCAAATTTCATTCTGTTGCTAATTGAGCTTGTCTTCTAATTTAGTTGGAATTCTAGTGGTAAAAAATAAAAACATTTACCTAGCTCTTTATATTCATCTTGATCTAGATGCCAAATTGCCAATATGATGGATGTGTGACTACAAAGACTCTCCTTCTACATTGTTGAACTGTTTCCATGGACTACACACAACATCTTCATCTATGAATATCCACTTTATAGAAGTAAAGTGACAACTTGCTTGTGGTAAGGCATATTGTATGTACCATTTTGGGTATTCCTTGTACCTAATATTAGAACTTTCTAATGTAGCGGCACAGCTAATGGTTAGGTATAAATGAGTTCATGTCTACTTCTGTGGGCGAGGAATTTACATAAATCGGTTGGAGGTTGCTTTCCGTGGTACAGTAGGTACTAAACTATGAGTCTCTTGTGTGAAGTGGACTGTCTAGTAAACAGTCCTGCATGAACTCCAAAAACTTTTGGAGAATGTTTAGATGTCCACAGAGTTGATAAACAGAATCAGTTACTTGTAAGTTAATTTTAAAGGTTAGAACACTATGTAAATTTGGTATCCATCAAGAAAGTTTCAGAACATGACATGTTTCACTCAGTTCCAGCAAAAAGGGATCAGTGTTGTAAATGTTTTGGCCAAAGTACCAGTCTTACAAGGCGGAATAAAGAGTGTCATAAGTGACTGGGTATATGAATAAATTTATGGACATGCTTTCCTTAAGAAAAAATGGATGTACGTGAACTGAAGATATTAAAGTTGACTACAACAAAGAATAAGGCATACCTTAAGTGGAGTCACTAATGCAATGCCATGATATACACTTTCAGTAAGTCAGCGACATGATCATTTGAGGGAATTATGAAGGTGCCTAATGTCATCAGACTAGTGCAACACATACCTTTTTAAGTTTTTGAGATGGTGGTGAGTCTTAGAGCCAGTAGGACTGAAGCACTTATTCATCTGATAGATTTTGGGTACATGATACTTCAGTGGGTACATTTTGGGTGCCTAGCTAGTTGTGGTAATATGTAGGATAATGATGGTAGTGAATGGAACCTGGCTTATCTCTCATGTATGCATGTTCCACCCCTTAGTTCGGGCATATATCAGTGTGTGTGCTGCCAGAAAGTGCATAGAGGGTTTGGAAGATAGGCAGCAAGCACTGCGAGCAGATCAGGAAATGCTCACTGTTCGTGGAGCATTAGGTTGCCTGGGGCTGGGATACTAGAATAAATTAACAAAAGAGTAGTTAAAGCCTATCTAACTTTTATATCATTTGTCTAATTTGAATTGTAAAGGATTCTACCTTTTTTGGTCGAGTACTGTTATTACCCTGAATATTATTTACTTGATAAAGAAATATCATTTATCTAGTTTGAAAACATTACTATTATTATAACTAAAATATAGAAATAGTTATTGAAATTGGTTATGTTTTCAATATAACTCTCCTCCTATGCAAGTAATGGTTATGGCTAAATGATGTTTATAGTGACATCAAGTTGAATTTGTGACAATGTGAACTGTGAAGGCATCTGAACGTCAGCCTAATTCTTTCTTTTGGTGAATCTCATATCTTTTTTGATTAAAAAACGTCCAATTTTCTTTTTTTTCCTTTTTCTTTCCCCATAATTTTGTAAAGTGTGGTTACTGGGTTCTTTTCCTTTTTGTTTGAATCTCTAAAGTTCAGTCTAGACCTATTCTTTACCAAGCAGGTCTATTTAGAGTTCTTTAAAGTAATTTTGGTCATAGGCGTTTAATGTAAGCAGTTCCAGCTGGTTTTTTGTAATTTCATATACTGTTGCTTCAATAAAATTTTTACCTTATCAAAAAAAAAAAAAACAGAAGTAATTTTGGTCAAAATTCATTGCCACGGTCTATTGCATCTCACGGACCTGTGTTCTGTTGTCACTTGTCAGGATGCAGCGTAAGAAGGGTCAGTTTACATCTTCCAAGTCAGTATCTGATGAAGCAGGTTCTTCTTCTGCAGAGGGAAATGCTGGCTCTAGCCAAGAAGAGCAGGAATCATCGTGAGTGTCAGACTTCTCTAGTTGTTTGTGTTTCTGTTCCTTAAATAAGTCAGATAGTAGCTTGTCCATCTGTTGTATACCAGAAGATCAAACTGTATGTGGCTTTGCACTGTTGAACTGATAAGTTAAAGGGTGCAGCATCTGAAACCTTTTATTTATCTTACAGATGTAGACATTGTGGAATTAGTTCAAAATCCACTCCTATGATGCGTCGTGGACCAGATGGCCCAAGGTCTCTCTGTAATGCATGTGGACTTACGTGGGCCAATAAGGTTAGTATTGAGTAGGAAGACTTTACTTACCTTAGGTGTTGACGTGTTGTTAGTCTTTTTGTTGCATTAACTTATAATTGTGTCTGGCATTTTGGTCCATGTATACAAGCCTCTTTTTGTGGAGTAATGTTGTGAGCATATTAATACCACCCATTCTCTTTTTCTTTGATTGAGGAATAACTAGGAGCCCGTTTGGGTGAGTTTATTATAAGTAGCTTATAAGCCACTTTTGAGAAGTTAGGCCTAACTTCTCACTTTTGGCTTATTTTAAGCAAAAAAGTGCTTATAAGCTCATTGCTTTTTGAGTTACCAAACACTCAAAAAATCATATATGTGCTTTTAAGCTTACTTTTCTCTGTCTGATCTTTTGTTTTCCTTCAACCTTTAGAAGGAAACTTCTTCCTCTGTTGTACATATTTGTACCTTCTTGGTACTCATTAATAAAATCTTTACCTTTCTCAAAAAAAAAAAAAAAAAAAAAAAAAGCTTACCCAAACAGGCTCTAATGAGTCCCTTGACCAAATTTTGGAGGGCATTATTTGTTGACGTTGAATTGGATTAGGCAGGAGGTGTGGTTATTCCATGAGTGAGCTATGCTACATAATATTTGCATATTGTTGTCTTATTAAAAAATGTCATACTGTGTGTCTCAAAACCTGATTAAGTGGTGGAATGTTTGCTGGTAAGTAATGATTTCCCGTTGTTTATCAACCAAAAAAGAAGGCAGGGCGAATTACTTCTATGCCTTAACTATTTCAATATTTTTGCTCAAGACATTGAAATAAGTGTAAGCAAAAGGTTCCCATGATGGGTGAGTCCAAATAACTCAAGATCAGAAACTTTGTGGACTTGATAAACTGCCACCAACGTCTCATAACATTACACCTTTACCTATCCCTTTCCTAGTGTCATGTCCCCAGCTCATTCTAAAATAATAGATGTTTATCACTACCACTTGGTAAAAGAAGTGGGGTTCACCAAAAATAGGAAGAGGAGATAGAAGTGACTGAGCTCGTCTCGCCACCACAGTCTGCCTGAGTATCGGCATTCATCAGACAAAGTGGTGCCCTTTTGGGCTGATCACAATAGAAAAAGATCGCACTCCATGAGTATAATTGACTCATTCCACAAGGGGTGGAGCGAACATTAAGAACATATGAATATGAATAATAATGTCAAGCATAATCATAAGCTTTATCAAGTTGTAAACATTTAACATCTTTTTTAAACAGAGTCATAAGTTTTATCATAGCTTTCATGAACACAACGTAGTGTGGTATCATGGAAATATAAAACAATTTCACGAAAAATCATTTGTTAATAGAAAACATATCATAAGGTAGAACATAGCGTCTCATTGTCAAAAAAAAAAAAAGATAGCACATAGCAATACCAGCATAGAATGGCACTTACAGTAGAAACAGTTACAGTAGAAGCAATACCGTAACAACCCAAGCACGCTAGTGATATTGTCCACTTTGGGTCTAGACCTGAACGGATTTAAAACGTGTCACTTGGGTAGGCATGCTTACTTAAATATCCAGGATGACTCCTGTGTTATGCCGATGTGGGATACTCTTTAACTGGGGTATCACATACACCCCCTCTTATGGACTCAACGTACCCGGGATTTTCCTAGACTCAGCACTGAGGTTTGCCCCGCCTACCCGGAATTTGCCTAGACTCAGTCTTGAATTCTGTCCCACATCGGCAAGGCTGACACGGAGTGGCTCTGATACCATCTGTAACAGTCCAAGCACGTTAGTGATTTTCCGCTTTGGGCCTAGGCCTGCACGGATTTAAAACGTGTCACTGGGGTCTAAGGCATGCTTATTAAAATATCCAGAAAATCACTCCTGTGTTATACCGATGTGAGATACTACTCCTTAGCTGAGGTGTCACAAATACCAACATAGAATAATTTAGTACCAGAAACAGTAGCATCCATCCTGCTATCAGAATCAGGATCACCATGAGTAGCAAAAGAGGAAGGACCAACTGAAGCATCAGGCAGGTCACTCAAAGGACAAGAAGAAGATTTCATTGCTGAGAGGGATAGAATATCAACAAGCTCTTTTCCTTTTCCAAGATTTCAGATCCCCTTTATAGTGATCCATCCGGTCCTTGATAGAACCATGTTGTCCTCCCCTCTCCTTTGGCTTACCATGTTTCCTTTTCCTTTTTTGAAATGGAAATTTCACCTAGACCCAATTGGAGGCTGAATATTTTGTAATCATAGTACCACGATCGTTTAGCACATAATAAATTGAACGTTCTACCACAATCCACAAAGTTTAAGGTGTCAATTCACTATGATGCAAACCTATACGCTTGATCCTGTCATAACGAGCATATTCTACCGGTAAAGAGATCTAAAATAGTTTAGAATTAATGCTAAACTAAATGAAAAAGATATTGCAAAGAAGTTTGTCGTGTCTCCCAATGTAAACTGCTTGTGGCTTTTTGTATGATGCTTCAACAAAGATTGAAATCAATTTGCAGCAAGGGGATATCTTTTGGCAACTTAAAAGTGTCCCCAAAGAAATTCTTAGCCATATGAGGCAGATGCTCCAATGCAAAGATCTGTCAAAAACCAATAGAAAAGTTTAATAAATTGAAATAGATGTGAGACGTAAAAAAAAATAATAACAAACTTCTTACCATGAGAAGCAAATGACTATAATTACTATGTGCTTTCATTTTTTGCAAGCCACACATAGTGTGTGTCCAGACAGTCGATCCCCAAACATACTCATTTATCTTATCTACCTCCTTCATTGTGTACGAAAAGTCTATGGGTTCAACCACTTTTGAGGGAACAGGGCAAATAACGCAACCTATGATAAAGAGATAATATGCCCTGATATAAGGATCTATATGAGGGCAAGTCTTGGGAATTGTAGAGAAGGTATGCATCAACCAATGTAAATTTATAAAGTTAGAGTCCACTTTCTTTGTACTAGATCCTTTTTTTCTAAAGTAATGGTAACATTCTTTGTACTAGATCCCTCTTTATGTGGTTTCTTCTTTTTGACACTATTATAAGGTGGTGGAACTTTTCCTAATAATTCAAGCATTTTTTCTCAAATTCATCTGATCTGCCCACTACTAGTTTAGCATCAATAGGTAAACCATTAAGAAAATAAATGTCGTCTAATCCTATCATTATTTCTCTGCCATTTATTACAAACGCATGTACATGTTTATTATATGCATTAATCATCATGGTCACCAGTTTCCTGTTAGTCCTCTGCCCATCTGGTACAACAGAAGCATATTTGTAGAGGAGCTAGTCTTGATCCTTTCCCAAACTCATTTGTCTAGGACCCACCGTGCAAGTATTTTAGTTTGATTTGGTGAACTTGATTGCGAAGTCTACCCCTCTCTCTTGCAATCAAGTTCACCAAATCAAACTAAAATACTTGCGCGGTGGGTCCTAGACGAACGAGTTTGGGAAAGGATCAAGACTAGCTCCATCTACAAATATGCTTTTGTTGTACCTGATGGGCTGAGGACTAACAGGAAACTGGTGACCATGATGATTAATGCATATAATAAACATGTACATGCGTTTGTAATAAATGGCAGAGAAATAATGATGGGATTAGACTACATTTATTTTCTTAATGGTTTACCTATTGATGCTAAACTTGTAGTGGGTAGATCAGATGAATTTGAAAAAAAATGCCATGAATTATTAGGAAAAATTCCACCACCTTATGATAGTGCCAAAAAGAAGAAACCACAGAAAAAAGGATCTAGTACAAAGAATGTTACCATTACTTAAAAAAAAAGGATCTAGTACAAAGAAAGTGGACTCTAACTTTATAAATTTACATTGGTTGATGCATACCTTCTCTACAGTGAGACTTGCCCTGATATAGATCCTTATATCAGGGCATATTATCTCTTTATCATAGGTTGCGTTATTTGCCCTGTTACCTCAAAAGCGGTTGTACCCGTGGACTTTTCGTACACGATGGAGGAGGTAGATAAGATAAATGAGTATGCTTGGGGATCGGCTGTCTGGGCACACACTATGTGGCTTGCAAAAAATGAAAGCACATAGTAATTATAGTCATTTGTTGCTCATGGTAAGAAGTTTGTTATTATTTTTGTTACGTGTCACATTTATTAAAGTTTTTTGTTGGTTTTTGACAGATCTTTGCATTGGAGTATATGCCTCGTATGGCAATTTTGAGTTGCCAAAAGATATCCCCTTGCTGCAAATTGGTTTCAATCTTTGTTGAAGCATTTTACATTAGGAGACACGGTAAACTTCTTTGTAATATCACTTTCAATTTAGTTTAGCATTAATTCTAATCTCTTTATCGGTAGAATATGCTCCTTATGACAGGATCAAGCATATCGGGTTGCATCATACTGAATTGAGACACGTTGAACTTTTTGGTGGAACGTTCAATTTATTATGTGCTAACCGATCGTGGTACTATGACTACAAAATGTTCAGCTTCCAATTAGGTCTAGGTAAAATTTTCATTTCAAAAAGAGAAAGGAAACATGGAAAGCCAAAGGAGAGGACAACATGATTTTATCAAGAACGGGATGGATCACTACAAAGGGGACCTGGAATATTGGAAAAGGAAGAGCTTGTTGATGTTCCATCCATCTCAGCAATGAAATCTTCTTCTTGTCCTTTGAGTGGCTTGCCTGATGCTTGTGCTGGTCCTTCCTCTTTTGCTACTCATGATGATCCTGATAGCGTTCGGTGGATGCTACTTTTCTAGTACTAAATTACTCTATGCTGGTATTGCTTCTACATAGCACCCACATAATTCAAACTATAGATTGTATAGTCCGGCTGCCCCCACGAACTCAAATTAATGTTATGGATGACTGTCAAAAATCACATCACCCTAGAGGTAGGTGCATGTTAACTTGCTTCGCCTTCCAATGGCGTCCAACACGTTTGATGTATATCAACAATGTTGATAACTCAATCTCATCAAATATGTACTTAGGAATCCATAATAACCCATTTACGAAAATTTCATTTAGTCTTGCTTTATCCCAAAGGAATCATTAGTCATTATTCAACTCATTCCCAAGTTCCAAATCACTATTCGCCATCTTCCTCCTTTAACTCTTTAATGTCAAGAACACTCATTTTAGGGCTAACTCAATCTGTGGTTTAAATAGTAATAACTATTTCCAAACGCCTTCATAATACGCATATGCTCATCATACTTGAAGGAGAAGTCAAGAGGAAAGTCTCAATCAGCATTTAGTAGTCAAATCCCATCATTTCCAATCAGGTAACTGTTTTTGAATCATTGATGTTACTTTGATCCCCTTGTTATGATTTCTGATTCTGCAGGGGATTTTAAGAGATCTTTCTAAAGTTTCAACAGTCACAGTTCAGGAATATTCTGTCAAAGGTGGTGATCAGGTGCCTCTCTCTCTCCCACCCTGTGTGTGTGTGTGTGTGTTGGGTGATGGTCTGGGAACAAGACACCTGCTGTTTTGTAGTTTATGTTTGGAACTTAAATTGTGTCTTTGTTTGATATTTCCCCTGCTAGAGCAACGGTGAAGTTAATGGCTCTGAAGCTATGGCTGCTGCTGGTATCATCACTTCGGATGGTGAAAACACAGTGCTGACTCCTGAACATTGATAGGGTTCTCTTCTTTGCGGTTACCTCTGATAGCAATTAGTGCTGAATTAAGGTGAAAGAGCTGAAATTTATGTCTCTAGTATCTGCCAAATTTGCTTAGATTGTACATAACTCATAAGAATACTTTAACCCTAGGCAAATACATACAGGACCTTGTTGCTGAGATTTTAGGCATTCGCGTCTATAGTTTGCTGTTCAGATGTAATTTACTTGGAATGTGTATCCATACACACTTATCTAAGCAAGAAAGCTTTTTAAAGCAGTCTCTCTTTGATGCATCATATTAGATTGCGCCGAGGCAAGGACTACTATCAGAAGAGTATAGCGGTAGTTCCAAAACTGTGTTTGGACCTAAAGATTTCTTCTGACTTTATGTTTGTTTGAATTGTTTTTTGCAAAAAAGTTGGTGTTTGCAAAAACTCAAAAAGGAATTTGATTCAGCTATTGAAGTTTTTCACACAAATTCCTCCATGTTAGTTTCTCAACATTGTAAAACAGAGCAGGATTAGTTTGGTCTGGCTGTTGTTTACTTCCTGTTTCTGTATTGTAAGTAACATAATTTGGCTTAAAGTGAAGTGTCGAGGATCATACAAGCATTAATCCTTTGTGATAATGGCTGCTGGTTTACACTTTCTTTTTTGATAAATCAACCATATAAATGCAGTTCTAGTTGTAGGTAGTGGCTACGTTACTAGCAGCTGCTGTAAGAGTGATATCTCCATGTGAACTAGTGTGTTATACAAGTTGCTCATTATTTGAACGAATTACAACGAAGGGGTTCTAACGTATTTGCAAAATGTCTCTTGAGCGAAGGGTCTTTCGGAAGCAGTCTCTCCACCTTGGTGGGAGTCTGCGTACATCTCATCCTTCTCAGATCCACGTATGGGATATACTGGGTATGTTGTATTTACAACAAAGGTGAAGCATATAAGCTATTACAAGAAGGATGAACATCAAGGCTATGCACAGTTGCACACAATAGAACTAAATATATGAAGTTAATGTAAAATTAGTGACAATTGGTACAGATTTAACTTACATTACACGATAAGACATCAATAATAATATACCAAAATGACATCAACAATGATATGGTAACCAAATGTCTTTATTTCTTCAAGTTCCGCTTCTTGCTCTTCCAATTCAGAAAGACTTGTCGGACGGCCGGCATAGATCTCATGAGACCCACCCACTCTGACCAGGCTTCGAAAAACTTCGAGGTCACCGAGTTTCTCGGGAATCGAGGGGAAGTACCTCTTTCAGCCAGTTTTCTTACACCCCGGCCAGCCTCAAGAATCGAAATCAAGTAAGATGAATGCGGTAGAATAGATGGAGAACCAAAATGGGATTATGTCATTGGTAAACAAATATACGGTGTAATTTACCTGAAATTTACGAATGGCAATAGTCCCCTAATATCAATTGCGCTTTAATCCAAAGTGGCTGGTTTCAATTACGCCTATTTGTTTTTAGTCTAATTTATAGTAGTCCATTTCACATCTAAAGTAAATAAGTTGTCCATTAAGATAAAACAACAATAACAACAACTTACCAAGTGATATTTCATATGTAGGGTCTGTGGAGGGTGAGATGTATGCCGACTTTACCGCCACCGAGATAGAGAGGCTGTTTGCGGTAGACCTCAGCTAGAAAAGCATTTCGAAAATACGTTCGAAAACAAACGAGGAAAGAACATCATGATAGCTGAAATACCCATATAAAAACTACAACAATCTGAGTAAACATACGATATATAGGGTCTGTGGAGGGTGAGATATATGCCGACTTTACCACCACCGAGGTGAAGAGTCTGTTTACGATAGACCCTCGACTAGAAAAGCATTTCGAAAATACGTTCGAAAACAAACAAGAGAGGAACATCATGATAGCTCAAATACCTATATAAAAACTACAACAGTCAGAGCAAATATCCGACACCAAGCTATACTATTAAAATAAAGCTAATATTAATAAGAATTAAGATAAAAAAAAAACTCATGAGAAATATGGAACTAAAGATTAGTGAAATCAATATGACAATTTTTCATATTAACAATCAAGAAAATGCCACGTAGAAGTTTCCTGAAAATCAATCACCACCGCCAATATTTTTTTTATTTTCCTCTAACTACACGTAAATATAAATTACAAGCATTTACAAAATTTGCTATAAAATTCTCTCTCTAGGGTTTCGTCGTAACTATCAACAAATCATGCCTCGCCGAAGCTCTGGTACTATGCTTATATCACTTCGTAATACTTTTTGTTTTTCGAGAGTTAAACGAGTTATTCTTTGATCCTGATATTTTCATTTATCTTTTTAAATTGTTAACTACTGTGAGTTATACTAGTACTCTTTCCGTTCCACAATGAATGATATAGTTTGACCTGGATCGGAGTTTAAGAAATTGAATAAGACCTTTGGACTTATGGTTTAGAATAAGTCATAGCTAAATGTGTGCCTTTCTTGTTGGAACGGACTAATTAGGAATTAGTGCCATCCTTTTTTTGGAACGGAGGGACTAATTTTTATGTAGTTTGTAATTTAAAAAAAGAAAAAATCTATGTTCGAATTCACGGTCAATATAAAAAAGTTTTGACTTTTGAAAGCGGAACTTCACATAAATTGGCACCGAGAGAGTATTTTTCCGTTTTCTAGGTTTTCTTTTCAGTGAAATCTATGGATTTTTTTATATTTTGAGGCAGCTGATTGATCATAAAGTTTTGATTTCTTTCGTTCTATTTGAGTTTATAATAAAAATTCGTGCTTTTACGACAACAAGAAATGTTCTCTATGTCGCTGAAAGGAATGACAGTATTCCTATTTGGGAACTCGAAAGGTGTTTCCTTTCGAAAGGTGCTTCCTTTGACTATGATTTGTTTCAGAATATAAGAATCAATTACATATTTAATCCGAATATGTTGCTTATTTGTTTACGAATTAGGTAGTACATCGAAACTCCTCATGCTTGTTTCATGATGGGAATAGTTGTTATTCTTCTCTTAGAACTTGCAAGTATTCTTAAGGTTGTCGGTTTGATTCACCTGGGAAGCAAATTAACATTTCAAAAACAAATAGTATGCTTTGGTAATGAAGAAGACTGTAAAAGGTTTTAGTATTGATACGATATTTGGTATCTCAATCGGACTTTATTTCCCAATTGTTTGTAGTTCTTTTGATCGGCTTAATCAGGTTTGTCAGCTAAATAATCTCTATTGAGCTCAGTTTAGGTGTAAATACTTTCTGCTATGGTTGATTGTATTACTGGCTTGATGGGTTGAGTAGAAAATAAGCTTCATTTACATTGAAAAAGCTAGTTGCAAAAATTGCTAAAAGTGGTAGGATTCAGACTGATTTCTTACGTTTCTAAGGAAAACTAGGGAGAGACTGTTCGGAATTGATTAAAATGGCAAGTATATGTGTTTTGTTTATATTCGTCCTGTTCTAAGTTACTCAGACTCTTCAAAATTGCCGTCGTACCTGTGTCGGATAGGACACGGGATTCACACGTGATGTGGTCAAATAAAAATGGATACTTTGACCAAAATCTACAGAAAATTGAAGAATTTTTTTGACAAATAGACTCTGAAGATAAGGTTATTACTGATCAGAAGATATTTGAAATTGAGACACCTTCAAAATTATGCAGAAATTTATAGTCTTTTGTCTCTATTTCATCTTTTGTCAACATTCTCGGATTTCTGATTTTATGTTTTGAGGGTAACTTTTGGGAAGACGGCTTAATAGAGAAAAACAGAGATATTGGGGAAGAGGACTTCTCTAGGAAGAATCGAAATTAAGGATTATGACTTTATTTTTAGAATTTTAAATTTTTTTAGACATATCCCCGCACCAGTATCCGTGTGAGGATCCATACCCCCGAATCTCTAAATTTAGATTTTGCCGAATCCGACCTCTAGATCCGTACCCGTGTCGGATACCCGTACCCGAGTCCGAGTAACTTAGGTCCTGTTCGTTGTTTAGGATTGAGGTTGTAACTATTTCTCCGCTTGTTTTTCTTAAGGGTTGCAGCCCAGTTATGTACTATTATTGTTGCTTGGTTGGCTCACTTGGCTGCTCTTTGATAATTTATCTTCTGATGCTTCTGCTGTAGTTTATTATTTCTTTCCTCCCTTTATTATGGTTGATGATTTTCGATTTTCCTTGTTATGTTGTGCAGGAAGACCTGCTCCTCGTGCTGCTCCTCGAGCTGCTCCTCGTCCTGCTCCAGCCCCAGGTTGGTTATGTACCTCTTGGCAACTTAATCATGTCATTTGGATGGCGGTCTTTTGGTGGATGTGATATAATATTCCTTCCTTTGCTTGTGCAAGTTCATATTCTATCTCACTTTTTGCAGTACACCGTGCTCCTCCACCAGCTCCTATGCAAAGTAGCGGTGGCGGTGGATCCATGCTTAGTGGTATTGGTTCTACCATAGCTCAAGGTATGGGTATATCCTGCTGTATGTAGAAAACTTGCATCATAGTTCATCGATTATCTTTTTTTACGAAGTGGCTTTTAAATGTCTCTTCTGCTTTACTACTATGTTTTACAGGGATGGCCTTTGGTACTGGAAGTGCTGTGGCACACAGGGCTGTAGATGCTGTCGTGGGTCCACGCACTATTCAACATGAAGCAGTCGTTTCTGAGGCAGCTGCTGCTGCTCCAGCCCCCACCAGTGGTGCAGGTTATGATGCTTGCAGCATTCACACTAAAGCATTCCAAGACGTAAGTGCTAACTTCAAACCTTTTATGCCTTTTAGTTTGCAACTTTGAGACCTGTGTTATTTTCACAAGAAGATATTGATGAGGCCATTGTTTGTGATTCAACTTGCAGTGCATCAATAGCTCTGGAAGTGACATTGGCAAGTGTCAGTTCTACATGGACATGTTGTCCGAGTGCAAGAGGAACTCAATGCTGAATGCCTAAGCTTGTTGGGTTGTTATTTTATCAACTTTAAACTCATTTTTATTCCATACTTAGAAGTGTCAGAATTGTGATTAAGCATTGATGGAGCAAGTGAATTTGGTTCTTGATATACTCCGTCTCCACTAAGTTTATGGTGAAATAATAGACTTTATAGACTTCGTTGTGATATTTCTGTGGCTTTGATTTTTATGCTATGATGTGCATGCCTTTTATCCTTGTGACGTTTGTTACTGCTACCCTGGGTTCTGAGCAGTATGCAGCGACGTCGGTTCCTATATATACAATTGGAATATTATGGATTTTGATAGGATTTTGATGAGGAGGTGGTTCTCTTTCAGTTTCATTTCAAGTATGATCTTTAAATTAGATGTTAGTGATGCAAGTAATGTTTTTTTCCTGTACAGAAGAGAATATATCTAGTTCTGTTTAACTCTAAGAATTGCTTAAATTATCAATCAACCTATAATTTAGAATTATATGGTTCATTTGGTTAGAAAGACCTGAAAACCATGTGCTTGACCACTCCATGGATTTTTTCTCAAGCAGACATCTGTAGTCTTTGATAGGGAGCGTTCCATTGAGACTTTTTGATGCAAATTTGGATTAGTCGGGCTCAAGATAAACACTAGGCAAGGAAACAAAAAAAGGGGACATTGGTCATTTTAAGTATTAAAGGAATGAGGAGATCTTGACTTGGTATTCTTCTTTCGTTTTGAGTGGTTGGTAGTTTAAAAGATGAATTAACTAAAGATGCACAACACATTTTGTTCAAATGTAGCCTAGAAATCAGTAGGGAGAAGATTGCTGGGCTCTGGTTTCACTGTGCTGTCTCCTAATATTGTCTGTGAATGAAGTATCTCCTCTTAATGCAAACTGTTATCTTAAGTACAATTCACTATGAGCCTGTTTGGGTAAGCTTAAAAGTGGCTTAAAAGCACATATGTGCTTATAAGGCCGTTTGGTAATTCAAAAAGCTATGAGCTTATAAGCACTTATTTGCTTAAAAAAAGCCAAAAGTGAGAAGTTAGGAGCCATTTTTGACTTATAAGCTGTTTAAGATAAGCTCTCCCAAAGGGGCTCTATATATAACTCGATTAGAATTTCGGCGCCCTTTTGAATTAAAGAAAGGAGAAAGTCTTCTGTAGAGTGAGTTGCAGTGATTCACGATGGTGAATCTCGTTATCCCATTTATCTTAACAATACAAATATTAAATCATAGTTTTGTAGGTACTTGATAACACAAAAAAGGCCTTAGAATCCTCAGACAAATTCAGTTTCTTGGATAAATACTGTTCAAATCACAATCAAGCCTTGAGAAAGTTGATGCATAATTTCTTCCAGGCCTCTCGATCTGGTTCCTGTTCTTCCACCTTTGCTTTGGCAACGTCAGCTAAGTTCTCCTATAACATCAAAACAATGAACATAAAAAACTGTAGAACTAACACGCAAAGAACTTACTGAACTTCCGGTATTTACACCAAACAATGAATACATGACATGTGTCTTTTACATACACTTTTGTCTTTTAGCAATGGTTAAGTTGTATGTGTTCATACCTTATATTATGACCTAACCAAACTAATGCAGTTTGGTGTAAGCACGAGGTGTTGTTAAAGGGGAAAGTGCACGAAAGACCATTTTTGCCACTGGTCTTTGGGCACAGGCCACTAATACCAAAACATTTAGTTTGTAGCCACTTTTGCTTAAAGAGATAGAACTTCAGTCCATAGGCCGGATTGAAGTTCAGTCCTTAAAGATTGAACTTCAATCCAGGGACATATGGACTGAAGTTCAGTCCAGTCCTTAAGATGGAACTTCAGTCCATATGGCCATGGACTGAACTTCAGTCCATAGTATGGCCATGGACTGAAGTTCCATCTTTAAGGATTGAACTTCAGTCCATGGCCATACCATGGACTGAAGTTCAGTCCATGGCCATATGGACTGAAGTTCAGTCTGGAACTTCAGTCCAGGGGCCGTATGGACTGAACTTCGGTCAACTTAAGTCAATATTTATTTAGTAAAGGCCCAAAAATGGCCTCTAGTGTAAGACCAAAGAAAATAGCGGCCTCAAACCAAATACCAGTGTTAAAAGTGGCTGCTGGGTGAAATTTTTACGTTGTTAAAGTATCTTTTTTGGACTTATAGTACTAAATAGGAAGATGGGGATGGGGGTGAAAGGATTGTAGGCAGTGGCAGAGATTTGTACGCTGGGGCGGAGCCACCTTCAACCCCTTTGTTGAAAAATTACACTACGAATAAGGTAAAATTTAGTATTTTCGGTATATATATAAGTTATTGAACCCTTCAAGTGATGGAAAAGTCTAGTAAAGTATCAAAGGGATTCAAAATTAGCTTTAGGTCACATAATCAAATTATAGGTGTGATATTTTGAACCCCTTGTATAAAATCCTGGCTCCACCCCTGATTGTTGTACGGTGAAGGGATCAAGTGAATTCCCTGTTGAATCCTCTATTTTGTTTGAATGCTTTTGTTAAAATTTCTGACTCCGCCACTGGTTGCAAGTTATTACCTCAATGAGATTGCGTTGCAAAAGACGATCAATGAGTTGAATAAGAATGTCCTTGGTGTATTCTGGGTGACCTTGAATGCACCATACTTAAACATCTCAATTCCAGTTTTGTTGGACCATGCCATCACCTCAGCCTTTGGTGGAAGCTCTAGAATCTAATATCAATTACATTAGAATAAAACTAAGTTAAAGAAAGCAAAGCAACAAGAAAAAAAAAATTCAAAGAAATAAAGGGAATTTCATAGTGTTTGAAACCAATTACCTCATCTTGATGACACTCAATGATTTGTAGAGATGTAGGTATGTTGAGAGTGGTGAAAACTTTTGAAGGTTTGAGAGTAACTGTTGTGACACCAATGTCCCATCCAGCAGTGGCTCTTCCTATAGTTCCCCCTAATGCTCTCCCTAATATCTAAAATCAAACCAGATTACAAAATAAGGTGAGAAAAACATGGGGAAAGGCAAATTGTCCATCTATCACAAAGTGTGACACTATCAATGCAGGAGTGGAGCCAGAAACGGAAGGGGTTAAAAAAAAGTTAGATTGTCACAGTTTGAACTTGTGAGTTAGAACAATAGTTAAACCTTTTATTACTACACTAGCATTCCTTGTGTCAAGGAGATTCATAGTGTGTGTATAATCAAAAAGACTAATTTTTAGATTATCTGCACACAGTATAATATTTCGACAAAGGGGTTCAGTCGAGACCCTTTCATCCCCTGTCAACGTATAAAAGTCATAACTATTCTAAGCACGTACGAAATTCATGATAACAAAAGGCACGAAAATAGTTTTTTCTAACCAGGAATATAATCCCACTTAGCTTTATGTTACAATGTTAACGTTGTATAAGACAATAAAATTATGCCACTTTACCTAACCATCTCTTGTGTTTGGTGTTGAATTAAATAACATAAATTAAAAATTGGATCCTGATTTGGGAAATTAATACGCACCTTCTAATTTCTACAATAATGATTAGCATCCACATATGAGGAGATGATCTCATAGATAATGTGTTTTATTATCTATTGAAAGGGTTGCATAACTTTAAAAACATGTGTAGTGATCCATAAAACTTACCTCTGCGTAGCATTTAAAACATTAGTTTTAATACCATTTTGAATTGTGCATGTATCCTAAATTGTTCGACTGGATTCACTGCTTACATCCTTTGACTGGTATACGTAAATTAAAATAATTTGTACATAGTTATACATAGATTATACATATATTCGCCAGCTATTTTTATTTAAACGGTTGGGTGAGCATCTATTTACACGTACATATTAAATTAAAAGATAATAACAGCTGTAAGTAGATGAACTCTAAACTAAATTCCAAACCAGAAAACCAAAAAAACAAGAAAATAAGAATAAATTAAGGGGAGATGAATTATATATATATATATATATGGTACTCAAAAGTACTTTGGCCATTCAAAAAGAACGACTTTTCGACTTCAATTGTACTCGGTTTTATTTTTTTAAAAATATAATTTACATAAAAAGAAATTATAATTAAAAAAGTTACTATACATTACTTCTATAGTTTATCACTCGAAATATTTATAAAGATGAATTAAACGATCTGATCAAAGAATTTCCCTCCCCACATAACTTATATCCTGGCCTTTGTAAGAACTTTCTTTTACATTGTCAATATACTTTTAATTTGTCATAAGGTAGAAATATTACTTGTTGTGGATAATCATAGGTAACTAGTAAAGTAACTTTTAAGTGATTTGATAGCATTAAGATTCTAATTCAGTTAAATTCTAGTAATCCAACTATCATACATAAATTGAAGAAAAACTATATATGAATAAATGTGATCACCTGATGACCAAAACAAATACCAAGAAGTTTCTTCTCCAAAGCATGCAACTTATTGATCAAATTCAATAATTTACAAATCCACAAATCATTGCCATGAGCATCATTGCAACTTCCAGTGATCACAAAACCATTATAGCCTCCAATCTGATCAGTATCCTCAGGAAATTCACCATTAGCCACCTTGAAAACATGCCATGTTTCACCTTACTCCTCTAGCATTTTTACAAAAACACCAAAGTAATCTGAATCCTCTGCACATAAAAGAACTGCAAATTTCTTCCCTCCCATTATTGACTTTCAAAAAAAAAAATGAGGATGTAGTGATTTTTTTTTAAAAATCTTTTGACAATGGGTTGACAAATGAAAGGAAAAGAGGTGTTTATAAACTGGTGGACTTGAGGAAAATGATTATTTTGATTGGTTAAAAAATATTTGACCTCTTATTATTGGTTTATTTGTATTTTTGTCGTCATTATTATTATAAAGATTAAAAAGGAAAACGAAAAAGTTTACTTTTTTCCTAAAACGTAAAGATTTACTGAATACTAGACTTAGTTGACTGATGTTAATTTCTGTGAAACTTCCTTATTTCTATACTTGCTTATGCCACCTAATTGCCAAGAATAAAAATATCAAACTACTTAGTAGTAGGAGTACTAAAAACCAGTATTAATTAATGGTGAAATACGTTTTATTCACCTCAAAAGCTGATATAGAAAGAATGACAATCTTATCAAACTAGCGTTATTTTTCTAAAAAAGTGCTTATTTTAAAATTTTAATGTGTTTGGCCAAGGTTTTAGGGAAAAATAAGTGTTTTTGAGTGGCAGCAGAAGCTGCTTTTCTGCTGTAGAAAAGAAGCTGAAAAAAGTAGCTTCTTGAAAAAATAAGTGTTTTTGATTATTTGGACAAAAATACTCATTTCAAACTTCCATATTTAATCAAAATAATATTATTATATATCCATTATCGTAATTTGATACTCCCTCCGTTCCACTTTAGAAGAACCCATTTGACTTTGCACGGAGTTTAATAAAGAAGGGAAGACTTTTGAAATTTGTGGTCTAAAATAAGTTATAGATATTTGTGTGGCTACAAATCATCTAGGGATGAGTAAAAGTGAAAATTTCTTTCCAAATTTAGAAAGAGGTCATTCTTTTTTAAACAGACTAAAAAGGAAATAGGTTCATCCTTTTTGAAACGGAGGGAGTAATTTATTTAAATATTGGTCAAATACAAATTAATAACAAAAGCACTTCTCTAAAATTTGGCCAAACACAAACTGCTTATCTCGCAAAGACTTATTTGAAAAATACTTTTGATAAAAAACACTTCTCAAAATAAGTTGATTTTGGCGGTTTGGCCAAACAGGCTCACTCAATAGGAGCATTAATCAATGGTGAAATACATTTTATTCACTTCAAGAGATGAAAAACAATGATGATCTTATCAAACTAATTAGTAGGAGCTAGTACTATACTAATAGTAATAAGTTTTTTCATTATAAAGGATTTGAGATCGAGGTGGAGCAACTGGAAAGTCATCATAAGTAGTACAAATATGAAAGAAAAGATGAAAAAATAGAACCACATTAAAGGAGAAAACGATCTAAATGTTAGCTATTTTAATACCTAAAATTCTTAATTCTAAAGTTATTTTCTGAACTAGAGAAGTAAATGCATTTTGAAATGAATGCTTTTCTTGGTTGGTTATAGTCTCAAGATTCTCAATAAGATACTACTCCCCCGGGTCCATTTTATTTGATTTTTTAGCATATTTTTTTTGGTCCACAATGATGATATAAGAGGGGGGGGGGGTGAATTATATTTTCCTTTTTCTTTTACAGTTTCAGTCGACTTAATGAGTCGACTAAAATTAAATCAGTGATAGCAGAAAAATGTAAGTGCAGTAAAATAATGACGCAGCAAATTTATACTGGTTCAGAACAAAAAATGGTTCCTAATCCAGTCCCCTTGGGTCAACAAGGGAGTTTCTCTTCAGCTCTTAAAGTTATTTCAAGGTACAGAGTGATGGTTTTTCTTCGATCACTACCAACGATACAAAGTGTGGTTTTGTTCCTTCGCTAACCACCAACGACACACTGTTGATCACTCGCCTGACCAACACACTTGACACTAACCTTACTTTCTCTAGGAACTCTCTTTTCTTTTCTTTGGACAGTAGTAATCTCTCAAGGTTACAATGTGTTCAAGATTAAAAGAGAATATAAGAAAGCTGAAAGGTTGCGCAATTGAGACTGCTTGCAGCTGAGGTTTTTATAGCATCTGAGAGATCTGAGTAAGCATCGAATAGAAGTGTGAATCCTTTAATTGATATGAAGGAGATATTTTCCTTGAATGAAGAGATCTTGACCCAAGGGAATTGATCCCCAAAAAGGTATTGATTGATCCCTTTTTGAGAATAAGGAAAGAGCATTAAAGGATCTTGATTTTCCTCAACAACTTTGACAAGCGGGATTGACTCCATTTATCCAAATCTTCAAGGTAATCTGCAACTAACAGAATCTTCCATCAAGGAATAAATTCTGTTAACTCCAAGGCAATATGGCTTCATCGACTTTAATATTCATCCAGTTTTAGCCGACTGAAACATTGTGAACCTGTAAAATATAGTAGTTGTTAAGTTATCTGTTCATCATATTGTTATCATCAAAACTGGAGTTATCACACAATATTTGATCTTTTCAGAAATCAAGACACAATTTTACAATATCACCCCTTGCTAATAAATGATTTTAAACAAAATGATAAGTAATAATAGCTTGAATAAAGGCTAATATAGTCAATTACATTGCTAATTAATGCTAAAAAGGTGGTTTTCTTAACATGCATGAAAACACCCAAAAAATCAAATAATATGGACCGGAGGGAGTAAGACATTTGCAATTATGTTTAACGTGAATATAGCATGTGGAATCTTCCTCCTCCTCCTTTTTTATTTTTTATTTATTCATTAGTTTTTTTCTAAAATTTTTACCGGAAATTTGGTTTTAAGATATTTGATACCGAGCAAATAATCTCATATTGTTATTACCTTTGTCCGGAGAAATTTAATTCTTTGAATTTTGTTCTATTAAAAGAAGACAATGCTTTTGATAATTGAGAGAAAAGCAACAACTCTTTCTCCTTTCTCCATTAAGTTTACTTTTTTTCACACGTTACTATCTTAAAGTTTGAGAATATTTTGGGATTGTGCCTAAAATTCTTTATTCTGAAGTCATTTTCTGAATTAGAATAATTAATGTACGTATTTTTGGATGAATGCTTTCCTCGGTTGAAAAAGAAAAAATAGCACAATTAGTAGCTTTTTTAATAATTACTACTTATGTTATTGTGCTTAAGAGAAGGGTAATGCCTTTGCCTCTTTATAACTTATTATAGACAAAAATCCCCGTTTGTTTATAGTTTTTGGGAGAAGAACTGTTTGTTTATGTTATTTGAGCAAAACTTCTCCCAAAAACTTCCAAAAACTAAAAAAGAGCTCAAAGGCTCCTTTTGAGCCAACAACTTTTATTTACACATCAAATTTCATTTTCATAAGAGCTCAAAGGCTCTTTTGAGCCAAAAAATATGTCCAAATACTTTTTCATTTTCATATCAAACTTCACCCAAAAAGTGTTCCCCAAAAATTATTTGGGAATCTATGTCCAAACGCTTTACATTTAGACTTGCATTTATTTCTCATGAATTATCTTTGACAACTAAAATAATTATTCCCAGCATTTGTAGGGGTTTTCAAATTCACACTTACGAGTTTATAGTTGTACAAAGCAATAAAAGGTGGAACATGATTGCTGAAAGGTTTGACAATGTGAAGGCACTACAAGTTTATATATTCATAGCATTTGATATTTCTGAAATGAGGAAAGTCTTCTCCATGATTATGGTTCCTCTTATAACGTCTTATTCGTTTCCCTCGAGGAGCATAAACATGAACTACAAAACGTGATATTCACGTGCAACACACGTGGCGAAAGACTAGTTTATATAAAAATTACTAAGTCCCATGTACATGATGACATGAAGTTTTCATTAATTAGGATATCAAAGAGTAGCAGTATTATTAATAGTAATAAGTTCCTTCATTATTAAGGATTTGAGATCGAGGTGGAGCAACTGGAAAGTCATCATAAGTAGTACAAATGTGAAAAGAAAAAGATGAAAAAAGAGAACAACATTAAAGGAGAAAATGATAAGTAGTTGAAATTAAAGGACCATATACATGGTGACTTGAAGTTTTCATTAATTAGGGTGTTAACTACAATTGTTGAAATTACCACTCGCTGGCCTAGCCTCTTCATATTAAAAACTAATTACTTACTTCAAGATATTTACGTTAAATCAATGCATTTACTCCCTCCGTTTTACTTTATGTGTCATAGTTTGATTCGACACGAAAATTAAAAAATAAAGAAAGGCTTTTAAAATTTGTAGTCTAAATGACACATAAATATTTGTATAGTTGTAAATCATTTCATTAATTACAAAACTGTAATTTTAAAATTAGATTGTTATCGAATTTAGAATGCTGTCATTCTTTTTGGAACAGACTAAAAATGAAATGCTGCCACATAAATTGAAACGGAAGAAGTATATTACTCCCTCCGTCCCAATTTATGTGGCACCATTTGACCGGGTACGGAGTTTAAGAAAATAGAGGTTGACCTTGTTAAGTATCAATTTTACCCTTGAAAAAGTAAGAGAGAGAAGATTTGAGTAATAAAAAAGTTGTTGGTAAAATAAAAGTATGTAGGGCCCAACAAGGGTAAAATATAGATGATGTATTAAATAGTTGTCAAATAAGGAAAGATGCCACTTATTTTGGGACAAACAAAAAAGAAAATGGTGCCACATAAATTGGGACGGAGGGAGTATTTGTTTGAAAATATAATTTCATCCGCTAAACTCCACTTGTGGTATATCACTAGGTATATTATTGTTGTTACATTAATAAATTTTTTAGCTATGATAAATCAATATAATTTAGTGTAAATACGTCGTATGGATAATGATGTAAGTATTTACCTGTTTTCACTTTACTAACTTAATGGGGTATTTCTGTTATTAATAGAAAAAAATAGACTATTTTGAAAACTGTTTTCTTTTCATCTTCAAAAAGTCTCTCTCTTGTACTTGTTCCCTCTGTGTGATCATAGAAACTCAAGAACTTCATAGAGAACTCCAGTTAAGGAAACGAAAAAGGAAACTTTCCAAAATGGGTTTTCTCAGAATTGCTCTTCAGTTGATCGATTCCTTGGCTTGGTAAATTTCCATTTAATTTCTACATTCTTGTGTTATTATATGGTAAATAATGAAACTTAATTAGTCATAAAGTTCTTGTAAAGTAGTACTAGTAAACAAGAATGTATAAATGATCAAGAATTTGGCATTGTAGCTAGCAGATTTGTGCTGATTATTTTTTTTATACCATTATACATAATTGCATGATTCTACGTATTCTAGTACGTACGTACGTATTTTGCATGTATTTACAAGTTTGTATATCAGTATTCTTATTTTCTTGCTCTACTTAAACTTGCAGGCCTGTACTTGCTTTAGGATATCCACTGTAAGTGTGTGATCTTACAATTCCATTTTAATATTTGCTTTAGCTCTTTTACTCTCATTAAGAAAATATAAATACATGGTATAGTTTACTAAGTTACCCCCTAGTTCATATTTTTTGAAAATTGAGTAGTATTAAGAAGAATTACTCCTACTACTTATAAATATTAGGGGTATAGTTGAAAACAATTAGTAACAAGTTTAGTCTTGAGTTCTTGAAGTGACAAGTATTTTTGGACACTTCTTTTGGGCTAAAGCGACAACTAAAATGGGACGGAGGGAGTATTTTGTTGTCAACTTTGACCGTTACACCATCAAAGGTTGTGGTCGGTGATGAGTACCAGTCCATCCTTAACCATATGTCCTCTCACCTTTGGTAGGTGTGCTTAACAGCAAAATGGCACTTTATGGTGCAAATCCGGAGTAGTCGGGTCTCATAGTGGGTGCCGTACACCGGGTGGAAAACCAAAAAGAACTTTTACCACTATCATATGTCAACCTATTACGCCCAACCAAATAGATAATCAGCTGGGGAATGACTTCCCCAGAGACAAAATTTAAGCAAGGAGATATTTTCTGTATACAGTATTTTTCTATATAAAATTTTCCAAATGATGCCTTTTTCTCCATGACGAATGCACACTGAGCCAAGTTTCAAGTATTGTCTTGTGCTGTTTTTACTAGTAATGTTCACCAATTCTTTTGTGGAACTGCAGATGTGCTTCAATCCGAGCGATTGAGACTGGCTCCAAGTATCACATGAGGAAGCTAGTCATATATTGGACCATATTTTCCTTTATTTCTCTGTTCGAGCATGCATTTGAGAACCTTATTGAATGGTAATGTGGTGTACTCTTTGGCTGGTTATAATATAAGGTGCAGAAATTCGTAAGCTTATTCGACCAGTGTTCCTTTGCTAACCTTCTTTATATCATATGGATATAGGAACTTGTTGGGTCATAATTTATTAGATCAACTTCCAGTGAGATCATTGGGCAAAAGTTTTTTGTATCTTGTTGAAAAACAAAGGCAAACACAAAGCCATTAATGATTAACATGCTTATGATATCCTTTAGTTTGTGGCCTCACTTTGTTAGGCAGATATCTACTTGATACTAAACCAGATGAATAAGTATATATAAATATGCAATTTCTCATGGTTGTAGCCCGTTCATATAATTACACTTATGTTTTGGATTCATGCCTCATATAGAATCAGTGAACTGAATTGTGATGGAATCTTCTATTTCAAGTGAACCTCGAACTTTTATAATGCACCAATTACTGTTACTCTTCTGTGTTGATAGTGTTTTTTAAGCATTTTGAGAGAATGTTTGTGCAATTTACATGGTTGAACATGAGAAACTACTCCTGCTACATATACTAATGTCTTTCCATTTACTATTGCAGGGTTCCTTTGTGGCCATATATAAAATTAATTGCCATATGTTTGTTGGCAATACCTCAGTTTAATGGCGCGTGTCATTTTTATCAATATCTAATTCATCCATATTTACTGGTGAAACTTGATAGTGCGATCACTCAGTTTTATGATTCTTGTTGTGTTTGCCAACGCCTTCCACATTTGTGGTTGTCTGTCAAACTTCAAACTGTCACTGACTGGTTTAACAAGCCAATCGAGGATCCATCTCCCGAGAACGAAACCTTTCTGGATGTGGCAGAGAGGTTTCTTGATGAAAATGGATCTGATTATCTGGATAAACTTATTGCAAACAAGGTATGTCTAGTTTTACTTTATCGTGTGCCAGCCAATTCATTACCAAAATGGTCGCTCACTTGTTTTGATGTATAACAGCTAGTTATGTGAGAATTGAGACTGCTAATCCATTTCAATTGCCAAGGATTATATAAGGCTACTTATCATGATCTCCTATTTGTAGTCCAAGGATTATAGTTTGAATCATCACACAAAAGAGATCAAGACTACTGATGGTAGTGATAAAGCAGGAATGCTCACCCCCAACCAAGTACCTCCCTAACTTCCTGTTCTGCTGTTTTATTGGCATTTTCACTCCATAATATGTTGGAAATTTGCACCATCAGTTGAGTAAAATTGAATCGTTTGCATTTAGTTGATATCATGTACTCCCACTAATTCTTGAGATTTTCTTATTTCTGGCTAAGTCATGAATGTTTCAAACATATAAACTATTGTTGTACGTATATGAGGAATAGGTTATACAGCTATCAGTTTTCTCGAATAATGCATCGAAGAGAAGATGTTTCCTTTGTTAACAACAGAGCTATTCTTTCCCTTTTGCTTTTGTAGTGAACATAATTTTTGTCTGTTCACATGCTTTCATTCCTTAAGATCCCCCAAGTAACAATCATAGTGCCCCTATACAGACAGTGTTCGAAGCATATGGTCCTGTTTGGGATGATATCAAAGTGATGGAGCACACGACAAAAAATGAAGCAGCTGAGACCAAACAGGTTATATTTCTTAATTCTTGACTTCCCTTAATTACTTTTTTGGATATTATGTGTTCACAAGTATTGCTCTGGAATCTGGATGCCTTGTGATTATTGAGTAAACAAGCTGTTTATTGATGATTGATAACAAGAGGAGAGCTTGATGTTCCCATGATAGATGCTAATTAGGTGCTAGTAATTTTATTGATGCCAACGTTAGGAAGAGTCGAGACACGCTTCTTGTATATGAAGACAAAAAATTTGGCTCATCAATAGAAGCTGAATGTGCAAGATGGAAACTGAGAGTGCAACATCTTATTACCCGTAAAGTTAAACCGGTATACAATATTAATTTAATCCTTTCTGAAGTATGCATTAGATTTCATTATCTTAGTAGGTCTCGAGGCTCTTTTTCTCCCGTAAATATTTGAAGCAATTAAAAAGGGAAAGAACTAGCGCTCTTTAAACATCAGTACAACCTTATTCTAGCCTGGTATTTGTTATCCTACAATCTAGGAAAACTAATCTTTTAAGCCTGTGATTAAGATGTCCTATGGAACTGCAGGTAAAAAGTGTGAAGGAAAATCTATTTCAGATTGAGAAGAAGACGACGGGAATGCAGGTCAAGGAAATGTTTGCTCCAGCAGATGCTGAAGAGATTAAACTTCCCGAGATTACTTCTTCAAAGGAAATTCTGACAGAGTGGACTTGTGTGCTATGCCAAGTGACAACCACATCGGAACATACCATGAAGGTCCATCTCAACGGAAGGAGACACAATGCTAGGTATAAAGGGCTGAAACTATGCGAGCAAACGGACAAAGTTGTAGGATGCCCACCTGTTACAACAAAGTCAATTCAGCTTAAGCAGGAGCTAATAAAACATGCAGCTGCAGCACGGTCAGAGAACAGTACTAATGAACCAGCTCCCAAACAGGTTCTTGATTTTAACCCTACAACTTCCTCGGTCGGTTTTTGGAAAATATTATCTTTTCACAAGTATTGCTTTGGGATGCAATTATTGAGCAAAAAATAGATAAAGACGTTAAGCGAGCTGTTAAGTGATACTATTAGCGGCCAATTTCGGGAGAATCCAAGATGAAGCTAAATTGCAAGATTCAACTGAGAATGCACACTGAGATCAAGTGCATTATCTTTCAGACTAAGTAGAAACTTCGTATGTGCTAAAATAATCAGCTGGAGTTAAACTTGTGCGCTTTTGTAAAAATTATCCATTTGAAGTTGCTCGAGCCACGGTTTCACCTGTGAACATTTGAAGCCTTTAAAAAAAGGAGAGTGAACGTCTTCTTTTTTTAAAAACGTCAGTCTAGCCTTTATTCTAGCGTAGTACTATCTGTTTTCCTATAATCATGCAAAAGATCAGTTTGCGAGTGATTAATATGTCATCTGTGGAACTGCAGGATAAAAGTGTGAAGAAAAATCTAATTCAGATTGAGAAGAAAACAACAGGTGTGCAGGTCAAACTTCCAGAGACTAAGAAGAAAGTTCAGACAGAGTGGACTTGCGCGGTATGTCAAGTGACAACCACATCTGAGCATGACTTGAAGTGCCATCTTCATGGGATGAGACACAGGGAAAAGTGTGAAGAGCTGAAAAGTTACAAGAAAACGGCCAAATCCGAAAGAAATACGCCTGACCAACTTAAGCAGGAGCAAGTAAAACATGCACTTGCTGCACAAAGAAATGAAAAGCAGAAGCAACTGAAGAATGCTGGTGCTGCTACCCATAATCCTAAGCTGTGGTGTAGTTTATGTAACATTAGGTGCCCGGACGAGATTGCTATGGCTGCACATCTTAACGGGAGGAAGCACATGGCAAATATTCAAGAAACAATGAGTTCCACTGGTGGAACATGAGCTGTGGATTATGCGAATACGCAACTTTACCAGGGTATCTGGAGCTGTTCTGTTTAATGTAGGGGATGTATTGGCATTTAGTTGCTTACTGTTGATGGATCAAATTGTCACTCGACTTTGAGTTATTGGTCATTAAAGTCATCTTTCTTTTATTTGTCGTTCAAAAGTCATTTAACTTTAGGTATTTGGCTCAAAAGGTTATCTAAAAATGACTTGACATGTTTTTTTCTTATTTTTTAACCTTTTAAATTAAACATCCTAAATAATATAATATCCAACACCCAAACATAACCTTATCCAAACTCCACCCACTTCAAGTGGTTTCCATATAAAAAAATGGAGCTTTTATTTTATTATTAAAATGAACTAAACAATGGTTTTCGCTCTCTATTTTCACTCTTAGCTGCATTAAAAAAAATTCACTCTCCAAAATCAGTCATCTTAATGTAGTATTTTCCTACAGAAGATAATCAATGATCTTGGTTTCCATGATTGCGTCATAGTGTTTTTCCATATAATTAACATACCCGGTAGAGGATAAATAGTATTTTGCAAGTAAATTTTTGTGGTTTGGATCATATAAAATAGTCACTAGTAGTTATTGCTCGTTTATTAAATGACATTGTGGTATCCAAACAAATAAAATTCACTATTCTACAGCAGTGATTGTGAAAAACGAATTTTCAAGAATATGCTAAGTATGTTACGATTATGTGAATAGTGAAAGAAACCATGTTTAGTTCATTTTTTATAAATAAAAAGCTGTGGCTATTTAAGTGGGTGGGGTTTAGGTAAGATTGTGTTTGGGTGTTGGATATTATATTGTTTAGGATATTTAATTTAATATTTAAATGGTTAAAAAAAATAGGAAAAAACATATGATGTCATTTTTTAGTCAAAGATGACTTTGATGGCCAATTACTCAAAGTTGAGTAACTATTTTAGCCATCAACTCTTGCTTAATCACTAGGAAAGAAAAGAGGAAAAGTCTATGTTAAAAGGTGATATGATTTTGTTTATAGTCAGTTTCATATCGAAATTCAAGAATTTGTAAATACTGAAATATTATCTTTTTGACGATATGAGACTTGATTCCTTATGAGGGTTGTTACAGATGGTATCAGAGCCACTCCATGTCAGTCTTGTTTGTGTGTCAGAGTTCAGTACTGAGTCTAGGCAAATTCCGGGATACACGGGGCGAATCTCAGCGAGGACGCTGAGCACTATGTTGCCGTTAAGAGGATTTCAAGGGAGTCAAAGCAAGGATTAAAAAGGTATGCATCAGAAATGAGGATCATCAGCCAGTTAAGACAAAAACATTTGGAGAAACTCCTTGGCTGGTGCCACGAGAAGAGAGAACTTCTACTTGTCTATGAGTTTATGCCTAATGGAAGCTTGGATTCCCATCTTTTTAAAGGACAAAGCCATTTGACATGGCCCATAAAATACAAGATTGCTCAAGGTTTGGCCTCTGCGTTGCTATATCTATACGAAGAATGGGAACAATGTGTGGTGCATAGGGACATAAAGTCGAGCAATATCATGTTGGATAGCAGCTTCAGTGCCAAACTTGGGGACTTTGGGTTAGCTAGGATGATTGACCATGAAAAGGGATCCCAAACAACAGTCATGTCAGGTACAAAGGGCTACATGGCCCCCTAATGTTTCAACACCGATAGAGCTAGCTAACAAGGAAAAAGATGTCTATAGCTTTGGTGTTGTCGCTTTAGAAATAGCTTGTGGAAGAAGACCTATTGATCCTCAAGCTGAACATCCAGTACACATTGTCGATTGGGTTTGGAGGCTTTATGGAATGGGAAATCTTCTTGAAGCAGCTGATCCTAAACTCTCATCAGACTTTTATGAAAAGGAGATGCAGCACTTGCTAATTGTTGGCTTATGGTGTGCTCATCCAGATAATAGTTGTAGGCCTTCTATTAGGCAAGCATGTGCTTAATTTTGAAGCTCCATCACCCACCCTCCCTCTAAACATGTCTGTGCCAACATATTACAGTCCATCACAACATCTACCAACTGCTTCATTTTCATCACCATATGACACCAATGGTTCTGAGATCATTTCTTCAACCACATCTAGTATTCACTGAAAGAGACAACTATGATACTTCATGTAAGCAAGCTTCTGCAGCATCTTCGCCTTCAGTTCACTCGTTTTGTTGGTTTTAAAGAAAGAAAAGTTTGCTGGAAAATAATAAAGAAAGCAAAAAACAATGAAAGAAAAATACTGCAGAGAGATACAATGAAGGGAACTATTTTATTCAACTAGTAAACTCTCCATTTAAAGAGCTAAAACATAACAAGAAGTAGGAAAAAATTCAGCACTCCTTATCCTATCTTAAAATTTAAAATTGACTAACAAACTTCTAAATAATAGGACTAGTTATTTGACTAGGAGTCCTAATAAAATATCTACTGTAAAAATAAAAGTTACTGAATGTAGGTTCTAAAGCATATTCTCAACAGTCCTCCTTGCTTTAGAAACTGCAAATTCAGGATTTATGCATCTGAAGCTTTTAACGGGAAGTGACTTCTTAAACAAATCTGCCAACTGATCTTCAGACTTGCAATAACTTGAATCAACTTTTTCATTTAGTTTCACCTCATAATTGTCAATAAAAAATTCAGTGCCTTTGATAACTTTCTCATAATCAGCAGATTTTTTTATTGCCTCACTTTGAGAACCAACTACCAAATTTTCCTGCATTGCATCATTTGCTTGAACATCTTCATCTAAAACTTGTGAAGATTCATCTTCACTTTGTAGCTTTTTTTGGCTCCATTGTTCATCATCTTCAGGATCAAATAAGAAGTTTTTACCTCTCTTCTTAATTTTTAAAATTTCTTTTCCAGCACCATTGTAGATGAAACAATGTTTATCTTCAAAGGATACCTTGAATCCTTTCTCTACTAACTGACTAATACTCAACAAGTTTTGATCAATATTAGGTACATAAAGAACATCTGCAATTGTCTTAATACCTGAACTTGTTTTGATAGCAACAGTTCCTTTTCCTTTTGCAAGAATATTGTCACCATTCCCAATTTTGATCTTTTTACTTTCAATAGAATTGAATTCTTTGAAAAGATCTTTGTCATATGTCATGTGGTTTGTACAACCACTATCAATCAGCCAAGATTTAGAAAATCTCTTGTTTGAAAGACATGTTGCCAAAAATAAGTGGTCTTCTTCATCTTCATCTTCATTGGCAACTTGAGCATCTACTTCATGCTTCTGAGGTCTGTTGTTGCAAATCACAGAGCTTCATGACCAAACTGGTTGCAGATCTTGCACTTTGCATCTGGCCTCTTCCAACATTTGAATGGAGGATGACCTTTTTTACCACAGTGCTGACAAGGTGGGTAATTTTTCTTTGAATTATTACCCTTGCTTTGAGTTTTGTGGTTGGCTGCCAAGGCTCCTTCAACCATACCATCTTGCCTCATAAGCCTCCTTTGCTCTTGTGACTGCAAAGTACTTAAGAGTTCTGCCAAAGTAATTTTGAACAAATCTTTTGTGTTTTCCAAGGTAGTTATACATGCTTCATATCTTTCTGGCACTGTTACAAGAATTTTTTCAACAATTCTTGAATCTTTAAATTTGGTGCCTAGCAATCTTACCTTGTTGACAATACCAAGTAATCTGTCCGAATACTCTTTAACTGTTTCAGACTCTTTCATTTTCTGCAACTCAAATTCCCTTATTAAATTTAATACTTGCATACCTCTTATTCTTTCATCTCCAGCATATTCTTCTTTCAGATAATCCCAGATTTCTTTTGCTGACGTGAGAGACATAATTCTTGTAAAAATAGTTGTTGAAACAGAAGCAAACAAAGTTGCTTTTGCTTTAGATTTTCTGGTTTTCTTTTCCTTGTGACTCTTCATTTGGGCCACCGTGGGATTATTTGGCAGCGGAGCAATTTCATAATCCTCTTCTACGGCTTCCCAAAGATCTAAAGCCTCCAAGTAAGTTTTCATTCTCACCGCCCATAATTGATAGTTTTCACCATCAAAAACAGGAGGAGCCATTCGTGAAAAACTATTTTCAGAATCCATCTTTACTCACACAAGGTATTACTCACTCGGGTCCCTTAAGAATATGGCTATGATACCAATTGTTGGTTTTAAAGAAAGAAAAGTTTGCTGAAAAATAATAAAGAAAGCAAAAAACAATGAAAGAAAAATACTGCAGAGAGATACAATGAAGGGAACTATTTTATTCAACTAGTAAACTCTCCATTTAAAGAGCTAAAACATAACAAGAAGTAGGAAAAAATTCAGCACTCCTTATCCTATCTTAAAATTTAAAATTGACTAACAAACTTCTAAATAATAGGACTAGTTATTTGACTAAGAGTCCTTATAAAATATCTACTGTAAAAATAAAAGTTATTCTAAAGCATATTCTCAACACGTTTATTCTTACAAACATATTGCTCAGTTATTTCCATGCATTCAGTCTTTCACTAGTAGTGCCCATCCTTTTTCCTTCTTGTTCCTTGTTTCTCTTCTAATGAAGAGAATTTAATGGATTAACATTTCTTGCACTTCCATTGTTTTTTTAAGTGAAATTAATCTGCTTTAAAGGTTGATCGTAATTCTTGGTATCCTTATAAGATTGAATATGCCCTCTCGTTCGGTGAATACAAACTCAAATAGACCTTGCTAGGAGGAACAACTAATCTTCCTACAAAGAGCTCCGACATTAATATTAGGTAAAACAAAAATGAAAAAGCATATTAAGTAACTAAAGGAGTAACAATTTCAAAACATCTTGATTTGGGCATGGAAGAGCCTGCTGTTCTGTCAATTATATATCATTGATGTCCGATTAACTGTGATGGGGTTAGCAACCATGTCTCATATTAGAGGACACTGATGTTACAAGACAAGAACATATTACGAAGTACCATACTTACCTTGGATAAAACTAGATAGTAAGAAAAAATTATGGAGACTATGGGTGGCTAGTGGTCCGGTTAGGTCCGGGACCTCTTTTTTTTACCAGTTCCAGTCCGGTTTGGCCACTAGTGGGATGGAAACCGGACCAGACCGGCCAATCCGGTCCACTCCGGTGGAGAAATGTGAAGTCAGGACGGAATCGGCACCGACAACCGTTAGGCTGGTTTTTTCAGCCCGGTCCGGTCCGTCCAGTTTTCGTAATTTTTTTTTTTTGGGGTTTTTTAGGCAAATATAATGAAAATTAAAATAGAAGAGCTATAAAAAATTATTAAGACAAATACTGGACAAACTTTGACAGATTGAAAAAGAAATACAAATATTTTATTGAAAATTCGTGAAATACATAATTGAAAAGACAAACTAGAAAATTAAAAATTACATAGATATTCCCTTAAACATTTCCTCAACCGGTTCTACGTGGCAGATATTTGCCCCCCGCTCGAGCACTCCATTCGATATTATATTATTTTTCTAAGTGCATCTTAAATTGATTCGTCCCCCTATACACTTAATGCCCGGGTGAAAGTTCCACGCTCTCTTATAAAGTGTACATTTAGCTTTCTGAGTTTCAGTATTATTCTGAATAAATTTCCACACTTCAGATCAAACTATTCGTTGCGCACATTGATTTTCACTAGGACCAATAGTTTGATTTTCAGCCATTATAATTATTTGGAAGAAATTTAGAAAATAGCCTTTGAGAGTAATTTGGGAGACAAATCGATAGAAAGTGATGAATTGTGTGATGTAATGATGAAATAATAGGGTATATATAGATAAAAATAGGTTGGGGATATAGGGGCGTTAGGGGGGGAGGCAAATATAGCCATTTTTTGCCATTGGCCAACGACTACATTTGAAAGTGGGCTGATTGCCCAATTCAAATTGTCGGCCCGGTCCGGTGGTCCGGCTATATTATTTATTTTTTATTTTTTTTGTCTTTCATTTCAAGTGATGGATAATTTTAAGTTTTTAAAAATATAACAACAAAATATTACTAACTTTGTGTATATATTTGGAATGTTTAGTTTATTTCAAAGTTCAAACTTAGAATTAAAAAACTTGTAATATTTTTTCAAAGTTTGAAATTAGATTCAAACCTTGAATTAATTTGTCAATTTCAAACTTCTGAATTAATTTGATAAGTTCAAACTTTGAATTAATTTTATAATTTCAAATTTGAACTAATTTAGAAACTAGTACTCGCAAAGAATAATTTTTTTTTTTTTAAAAAAAAAACAAGAGTTGTGAATTTGTGATGGAATTCCATGACTTGGAGCAATTTTATTAAATTGTTTAAAACATAACTAGTGCAATACATACTACATAGCTAAACTTTCAAACTTGTAATTTCAAAATTCTAATTTAGAAAATTACATTCTTTTAAACAAACTGCCTAATTTTTTGATGATAGTCGTAGGTTTTTCTTTAGGAACTGGTCGTTGTTGTTGTTGTTGTTTTTCTTCTTCTTCTTCTTCATTGCCGGTTAGACTCCCTTCTTCGCTTGTTCCGTCGCCCAGAATTTATATCGAGATATGCTTTGCCTTTTTTATCTGAAAGTTCTGGTAGGCCAAAGTTTCTCCGCTCTGCTCTGATTCAATCCCTGAATAAAACTCCTGTCTCAATTGCCTCCTCCTTCAACGAATATCTGTGATCTCCAATTTGAAATCTTCTTTGGCTAAAAGCGCTTTCCGATGCAACTGATGAAGCTTGAATTATTAATATATCCCAGGTTATTTTTGTAAGAATTGGAAATTGCATCCAATAACCCAACAAATGATGAGTTCCAAAATTTGTAAGTTTCTTTGGATATTGAATTAAATACACTTGGAACTCGCTGTATTCCTCCCCGTACTCGTCGTGTTCTGAAAGCAACTTTTGATCAAATCCCCCAAAAGTGCTCATCCCCTCAAGTTGAATTTCCAATAGTTTAATTTCCCCTTGAGAAATCATCTAATTTTGGACTAGCTAGTCTGGAATAGACCGTGGTGGAGGGGGTTATGTCAATTCCAAGTGCAAGAGGGGGAGGTAGTCAAGTCAATTCTAGAATGTTTGGACCAAAAAGTCTCTCAATAACTTTATGTATTGCCACCAAATATTTATGTATTGCCAACCTGTTGCTCCCAAACGCACACGCAAGTATACGTGGTCGAAAAGTAATAAAGTGATATGTAGAGTATCGTTCCCACGAGGACTATTCAGACTGACTCCTAACAAACAATTTCTTAAGAACTATTCAGGGATCCTTTTCCAATGGTTGAGATTTTACTAACTAAAACAATAATTAAAGCAAGTAATTGAGATTAAGTAACAGAGCAAATTCTAAGTTGTTATCAATGAAAGAGAAACGGTCCAGGGTTAGAGTTACAAACAATCCAGTTGAGTTTTCCAGTTGATTCTACTTCTTGATTTCCTAGATTGCTAACTAACAGATTAATTGTACCCGTGAAAACCTTTCGATTCTTCACGGTCTATGCAGGCTACTCCAATCCCTATATGTCTATGGGTTGAATCACGTGCACGCATTAACGAATTCTGTAATTAGTTAAACTAGGCGAGCAAGTATATGTCTATCCTACTCACGAATTGGTTCCCCGATGCCCGGGTTCACAAACTAGCCCTACTCTTTCTTATTGCGTTCATAAATTCCCTCTTTCGAGTTCAATCTAAAAGCCATAGATAGTGTTCAATTATCAGGCCTCAATAATCAAACAATTATGATCAAGAAAGAATAAACAATCCGTAATGGTAAATCAATATATAGAATTCAACTTTCAAACATCAACCTTCATGTGTTTACTCTAACCCTAGAACGAACAAACTATAGAATTAAAGAGAAGAATAAGAGAAAAAGAGAAAGAACTTGGTTAGAAGACATCTAGGGCTCCTCCCCTCTTCTCCAAAACTTGCTCCAAAGTCTGAACTCCCTTGAAAAACTAAGTAAAAGAGTATTTATAGAGTTTACAAAAGCCTAGTAATAAGTTAGACCCAAGCCTAGACGAAATAGGACATAAAATCGCGCACAAGGGGCGCTATAACGGGCGGCCCGCGCCCACGATCGCGTGAGGATGGACAGAGGACGTCGAAAGTTGGCCGCCATGGACCTGCGGCGCATGGCAACCGCACCCAGCCCCTGCGCGCTATAGGCTGCGCGGCGCGTGGGGTATGGCGCCCAGCCATTTTTCCTGTTCCGCTTGCTCCTTTGCTCGCTCGTGGTGTGCCTTCGTGTGCTCGATCCAATCCTCAATCAAAATCCAATCTTTTCTTGCTCGATCATTCTCTTAAAAGCTCCAATTGCACTGCATAACAACCTACACACGCACGACATAAAATCAGTGCAAAACCACATTCATAAACTATAAAACGCGCGAATAAAGTATCCAAACGTGAGGAAATATTAAGGAAATATAGGCATAAAATGCCAAACATCACCACCCCACACTTGAACCTTTGCTAGCCCTCGAGCAAGTCACAACTAACTCCCCAACCTAGGTAAAACAGGTCTGCCTATGTGATAAGACCCAAACCACAAGACCCCTCACTCGGAGCCAAGCCAAGTTGATCCAAGACACCCATCTTCACTTGATATGGAAGGGTGTGGAAGAAGGCCCCAAGAGCGACTTGAAGACTATGCCTTGGTGTGCCATGGATGGAGGACCTTCTAGTACACTTGACGAGGCATCCGGAGCGCGTTTGGAGGCAATTCAAGAGACCACAGCACTAGGCGGACCGTCTACTCAACTAGGCCGGCCGCCTAGTTTTTGTCAACTCTCTGGATCTCTACTAGGCGGACCGCCTACTCCATAGCTCCAGAACAGGCGGACCGCCTACTCCTTCAGCATGGTGAAAAGAGGCCGGGCGCCTACTTGAGTAGGCTGGGCGCCTACTTGGGGGAAGGGTTGCGGGATTTGCTAGTTTTATGCTACGTTTTGGACAAGTTTAGCCCTACGAGGCCTTTATTGTTTAAACCCACTTTAGGGGTATTTTTGAGCTTTCATTACATGTAAGTGAAGTCTATAAATACTTCACAAACATCTTTCAAATCTTTTACCTTACACTTTGATTAAAACGTTGAATGAGAATTGAGTTCATCTCTTTGGAAGAAACCTTTGTCTTGGTTGCTTGAATTCACTGTGGAACCTAGTTGAGTCTTGAACCGCTAACCCGACCATTCGACTTGCGAGTCCGTTATTGTCTCGAGGGTCGTTGCATAGTGTAGGTCCTCCTTGACGCCGATTCGAGGTTATCTCGGGACAAGTTCCCCGTGGTTACTTCGAAGGGAGTTCGAGAAGTGTCTCGCTCTTCTATCTTTTTGTTTGTCGTATTTATTCCTATCATCTTGGTATCAGAGCAAAGCTCGGGTATCGTTTCTACGAACCCCCGACCCTTGAATCTTCGTGCGTAGGTTAGTTTCGTTTTTAGGTTCTTGTTTATTGCTTTTGAAAAGAAGAAAAACTACAAAAAAAAAATAGAAAAGAAGAAAAAAAAACACCAAAAAAAAATTTTGATCATAGATTCTTGGATTGTTGCATTCGTTGTGTGATTATTATTGGGGTTTATTACTTATTGGAAACCCGTTCTTTTGGTACCCTATACTCCCGTTTTGAAGTTGAAACACAAGAATTGGAAATTTTGAATCCCTTGAAAAATTGAACCCTAGCTATGAACATGATGAACATGGTAGAATGTTGAATTTTGATTGGGGTTTGGTGAAATTGATTGGGGATCGTTCCTTGTGATTGAAACAACATTGGGGTGCCATTGAATTGCTAAAACAACATTGGAATCGTTGGATTTTTGGGTGCAAAACCAAGAACTTCGTGTTGAATCTGTGCTGGAACTGTTTTTAGGCGGGGCGCCTACTGTAACAGGCGGACCGCCCCTTTTTGAGCAGCTCTCTGGATTTTCTCCAGGCGGGCCGCCTACTGAAGAAGGCTGACCGCCTACTCCCCTGTGAAGGGAAACAGGCGGACCACCTAGTCCAAACAGGTGGGGCGCCTACTTTGTTGGTTGTGGTTTCGGGTAGAATTCTTCTAGGATCTCTTGTTTGTTTGATTGCATCGCATCTAGTTAGCACTTCTTTGAGTAATCGTGCCTACTTGAATTGTGCTAACCCTTCTAAGCTATTAGGAAACTCGAGCCTAGACCGGAGATTAGAACTCAAAGAAGACTCGTAGTCTCTTTTGGCTCAAGTCCGCACTTAAAGAGCTATCGTTCCTATAGAGTCCTATTAACTCCACTCACCCCGGAGCTCATTGGGCTTTTGAGTTGAGTGATCTAGTTGAGGTTTACTATTTAACTTAGTAAAACTTTTGGTTCAAGCAAGAGTGAAAAATCCACCACCCACTATACGAGTGATCCGAGTGAAAACTTGTGAGGGAGTGTGTGAGGTTGTTTTTGCTAACGTTTGTTACTTGTGCAGGTACAATGTCTACCGAAGGACAAGATTTCATAAAGGAGGCCTTGGCTAACCTTCTTGCCAAGGTGGACCTCATGAGCCAAAGAATTGAGTCTCTTGAAAAGGGTGCCTCAAGTGCCCTAGTTGAGCAAGGGACTTCCAATGCTCAGTCGGAGAAAGGGACCCCGAGTGTCCAAGTTGAGAAAGGGACCCCGAGTGTCCAAGTTGAAGTCTCGAGTACTCCAAACTTTACCCCGGAGCAAGTTAGCCTTGTCATTGATTTGTTCAGTCAACAACGGGTAAAGGAGGACCGAGAGAGAGTTGATCCAATGTTGGGCAATCCCTAACGAACGGGCATTCCCGTATCTTAGACAACCCTCCAAGAAACATTCCACTACCACAACCCATCCGAAATGTGCAACCTCTTGAGCAAGTTGATGAAGCTCAAGAAGGGGAGGAAGCCAATCATGGAGATGACGTGTATGGGTTTGATGATCACTTTCAACCGAGGTGAGGTATGAATTGGGGTCGGAATGTGGATAGAGGTAGGGGCCGAGGTCGAGGGCAACCTATGGGGTATGTTGGAGGGGATGTTAGGAGAGATTATGGAGGTTATGGTGGTTATGGGGATCACTATGGAGGCCAACCGGAGCCTTTCCAAGGGGGTCGTGATAACAACAACAACCTCAATAGTGTGAAGCTCACTATTCCTTCTTTCAAAGGAAGTAGTGACCCGGTGGAGTACAAAAATTGGAAATTGGCTATGGAACGAATATTTGAAACTAATGACATGGCCGAGGTGAAGAAAACCAAGTATGCAATATCTTCCTTCGAATCCTTTGCTTCTACTTGGTGGGAGTCGGTGAAGAGGAATAGGAGGAGGACGGGAATGGCTATTAATCTTACTTGGGAAGAGTTGATCCGGGTGATGGATGAGAAGTACTTGACTAACCAATACCGGGTTGAGCAACAAAAGCGTCTCTATGAGTTGAAACAAGGTTCCAATTCGGTTGGCAATGAATTTGAGCAAGTCCGAATGAACCTTGACATAGATGATGAAGACCATGAGCTGGCCGCAATCCGTTTCAAAGGGGGCTTGAACCGAGACATAGCTTCACAATTGAAGTTCCACAAATATGATGATCTCTACAAGCTATGTGAGGATGCGGTTGAAGCCGAGAAATAGGTCAAAGAGGAGAAGTCCTTCCGCTACAAGAGTAGCACTACTACTCCAACAAGAAATACAAAGGGTTGGAAGCCTCCTACCACAAATGCAAGGTCCCCGAGTGCTAGTGGGACGAGTGGTGCCAATGCAAGCAAGGATGTGAAGAATCCATTTGAGAAGTACACACCCAATGTGGGAGGTAACTCTAAAACCCAATTGAATACTCCTACTTCTTCTTCCATTCAATGTCATAAATGCAAGGGGTATGGGCACTTTGCTAAGGAGTGTCCTACAAAAAGGACCATGGTTGTCGTTGGTGAGCATGCTTATGAGAAGGAGAGTGAATCGGAGGATGAGGGAGTAGAGGGAGTAGAGGGAGATGAGGGAGTAGAGGAGGATGGTGAAGATGACACGGTGGAGAATGAGGAACCTCATACTTTTCTAGTAGTGAGGAGAAGCTTAGGAGCTATGATTGCGGAGGATGGTGAAACATTGCAAAGGGAAAACCTCTTCCATGCTAGGTGTCGTGTTAAGGGTGTTGTGTGCTCTATGATCATTGATTCCGGGAGTTGTACTAATGTGGTGAGTCAAACTCTCATAACTCAATTGAAGTTGCCTACCATGAAGCATCCCAAGCCATACCGGTTACAATGGCTTAGTGAATGTGGGGAGCTCAAGGTAGTGAAACAAGCAATGATCAAGTTTAAAATGGGAAGTTATGTTGATGAACACTTGTTCGACGTTGTGCCCATGCAAGCTTGCCACCTTCTCTTTGGAAGGCCTTGGCAATTTGACCGGCAAGTGGTTCATAATGGACGTGTTAACACTTACACGCTCCAACATGAGGGAAGAAAGTTTGTGTTGAAGCCCCTAACTCCTAAACAAGAAAGTGATGACTACAATCGAATGAAGGAGTTGAGGGAAGCGGCGAAGGCCAAGTCAATCATTGAGACTAGCCCTTTGTCCAAAAACATGGTGGCAATCCCACCTTCTTCATCTACCGGTGGCATATGTGCCATGATGCAACCGGGCGAGCTCTTAAGAGGTAATGATGGCAACAAGTTTCTCCTATGCTTAGTGCAACAAGGTCCGGCTACCATCAAATCCGGATGAAACCCGGGGATGAATGGAAAACCGCATTCAAGACCAAATTCGGTCTCTATGAATGGTTGGTAATGCCCTTCGGGCTTTCCAACGCACCTAGCACTTTCATGCGACTCATGAATCATGTTTTGAAGCCTTTTATCAACAAGTTTGTCGTTGTCTATTTTGATGATATCTTGATCTATAGTAGGACAATTGATGAACATGTTGACCACCTTAGGCAAGTGCTCGAGACTTTGAGAGCCGAAAAGCTCTATGCTAACTTCAAAAAGTGTGCCTTTGGTGTAGAGAAGGCTGTCTTTCTTGGGTTCGTTGTGAGTGCCCAAGGAGTGGAGGTGGATGAGTCTAAGGTAGAGGCCATACGTGATTGGCCTACTCCTACTACCGTGACTCAAGTGAGGAGCTTTCATGGTCTTGCTAGCTTTTATAGGCGATTTGTGAAAGACTTTAGCTCCATAGCCGCTCCACTCACCGAATTGGTCAAGAAGGACCAACCCTTTGTTTGGGGAGAGCCTCAAGAGAAGGCTTTCCAAGAGTTGAAAGGTAGGTTGAGTACCGCCCCCCTATTACAATTGACCGACTTTGGGAAAGCATTTGAGGTTAAGTGTGATGCCTCGGGGGTGGGAATCGGTGGTGTGTTAATGCAAGATAGTAAACCCATCGCCTACTTTAGTGAAAAGTTGAAAGGGGCCTCCTTGAATTATTCTACGTATGACAAGGAGTTGTATGCCCTTGTGAGAGCCCTTGCCCATTGGCAACATTACCTTTGGCCTCGTGAGTTTGTGATCAAGAGTGACCATGAGTCACTCAAGCATTTGAGAGGCCAAGAGAAGCTCAATAAGCGGCATGCCATGTGGGTTGAATTTATTGAGTCCTTTCCCTATGTGATCCAATACAAGAAAGGGAAGGACAATGTTGTGGCGGATGCGCTTTCTAGGAAGTTCTCATTAGCCACCACTCTCACCTCTAAGCTCATGGGATTCGAGAGCATCAAATTGATGTATGCTCAAGATCCAAAGCTAAAGAGTGTCCATGATGCTCTAGAGAAGGGGGAGAGAGTTGCAAAGTACCAATGGTCTAATGGATTCATCTTTAAAAATGGTAGAGTGTGCATACCCGAGTCCTCATGGAGGGAATTGCTTGTGCAAGAGGCACATTGTGGAGGACTCATGGGTCACTTTGGGGTAAGAAAGACTTTGGCCGTTCTTCAAGAACAATTCTATTGGCCGAAGATGAGGGTGCATGTGGATAAGTTTTGCACTAATTGCCTTGAGTGCAAGCGTGCCAAATCTAAATCCCACCCTCATGGGTTATACACCCCACTCCCCGTACCTACTAGTCCGTGGTTGGATATATCAATGGACTTTGTCATGGGATTACCAAGGACTAGGGGGGCCACGATAGCATCTTTATTGTTGTGGATAGGTTATGGCTCATTTCATTCCGTGCAAGAAATGTGATGATGCTCAACATGTAGCTTCCTTGTTTGTTGAAAATGTTTTGAAGCTACATGGTGTGCCTCAAAATATAGTGAGTGATAGGGACACTAAGTTCCTCAGCCATTTTTGGCGGAGTTTATGGGGTGCTTTAGGCACCAAGCTTTTGTTTTCTACGTCCCACCACCCACAAACCGATGGTCAAACCGAAGTGGTAAACCGAACCTTGGGTGCTCTTCTTAGGGCCATGACCCGAGGTAAGGCCGGGACGTGGATTGATAGATTGCCTATGATGGAGTTTTCCTACAATCGTACATTGCATAGCATGATAGGCATGACTCCTTTTGAATGTGTTTATGGTTTTAACCCCTTGATTCCCCTTGATCTAACCCCTTTGCCAAGGGAAATGGTTGTTAATTTTGAAGGTAAAGCTAGAGCCAAGGCTTTGGTTGAACTCCATGCAAAGGCGAAGAAGAACTTGGAGGAATCTTATGCTAAGGTTGCCGCCAAGAAGAACAAAGGACGCAAGAAGGTGGAACTCAAGAACAGTGACTATGTGTGGGTGCACTTCCGGAAAGAAAGGTTTCCCAACCTTAGGAAAGGGAATTTGGCACCCCGGGGAGATGGCCCTTTCCAAGTGCTCTCGAAGATAAACAACAATGCCTATGTGGTCGACTTGCCAAGTGAGTATTAAGTTTCTAATACTTTCAATGTTAGTGACTTGGTTCCTTTGAATGTAGGTAATGAAGAGGTCGTGAATGATGATGGAGAGGTCGTGAATGATGATGAAGAGGTCGTGAATGATGCTTCGATTTCGAGGACGAAATCCTCTCAAGAAGGGGAGGATGATAAGACCCAAACCACAAGACCCCTCACTCGGAGCCAAGCCAAGTTGATCCAAGACACCCATCTTCACTTGATATGGAAGGGTGTGGAAGAAGGCCCCAAGAGCGACTTGAAGACTATGCTTTGGTGTGCCATGGATGGAGGACCTTCTAGTACACTTGACGAGGCATCCGGAGCGCGTTTGGAGGCAATTCAAGAGACCACAGCACTAGGCGGACCGCCTACTCAACTAGGCCGGCCGCCTAGTTTTTGTCAACTCTCTGGATCTCTACTAGGCGGACCGCCTACTCCATAGCTCCAGAACAGACGGACCGCCTACTCCTTCAGCATGGTGAAAAGAGGCCGGGCGCCTACTTGGGGGAAGGGTTGCGGGATTTGCTAGTTTTATGCTACGTTTTGGACAAGTTTAGCCCTACGAGGCCTTTATTGTTTAAACCCACTTTAGGGGTATTTTTGAGCTTTCATTACATGTAAGTGAAGTCTATAAATACTTCACAAACATCTTTCAAATCTTTTACCTTACACTTTGATTAAAACATTGAATGAGAATTGAGTTCATCTCTTTGGAAGAAACCTTTGTCTTGGTTGCTTGAATTCACTAGTGGAACCTAGTTGAGTCTTGAACCGCTAACCCGACCATTCGACTTGCGAGTCCGTTGTTGTCTCGAGGGTCGTTGTATAGTGTAGGTCCTCCTTGACGCCGATTCGAGGGTATCTCTTCTCGGGACAAGTTCCCCGTGGTTACTTCGAAGAGAGTTCGAGAAGTGTCTCGCTCTTCTATCTTTTTGTTTGTCGTATTTGATTCCTATCACTATGACTATGGTTGATACCGACCATTGAACCAATGCGCACATGACTACCGTGGCTCCACAACATGCCAACAATTTACCAAAACCAAAAATATGAGAACAACAACCCCAAAATAGCTCAAGTGCACAAACTCAACTTAACGCAACCATGCTCCCACAAAATCACACCTATCTACTCAACCAAAAAGCCACGACTTCACCTATCTCATGCAAACCATGTGCTCTCACCAAAATGAAGCAAGAGAATGTCCCCAAGTATCACACACACCCATGAATATCAAGAATAGAATGGGGACAATAGCATAGAAAGAATTCACTCACTCTCATGAGAATCTCACATGTCACACACGATGTACCATAGGCTTGCCCGTAGTGTAGGACTCCACTAATGTAAGCTCACTCCAATCGGGATTAACTAGGACTTTAAAAAGGTTGTAATGTAGGCTAAGGGGCTGGTAGGATACATATGGGTAATAGTGACTACCTCCCTAAGCACTTTAATACATCACAATTAATTCAAACACAATTCTCAACAAGCCACCCAATCAACAACTTCCACACACCTTCTCAACAAGTAGCATTTTTCTTTTAAGCACACAATAGCAAGGAATGAATATTCTTTCTCTTTTTTTCTTTTCTTCACAATTTTTTTCAATTTTGCTATTTTTTTCTTTTCTTTTTCATTATTTTCCAACCTTGCCAATGCTCATAAACCTACTACACAATTTTTCACAAGTATTCCTCTTCATTAGTTCCACTCAAAAACCTCCCAATATTCAACCACAACTCCAAAACAACAACACAATATTAACTAAAGTGCTTAAGGAGTAAAGGGCCAAAAGAGATAATTTAGAACAAATGGGTAGGCTCGGGGTGTGGGTGCCAACAAAAAGGGTCAAAGAAATCATAACAATTTTTTTCCAAGGTATATATGTAAGGGTAGGCAAATCAAGAGAAGGCCTTGTATCATTTCCCGACTAGAGCAAACCTAGGATTTCGCTTTGCACACACACGGGGCAAGTTCTAGACATTAATATGCAAACATGGAGTACAATAAGAATATGCCTCACAACACATATTGCACACAATCCACACAAAAAGGCTCCATCAACAACTCTCAATCAACCATCTAGAGTGCAACTTGTGGAAAATTAAGCACTAATGCACAAAGGTTCACAACAAAGTCAAGCAAGCGGACTCAAGCATCTCACGGGGGTTGTTCCATTTTTTTCTAGGCATGCATCTCACTTTAAAACCCAAGGACACCACAAATAGCACATGCAATCAATTCAAGTCCACCGGTATCAAACAAATCAAAGGCACCTAGCATTCCACCTATTTCCTTCCGCCTAGGGTCATCTAAAACTAACTATCCTAATCCTAAAAATAAAAAACTACCCGGTTCAAAGGCTTCCCCGTGGAAAAGAACCGAGGTCATAAGAAAAACCACGGGGTGGATGACATGTACCACTAACAAAGCCTAAAAAGAAAATCTTTTTGGAATTTTTCATTGGTTTTCTAATTTTTTTTTTCATATATTAAAGCAAGAAACAAATCAAAATAAAGTCAAGTGACAAAGGAAAATCCTACGGTACATGCATCCATAACCTCAAAAATAAGGGAGAGTTCCCCACCCCACACTTAAACTAAGCAATGTCCTCAGTGCTAAAAATAAGCAAGTGCAAGGGTAAAGAAAACTTCCCTGAAGACTCTAGTCCTTGGTGCTAGCATCCTCCAAGCTTCATGAGGTACTCAGACTTCCCCCATCAGGTCATCAATATTATGCAAGGGTCAGGACACCCCACACTTAAACTCGACATTACATGAACCTGCAATCCAAAGAATCACCCGGAGTAATATACAACCATAAAAATAATAATAAAAATAAATAAAAGTAAAGCAAACAAATTGGGTTGCCTCCCAAGAAGCGCTTGATTTAACGTCGCGGCACGAAGAAGACAACTTCATCACTTTTTCCTCCACCTTGAACTAATGAATTGAATCCCCAACTTTGCCTCAAGCTTACGACTATGGTATTGGGGTGGTGGCAAAAATACAAAAGGACCAAGTAACCAATGTCGCATTTTACACTTCTTGGCCTTTAAATGAGGGATGTCGTTTTGTCTCCTCAACATCACAAACTTTAAAATATAGGCACCTTGTTCCTCCTCCTTTGGTTTCTTCATAGGCTCGGGTGGCTCAATTTTCATGTCACCATCTAAACACAATGTTGAAAAATGATTGGAATGAGGTCCAATGCGCTTTAATTCTAAAATTGCATTGCATTTGACACCCTCACTTGCACAAACACTAGAGTCCTCAAATATGATGTTTTCTATTTCCTCACTTGGCTCTAATGTAATTTCCTCAACTTCGGCATCATCAACTAATATTAGGTCGATTGGTAGGAATTCCACTTTTTGCTCCTCAAATTGGCTTCTAAGCTCTTCTATCTCAAATCTACTAAGCACGACAACTGATAATTGAGCTTCAGACACCTCAACCATATCACTCAAATTCTCCTCCAAGTCGTGAATAGTCAAGCCAAATTCGTCGATCTCTTGCCCGAGCACAACCCTTTCTTCCATAAATTGCCTCGTCATATTTGTAAGTTCATTCCTGAAATCCCCATAAGCTTCTAAGAGTTTGGCTTGCTCCATTAGCCAAGTTTCGCTAACAACCTGCACTTTATCGCTCCTGTCAAACTCACAAACATCATTAGAATCATCACAAAAATTATTGGGGGAAGAAGCATGACACTTAGGACAATCATTCCACCGACCACCACACAATTTACAAAAATTCCAATCAAAGGTGGTAGAAAATTCACATAACCAGTCCCGCAGGGTTGAAAGAGTTGGACAATTTTCCCAAAAGTGGGTTCCTCCGCAAAACAGACAAGAATAATCAAAATTTAAGCAACTATCATTCGACCAATTTTCATTAAACGATGCCATGATGACAAGTAACACTAATAAACTAAACTAAATTAAACCTGAATAGATAATAAGTAATTGTTCAAAAAGAAATCAGTCGATTGTTTAGTCCCCGGCAACGGCGCCAAAAACTTGTTGCTCCCAAATGCACACGCAAGTATACGTGGTCGACAAGTAATAAAGTGATATGTAGAGTATCGTTCCCACGAGGACTATTCAGACTGACTCCTAACAAACAATTTCTTAAGAACTATTCAGGGATCCTTTTCCAATGGTTGAGATTTTACTAACTAAAACAATAATTAAAGCAAGTAATTGAGATTAAGTAACAGAGCAAATTCTAAGTTGTTATCAATGAAAGAGAAACGGTCCAGGGTTGGAGTTACAAACAATCCAGTTGAGTTTTCCAGTTGATTCTACTTCTTGATTTCCTAGATTGCTAACTAACAGATTAATTGTACCCGTGAAAACCTTTCGATTCTTCACGGTCTATGCAGGCTACTCCAATCCCTATATGTCTATGGGTTGAATCACGTGCACGCATTAACGAATTCTGTAATTAGTTAAACTAGGCGAGCAAGTATATGTCTATCCTACTCACGAATTGGTTCCCCGATGCCCGGGTTCACAAACTAGCCCTACTCTTTCTTATTGCGTTCATAAATTCCCTCTTTCGAGTTCAATCTAAAAGCCATAGATAGTGTTCAATTATCAGGCCTCAATAATCAAACAATTATGATCAAGAAAGAATAAACAATCCGTAATGGTAAATCAATATATAGAATTCAACTTTCAAACATCAACCTTCATGTGTTTACTCTAACCCTAGAACGAACAAACTATAGAATTAAAGAGAAGAATAAGAGAAAAAGAGAAAGAACTTGGTTAGAAGACATCTAGGGCTCCTCCCCTCTTCTCCAAAACTTGCTCCAAAGTCTGAACTCCCTTGAAAAACTAAGTAAAAGAGTATTTATAGAGTTTACAAAAGCCTAGTAATAAGTTAGACCCAAGCCTAGACGAAATAGGACATAAAATCGCGCACAAGGGGCGCTATAACGGGCGGCCCGCGCCCACGATCGCGTGAGGATGGACAGAGGACGTCGAAAGTTGGCCGCCATGGACCTGCGGCGCATGGCAACCGCACCCAGCCCCTGCGCGCTATAGGCTGCGCGGCGCGTGGGGTATGGCGCCCAGCCATTTTTCCTGTTCCGCTTGCTCCTTTGCTCGCTCGTGGTGTGCCTTCGTGTGCTCGATCCAATCCTCAATCAAAATCCAATCTTTTCTTGCTCGATCATTCTCTTAAAAGCTCCAATTGCACTGCATAACAACCTACACACGCACGACATAAAATCAGTGCAAAACCACATTAATAAACTATAAAACGCGCGAATAAAGTATCCAAACGTGAGGAAATATTAAAGAAATATAGGCATAAAATGCCAAACATCACAACCTCCTCTAAATTTACAACCCATAAGTTTAAATTTACAATGAATTTAACGCTACAAACTTTAAGTCAAGTCAATTGTAGAATGTTTGGACCTAAAAATCTCTCAATAATTTTATGTACATAACAACAGTAAAAGTTGACCAAGACTTTAGACTGCTGTTGGAAAGATGAGAGAATGTTGTCTGCCATAGGCCTAAAGATTACTATATTCAGCAATCTAACAATCCAATGAACATCTGTCCAATTATGGGTGTTTTTACCTCCTTATTTGCTCTCAAATTCCTTGTTTTTCACATTATAGTAATCCCTTTTGTCACTTCACTAAACTTCAATTTTAATAGTTTTAATCCTAATGATCAGAATGTAACATATGAAGGAGATGCTTATGCAGCAGGTGGTGCAATTCAGCTCACTACAAACCTGCTCAATGGTGATATGAATTTTAGCTTAGGTCGAGCCACATATTTCAAACCACTGCATCTTTGGGACAAAGCCTCTGGAAATGTCACAGATTTCAGTACCCATTTCTCTTTTGTCATTGATTCACTGAACAGAACACCATATGCTGATGGTCTTGCATTCTTCCTCTCACCTCAAGGTTCAGTTCTTGATGACAGATATAAAGTTGGGTGGCGACCTTGGTCTTACATCAAGTAAATCTTTTGTTGCTGTGGAGTTTGACACTTTTAAGAACTGGTATGATCCACAAGGTGATCATGTAGGTATTGATATCAACTCTATAAAATCTGCTGTTAGTGTGTCCTGGCTTAGTAGCATTCCATATGGTAATAAAACTGATGTCTCGATTAGCTATAGTTCGACATCGAAAAATCTTAGTGTAGTCTTTAGTGATTCCACTTCCATTGTATTGCAGCACCTATCTTACAAACTTGATCTGAAAGAATATTTGCCAGAATGGGTCACATTTGGCTTCACAGGTGCAACAGGAGAGTACTATCAAATACAAAGCATCTATTCTTGGAATTTTACTTCTTCTTTAGAAATTAATGACAATATAACAAATCCAGGGGTACCCTTACCAAGCCCCAAGCCACAGAATGCTCCAACCACAAATAGGATAGGACTGGTGATTGGATCGGTAGGTGGTGGTTGCGCTTTTGTTGTAGTATGTGTTTTAGTGTTGTTGGCATTTTGCAGAAAGAGGAAGGTGAGGAAAGATGATATCCTTGATGGTTCCATGAATGATGAATTTGAAAGAAGCAGGGGACCAAAGAAGTTTCTGTACAGTGAGTTGGTTAGATGTACAAATAACTTTGCGCCGGAAGAGAAGCTTGGGGAGGGTGGGTTTGGTGGTGTTTATAAGGGATATCTCAGGGAATTGAATTCATATGTTGCAGTTAAGAGAGTTTCAAGTGAGTCCAAGCAAGGAATAAAAGAGTATAAATCAGAAGTGCAGATCATCAGCCGGTTAAGACACAAACATTTGGTGAAACTCATTGGCTGGTGCCATGAGAAAAGAGAACTATGGGTGTTTTAGCCTATTTGTTTGCTTTCCAATTCCTTGTTTGCCACATTATAGTAATCTCCTATGCAGCTTCACTGTCCTTCAATTTTGATAGTTTTAATCCGGACAATCGCAATGTAACATATGAAAGAGATGCTTATCCAGCAAATGGTGCAATTCAACTCACCACAAACCTCAATGATCGTAACGTAAATGCTAGCATAGGTCGAGCCACATATTCCAAACTCCTGCATCTTTGGAACAAGGCCTCTGAAGATCTCACAGATTTCAGCACTCATTTCTCCTTTAGCATCAATTCACAGGGCAACACAAATTATGGTGATGGTTTTGCCTTCTTTCTTGCACCTGAAGGTTCACAAATTCCTGAGAACACATCTGGAGGTGGTAGCCTTGGCCTTGCAAGTGATGATCAACGACTGAATACATTGAGAAATCACTTTGTTGCTGTTGAGTTTGATACATATAAGAACTTTTATGACCCCTTGGGTGATCATGTAGGTATTAATATCAACTCTTTGCAGTCTGTTGTTGGTGTGCCATGGTTTAGTAGCATTCCAGATGGTACGAGAAGTGAAGCCTGGATTATCTATAATTCGACTTCAAAAAATCTTAGTGTTGTCTTCACTGGATTCGAACACGAAGGGTGATCCACGCTCAATCTTACACCATTAATGGTGAAGGGCGTTCGTCAAAGTATAATACCCGATGTGAGTCGGGGTCGATTTCCCAAGGGAACTAGCACGTCAAGTGAGAGAATTGCAAATAGATATTCAAATGAGGTTTAGTATTGAGTCCTAGAAGTATGATTTGTTTGATGAAAACTATGATTAATTCTAAAGTGTAAGCAATTAAACGAGTAAGTTGTTCGATATTACTAGACTAGGGGTGCAACCAACTAATAGTGATTTCCTACCAACGGGTGTCTTTACTTCACTTTCCCAACACAAGTATAATTATGATCGAGCATTCCGATCGTGATCTCTAGAATCCTTCCGGCCTAGGAGAGATCTTTCACAACCCGCTCGTCAAAGCCTTAGTTGAATGCTTGAAGCACTACTCAATGACCCGAGGAAAGGAGACCTCTTCCGAGCGTAACTCCTTTTAGATGAGTTAGTCTATATGAATAGCCTATCAACTCAAATCCTCGCCAACTCCACTATTCTACACTAGTTAATCTCTTCCGAGTCTTTAACTAGCAATGTAGACAAGAAATCCCAAATATCATGGATTTTGGGATTTTGATGTTATTGTAATGGGGAGTTGGATAATTGTTACTTGTGTTATGATTAGTGAAATAGAACAACACCCATTAATTTTCTATCACAATAGCATAACTACACCCCTAGTTATGAGTTTAGCTACTCATAACTAGGGTTTGAATCATAGTAATAAAGATGTAATGAAAAGATGAAATCATGTTGGACATAAGTTTGAATTGATATATGGAATCAAGATTCAAAGTTACAAGATTAGAAGCTTACAAAATGATGTTAAGTCTCCAACTTGGCTCTCAAAATCGCCCAAAAATATAGAGTAAAATGTAGTGTAAGTGTTATGTAATAAAACCCTCACTTTTCTATTTATACTCCTAAGAAAATTACACAAAAATCTTCTTCCGTCCCAATTGTGCTGACCGCACAATATTGTGCTGGCCGCACAATATTGTGCTGGCCGCACAATATTGTGCTGGCTGATTGTGCTGGCCGCACAATATTGTGCTGGCCGCACAATTCCTTGAAGACTTGAGGTAGTTGCTGCTTGTTTTTGCATTATTGTGCTAAGCATTGTGCTGACCGCACAATATTGTGCTGAGCAATTGTGCTGACCGCACAATATTGTGCTGACCACACAATTGGGTCTTTTTCAGCATTGTGCTAAGCATTGTGCTATTGCACAATATTGTGCTGAGCCGCACAAGTCCTTGAAAACTTGTTCCATTTCGCACGACTCCAACTTCGACTCGACTCGGCCTTCTTTTGTGTTCTTTCCGCTCAGTTTCCGGCCTCGAGCGTTTAAACTAAGTAGCATCTGGAAATCACGCAACATTACATAAGAATTGGTTGTGAAATTAGCTTAAAAACACACAAAGTTCCTATAAAGGAAGGCTCAAAGTCGGTAAAATGCCGACTTATCAACACCCCCAAACTAGAACTTTTGCTTGTCCTCAAGCAAAACACACTTCAATGGTCCCCAAGTTGCAATTCATCAATTCATGCATTTTTTTCATTAAAGCAACAACAAGCCAAAACTCGATTCAAGTTCGAAAACTAATGACATTGGTTGGTGCCAACAATTAAGCCAAGCCATGTGAGCATAACTCCCATATACAAAACATCAAAGAAAGCAAACATGCCATGACACAAGATTTTCAAAGTTTGCCTCTTCATCACAAGATTTCACTTCTTTACTTGCTCACCTGAATTGCAAAGTGAAACACAAGTCCTCAACTCAACTTCACAAGTACCCTCACCACTCAAGAGAATATCCCAACCACAAAAATGCAATGATGACACAAGTGGGATTAATGATAGGAAGAATTCGCTCACTCTCTCAAAAGAAGTTCATCATGCACACTAAAGATCCATAGGCTTGCCCTTCGTGTACCTCTCCACTAATGTAGGAATGCTTGACCCGAAATCAATTAGGACTTGTTAGGGTTGTAATGTAGGCTTTTGGTCAAAGGTGGGATAGAATATGGGCAAATAGTGACTACACACCTCCTTGAGCACTACACCGTACAAAAATTAAGGCACACTTCATTTTTCTTGCACTTACACCTTGCTAAATCGAGGATTATACACTACTCTTTTTCCTCTTTATTCATCAACTCTCTTTTTCTTCTATTTCTTTCATATCTTTCACTTGCTTCTTTTTTGTTTCTTTTCTCATTTTTTTTTATTCAACTCACTTTTGTTGCTCTTTATTTTCATTTCATTTCTTTTGATTTTGCATTAACTTCCACACTTTCACCATAATTCGTGCCACCCCCAAACTTAGACTTTTGCCCAAGTTGCACGTCTTTCAATGCACTCAAGGAGGTAGGGCCAAAAAGAGGGTTAGTGCTTAAAGCACTTAGAATTGGTCCGGGTTAATGTGGTTGCCAAAAGAAAGGATATTAAGCTCAAAGGGGTTGACTAAGGATATAATGCAAGGGTAGGCTTTTTAGATTACTGAGCGGGCCAAAGAAAGCCTAAAATCATTTTTCAAGTCAAGCATCACCTAGGATTTCGCCTCGAAGCACACTTAGGACAAGTTCTAGATCAAGAAGCACACACATGAACACACCAAAACCTCACCACACATGGCACATGTAAAGCAAGGAAGACGAGTATATTCAAGTCCCAATCAAAGGCAATTAAGTATCCAAAGTTTACTCATAGCCTAATGAGAGCTAATTAGTGACATAAGAGCCAAAAGTTGAACTTAAAGATCCTAGCACAATTTACCAACTAAGTTTTTCTATTCATTTTTCAAAACAAGCTCACATGATAAGGATTAAATAATGGTGGAACCAAACATGCCAAAAGTTGATAAGGAGCAAGAATCCACAACTAGTTATCATTATTTACAACTAAATACTAAACTAGTACTAGAGATGCCCGGTTCAACACAATTACTTCCTTGGAAAAGAACCATGGCAAAGAAAAACCAAGGAGGTTATTTCAAAAAATTTGTGCAACATGGTATTTACAATGAAAATGGTTGTTCGGACCCAAATGAGGCTTTCGCACCCACATGGGATGCCTACGTACCACCCGGGAGTGAATCAGATAAAGAAAAGGTAGCATCCCAAGCGTAGTTCATGGGAGTACCATATTTTTTTGTTTTGTTTTTCAAATTGCTAAACGTATATGTATTAACAACTTAACATAAACACATTTGTACATGCATCAAACATAACACCATTTCATAGATAAAACAACTATATACAATACTTAGTTCATGACAAACAAAGGTACTAAAAGCATCCTATATACAAGATATGGTGACATGACATTCTTTAAGTACCCACCCCCCAAACTAAAAGTATGCATTGTCCCCAATGCAACTAAAAGTTATGAAAGCATCTAAGAGAATGAGTAAAAGAATGGTCCCTGTCATAGCTAGCCCTCAGTGGCTGGTGGAGAACTGGATGTAGCAGCAGCGGTGGACAAGGGACCCTCAAGGGTCGGTGGAGAGATAGATGCCTTAGCAGCAGTGGGACCCTCAAGGGTCGGCTGAGTATCGGCAGGCTCTGTCTAGAGTGGAGTGGTAGTGGCCTCATAACAATTGTGCTAGGTAGCACAATGTTGTGCCTTCTCACTTTTTATCATTCTCGGCCCGCACTTTTGAGCACGACTCCGCACAATCCCATTCCTTAAGCCACAATTGGACTCCTTTCTTCACTTTTGATCAACTTCACACCTACAAACACCATCCACTCAAGAACAAGTGAGGAGCATCACAATATATCTACAAAATGTGCATGAATTTAAACATGGGTTGCCTCCCAAGAAGCGCCTAATTTAACGTCATGGCAAGACGAGTACCAAAATCACACTTTTCTCTCCATTTTGTAAATGTGAATTGTCTCCCTAATTTTGAATCAAGTTTTTCATTGTGCTTCCGGGGTGGTGGTACAAATTTCAAGGTCCGAAAGGCCGAATAATTCATTTTGCACTTCTTGGCCTTCAAGTGAGGAATGTCATTTTGTTTTCTTGGCATGACGAACTCAACAATGTACCCATTTTGCTCATCAATGCCAAAGTCATCACAAGGTGCTTGTTCTTCCATTTCCATTGCCTCATGCACACATAGGGTTGAAATATGATGTGAATGAGGGCCAACTTTTTTCAACACCAATGGAACACCAATTATGACATACTCCTCTTCAACTATGCTAGAGTCTTCATCACAAAAGTTCTTTATTTCCGCCCTAGACTCCAACACAAATTTCTTGTTCACGGCATCATTACCAAATATCTTGAAGATGTGATCACTTTCATGAGTTCCCATGATTTGACTTGTGCTCTCTTCCACAAATTCGCTCATTTCTAGCATATCGTTCATTATTTCTTCATGTTGAGCCTTGGAGGCTTCAACCACTTCATGCACTAGAATGTTCAAGACATGAGCTTCAAGATCAAATTGGTTCACTCTTTGTCCTAGTTCTTCCTTTTCATGTTTGAGATCCCAACCTTCGATATTTAAGTCGTGAAGGCATGCTTCATGGACTTTCATTTTTCGAGCTTGATCTCGGAGCCAAGCTCGGCTCACAATTTCTTCTTCATCCCAATTGTTCTTTTCTTCAATAATTCTTTCTTGATTTTCAAGCACATCTTCAATGGAGGATTCTTCTTGGAACTCAACCTCATCTTCCATATAACGTCTTTGTTGAAATTTGGCAACACCCTTAGCTTGTTGATCATTGAAGGTGTCAAACAATTGGCTCAATTGAGTTTCCAAGTTGTGAATTGCTAAGCCATTTTGATGGATCGTTTCTTTTATCTCATTGAAGGCTTCGGCATTTTCACAATTATTTTTAAGTATTTGCTCCATCAAATGTTCCAATCTTTCATTTTCATTGCATTCATCTTGTGAAGTCGATAGGTCCATCTCTTCTTGAAACCTCTCTTGGATGCCTTTGCACTCGGGTTCAAGCTCCATGTTCATGTTTGCATTTGCCCAATCAAACTCATAAGAATCATTAGCATCATTATAAAAATCATTGGAAGAAGAATAAGGAATATTAGGACAACCGTCCCAATGGCCATTTTGACCCCCACACTCATGACATATGTCCCACTCAAAGGGTTGAGAAGGTGCACACAACTCGCCCCCGGAAACAATTTGACAATCTTGCCAATAGTGAGGTCCGCCACAATAAGGACAAGAGTCACTCATGTATGGAATTTCAATATGGGACCAATTTTTGGTTCCATGATGCCATTTCAAGATGATTACCACTAATCTAAACTAACTAACTAACGCAAGTAAACACTACACACAAACAAATATTTACAATTTACAAAGAACATTACTACTATTCACAATTTTAACAAGAACGGTTCACAAAGTTTGGAACGAAGCCAACTAGCTCAACTCCTCAAACTACTCTAATACGCCAATTGTTGGTTGTAATTGGGGTTCCGCAAGTTCCGATTAGGATTTCACCTACACAAGGTAAAACCAAAACCAAAAGTAAAATGCTAGGACTTGCGAACTAAACAACTTTGATTAACTAATGCAACTCAATATTGAAACCGTAGTTCCCCGGCAACGGCGCCAAAATTTGATCCACGCTCAATCTTACACCATTAATGGTGAAGGGCGTTCGTCAAAGTATAATACCCGATGTGAGTCGGGGTCGATTTCCCAAGGGAACTAGCACGTCAAGTGAGAGAATTGCAAATAGATATTCAAATGAGGTTTAGTATTGAGTCCTAGAAGTATGATTTGTTTGATGAAAACTATGATTAATTCTAAAGTGTAAGCAATTAAACGAGTAAGTTGTTCGATATTACTAGACTAGGGGTGCAACCAACTAATAGTGATTTCCTACCAACGGGTGTCTTTACTTCACTTTCCCAACACAAGTATAATTATGATCGAGCATTCCGATCGTGATCTCTAGAATCCTTCCGGCCTAGGAGAGATCTTTCACAACCCGCTCGTCAAAGCCTTAGTTGAATGCTTGAAGCACTACTCAATGACCCGAGGAAAGGAGACCTCTTCCGAGCGTAACTCCTTTTAGATGAGTTAGTCTATATGAATAGCCTATCAACTCAAATCCTCGCCAACTCCACTATTCTACACTAGTTAATCTCTTCCGAGTCTTTAACTAGCAATGTAGACAAGAAATCCCAAATATCATGGATTTTGGGATTTTGATGTTATTGTAATGGGGAGTTGGATAATTGTTACTTGTGTTATGATTAGTGAAATAGAACAACACCCATTAATTTTCTATCACAATAGCATAACTACACCCCTAGTTATGAGTTTAGCTACTCATAACTAGGGTTTGAATCATAGTAATAAAGATGTAATGAAAAGATGAAATCATGTTGGACATAAGTTTGAATTGATATATGGAATCAAGATTCAAAGTTACAAGATTAGAAGCTTACAAAATGATGTTAAGTCTCCAACTTGGCTCTCAAAATCGCCCAAAAATATAGAGTAAAATGTAGTGTAAGTGTTATGTAATAAAACCCTCACTTTTCTATTTATACTCCTAAGAAAATTACACAAAAATCTTCTTCCGTCCCAATTGTGCTGACCGCACAATATTGTGCTGGCCGCACAATATTGTGCTGGCCGCACAATATTGTGCTGGCTGATTGTGCTGGCCGCACAATATTGTGCTGGCCGCACAATTCCTTGAAGACTTGAGGTAGTTGCTGCTTGTTTTTGCATTATTGTGCTAAGCATTGTGCTGACCGCACAATATTGTGCTGAGCAATTGTGCTGACCGCACAATATTGTGCTGAGCAATTGTGCTGACCGCACAATATTGTGCTGACCACACAATTGGGTCTTTTTCAGCATTGTGCTAAGCATTGTGCTATTGCACAATATTGTGCTGAGCCGCACAAGTCCTTGAAAACTTGTTCCATTTCGCACGACTCCAACTTCGACTCGACTCGGCCTTCTTTTGTGTTCTTTCCGCTCAGTTTCCGGCCTCGAGCGTTTAAACTAAGTAGCATCTGGAAATCACGCAACATTACATAAGAATTGGTTGTGAAATTAGCTTAAAACACACACAAAGTTCCTATAAAGGAAGGCTCAAAGTCGGTAAAATGCCGACTTATCAAAGGGAATACCACTGTCACTGTCCAGCAGAGCCTATCGTACAAACTTGATCTGAGGGAATACTTGCCTGAAAAAGTAACTTTTGGCTTCACAGGTGGAGCAGGAGCCTCGTTTGCATTACATAGCATCTATTCTTGGAACTTTACATCTTCTTTAGCGGATAATGACAACATAACAGATCCAGGGGCAGCCTTACACAACATAACAGATCCAGTGTTGAACATCACGTAGACCCGGGTTGATAATATAGTGCTAGTTTTGCATACGTCCACTTGTATTGGGTTATATTTATAAACATGATGTGTAGTGTGTCTGTAATGTATACCAGTTAGTTTGGTCCATATTATTTTACCGGGTAAGGCCCAAAGTATAAATAGGGCTTACCTAACAGTTTACAACTAATCAATTCATTTTCCCAAATTTACACCACCGACTCTTTCCTTTTCGTCTACATTTTCCTCTCAAAACCTAGTTCGCATCTCTTCATTCCACTTCGATTTTTTCCAAATTAACATGGTATCAGAGCGGGATTTCATCTAGATCGTGATGTTCTATACATAAATTTGCTATTCCATTTTCATTCTGAACCCGACGGTTCAATTTCCGCTTCTTTTCTCTTCGGCGATTTATTGATTTTTTGGTGTATTTGAGTTGTTACACGGCTGAGATACATGTATTGTTGAGTTTTGACGGTGAACTTTTCTGAATTTCGGCTTTCACGGCGAAGCTTTGGTGTTCTTTTTCGGTGGCGATTCTGGTGAACCCGACGTGAGTTTCTTCGGCTAGGGTTTCACTCCACACTGTATCGGTAACATTTTCCATTATTCCCTTGAATTTTAGATTACTTGCGAACTGTATACACATGGCCAACATACATACTTATATTCCAGAGACTTCCACCAACGTCATAGATTTTAATAGCCCTATGTACGTTCAATCATCTGATATTCCTGGAATCCCTTTAGTTACCACACTTTTCTCGGGGAATGGTTATAGTGGATGGCGGCGCAATATGTTGAGGGCGATTTCGGGTAGGAACAAAATAGGATTTTTGGATGGTAGTTGCCCTAGGCCCTCAGATGATTCGCCTAACCTTAGGCAGTGGGAGCGCGTTAACGACATTGTCACCTCATGGATCCTGAACTCCATGACCAAAGAGATCTCTGACAGTGTTGTTTATGCTGACAATGCTCAAGAGGTATGGGCTGAATTGGAGGAAAGATATGGGACTGTGAATGGTGTAAGGATCTTTGAGTTGAAAAAGGAGCTTGCAACCATATCTCAAGGATCCTTGGATATAGCTGCATACTTCAACAAGATTAAGACTTTATGGGATGAATTAGGCCTAATAAACAGGAACCACTCAATCAACTGTACTTGTGGAGCAAAGAAACAGTTTCATAAGTTTGAAGAGGATCAGAAGTTATACCAATTTTTAATGGGCCTCAATGAGACATATGTGACGGTTAGAAGTCATATCCTCATGATCTCTCCACTTCCCTCAGTAGGCACTGCTTATAATATGCTTGTTTCTGATGAAAAACAAAGGCAGATGCAACCTGCTTTTTCACATGTTACAGATTCAGCCTCTTTCATTGCTTCCAATGCTAGATACCCACAAAGCAACAATGCCAGACCACCCCAAAACAACAACTCTTACAATCATAACCAACAGAGGTCAAACAATAATAGAGGAACTTACAATCAGAGAAACAATTCTCAAAGGAATGATAAGAGAGGAAATAACTCCAGAAAACCATACTATTGCCAGTATTGTAATACAGCGGGTCACACCTTGGAGTATTGCTACAAGAGAAAACAAAGTGAACAGAGTCAAGCCTACTCTAGGAATAACAAATCAGTTGCCAATGCAACCTCTCAACTCCATGATTCTGGGCAGTCCATTGCTCCTCTCACTTCTGATCAGTTCCAGTACTCTGACACACCTGGCTATTCTCCTCCTTGCAATCTTGGCCAAGGACAATCAGAATCAGCATCTTATTCTCTTCCAGGATTGACCAAAGCTCAGTACAGTCACTTGGTGAATCTCCTTCAGCAGGCAAACATTGCTGAATCTCCTCCTGAACACATTGGATCTGCCAACTTTGCAGGTATATATGAACCTTCTCATACTGTTTCATCTGTTTGCATGACATCTAGGTTAGGAGGCAGTTTTTGGATTATTGACTCAGGGGCCACAGATCATATGACCTCTAACCTAGATATTCTCTTTAATGTTCATAAGCTAAGTGTTCCTTTCTTAGTCAGCTTACCTAATGGGTACAAGGTCAAAGTCACAGATATTGGTTCAGTCAACTTACTTCCCTCATTAACATTACACAATGTTCTCTATCTTCCCAGCTTCCATTACAACCTTATTTCTGTGCATCAATTAGTTAAACAACTGCAGTGCACAGTCATGTTCACCCTTGACTCCTGTGTTCTTCAGGGCCCTTCAATGAAGAAGCCATTGGTTCTTGGTAGAGGAAGCAATGGTCTCTACAAGCTGCTGTCCCCCAGCATGCCTCAACAGGCCAATGTGTGTCTATCTTCTCATGTCTCTCATTCATGTCCCTGTAGTATAAATAATGTACAGTCATCATCATCATCTTGTTCTATAAATAAACTGGATTTGTTGTGGCACAATAGGCTTGGCCACTTACCTTTTAGCAAAATGAAATGTGTGCCTTCTGTGTCATCTTCTCTGTCTTCTAAGCAATCTTTTGTATGTTCTATTTGTCCCCTTGCAAGACAACAAAGGCTTCCTTTTCCTCAAAGTAATAGTCACACTACTTCACCTTTCCAACTAATACATGTAGACACTTGGGGACCTTATCATACCCCGACATACAATGGTTACAAATACTTTTTAACTATAGTAGATGATTACACTAGAGCTACTTGGACTTACCTTATGGGGTCCAAGAGCAATGCCTTTACTTTACTCAAGTCTTTCATTTCCATGGCTAAGACACAACATCATTCCTCTGTCCAAATGGTGAGAAGTGATAATGCTCTAGAATTAGGTGGTTCCACTGCTGCTATAGATTACTTTGCTGATTTGGGAATAGTCCATCAAACTTCCTGCCCACATACACCTCAACAAAATGGTGTAGTGGAAAGGAAGCATAAACACCTTCTTGAAACCTCAAGAGCATTGTTATTTCAATCTCAACTGCCTATAAAATACTGGGGGGAATGCCTTCTTACTGCTACATACTTAATAAACAGGTTTCCTACTCCCCTTTTGAAAAATCTCTCACCCTATGAGAAGTTGTATGGTGTTCCTCCCCTGTACCAGCACTTAAAGAGCTTTGGGTGCTTGTGCTATGCCACCACTCCCAAAAACCATAAAGACAAACTCCACCCAAGAGCAATTCCATCTATTTTTATTGGCTATCCTTTTGGCAAAAAGGGGTATAAACTCCTCAATTTGGAGACTAAGCAATGCTTTATCAGTAGAGATGTCATTTTTTATGAGACTATTTTCCCATATGTCTCTCTTTCTCCCACCTTATCATTTCCTGTTCCCTCTATTCCATTTGAATCTTCTCATCCGTTTCACCACACAGCTATCCCAGACTTTCCCTCACCTGTGTCAACCACTTCCACCTCATCTCCTTCAACCTTTTCTCCAGCTCTTCACACTCCAACTTCCCCTCTACCAACCAGTCCTCAATCTGTTTCTCCTCCAGATACTCAAACAGTCCCAATTGCTCTCAGGAAACCTCCCAGATCTCATCACCCACCAGCCTACTTGAGGGAGTATGTCCACAACCTTCCTTCTGCCAGTTCTGTGTGCACCAAGTCTAATCTCTATACTGCATCCCATACCTGCATGCATGCTGCATTTGAACCACAGTCCTACTCCCAGGCTGCTCCTATTCCTGCTTGGCAGGATGCAATGAAGCAGGAGTTTGCTGCATTGGAAGCTAATAAAACTTGGCGCATAGTAGAATTACCTAGAGGGAAGAAGCCTATTGGGTGTAAATGGGTGTACAAAATTAAGTATAAAGCTGATGGGTCCATAGAAAGATATAAGGCTAGGCTTGTCGTTAGAGGGGATACACAGGTGGAAGGGGTCGACTACAATGAGACCTTCTCCCCTGTTGTAAAAATGAATACTGTCAAGGTCTTAATAGCTGTGGCTGTAAAAAAGGGGTGGCCTTTATTCCAACTAGATGTGAACAATGCCTTTCTCCACGGGGATTTGTCAGAGGAAGTGTATATGAGGCTCCCCCCTGGTTTCTCTGCCCTTACTGCCAACACATCTTCTTCTTCCCCTACTTTAGTGTGCAAGTTGGAGAAGTCCTTGTATGGGTTAAAGCAAGCATCCAGACAATGGTATGCTAAGCTTTCCCAGGCTCTCCACACTAGGGGCTATGTTTCATCTCTTAATGATTATTCTTTATTCATTAAACATTGTCGCTCTTCCATTGTTTTGGTAGCTGTGTATGTTGATGACATCATAGTCACTGGTGATGATTTAACTGAGATTACTTCTCTAAAGCTTTTCCTGGACAACCAATTCAAGATAAAAGATCTCGGTACTCTCCATTATTTTCTGGGGATTGAGATCTTATCACTTCCTGATGGCTTGCACTTGTCTCAAAAGAAGTTTATTACAGACATGCTTAGGGAGTATAATTGTGATTCCGTTTCTCCTGTTTTGGCTCCTCTTGATTCCACTCTCAAGTTGCACTTTGACACTGGTCAGTTGCTGGACAAACCTGATGTTTACAGAAGCCTGGTTGGTAAGCTGAATTTCTTAGTGCACACTAGGCCTGATTTGGCCTTCACAGTTCAGCACTTGAGTCAATTTTTGGCAAAGCCCAGGGTTCCCCACATGCAGGCTGCACTACATGTACTTCAGTACCTGAAGGGTACTCCTGATTATGGGATATTTTTGAACAGCAAGTTAAGCTTTTCTTTATCTGCATATTGTGATAGTGACTGGGCAGCTTGCCCAGATACACGCAGATCTGTCACTGGCTACTACCTTTTTCTTGGTGGTAGCCCAATAGCCTGGAAATCCAAGAAGCAACCTGTTGTCTCCTTATCATCCGCGGAGGCAGAGTATAGAGCATTAAGTAAAGTGGTTGCTGAAATTACTTGGCTGCTCCGTTTACTTTCTGATTTTGGTTTTCATGATCTCACCCCTGTTCAAGTGTTTTGTGACAGCCAGGCGGCAGTTCATATAGCCAGAAATCCGGTGTTTCATGAGCGCACGAAACACATTGAACTTGATTGTCACTTCACCAGGGCCAAGCTTCAAGAGGGGTTGATTGATTTGTTCCACGTTTCCAGTAGTGACCAGGTGGCTGATGTACTGACCAAGACCCTTGGAGGTGCAGCTCATCGTAAGACTCTGCCCAAGTTGGGGGTTTACTCACCCTCCAACTTGAGGGGGGGTGTTGAACATCACGTAGACCCGGGTTGATAATATAGTGCTAGTTTTGCATACGTCCACTTGTATTGGGTTATATTTATAAACATGATGTGTAGTGTGTCTGTAATGTATACCAGTTAGTTTGGTCCATATTATTTTACCGGGTAAGGCCCAAAGTATAAATAGGGCTTACCTAACAGTTTACAACTAATCAATTCATTTTCCCAAATTTACACCACCGACTCTTTCCTTTTCGTCTACATTTTCCTCTCAAAACCTAGTTCGCATCTCTTCATTCCACTTCGATTTTTTCCAAATTAACATCCAGGGGCAGCCTTACCAAACTCCAACCTGAAACGTGCTCCGAGGAAAAAAAGGTTAGTATTTGTGGTTCAATTGGTTTCTGGTGTTTGTGGTTTTATTGCAGTATGTGTTCTGATGTTTCTTGCATTATGGAGAAAGAGGAAGATGAGAAAAAATAAAAATAATACCTTTGATGGTTCCATGAGTGATGAATTTGAAAGAAGCACAGGACCAAAGAAGTTTCTGTACAGTGAGTTGGCAAGATGTACAAATAACTTTGCGCCGGAAGAGAAGCTTGGGGAGGGTGGCTTTGGGGGTGTTTATAAAGGATATCTCGGGGTATTGAATTCCTATGTTGCAGTTAAGAGAGTTTCAAGTGAGTCCAAGCAAGGAATAAAAGAGTATAAAGCAGAAGTGCAGATCATCAGCCGGTTAAGACACAAACACTTGGTGAAACTCATTGGCTGGTGCCATGAGAAAAGAGAACTTCTACTTGTCTATGAGTTTATGCCTAATGGAAGTTTAGATTCCCATCTTTTCAAGGGAAAAAGCCACTTAACATGGCCAATAAGATACAAGATTGCTCAAGGTTTAGCCTCAGCGCTACGATATCTACACGAAGACATGGACCAATGTGTGGTGCATAGGGACATAAAGTCAAGCAATATCATGTTGGATAGCAGTTTCAATGCCAAACTTGGAGATTTTGGATTAGCTAGGCTGATTGATCATGAAAAGGGATCCCAAACAACAGTCATGGCAGGTACAAAGGGTTACATGGCCCCTGAATATCAAGTCACTAGCAAAGCTAGCAAAGAAACAGACGTCTATAGCTTTGGTGTTGTCGCATTAGAAATAGCTTGTGGAAGAAGACCTACTAAGCGCGAAGCTGAATATTATCAAGCAAACATAGTCAAGTGGGTTTGGAGACTATATGGGATGGGAAATCTTCATGAAGCAGTTGATCCAACACTCTCAACAGATTTCAATGAAAAGGAGATGGAGAACTTGCTCATTGTTGGCTTATGGTGTGCTCATCCAGAGAGCAATTGTAGGCCTTCTATTGGGCAAGCAATTCATGTGCTTAATTTTGAAGCTCCATTGCCCACCCTCCCTCTAATTATGCCTATGCCAACATATTGCACTCCACCAGAACATCTACCGGCTGCTTCATTTTCATCACCATGTGACACCAATGGTCCTGAGATCGCCCTCGCCCAATTCAAGTCTTTAGTGAACAGAAACAACAATCGTTCTTCAAACAATGCAACAGCTTCAGCATCACTTCTTTACACATGTTAATGTTTTCTTACAATGATATTTATCTGTTATTTCACTAGCAGTGTTCTTTTTTTTTTTTTTCCTTTCTAGTTATCTGTCTTCTAATGAAGAGGATTGCATGGATCAAAACACACGACAGTGTCTATGTGTGTGTGTATGTTTTTTTTTTTTTTTTTTAAACGAAATTTGGATTACAAGTTGATTTTTAGGGGAGAAGAAATCTTCCAATGATCCTTTTCCTTTTAAAATTATCCATCGGAGGATCAAATCTTGTATTAACATTAATGTGTCATATTCTTTATCAATGTCGATAGACATGATCAGTAGTTAATACTCCCTCCGATCCACTTTATTTGATGTTTTAGCTTATTTTTGTTGGTCCACAATATTTGATCTTTTCGGAAATCAAGATGGAATTTTACAATATCTTTAAACAAAATGATAAGTAATAATAGCTTGAATAAGAGCTAATATAATCAATCACACTGTTAATTAATGCTAAAAAGGTGATTTTCTTAATACCCGTGAAAAAACACCTTAAACATTAAATAATATAAACCGGAGGGAGTAGTAGTTTGGACAGGACAAGAAATTTGATATTTGTACTTGTGTGTTTTTATATGGAACAAGTCTTATTGAACCTTTCAAGTTCAACTATGTAAGCCCAACCAATTAAACTAAAATTAAACAGCTAATTAATGTCAAAGCTCAAATTAATGAGAACAAGGTAGATGATGTTCTCCATTTCATAATGTTCAGCAAGCCAAAAGTCAACAACTACAGCTCTAGTTAAGAGTGTAACAATCAAGAAACTAGGACTCACAACATTGAGCTTTTGTCAAGTAATTTCCAATCTTCTTCACATTTGCTTCTCCCATACGTATAAAGGACTCATCAAAACCGTTTGGGCCAAAAATGCCCTCGAACTATCAGAATTAGACAAAAAATGCCATATGTTTCAAAATGGTAGCGAAAATACCCCTAACATCCATCCATTCGGCCACAAATGCCCTTCTACTTTACGGAAAATCCATGAAAGCATAAAAAATACAAAAAAAATGGAAGTATGATGACATAGCTGCCACATAGACTTGCCGTTTTGAAATGAAGGATATTTCCTAATTCTAATAGTTCGAGGGCATTTTTGGCCCTTTTCCGGATCCTTCCTCATTGCATATTTTTGTGTGTTCTCTTTATTGAGTTATGTAATCATTTTATAACAGCTTCTTTTTGTTAGACGTCTAACTGGGAATATAAATTGTCACCGTAAATCACTTTTTTAATTGTTATTCAACTTTTTATATTTGAAAATGAGTTGTTCGAACTTCTTGCTCCTTTTTCTCTTTATTCTTGCACCTCATGTTCTTCACTCGTCCCAAAGTGTGTCATACGATCGATAGCCAAATCAGTAGATCTTCCATCAAGAAATAGAATTTGCCCACATTGGCAAATAAATTTTTTATAAATTCGAGATCTCACTCGAAATTATTACATGTTTATAATCCTTGAGCACATGCTTATATACAATTAATGTTGCAAAATGGTAAATAAAGATTAAGGTCAACTTGAGTCTGGTAGCTTTGAATATTAACGTTGAATATTCAATGAAACGAATGAAATTGTAGTGCAACTTCGTAGAGATGCTGTGGGAATCACTCGTTCTAGATAACCAATCTTTTTGACTGTTTTACTTTGTAGCTGAGTTTATTTATTTAGATATGTGGTACTAGGAATATGGAAATGTGAATACCTAATGGTCATTTAATTTGTGGTAATTGACTAGCTTTGTTTTGTATCACACAAGTCATCTTATTTGGTTATTTTACTTACAGTAAAAGTCAGTCTACCTAGTCAAAAAGTAAAATGTCGGCTACTTTTTAGTAAGTTCAGCACTTGGACCAATTCCAACCTTACCCATCCGGCCATCCCTAATCCCTTTTTATTCCAAAATAGGACCTTGTGAGTGAAATACTCAAAGTGGAGTGATTTTTGTGATACAAAACAAAGATTAATAATATTGTTAACCAATTAGTATAAGTGGAGTGACGTTTAGGCATTTCAACTTGGAATATAAATATGAAACTATGTATATCTAGTTATCTACTACTTCACCGAAAATGAATTATGATTTGTGAATAGGTGTAAAAGGTTTATTCACTTTCGGTGCAAGAAGCTAAAACAACAACATACCCAGTATTATTCTACAAGTGGGGTGTGGGGAGGATGAGATGTACACAGACCTTGCCCCCACCAAAGTAGAGAAGTTGTTTCTGATAGATCCTCGACTAAAAGAAAATACAATTACGTAAACATGCTAGAAAGAAAAACACAACGAGAATATAAGTACAAAGAAAATAACATAAGATTTAAAGACAACTAAAGTAAACACAAAATACCAACACTAATAAAGGCGAAAAGTGAAATACAAGTAGCATATATACGGATAATACTAATGCTAATAAGCCTAGAAATCTCGTGAGAACTATCTAACTTTCTACCCGAATCCTTGACCTCCACGCTTTTCTATCTACAGTCATGTCTTCGGATATCTGGAGGTGAGCCATGTCATGTCTAATCACCTCACCCCAATTCTTCTTCGGTCTACCTCTACTTCTTCGTAGAGTAATCACTGCCAACTTCTCGCACCTACTTACTGGAGCATCTGTGCTCTTCCTCTTCACATGTCCGAACCATCACAGTCTCGCTTCTCGCATCTTGTCCACCACTGATGCCACTCCTACCTTGTCACATATGACCTCGTTCTTAATCTTATCCATCCTAGTATGCCCACACATCCATCTAAGCATTCTCATCTCTGCTACACACATCTTCTGAATTTGTGTGTTCCTGGCTGGCCAACACTCAACTCCATACAATATAGTTGGTCTTACGGTAACTTTATAGAAGTTTCTTTTAAGTCTAGGTAGCACTTAGTGTAAGATTATATGGACTTGCAAATATATAAATTCATAAATAATTAAATGTCAGTTGCTATCATTAAAAAGTTGGTCCAGATTAAACGTGATTTACTAAGATTTAAAGTTATATGGACCTAATTAGACACCTCGTAAAGTATGGGGCTAATGTGTAGATACCCGGATGTAATTCTAGTTTAATGATGGGCTGAACTAGAATTACATAAACTATAATCTACTATAAAAGAGTTATGGTCCCCAAATCAGACGAAGGTTTTATTTTACTGATATCCCATCATCACTGAAAGAGGCAAGGCCACGTCCAGATTTGGAAGACCAAACCGACGGGATTCAAGAATTACGCCGGTTGCTATGGATTCAGGTACGCTTCCGCATTTAGTATTACTTTCTTGATGATTTGACATAATAGGTCTTGAGGTAGATGTAATTTAATCTACACTTTAGTTCTAACAAGTGGTATCAAGAACCTTTATCGTGTTAAATCATTGAGAATTTTATTAGAATATTCAAGAAAATATTCTAGACAATTATTGTTTCCTAAGTTGTGTATCAGCGGCATAACATATTTGGAGAAAAGGAATTTTTGTTCCTTAAAGTTTGCTACAAAGTTTCATACTGGCGTTGCAGCTTTAGATATGTACTTGGCGCTGCCAGAAAAGTCATTATGAATCACCTAAGTTGAATATTAACTTCTCTTGTGGTATGAAAGGTTCATAATCAAGAAGTGATTCCTTTGTTTGCTATTATTGATTGAGTCCCCAAGCAAAATAAATAATTGGTACTATTTGGTATGGATTTTTTTTTTTTTTTTAAAAAAGAGGCATGTGGGTTTGCTGCCACCGCCACTTATAGGATTCTGGAGCAATTTTCTTATATTTTGAATTGCTAATTTTTTTTTTTAACCAATAGAAGATCACCTTTGGTTTTAAAGATTCGGAAGGTTTGGACCTCAATGCATACTGCTACCAGAAAGGTTTTAGTCATTCGGCAAATATTGTTGTTTTGTTTTGAATTGAGATTTGGATTCATTACATTAACTGAATAATATACTGGAAGCTTGATAAGCTATTATGTTTTTCTTGCCCACCATAAATTATTTTGGTTTTGGGAATTTTATGTTACTATTTGGTGAATTTAAATTTGGATATTGGTATGTTTATATATATTTTGAGATAAGTAAATTGAAACTTGACGTCGCCAATGTGACCTCTCTCGTAGAAATTTATTTGTTTTAAAATATAAAAGGTTGTGCGCTTGTAACCTATGTGAACGTTGATCGGCCCAAAGGAAGGTCAATATTTAACAGAATTGCATGTGCATTCTTGTGGTAATAAACACGTGGTGATTATTTGGTGTTACGTGTGAATAATAAATCGACCCAAAGGAAGATTTACTATTCGACATGTTCTTTTTTACCAGTGTTTGATTACTACGTCAAGATATCACTTACAAGTTAATATTTTGTCCAAAGATGAAATATTAATGGAGTGTCCGGTATTTTGAGATGGGGTTTACCTTTATTCAAATTTATTTTCAATTCAGTTTAAGTCTTATTGTGAGCTTATTTTGTTATTTGTTGTTCTCTGGTTTAGCTAAAATTACTCCTCAAAATATTAATGCCAACATCAAATCAATGAACTAAATGGAACTAAGTTTAATCATGGCAAGAGAACCTAAATATGCTTCTCGAAGTCAGGAATCTTGACATTGCCTTAAAGATGAATCCTACCACCTTTACGAAAGGAGTACCTTTGATAAAAGGAGGCAGATAGAAAGGTGGGAGAGATCAAAACGCATGTCTATGATTGTCATGAAGAAAGCCATTTCAGGGACATTCAGAGGCACTATGCCTAACAAGATTATGACAATTAAGAAATTTATGACCGAAATTGAAAAGAGGAATTTGTCAAGATGAAAAGATAAAAATTGTACATTATTGACAAATCAAATTTCAATAAGGTTCATAAAGTAAGAAAGTTGCGATTACGGTAATAATATAAAAATTAACTAAGGAGGTTTGTTTCTTAAGTGGAGTTGCAAGTTATTAGGATGTTCTTTTTAACTTTGTTAGTTATGGGATTGCCTTCACTCAATACAAGACACACATCGTGGATAGATTCTAGTATAACACATCACACAAGTGTGTCTATGCAAGGATAACTGAATTGTCAAAAGCCCAATGATGTAGAAAGATACATCTATGGTGGTGACGACAATTCGGTTAAGGTTAGAGCTATTGAAACTCTTAGATTATTGTTAAGAACTAGTTTATATTTGAATTTAAGTGAGAGTTATATTGTTCCATTTCTTTAGACGGAATTTGATTTTCATTTCAAGGTTGGACAAGTTTGGTTATTGTTGTTCATTTGATATGAAAAATATTGTCTCTCATAATTCAAAATTGATTGGTCCGAGTTCTTTATGAGGTTACAATAATCTAAAATTCTTAATAAAATTACTTTATTTAAAGAATCCTTGCATGTTTACTAACCGGTGAGATTTTGCTTCGTTATGATACAATATATCTAAATAGAGAAAAAGAGATTTGTATCCGACGGCAGTCTCAACCCTGTTAATTTTATCCAATTTTTTGATATATGCGTAAATCATATAAAAGGAAACAAATAAATCTTAACAGATTTGGAGCCAACAAGAAATTATACGTCTTAGAACTTTAATAGATTTGGTATTTCTGGACAACTCTCTATAGTTTCTTAGAATGGTTAACTATATCTCGTAATGTCCATAGACAACTTTTCAAGATATGGCTACCTTATTTAATTCATTAGAAAAACCGCAACTTATTACTCCCTCCGTTTCAAAAAGGATGAACCTATTACTATTTGAAGGGTCAAACAAGATTATGTTTGACCACATATCTTACAAATATTTTCTAACTATTTTGAATTGTTAACTATTGTGACTTATAGTATTTTTCATGTAGTTTCTAAATATGTGAATTTTATTTAAAAATATTTAAAAATTCGATGTGCAAATTCCCGGTCAAAATTAGTCAATTTGACCCTCGTACTCCGCAAAGGTTCATCCAAAGTGGAACGGACGTAGTACTTAACAGAGTTCCGACTAAAGGCAATTGAAAAGATCCTTTATATGTTTTGGATAAGCATTTGTCTTGTTTAAGGTGTTTACACGTTTAGGGATGTCCAGCTGAGGCAAGGGCTTCTAGGCCAAAAGAAATGAAACTGGACAAAGAAACTTTCAGTTGCTATGTTATTGGATACTCTGAAAAGTTCAGGGGTTACAAATTTTAGGATCCCACAGATAAAGCTATTACGAGACGAATAATGTACGGTTCTTTGAGGATATTGAGTTTAGGGGAAGAAAGAATAAAAGACGTTGTTTTGGAAAAGGAATATGTTGATATTCCTCAGATTGCTATTGACTAAGCTCAGGAACAGTTTTCTATACCTGAGATAGTTCAAGAAGCAACTCTGGATCAAGACAATATCATTTCGAACTTCACGTTCAAAAGGTTATTCCCGAAAAACAAACTCTACAACCTCAAGAACCAATGCCATTAAAAAGAAATAGAGAGAGAGGAGAAGTGCATTTTCAGATAATTATATTGTGATTCTCTAAGAATATAAAGTTGGCATTGGAATGATGGAAGATGATTCAGTCAACTTCTGTCAAGCCATGAAAAGTTCTGACTCTCAGCGATATATTGATACCATGAATAAAGAGATGAAGCACATAAAGGACAATGATGTGCAAGACCTTGTCCAGTTGGCTGAAGGTGCGAAGCTCATTGGTTGAAAATGGATATTAATAACCAAAAGAGATTCGAAAGGCAACGTGGATAGGTATAAGATATGTCTTATCACTAAAGGCTTCATTTAGAAATTAGAAGGCATCAATATAAAGAGACTTTCTTTTCGGTTTCATTGAAAGACTCTTTCAAGACTATAATGGCATTAATCAAATATTTTGATATTAAGCTACATAGATGGATACAATATTGTTGTTCTCAATGGTTATTTTGATGAACAAAGGTGCAATTAGAAAACCTTGTATTTTATAATGATAAGTCAATGATTTGCAAATTAAGAAAATTCATCTATGGGTTTAAACAAGCGTCTTATCAATGGTATCAAAAATTTCATTATGTTATTGTCTCATTTGGTTTTGAGATAAATCTTGATGATTATTTTGTATACCACAAGGTCAGTGGGAGTAAGCATATTTCTCTGATTTTGTATGTCTATGATATTTTTCTTGGTCCATACAATATAGGCTTGTTGCGTAAGACCAAGATACTTTTGATAAAGAATTTTGAGATAAAATATCTTGGTGATGCAAGTTTTGAATAAGGATTCAGATATATCGAGATTACTCTCGAGGTACTTTTGGATTATCAAAAAAGCCTATATTGTAATCGAATTAAAGATTTGATATGCAAGATTGTAAATTAGACGATACCTCTACTGCTAAAGGAGAAAGGTTCAGTCTCAAACAGTGTTCTTAAGAATGATTTGAAACTAACGAAGTTCAAAAGATTTCTTATAGTTTAGCTATTGGAAGTCTAACGCATACTCATGTTTGTACGCATTCAATTATTATTTGCATTATTGGGATGTTAGGCATATATTTGAGTAATTCTAAAATTCATAATTAAGGAGCAGCCAAAAGTTCAAGTTGTATTTACAGAGAACAAAATATTTTAAGGTCACATACAGGAAGTCGGAAAAGTTAAAGATAATAAAGTATTCAGATACCGACTTCACTAGATGCCAAGATAATGCAAAATATACTCAAATTATATTGATATACTTGGTGAAAGAGCTATATCAGGTAGAGTTCTAAACAGACACTCATAGCTCATTCACTATGACAGTTGAGTTCATAGCACATTGTAAGGCATCAAATTATGGAATATGACTGCAAAATCTTGTCACTGGGCTACATTTATGGATGACGTTGAAAGACACTAAAGTTATTTTGTGACAATAAATTAGCAGTCTGATATTCCAATAACAACAGGATATCAGTAAAGTCAAAGCACATTGACATAAAGTTCCTGGTTGTTAAAGTTAGAGTTCAGAGTGGTCAGGTGTCTATAGAACATAATGTAACAAACTCCATATTGTGGATCCACAAACTAAAGGACTACCATCGAAGGCTTTTCATGAGCACAGTGCTCATAGAGGCGGCATGTCGGTTAAGGACAATCAGTTTCAGTGGGAGTTTGTAACCTTTTAATGTTCTTTTATATAGACACACTTCAGTTTTGGTTTACGATTTCAGTTTAAGGATATTTTAAGGATATTTCTGTAGAAATAAAGTATTCAGTTGAGTTTCCACTCTGATTTGTTTTTCGGTTGGACCAGTTGGAAATAGGCATGTTTAGATCACATTGTATGTAATTTCCACGCTACTCATCCATACTTGATCTATGTCATTTAGTTATGTTGGTATACGTGATCAAAGAAGGTTTAGTTGCGATATAAATGCAGTGAAAGCCGCTTTGGTTCTATACTGACATGACTAATGGACGAGATTGTTTAGAGGTAATACAGTATATGATAGCAAATATTTGTAGCTCATAAGGTGACATACAATTATAAGGTTATGTGAATGTATATATGTGTAGTCCAAGTGGGAGATTGTAAGATTATATGGACTTGCAAATACATAAATTCATAAATAATTAAATGTCAGTTGCTATCATTAAAAAGTTGGTCCAGATTAAACGTGATTTACTAAGGTTTAAAGTTATATGGACCTAATTAGACAACTCGTAAAGTATGAGGCTAATGTGTAGATACCCGGATGTAATTCTAGTTTAATGATGGGCTGAACTAGAATTACATAAACTATAATCTACTATAAAAGAGTTATGGTCCCCAAATCAGACGAAGGTTTTATTTTACTGATATCCCATCATCACTGAAAGAGGCAAGGCCACGTCCAGATTTGGAAGACCAAACCCACGAGATTCAAGAATTACGCCGGTTGCTATGGATTCAGGTACGCTTCCGCATTTAGTATTACTTTCTTGATGATTTGACATAATAGGTCTTGGGGTAAATGTAATTTAATCTACACTTTAGTTCTAACACTTAGACTTTAATACAACACTCAGCTCTATACAACATAGCTGGTCTTATGGCTACTTTATAGACTTTTCTGGTGCAAGAAACTGTTTACATAATTAGGCTTTAAAGTCACAAGTACGTATTCAAATTAAACTAGTCTCTGCTTAGGTACGCGCAAATTGGGCATGTACCCATATGATCATATCACTAAAAAATTTTGTTTCCAAAACGACATAAAGCACATTCAAGTGATATGTTTGAATCATAGATAGAGATTTAAAAAATGAAATTACAACTAACCACCCTCTTTTGCAACCATCACAAATAGCTACTCCTCTGTCTCAATTTATGGGGCACAATTTTTTTTGTTCATAGAATTTGGGAGTAGTATTTAAAAGTTTATTTCAAATTTGTGTTTGTTCATAGGATTTGTGCAAAATTTGAAACCCAAAACTTCAAATTTCAAGATTTAGTTGAGAGTAGCATCTGGGAGGTTTGGGGAAACAGAATTTTACAAAACTTCAACTTTTTTTCAAGTGAAATGTATGTCCATGTTATGAACGGATGTATAATAATGTAGTTGTCAGGATTCGATATGTGTGAGCGGGAAAAACACTAGTTTAAACAGAACAAAACATGACACATGGAGGGCTATGATCTCATGAAGTTTAATGAAGTTCAAGGGATGAGATTAGTCATCGCGGTTAGGAAGTTAGTTAGGTTAACTAACTGGACAGGAGAGAGACGAGGCATAACAGATTTGATTCCTCTTTCTTCTTTTTCCTTTCTCTCTCGGTCCTTCTCCTTTCTCCTCTGTTCTACCCCTATCTTCTTCTCTTCTTTCCTTTCTTAACCCTAAGTTTCTGTATTAGTTTAGTGGAGGATTCATCAGTGTTCTTAAATTGTTGTAATCATTGTTCATTAATAAAAGTTCATTTGTTGATTGTGAGTATTGATCGAACCCTAGCCATTACAATTGGTATCAGAACCTTCGTGACTACCTGTGGGAAGAAATAATTGCAGAAGGTACAAAGATGAAGTCAATGGATGAGAAATTAGCAAAGCACGATGAAGTTTTGGTTGGGATTCAAGGAACCTTGGAACAAATAGTGGGTAAACTGGCAATGCTAGAACAAAATCAGAATCCTATGACCAATGCTGAAACCACCAATGGTATTAGGTTACTTGTTACCCCAATACAAGAGATTGAAAATCAAAGAAACCAAGGTTTGCAGCTGTTGCCTCCTAAACTTGAATTTTCTAATTTTGATGCTAAAGACCCTAAAGTGTGGATTAGAAAGTGTGAGAGATATTTTCAATTATATAAGTTTGTGGATACTAAAAAAATTAGAAGTTGTTGTTCTTCATTTGTATAGTAGAGCAGAATCTTGGAACCATTCTTTTCTATTAAGTAATGGTGTAATGTCTTGGGAAAAATTTAAATATGAAATATGTGAAAGATTTGGGAAAAATACATTAGAAGACATTGTAGAAGAATTTCAGAACTTGAAACAGACTGGTACTGTAGAGACTTATTTGTTCAAGTTTGAAGACATGAAAGCTGAAATGATAATTAGGAACCCAGCTTTAAATGAAGCTCATTTTTTGTCTCACTTCATTAGAGGTCGTAAATACCAAATCAAGTATTCAGTGAAACTGTTCAAACCCCTTACCTTGAAAGATGCTGTGGAACAGGCTAGAATGTAAGAGAGAGCCATTGAAGTAGCTAAGGAAAATGAGGTGGTTAGAGTCCCTTACAATAGTAAAATTGGTGATTCAGGGGGTGAGCAGGGGCGGACTTACATTGGTGGCAGCGGGTGCACGGCACCCGCTAACTTTGGCGGAAACTGTGTATATATTGGTACATACATATAGGAAATAGTACAAATATTTAAACTGGTACTCACAGTAACAAAAGCTCCTGGGGTGCCAGTGGTAAGGGTCCCTGATTCCTCCCAATATGGCACCCAGTATCTTAAAATCCTGGATCCGCCCCTGGTTAAGAGAGTTCCAACTCAGTTGACTAAGCAAAACCCTCAGATTAAGCCAAGAAACCTATGATTATATGAGGGCAAATCACTTATGTTACAAGTGTGGGGAAAAATACACACCTGCCCATCAACGCAGGTTGAAGCAAATTAATTGCATTGTAGGGGGTAATGGGTGGATGAGTAGGAGGAAATTGAGGAATTACATGAAGCACCAGAAGTGGAGGATGTATGTGATAAAGAGATAGAAGAAGTTGTTTGTCTGAATGCACTACTGGGTAGTAACAATGGTGTAAACAAAATCAAGGTTAAGGGAACATCTAAAAGTAAAGATCTCACAATACTGATTGATACTGGTAGCACACACAATTTCATACTGTAATGTAGAAACTAATAGAAACTATATGTGTAGTAACTCTTGTTGTGCTGGATTTTCATGGGTAATGTAGGGTATCAAGTTTAATGATGATCTAAAAATCACTAAACTAGGGGGGTTGTGCCATGATTTTGGGAGCTGACTGGATGAAGAGTCATAATCTTGTGACTTTTGACTTTTTCAAAAATAAGGTTACTGTGTATTCAGCAGGAAGGAAGGTTGTGTTGCATGGATTGAAGGAGAACGCAGAACTCAGTATGATAAGTGGTAGTGCTATGGGAAGATTACTGAGGAAATGTCAAACTCTTATGGCACACTTGTTCATGATCAGTACTACTGAAGTTGAGGAGATCAATCATTTTGAAACTATTGAAGCCTTGCTGAAAACTTATGAAGAGATATCTGAAAAACCTAGGACACTACCTCCTATCAGGTCTTTTGATCATGTTATTCCTTTAGTACATGGGGCAACTCCTGTCAGCCTAAGACCTTACAGATACAACCACTTCAAGAAAGATGAGATGGAGAAACAGGTTACAACTATGTTGCAGCAAGGCATAATACAACAGAGTCAATCATCATTCTCTTCTCTAACACTATTGGTGAAAAAGAAGGATGGGGCATGGAGGTTCTGTGGGGACTATAGAGGCTTAAATAATTTCATCATCAAGGGTAAGTATCCCATCCCTATTGTAGATAGTTTGTTAGATGAGCTCTATGGATCAACATTTTTCTCAAAAATAGACCTTAGAGCTGGATATCATCAGATTAGAGTGAAAGCAGAAGATATGTACAAGATAGCTTTCAGAACTATATAGGCCATTATGAATTCATGGTAATTCCTTTTAGCCTCATAAATGCACCACCTACATTTCAAGCACTCATGAATCAAGTTTTCCGGCCATTTCTGAGAAGATTTGTGTTGGTATTTTTTGATGATATTATGATATTTAGCAAGAATTTGGAAGATCGTGTGCAACATTTAGAGGCAGTGTTCCAAACATTGAGGAAGAATACCCTTTAGGCAAAGAAGTCAAAAGGTTCCTTTAGTGAGTCTGCAGTGGAGTACCTTGGACAGATCATATCAGCTGAAGGTGTATCAAATAAACCTACTAAAGTTCAGGCTATGCTAGACTGGCCATACCCACTAAAGTGAAGACACTCAGGGGTTTCCTAGGCTTGAAAGGTTACTATAGGAAATATGTGGCTAACTATGGCAGGATAAGCAAAGCACTGACTGAACTTCTTAAAAAGAATGCCTTTCACTGGACTACAGAAGCTGAAACTGCAATTGAAGCTCTTAAGCAGGCTATGGAAACAACTCATGTTCTTCCTCTTCCTGACTTTTAACCAGGATTTCATTGTAGAACTGATGCCTGCCATGAAGGAATTAGTGCAGTGCTGATGTAGGAACTAGGCCAATTGCTTATTTCAGCAAGGTGTTGGCACCAAAGCACTGGGGTAAGTCAATCTATGAGAATGAGTACATGGCTCTTTTGAATGCAGTGGATAAGTAGAGGCATTACTTTCAATTCAAACACTTTGTAATAAAAACTGACTGATCCACGCTTAATCCACTCACCTATAAAAATGTGAGGCGATCGTCAAAGATAGTAGTACCCAACTAGAGTCGAGGTCGATTTTCTTAGGGAGCTAGCTTGTAATCTATTAATCTTAGATTGAATAGTGACAGGTTCTATGAATTATTTATTGATTCCTAAGTAAAGATTGAATAAGATTGAATTAACTACGATTAGACTAAAGATTAACACTAAAAGCATGTAATAACTCGACACCTAAAAATGGATTTAAATGTGGAGAATGAGCTAGGGGTTTACTCATTCCAATTAGATTCTTTTCACTCAAACCATTGCCGTAACCCTGTAAATCATATGGGTAGTACAAATGGTCGGAGCTCGAATGTATTTCTTAAAATCCATTAGAGATAGAGAGGATTTACCACATCAAGCCCATTAGGATCAATAATGGGGTGCAAGAAACCCCAGTCCAAAGACCCGAGCGAGAATGACCTTTTTGAGGTCTTTCCTTTTAGATGGGGTAGGTCGTAGCCAATGTAATCCAAATTCTCGCAAGTTTCCATTAACCTACACCTTCAACCCCATCAGAGTGATAAAAGAAAAGTAGGGTTAGGTTCAAGTACAGTCGTGCCTCAAATCCTAGTCAATGAAAATACGAAAGAGAACTAGATTCATCTTTACCCATAGATTACACAAAATTAAAAATAAATTTCAAGTAAAAATAATCAAGTCTTCATGAATAAACCTCTAGTATGAGTTTAGCTACTCATACTAAGATCTAACACACACATAGTAAGAGATGATATGGCAAGAATCATATGAAGAATTAGATTAATAAAAGAAATTCTTACAAAAGATTCAAAGTATAGCCCTTCCTTTGCCTCCAAGAATATTAGTATGTTAAAATATATTCTAAGTTGAAAAAAGGGTCTTGTTTCTCGGAGGCATAACGGCTTATTTATAGGCATAGATTTAAATATTAGTATAATATTTACAAAATTGCCATTTTGCCCTGTTTTACGTTAAACCGCCGGTCATTCGGCGGGCCGCCGCTTGAGTTGAACGACCGTCGAAGGCGATTCTAACTCCAATATTTTCTTATTCTGCGGTGCAGGTTGGCGGGGCGCAGGATCAACGCCGGACAGCTCCTACACTCGCATATTTCCTCTGAGCTCACAAGCTTCTGCGGGATTGCAGAGCGTCTTCAGCATTTGTTTCGGCGGTTCGCCTTTTGGCTTCGCAGGGTCTTAATGAGCTCGTGAACTTGCTTCTCCTTTGGTAGGCGATTCGGCGGGGAGCAATCAAGCTGCTGCCTGTTCTCCTTGTTCTTCAAAATGTAGCCAAAGTTCACTTGTTTTGTTATTTTCTTCATTCATTTTGACTTTGTACAATGATATTCTTTGTAAACCTGAAACATGGAGATAAACATAAGATTTACTCAAATACTAAAGCTTTTAGGAAGTGAAAGCTAGTCTAAAAGAGTTGCAAATATACGTAAAAAGCTAACGCATCACTGACGGCGAAGAAACTTGGCCATCAGATTGTACCTTAAATTCAGCTACCTGAAACTAGTGAGGATGGGCAATTCATAGTTAAACCAGTAGCTATCGTACGAGACAACTGGTAAAAAGGGGCAATGCAGTAGCTATTAAGGTCTTGGTCCATTGGTTACTTACACCTACATTCTCAAGATGCCACCTGGGATGACTATGATTTCTTCAAGTCCCAGTTCCCTAATTTTGATGTCCATCCTTGAGGTCAAGGATAATTTGAATGCGTGGATGTTATGAATGGATTCATAATAATGTAGCTGCTAGGATTGATAGGTGTGAGAGGGAGGAGCACTAGTTTTAACATAACAAAACTTGACACGTGGAGGGCTAGGATCTTATGCCTTTTAAAGAAGTTCAAGGGCTGAGATTAGTCATCGGTTAGGAAACAAAACAAAATTTGAAACATGGAGGGCTAGGATCTTATGAAGTTTAATGAAGTTCCAAGACTGAGATTAGTCGTCGGCTAGGAAGTTAGTTAGCTTAACTAACTGGACAGGAGAGAGAAGAGGCATAACATATTTGATTCCTCTTTCTTCTTCCTCTTTTCTCTCTCGATCTTTCTCTTTTCTCCTATGTTCTATCCCTATCTTCTCCTCTCCTTTCCATTCTTAACCCTTAGTTATGTATTAGTTTAGTGGAAGATTCATCAATGTTCTTGAATTGTTGTAATCATTGCTCATTAATAAAAGTTCATTTGTTGATTGTGAGTGTTGATCGAACCCTAGCCATTACAGTCCAAATAAAACTTCAAGTTACAAAAATTATATTTCAACTCAACTTCAAAAACTCAAATTTTCAAGTTTCAATCAAATATATGACCAAACGCTAGCTAAATTTGTTCCAAAGAGAATATCAAATTTCTATGGGTAGAAATAATTTCTAGTCACACAAATTTTATGGCATGTTTTAGACCACAAATTTCAAAATTATTTCTTATTTTTAAAAGTATCCGCCAAGTCAAACTCGATCACATAAAATGGACGGATGGAGTACATTTTTTTGCAGATATTGTAGGTGCAGCTGAAACGCTAAAACAAAATGTACTACTCCCTCCTTCCCAAAATGAGTGTCAACCTTTCCATTTTAGTTTGTCCCAAAAAGAGTGTCTCTTTTCATATTTGGTAACTCTTTAATTCCAACATTTGTTTTGGACCACAAGATTTAAAGGCAATGGCGCACATTACACACAACTTTAATTTTAAACCACATGATTCAAAAATCTTCTCTAATTTCTTAATCTCCACACCAAGTCAAACTCAGACACTTATTTTGGGACTGAGGGAGTAATATATTCCTCAAATTGAATTTAAACTAATTTTATTTCCCTTTAAATAATAACCTAATTACTCCCTCTGTTTCAAAATGGTTGTCATAGTTCGGATTTCGAGAGTCAAACGAGTTTAACTTTGACCGTAATATTTTTATGTGTCTTTTTAATATTTTGAATTATTAATTATTGTGACTTATAGTACTTTTTATGTAGTTTCTAAATATATAAACATCGTTACAAAAACCTTAAAGATTATATGTTTAAATTTACGGTCAAAATGAACTCGTCGAAATCCGCACTATGACAACCATTTTGAAACGGAGGGAGTATTATTTAATTCCAAGTGGAGGAGTTATGTCAATTCCAAGTGCAAGAGGGGGAGGTAGTTAAGTCAAGTCGATTCTAGAATGTTTGGACCTAAAAATCTCTCAATAATTTTATATATATATACATAACAGTCAAAGTTGACCAAGACTTTAGACTGCTGTCGGAAAGATAAGAGAATGTTGTCTGCCATAGGCCTAAAGATTACTATATTCAAACATCTAACAATCCAATGAACATCTGTCCAATTATGGGTGTTTTTACCTCCTTATTTGCTCTCAAATTCCTTGTTTTTCACATTATAGTAACCCCTTTTGTCACTTCACTATCCTTCAACTTTTATAGTTTCAATCCTAATGATCAGAATGTAACATATGAGAGAGATGCTTATCCAGCAAATGGTGCAATTCAACTCACCACAGACCTGCTCAATCGTCGAGTAAATGCTACTATAGGCCGAGCCACATATTCCAAGCCCCTGCATCTTTGGGACAAGACCTCTGGAAATCTCACAGATTTCAGCACACACTTCACTTTTAGCATCAATTCACAAGGCAGTAGAACTTATGGTGATGGTTTTGCCTTTTTTCTCGCGCCTGCTGGTTCAAGAATTCCTGAAAACACAACTAGAGGTGGCAGCCTTGGCCTTACAAGTGATAACGCGCGACTGAATACATCGATGAATCATTTTATCGCTGTGGAGTTTGACACCTACCACAATGGATATGATCCAATGCGGGATCATGTAGGTATTGATATCAACTCTATGCAATCCGTTGTCAATGTAACCTGGCTTAGTAGCATTCCAGATGGTAGGAGAACTGACGCCTGGATTAGCTATAATTCGACCTCGAAAAATCTTAGTGTTGACTTCACTGGTTTCCAACTCCAAGAGGATGGTTCCACTGTCATTGTCATGCAGAGCCTAGTTTACAATCTTGACCTGAGGGAATACTTGCCTGAATGGGTCACTTTTGGCTTCACAGGTGGAGCAGGAAAAGCCTTCGCATTACAAAGCATCTATTCTTGGAATTTTACTTCTTCTTTAGATGGTAATGACAACATAACAGATTCATGGGGCCGCTTACCCAACGTAACAGCTCCATCGGGCCACTTACCAGACCTAAAGCCAGAGAATTCTCCGAGCAAAAACAGGTTAGGACTTGTGGTTGGATTAGTTTCTGGTGGTTGTGCTTTGGTTGCACTATGTGTTTTGATGCTGATTGTATTTTGGAGAAAGAAGGAGGTGAGAGAAAATGAAGATGATGATGTTCATGATGATACCATGAGTGGTGAATTTGAAAGAGGCACAGGACCAAAGAAGTTCATGTATAGTGAGTTGGCTAAATGTACAAATAACTTTGCGCCGCAAGAGAAGCTTGGGCAGGGTGGGTTTGGAGGTGTTTATAAAGGATATCTCAGGGAATTGAATTCATATGTTGCTGTTAAGAAGGTTTCAAGGGATTCCAAGCAAGGAATAAAAGAGTATAAATCAGAAGTGAGGATCATCAGCCGGTTAAGACACAAACATTTGGTGAAACTCATCGGTTGGTGCCATGAGAAAAAAGAACTACTACTTGTCTATGAGTTTATGCCTAATGGAAGCTTAGATTCCCATCTTTTCAAGGGGAAAAGCCATTTGACATGGCCAATAAGATACAAGATTGCTCAAGGCTTGGCCTTTGTCTTGCGATATCTACACGATGAAATGGATCAATGTGTGGTGCATAGGGACATAAAGTCTAGCAATATCATGTTAGATAGCAGTTTCAATGCCAAACTTGGAGATTTTGGATTAGCTAGGCTGATTGATCATGAAAAGGGATCCCAAACAACAGTCATGGCAGGTACAAAGGGTTACATGGCCCCCGAATGTTTCAATATCCACAAAGCTAGCAAGGCAACAGATGTCTATAGCTTTGGTGTTGTCGCATTAGAAATAGCTTGTGGTCGAAGATCTATTGATCCTCAAGCTGAAAATCCAGTACACATTGTTGAATGGGTCTGGAGACTTCATGGGATGGGAAATCTTCATGAAGCAGTTGATCCTAAACTCTCATCAGAGTTCAATGAAAAAGAGATGGAGCACTTGCTAATTGTTGGCTTATGGTGTGCTCATCCAGATAATAGTTGTAGGCCTTCTATTAGGCAGGCAATTCAAGTGCTTAATTTTGAAGCTCCATTACCTGCTCTCCCTCTAAACATGCCTGTGCCAACATATTGCAGTCCATCGCAACATCTGCCAGACACTTCATTGTCATCATCATACGCAACCTACAGGGACAACACTGATTCTTCAAACAATACAGTAGCTTCTGCAGCACCTTCACCTTCTGCATCACTTCTGTACACACGTTGATTTTGTATTATAAAGATTATTGGTCTGTTATTTCCATACATTCAGTCTGTCGCTAGCTATGTCGATATTTTTCCCTTTACTCTTTAGTGTTTGTCTTTCCGTGAAGGAGGTTAATGTACCAACATTTCCCGTTCAAAATTTTCTTTAAATATTAAACATACTCAAAGACGCGTCACATGAATCATTTGATCCTTGTTCGAACTTAGAGTAAAAGTTGAATTTGAAGGATCAAATAATCCTTCTTTTGAAATGATCCATTTTGGAAGAATTCTTTAAGCCAGCTCATATTGAACTACTGTGTATTGTTTCTCAAATGTTGCTAGACATGATCAGTAGACTAATTGCAATCTGGTTAGGACAATAAACTTGATTTGTCTATTTGTGTCCTGTATCACTTATTTCCTCGACAAACCTGCTTTAATCAACAGGCTAGTATTATGTTTAATATCTGGTTGGCTTCAGATAAAGTTGCACAGCTGTGAGTAATGTATCTGTCTCTCCTATATTTTTTGCTATGTTATGAGAATTGATGGAAACAAAGGCTGAAAGTCTGGAGCAAGTTTGAGGATCCAAAACAAGCACTGTTTATCTAGCCTCTCAGTTCCTGAGTAGACACGACTGATTCAGTAGACGAGCAACACAAATCAAATACTCCATTCGTCTTATTTTATATGACACTCTTTACTTTTTAGTTACTATAAATTATACATAATAAGGAAAATTTATGAAGGAACTAAAATCATGTTACCATTTACACGCCGTGTTCCTAAGCAGACATTTTACCAGTGTTATTGTAACCTGACTATAATCTTGGTGTAAAGCTTGTACCTCCTCCATGAAAATTTTAGGAGCAAAGTACCATGCTATGGACTCCAGAAAATCCAAAAATGAAGTCAAGAACCAAACCTATATAATGCTCTTCATTATTGACTTGATCATAATATCCTTTGATTTCGGACCTTATAAACATAATACCAACTATAGCAATGTTCAAAACATAAATTGGAATACGAACAGACAAAATAAGAGGTCGTGTTAACACTCCACTTTTATGAAGATTTTCGTGACAAGTCCAATGAGCACTTTAGACCAAGTGTCTAAGGCTTCAAAATGCACTTTCTATAAGAAAGTCATGATCAAACTTTAGATAATAGAGTAAAAGTTGTCCCTAAGATTTCACCCAAGTTCACCATGAATGCTAAAGTAGTAAAAGAAACTGAATTATTCTCTATAGAAAAATTTATGACCATACTTTTGATCACAATATAGAGTTGTCCGGAAGGTTTTGACCAAGTGGTCTAAAGTTTGAGAAGTATTGAGACTAGTGACAATAATGTGGCAGGATAGTTAGTTATAGTGGTTAACAAGTTAGTAGGTAGATTAGTTAAGTTAAGAAAGTGTGAGGGTGTAAATGTAATTAGTGGAAGTTAGTAACTAATTTTAGTTAGGATATAGTTGTTATTTCCCCTTCTTAGCTGAGCTTAGTTTGTACACAATCATATTCTTAGCTCCATGAGTAAGAAATTCTCTCTCTAGATTTTGATTGTTGTTCTTCACATTGTTGAGTTCATAGATTTTATCATGGTATCAGAGCTGTGAATCCACTAATCGATTCACCTTTGATCACTGTTTAATTTTACAATGGCTAACAATGGAGAAATTCTGGCAGTCACCGGAGATGACATCATCATCGACCACCGTCACCCGCTGTACATCCACCCTTCTGACACTCAGGGATCAGTGCTTGTTTCAGTTAAGCTCTCAGGTGCTGAAAACTACGCGATATGGAGCAGATCTATGAAGATTGCTCTGCGAGTAAAGCATAAACTAAGGCTCGTAGATGGAACCTGCACAAAGAATACCTATGCACCAGAGCTGGACGAGCAGTGGGAACGATGTAACGCGATAGTGATTTCCTGGATCATGAACACAGTTAGACCAGAATTGCTGGGAATTGTAGTCTACACGACTGATGCTAGTGAAGTTTGGAGTGATATGAGGGAGCGGTTTGACAAAATCAATGGATCAAGAATCTTCCATGTCTATAAGGAAATTTCCAGGATTAACCAAGGTACAAGTTCCATTTCTGTCTATTTTTCGAAACTGCGAACACTTTGGGATGAGTATGAGGCGTTAGCACCCCCACCTGAATGCAATTGTGAAAAGTCCAAAGACTTTGTTGCGCACATGCTTCAATTGAAGCTAATGCAGTTTCTCATGAGATTAAACGACTCATACAGTCAGGCACGAGCTCAGATCTTGCTCATGGTGCCAATTCCCATAGTTAACCAAGCATATAGCATGATGATTCAAGCTGAAAGTGAAAGAATAACATCTGGAACCTTTGGAAATCAAGACCTAACTGAAAACACTGCCTTGTTTACTGCTGGGAGAGGACAGTATAAAGGAAGGAAGAATGATACAAATTCTAGGTCTAGAAAAAATGATCTATATTGTGAATTCTGCAAGATGAGAGAGGTCATAATGATTGATCCACGCTCAATCTTACACCATTAATGGTGAAGGGCGGTCGTCAAAATATAATACCCGATATGAGTCGGGGTCGATTTCCCAAGGGAACTAGCACGTCAAGTGAGAGAGTTGAAAATAGAGATTCAAATGAGGTTTAGTATTGAGTCCTAGAAGTATGATTTGTTTGATGAAAACTATGATTAATTCTAAAGTGTAAGCAATTAAACGAGTAAGTTGTTCGATATTACTAGACTAGGGGTGCAACCAACTAATAGTGATTCCCAACCAACGGGTGTCTTTACTTCACTTTCCCAACACAAGTATAATTATGGTCGAGCATTCCAATCGTGATCTCTAGAATCCTTCCGGCCTAGGAGAGATCTTTCACAACCCGCTCGTCAAAGCCTTAGTTGAATGCTTGAAGCACTACTCAATGACCCGAGGAAAGGAGACCTCTTCCGAGCGTAACTCCTTTTAGATGAGTTAGTCTATATGAATAGCCTATCAACTCAAATCCTCGCCAACTCTACTATTCTACACTAGTTAATCTCTTCCGAGTCTTTAACTAGCAATGTAGACAAGAAATCCCAAATATCATGGATTTTGGAATTTTGATGTTATTGTAATGGGGAGTGGATAATTGTTACTTGTGTTATAGTTAGTGAAATAGAACAACACCCATTAATTTTCTATCACAATAGCATAATTGCACCCCTAGTTATGAGTTTAGCTACTCATAACTAGGGTTTGAATCATAGTAATAAAGATGTAATGAAAAGATGAAATCATGTTGGACATAAGTTTGAATTGATATATGGAATCAAGATTCAAAGTTACAAGATTAGAAGCTTACAAAATGATGTTAAGTCTCCAACTTTGCTCCCAAAATCGCCTCAAAATATAGAGTAAATCGTAATGTAAGTGTTCTGTAATAAAACCCTCACTTTCCTATTTATACTCCTAAGAAAATTACACAAAAATCTTCTTCCGTCCCAATTGTGCTGACCGCACAATATTGTGCTGGCTGATTGTGCTGGCCGCACAATTCCTTGAAGACTTGAGGTAGTTGCTGCTTGTTTTTGCATTATTGTGCTAAGCATTGTGCTGACCGCACAATATTGTGCTGAGCAATTGTGCTGACCGCACAATATTGTGCTGACCACACAATTGGGTCTTTTTCAGCATTGTGCTATCGCACAATATTGTGCTGAGCCGCACAAGTCCTTGAAAACTTGTTCCATTTTGCACGACTCCAACTTCGACTCGACTCGGCCTTCTTTTGTGTTCTTTTCGCTCAGTTTCCGGCCTCGAGCGTTTAAACTAAGTAGCACCTGGAATCACGCAACATTACATAAGAATTGGTCGTGAAATTAGCTTAAAAACACACAAAGTTCCTATAAAGGAAGGCTCAAAGTCGGTAAAATGCCGACTTATCAATGATGCTGGTTGCTGGAAGCAACATGGCTACCCTGAGGACTATAAGCCAAGAAGAAGGGAAACACCTATAACAACAGGGAAGGCAAGTATAATGCAAACAATGCTATGGTTGAGAGTCCTACTATGTCTATGTCCTTGAAAGACACATGCTGCAATCCTGCTAGTGTAATGAAGCCTAGCGCTTCAGGACAACAACTAGGACCTGTACTGACTCAAGAACAATATGCACAAATTCTCAGAATGCTGAGCAAGGAAGAAGTACAAGCTGAAGCAGCTAATATGGCAGGTATCAACTATGATACCCCTTGCTTAGTGGATAGTATTTCATGCTCTGCAAGTCACTTAAAACACAGTTCAGATTCACTCAAGGGATGGATAATAGACACAGGGCTACTAACCAAATGACATCTAATTTAGATGCAATGCTTAATGTAACAAGAGTTCCTACTAGGTTGAATAGTGAAGGGAGCAAGGTACACTTGCCCAATGGAGAGCAGGTGTCAGTGACACACATTGGTGATTGCAAGTTGAATGCTAGGGATGAAGTTAAAAAATGTGATGTGCATACCAGAATTCCAGTACAATTTACTGTCTGTGTGCAGATTAACTAAAGAACTCAAGTGTGCAGTGACCTTCTTTCCTGACTTTTGCATTTTCCAGGACCTCTACACTGGGAGGGTGAAAGAGATTGGTAGGCAAGTCAATCGACTCTACTTACTATCTTCTAGCACTTCCAGAAGGGGGAATGTGGTTTTTAGTAGCATGGCATTGGATCAGAAAGAACTGCAGCTGTGGCATGGAAGAGTTGGACATCCAGCTTTAAGAACAATGAGTCACATGTTAAATGTTAGTGAATGTTGTAGAATTGTAAATAAGTAGAATATGAATTATAGTAATTCTAGAACATTCTCTTATTTCTAGTCCTTATTGTATTAGGTCTCCTGCCGTAGTTAGACTCTATTGTAATAGTATATATACCAGTTAAGACATCAATAAACACATTCTCTTCTCCCGAATTACATGGTATCAGAGCATAGGGCTCAAGAATTATTCAAAACAATTTTCGAGTCTTTTCTTGGTTGAAGAAAAGGACTCGGTTGATTTTGGCCTAATCCAAGGAGTAAGTATTGTCTCACCTCCACCATAGCAGAGGTGCGCACTGAATTTCCGGCCGAAATCACCAACTCCGGCATCTGGGTGGACGACGAGTAGCTCTCACGCGCCTCCACCATCCCGCCACTGTATCCCACGCGCCGGTGGGCGCGTGTGGCCTCGGAATCGATCGCGACTTGCACCCTTCTCCTCGTCTCATTATTTCCGGCACTTTGGTACCTTTTGTTTCTGATTTTACAGCTTTGATTCGAAGGCAGCCTTTGATTTCAGATCTGTTGTTCAGGGTTTTGCTGTTGTTCCTGTTTTGGTTTTGGTTCTGGTGTTTGTGTGCTTTCAGTGATTATTTGGCCTGCATCTCTGGGATTTAAGGTCCATGTAGCTGTTTATTACACTCATGGCTGAGGATAAGGCTCACATTACTGAGATTTTACCGGCAATGTCAAAAATAATGGAGTATAAATTAAATGGCTCTAATTACTTAGATTGGAGTAGGAAGATCAGGGTTTATTTGCGTAGTGTTGAAAAAGATGATCACCTTACTGAGGAACCTCCAAAAGATGCTACTTTAAAGACTTGGTTGCGAGATGATGCTCGATTACTTTTGCAAATTACAAACTCAATTGATAATGATGTAGTTGGTCTAGTTAATCATTGTGAGTATGTGAAGGAATTAATGGAGTATTTGGAGTTCTTATATTCTGGAAAATGCAATGTTTCTCGCATGTATGAAGTTTGTAAGGCTTTTTACCGTTCTGAAAAGGAAGCTAAGTCACTTACCACCTATTTCATGGAGTTTAAGAAAAATTATGAGGAGCTCAATATGCTTATGCCGTTCAGTATTGATATTAAGAAGCAACAAGCCCAGAGGGAACAGATGGCAGTAATGAGCTTTCTAGCTGGACTCCCAGCTGAGTTTGAGACCGCTAAATCTCAGATTTTGTCTAGTGCCACCGATCACATGATAGGTAATTCAAAATTACTCTCTGATTTTCGGTCACACAAAGCACCATCTTCTGTTACTATAGCTGATGGGTCTAGTTACAACATTGGGGGGCTTGGGTCTGTTAAACCAACTTCATCTATTACCTGTCTTCAGTACTAGATCTGCCTAATCTTGCCTTTAATCTGATTTCTGTGAGCAAACTTACTAAGGACCTCAATTGTTGTATCTCATTCTTTCCTGATCACTGTCTTTTTCAGGATCTCGTGACGAAGGAGATAATTGGTAAAGGACATGTATCTAATGGTCTCTACATTCTGGATCCATGGGTGCCTCAATCAGTTGCTTGTTCTAGTGTCTTCTCACCATTTTAAGCTCATTGTCAACTGGGACATCTTTCCCTTCCATCTTTGAAGAAGTTATGTCCGCAGTTTAATAATGTATCTTCGATAGAGTGTGATTCTTGTCATTTTGCTAAACATCATAGAAGCTCGTTAAGTCCTCGAATTAATAAACGAGCTGATTTTGCTTTCCAGTTAGTTCATTCAGATGTTTGGGGACCTTGTCATGTTGTCTCTAAAACTGGGTTCAGATACTTTATTATATTTGTTGATGATTTTTCTTGAATGACATGGATTTATTTTATGAAAACTCGTTCTGAGGTGTTCTCCCATTTTTCTAACTTTTGTGCTGAAATCAAGACACAGTTTAATGTTTCTGTGCATATCTTAAGGAGTGAAAATGCCAAGGAGTACATGTCAGCCTCGTTTCAGAATTACACGAGTCAACATGGTATTCTACATCAATCATTTTGTGTAGATACACCCTCACAAAATGGTGTGGCTGAAAGAAAGAATAGACATTTGCTCGAGACAACACGTGCTTTGATGTTCCAAATGCAAGTCCCTAAGCAATTTTGGGCGGAAGTGGTTTCCACAGCTTGCTTTCTGATTAACCGCATGCCATCTAGTGTGCTTACTGGTGATATTCCCCATACTATATTATTTCCCAATAGGCCATTATTTTCTCTAGAGCCAAAAGTGTTTGGAAGTACATGTTATGTTCGTGATGTTAGACCTCATATTACTAAATTGAATCCAAAAGCTGTGAAGTGTGTCTTTTTGGGATATTCACAACGTTAGAAGGGTTATAGGTGCTACTCTCCAACCCTTATTAAGTATCTGGTATCGATAGATGTGGTATTTTCCGAGGCAACACCATTCTTATCCACCTCTCACACTTCTCCCACTCAGGGGGAGGACGAAGATTGGCTCATCTATAAGGTCACATCATCAAGTTCAGTTGAGACACCGGATAAGGCTGGGTCCTTACTGCTTCTCCCGAAGAACAGTCGACTAAAACTGTGTCTTCCACTGCTCCTCTTGTTCCTCCAGTTGACCAGATTAATGCTCGACCACAGCCACCTATTGTCCAAGTTTACTCCAGACGATCAAAGACCATTGATACATGTCCTGCGCCAACTCCTTCGTCATCAGATCCCCCTCCAGTCAATCTCCCTCCAGACGACCTTGACATTCCCATTGCTCTTCAAAATGGTAAACGTCAATGTGACTTGCAAAATTTATCTCATATGACCACTTGTCCCCTGGGACTAGTTCATTTATTGCTTCTCTAGACTCTGTCTCTGTACCTAAGACAATCCAGGCAGCTTTATCTCATCCTGGATGGCGTGATGCAATGCTTGAGGAGATACATGCACTTGAGGAAAATCGCACTTGGGATTTGGTGCACTTACCGAGAGGAAGGAAGGTAGTGGGTTGCAAATGGGTCTTTACAGTAAAAGTCAATCCAGATGGTTCTGTGGCTAGACTTAAGGCCAGACTGGTGGCTAAAGGCTATGCTCAAACTTATGGGGTGGATTACTCTGACACCTTTTCTCTGGTGGCCAAACTCACCTCTGTCCGCTTGTTTATCTCTCTCGCTGCTTCTAAGTGTTGGCCTTTGCATCAGTTGGATATCAAGAATGCCTTTCTTCATGGTGATCTCTTTGAAGAAGTCTATATGGAGCAACTACCTGGGTTTGTTGCTTAGGGGGAGTATGGGAAAGTCTGTCATTTGAAGAAGTCATTGTATTGCTTGAAGCAGAGTCCTCGGGCTTGGTTTGGCAAGTTTAGCGCGGTTGTTCGAGAGTTTGGGCTGCGGAAAAGTAGATGTGATCACTCGGTCTTGTATAGGCGATCATTAGCTGGCGTTATACTTCTTGTTGTATATGTTGATGACATTATCATTACAGGAAGTGACTATGCAGGGATTTCCTCACTCAAGCGGTTCATACATAAGCGGTTTCACACGAAAGACTTGGGCCAGCTAAAATATTTCTTGGGTATAGAAGTTTGTCGGAGCAGGAAAGAGATTTTTCTATCTCAGAGAAAATATGTTCTTGATCTACTTGCAGAAACTGGGAAGTTGGCAGCCAAGCTATGCAGTACTCCAATGGTTCCCAATGTGCATCTCACGAGTGTTGATGGTGATCCATTTGATAATCCAGAGAGGTATAGGAGATTAGTTGGAAAATTAAACTATCTCACTGTGGCCCGTCCAGATATTGCTTTCGCAGTTAATGTGGTTAGTCAGTTCATGTCTGCACCAACGGTTAACCATTGGGCAGCTCTAGAGCAAATCTTGTGTTACTTAAAAGGAGCACCAGGACGTGGCGTGTTATATGGCAACAATGGACATTCTCGCATAGAGAGTTTTGCGGATGCCAATTGGGCTGAATCTAAAGTTGATCGAAGATCTACTACAGGATACTGTGTCTTCTTTGGTGGAAATTTGGTATCATGGAGGAGCAAGAAACAACATGTTGTATCTCGATCAAGTGCAGAGTCCGAATACAGAGCTATGGTACAATCCACGTGTGAGATCATGTGGATACATCATCTTTTGATAGAAATTGGTTTACAACATTATATGTCGGCAAAGCTTTGGTGTGACAATCAAGCTGCTTTGCATATCGCCTCGAATCCAGTGTATCATGAGAGAACCAAGCATATCGAGGTCGATTGTCATTTTATTCGTGAAAAGATTGAGGAGAACTTGATTTCCACTGGTTATGTTAAGACAGGAGAGCAGCCAGCCGATTTACTCACAAAGGCGTTGAATGGAGCTCGAGTTGATTATCTTTGTGGCAAGTTGGACATGATCAATATCTATGCTCCAACTTGAGGGGGAGTGTTGTAGAATTGTAAATAAGTAGAATAGGAATTATAGTAATTCTAGAACATTCTCTTATTTCTAGTCCTTATTGTATTAGGTCTCCTACCATAGTTAGACTCTATTGTAACAGTATATATACCGGTTAAGACATCAATAAATACATTCTCTTCTCCCGAATTACAGTGAAGAAAATTGTAAAAATATAGTGAATAAATGCTCTGTGTGTCCATTAGCTAAACAAACAAAATTACCTTTTCCTGCTAGTAACACAAGATCTAGAGCTGTTTTGAACTGATGCATATGGATGTATGGGGACCCTATAAGGTTCCTACTTATGATGGAAACAAATACTTCTTGACAATTGTAGATGATCATTCAAGGATCACCTGGATTTATCTGCTTAAACTGAAATTTGATGTCATTGTTGCTATCAAAAATTTCTTGACTATGGTGAATACTCAGTTTAATACAAGAATAAAGGTAATCACTTGCTAATTGTTGGCTTATGGTGTGCTCATCCAGATAATAGTTGTAGGCCTTCTATTAGGCAAGCAATTCAAGTGCTTAATTTTGAAGCTCCATTGCCCGCGCTCCCTATAAACATGCCTGTACCAACATATTGCAGTCCGTCGCTACATCTACCAGATGCTTTATTTTCATCACCTTATGATACCAATGGTCCTGAGATCATTTCTTCAACCACATCCAGTACTCAATGATACTTCATACAACAAAGCAGTTTCTGCAGCATCTTCAGTTCACACGTTAATATTGTCTTACAAACATATTTCCCCGCATTCAGTCTTTTACTAGTAGTACCAATCCTTTTTTCCTTCTTACTCCTTTTTGTTTGTCTTTTAAAAAAGAGAATTTAATGAATTAACATTTCCTGCACTTTCAATTTATACATTAAACAGCATAAATAGTCTGCTTTTAAGGATACCCCTCATGAATGATTCAATATATAGTCCATTTTCGATTAGATTTTGAACTTAAGGGGAGAAGAAAGCTTTCATTAACTTTCTGTCTCTAAAATGTTGATAGACATGATTAGTAGTTTAACTGCAATCTGCACAGGACAAGGAATTTGATCTGTCTACTTTTATCCAGTATCATTTATATCCTCACGCAAGCATACTAAAGTATACTACTAAAGGTGCAGCCCTTCACCGACCCTTTGTGAATGCGGGATGCTTTGTGCACCCGGCTGACCTCCTGCTCTTCATTCGTCTTAAAGTGTGTCATCCAGATCAGTTGATGTTCAGTTTGATAATAGACATTTGGTTCATCATTTTGCAAAAATAAATTTTATCGATTCAAAAATGAATCAAAATCATTACATGCTTTTATCAACTTGAGCACATGCATAATAATATCGTTATAAAAGCTTTCGATCAACTTGAGTCTGGCAGCTTTTAAATAATAAATGGTGTCATTTTCTTTACTTTAAGATGACCAGAGTAATAAATACGTCAAATATTCAATGAAATGGACGTGCAAATTGTAGTACTATAACTTTGTAGAGGTGCTGGGGATTACTAGTTTTTGACAACTAATGTGATAACTTCTTGACTGTTTTGCTTACCTGTGGGATATAGGGTCCATTACGGATATAAATTATGCATATCTACTAGGAGTACTATACCAAAAATTACTTGAAACGTACTTTAAGTTGCAAATTTTTTCATGTCATTTTGGTGAAAACATACATCTTGAAATGTTGGTCAATATTCATGCAGTTTGAATCTCGAAAAGCAAAAAATACCACATAATTGGGACAGAGAGAGTACACCAAAATGAGATCACAATAGGTGATTGCAATATTGAATTGAAAAGTTTTCATTTCCTCTTGAAGAATCTGATTGTTGAATAGTCTGAAGGACTAGACCCCCCCTCCCCCGCAGGGGGAGGAGTAAAGGGGGAGGGAGTATGTAAAAGTTATCCAAGACGTGGACTGCTCTTGGAGAGATAAGAGAATGTCTTCATAGGCTTATAGATTACTACATTCTGCAGTCTTAACAATCCTATGAACATCTGTCCAACTATGGGTGTTTTAGCCTATTTGTTTGCTCTCCAATTCCTTGTTTTCCACATTATAGTAATCCCCTATGTAGCTTCACTGTCCTTCAATTTTGATAGTTTTAATCCCGACAATCGCAATGTAACATATGAAAGAGATGCTTATCCAGCAAATGGTGCAATTCAACTCACCACAAACCTCAATGATCGTAACGTAAATGCTAGCATAGGTCGAGCCACATATTCCAAACTCCTGCATCTTTGGAACAAGGCCTCTGAAGATCTCACAGATTTCAGTACTCATTTCTCCTTTAGCATCAATTCACAGGGCAACACAAATTATGGTGATGGTTTTGCCTTCTTTCTTGCACCTGAAGGTTCACAAATTCCTGAGAACACATCTGGAGGTGGTAGCCTTGGCCTTGCAAGTGATGATCAACGACTGAATACACTGAGAAATCACTTTGTTGCTGTTGAGTTTGATACATATAAGAACTTTTATGACCCCTTGGGTGATCATGTAGGAATTAATATCAACTCTTTGCAGTCTGTTGTTAGTGTGCCATGGTTTAGTAGCATTCCAGATGGTACGAGAAGTGAAGCCTGGATTACCTATAATTCGACTTCAAAAAATCTTAGTGTTGTCTTCACTGGTTTCGAACACGAAGGGAATACCACTGTCACTCTCCAGCAGAGCCTCTCTTACAAACTTGATCTGAGGGACTACTTGCCTGAAAAGGTAACTTTTGGCTTCACAGGTGGAGCAGGAGCCTCGTTTGCATTACATAGCATCTATTCTTGGAACTTTACGTCTTCTTTAGCGGATAATGTCAACATAACAGATCCAGGGGCAGCCTTACACAACATAGCAGATCCAGGGGCAGCCTTACCAAACTCCAAACTGAAACGTGCTCCGAGGAAAAAAAGGTTAGTATTTGTGGTTCGATTGGTTTCTGGTGTTTGTGGTTTTGTTGCAGTATGTGTTCTGATGTTGCTTGCATTATGGAGAAAGAGGAAGATGAGAAAAAATAAAAATAATGATACCTTTGATGGTTCCATGAGTGATGAATTTGAAAGAAGCACAGGCCCAAAGAAGTTCCTCTATAGTGAGTTGGCAAGATGTACAAATAACTTCGCGCTGGAAGAGAAGCTTGGGGAGGGTGGATTTGGGGGTGTTTATAAAGGATATCTCGGGGTATTGAATTCATATGTTGCAGTTAAGAGGGTTTCAAGTGAGTCCAAGCAAGGAATAAAAGAGTATAAAGCAGAAGTGCAGATCATCAGCCGGTTAAGACACAAACACTTGGTGAAACTCATTGGCTGGTGCCATGAGAAAAGAGAACTTCTACTTGTCTATGAGTTTATGCGTAATGGAAGTTTAGATTCCCATCTTTTCAAGGGAAAAATCCACTTAACATGGCCAGTAAGATACAGGATTGCTCAAGGTTTAGCCTCAGCGCTACGATATCTACACGAAGACATGGACCAATGTGTGGTGCATAGGGATATAAAGTCTAGCAATATCATGTTGGATACCGATTTCAATGCCAAACTTGGGGATTTTGGTTTAGCTCGGATGGTTGACCATGAAAAGGAATCCCAAACAACAACTTTGGCAGGTACAATGGGGTACATGGCCCCTGAATATCAAGTCACTAGCAAATCTAGCAAAGAAACAGACGTCTATAGCTTTGGTGTTGTCGCATTAGAAATAGCTTGTGGAAGAAGAGCTATTGATCGTGAAGCTGAATATTATCAAGCAAACATTGTTAAGTGGGCTTGGAAACTATATGGGATGGGAAATCTTCTTGAAGCAGCTGATCCTAAACTCTCAACAGAGTTCAATGAAAAGGAGATGGAGCAGTTGCTCATTGTTGGCTTATGGTGTGCTCATCCAGAGAGTAATTGTAGGCCTTCTATAGGGCAAGCAATTAATGTGCTTAGTTTTGAAGCTCCATTGCCCACCCTCCCTCCAATCATGCCTGTGCCTACATGTTTCAGCCAACACAATGTACCAACTGCTTCATTGTCATCATCATATGACACCTACAGTTCCGAGATCACCCTCAGTCAAATGCAGCACTCGGTGAACGGAGACAGCAGTGATTTTTCTTATAACACAACAGCTTCTGCAGCATCTTCACCTTCAGTAGCACTTCTATATGCACGTTAATGTTTCGTACAAAGATATTGCTCTATTATTTCCCAGCATTTGGTCTTTCACTAGCAGTGCCCATCTTTTTCCCTTGTTACTCTTTGTTGTTTCTCTTCTAATGAAGAGCTTTGAATAGATCAATATTTCTTGTACACGTCTCATGAATGATTCAACTCTAAAATCCAATTGGTTTTATCAGAATTTAGAAAGTAGCAGATAAAATGTAGTGGTAACATACAAGAATCAAGATAGTTAACTTCTTGGAACACAAGGTTTTGGTCGTAGAATTATAAAAAAGATACTAAAGCAGACTTTGATATGCATATTAATTCAAGAAAACCAGTAACTGAACCCAAACTCATTAACAGCTACATTGTTAGACTCCTCTCTTAAATTCCTATTGCATCAAATGGTATAACCGTTTCATAATGAGGGTTAATTTCACATATGATCACTAAACTATATATAGTGTAACAAGAATAAAGATCATAACCATGAATTCCTTGAGAGCTAGTGACGCGTGGTTTGAAATCTGACGGATAATGGCTTATCTATGATTGATTCGAACCATGACATACGTCTAACCACATGTCACAAGTTACACTCTTACGACTGAACAAAAATGGAGGTTGTCACAAAATTATTATTTCTATCATTAAACTTAAGTGAGCTATGTGATAAATTCACCTGAAAGTCAAACTTCTGACACCATCAGTGGCCTCTTTATATCTCTTTGACCACAATGTTTCTGTTATGGCTCAGTCAGATTTAACGGATAATTAGAGCTCCTAAGAGGTAATGATCAAGAATTATCTCCGAATGAAATTCCCAAATTCAAGGAGCAGGTTGTGAAAATTGAACATTTTGGTTGAATAAATTTATCATATAACAAAAAAGAAAGTTGAAATTTTGTATTAATAGCCTGTTTGGCCAAACTTCTCGGAATTCAAAAGTACTTTTTTTCAAAAAAATTTTTTGAAGAATTTTGAGGTGCTTGACCAAAAGAAAAAAGTACTTTTGAGAAGAAGCAGAAACAGTTTTTCTGCGGTTGGGGAGAAGCTACAACAGTTTATTAATTGGGATAATTACACATAGTATAACTTTATCTACTTTTGTTACAAAATATATAAATATTTTCAAAACTTACAAAAAATAGCAATATTTTTGTTGTTTGCTACAAAAAATAACAGAATGTATTTAAAAAAGAAAAGAAATATAATTAAAAAAAAGAAGATAAATCTAATTCTATATTTATGCACCCAAATCATGTTTAGATAGGTTTAAATCTTTTTACATTTAAGACCCATCTCTCCCCCTCAAAACCATCTATTAAAAATTGACAATAACCATACGTAAAAAATAATAGTCATACAATACACATACAATAGTCATACGGTAGACATACAAAAGACTAACAATAGCCATACAATACACATACAATAGCCATACTATACACATACACCATACGATAGACATAAAAAAGACATACAATAGAATTAGTAATTGGGTAGTTGTAATTCCAAAAAAGTAGGAACAGATGAAAAGACATGCCTATAATTATGGGCGATTTTGGTGCATGGTGTATCTTCAATTTTATTGAATAAATCTTTTTTTTTAATAACTTGTATATATAATGTTAAGAAAGTATTGCTATTCTTGAAAAGTGACATAATGTTGCTATTTTATTGTAAACCTGCTATTATGTTTGTATATTTGTATAAATTGGCCTTAATAATTTTTTAAGACAATACTTATTTACAATACTATATTGAATTATTTTAACCAATATATTTCTTAAATATAAATAAAATTTTATTTTCTGCTTCCCTCTTTTGGTTTAACCTTATTTCTATTGATTAAAACCATAATATATATTTTCTTTTATATTTTATATTTAAAATAAATGAAAATAAAATATTAAATTAACTCTTTCATTGAAAAAATATTTAAATCTTTGATATGTTTAAATAATATTAGTCGCATAGTGAATCTTAGCAATACACTTTTTCGTAATTTGGCACTCAAAAGTACTTTTTGTAAAGATTATCCAAACACAAACTGTTTAGAAAAGCACTTCTCGAATGAGTTGGCCAAACAGAAACTGCTTATTGTTCTAAAGTACTTATCTGAAAAGTATTTCTGACAAAAGTACTTTTCAAAATAAGCAGTTTTTGTCAGCTTGGCCAAACAGGCTTTAAATTTGACACTATTTTAATTGTAGGTTAATACTACTAAATATGAAAAAAAAAATAACTAATCAAAATATCATGCTAGAAAAAGTTTTCAAATAAAATAAAGTAACAAAATACTACTCCATACCCAATCATAATTAAGAAAATAGAGATTGCAATTAGGAGTTACCAAACAAAGAAACTTACCAAATTATAAAGTTATAACGTGTTTCAGAGAAGTAAATGGACTTGGCGAATTATTATATATTTTATAACAGTAGTAATATTTCCATATAAGGAAAATCTCCCGCCTGAAAGGAAACATATATTCTATTACAGTATTAATATTTTCTACCATAATCTCTGAATCTACACTCATATACTCCATTATTACAATATTGTTTTGTGAGTTTTAAGTTTCGTTTTCTCTTACAAAGTAATTCAGGCTTCCAAACATATACTCGTTTCAGTTTATGTGAACTTTTTCGCTTTTCAAGAATCAAACTGTAGAACTTTGATTAATAATTTAAGATTCTTTTTTCTATCATATTAACATGATAAAAGTTGCAATGTATATTACTTTTTTGTATAGTTTTTGAATATTAAGATTTTTACTTTTTACTAAATCAATGTATAATATTTGTAGAAGAAAAGATGTCACGACAAGCTGGGCTAATGAAGCAGGACTTGGATCAACTGGACGTTACAAAATTGCATCCCCTTTCTCCTGAAGTTATTTCTCGTCAGGCCACCATTAACATTGGTAAAAACAATTTTGCTTTTTTATTGAATTGCTTTTCCTCGGACCTGTGTGAGCGGGATGATTTGTGTTGCGGGCATCCCTGCTCTTTATTGAATTGTTAAAAAGAGAAAGGGGTCCTTACTAGCCGTTTGGCCATAGATACCAAACACTTTTCGAAAAAATATTTTTGAAGTTAGAGTTAGAAAAATTGTATTTGGAAGTTGAAATTGTGTTCCGACATGAATTTTACTTGAAAGAAGTTGAAGTTTTTGTGAACAGGGGAAGATTATTTTTCGAAAAAACTTGATAAAGTGGTCAGAAACACTTTTTGCTTTTTAAAAAACCGTTTCTGAAACATGTTTTTAGAAAAAATCTTGAAAAAAAGTGACTTGAGGCCTAAACTAACCTAGTTCTGAGAAAATTTTACATCAAAAAAAACATGATTTGATCTATATATCTGTGTGTCTTCCCAGGAACTATTGGTCACGTCGCACATGGAAAATCTACTGTAGTTAAAGCCATCTCTGGAGTTCAGGTGGGACTTATTGAATACTGTTTTGGTCTTTTTGTAGTATAGATGATCTATACATTTAATTGAATATAGCAAGAATTAATAAGGATGGCTAGAGGAATAACAAATATGTAATGGCATTACTAAAACATTATGTAGTAAATTTTTCCACATGAATGTGCAGACTGTTCGTTTCAAGAATGAATTAGAACGCAACATCACGATTAAGCTTGGATATGCCAATGCCAAGATATATAAATGTGAAGATGAAAAGTGCCCTCGTCCGTTTTGCTACAAGTATGTGAAGAGTGATCCAACATTCATTTGTGTTTCATATAGTGACTCCTTTTTGGAATCATGATGTAACTTTAAGCACTTTATGCAGGGCTTATGGAAGTGGAAAAGAGGATACTCCTTTGTGTGATGTACCCGGATTTGAGAACTGCAGGATGAAGTTACTAAGACATGTTTCCTTTGTTGACTGCCCTGTAAGTTGAGGATCTCTGTTAACTCATACTAATCCTTTTATGTTGCCAAAAGTAAAAACTTGATGCTTCTCTTTTAATAAACTCCCAATATCGATAAATAGTTGGCTGTATTTTTCACCTTCTCCGTCGTCTGAATGAGTCAAGTCGTGATTGTAATTCTCTCTTTCACTTTAACTTGCTATATCTCTTTTCATGAGTTAGCGCAAAATGTTCCAAGTACATCTGTAACATGAGGTTGGACTGTAAAACATAGATGAAGGGTATATAATTGGTCTGTGCTTGTGTGAGAGAGATTTCATGGTTATAAGGTAATTCTTACATTTGTCAAATCAGACAAGAGCTAACGATAAACGTGGATACATGGTTCTCCTTATGATCAGGTTTCCCTTACTGAGAAAACCTGACTTCTTACTGCAGAATCCTGAAAAGTATTAGTCCAATTAGGATAACATAATTGATATAAGGAGCCCTTTAAATACAAGGGGCCTTCGTGGGCTAGTGATATTTGAGTGGGCTTTATAACAACTGCATATTTGGTTTATTTCTGGGCACAAAACATTGCTTAGTTCTGCTTCGATTCGCTGCTTGACTAATTAGTTCCCTGGGGCAATAGGCAGAATTTGATTCATAAACAGATCATGTGGATCCAATAGACCTGAATGATTCTAGAATGTACATTTTAAGATTACTATGTTACATTTATTTCCTTTCTCTTGCCTTTATTTTGTTCAGGGGCATGATATTCTGATGGCTACCATGCTAAATGGAGCTGCTATAATGGATGGCGCACTACTTCTGATAGCTGCAAATGAGAGTTGTCCCCAGCCTCAAACTGCTGAGCATCTGGTAGCCATTGAAATCATAGGCCTGAAAAACATAATCATTATTCAAAACAAAATTGATTTGGTTCAACAAAGCATTGCCATCAATCAACATGAAGCAATTCAAAAATTTGTACAGGTTTGTAACATTCTAATCTTATGAACAATTCCATTATACCTAAAGTTTCATGGTATTTATTCTGATTCAGAAGCTTCCTTGCAGAAAACTGTTGCAGAAGGTGCAGCAGTGGTACCTATTTCTGCTCAATTGGGGTATAACATTGATGTGTTGTGCGAGTACATTGTCAAAAAAATACCAGTCCCAGTTAGAGATTTCATTTCACCACCAAAAATGATTATTATCCGATCATTTGATGTCAACAAGCCTGGTTCCGAGGTTGAGGAAATGAAAGGTGGTGTTGCTGGTGGAAGTATTCTTCAGGTATGTCCATTCTGCATCATAGAGTAGCTTCACGGTCATTGGAAAAAAGCTGCCTGATTTTTCTCATCTTAATACACCAACATGGAACTAAGAGATTTATTTAATTTCAGGGAGTCCTAAAGTTGAATCAGGTTGTAGAAATAAGACCTGGTATTGTTGCAAGAGATGACGTTGGAAATATCATATGTACCCCAATTTATACAAGGGTAGTTTCCCTGTTTGCTGAGCAAAATGAGCTGCAATTTGCAGTACCAGGCGGTCTCATTGGGGTTGGCACAACTATGGATCCAACCCTGACGCGCTCTGATAGGCTTGTTGGTCAAGTTCTTGGCGCAGTTGGAACACTTCCTGAAGTGTATACTGAGCTGGAGGTAAGATATGATAAACCTGCTACCAAATTTGTTGATTTCTTCTCAAAGCATAATGGACTAGATTTACTGAAGCTTACTCTTTTCTATGTTTCAGGTCAATTTCTTCCTTCTATGGAGGCTTGTGGGTGTACGTACCAAGGGGTCAGAAAAGCAAGGAAGGGTGGCCAAGCTAGTGAAGGGAGAGATCTTGATGTTGAACATTGGTTCCATGTCTGCAGGCGCTCGCGTAGCAGCTGTTAGAAATGATATGGCAAAGCTGATTCTGTCTAGTCCAGTATGCACCAGCCAAGGGGAGAAGATTGCATTGAGTAGGCGTATTGAGAAGCATTGGCGCCTTATTGGTTGGGGAACAATCCAAGCTGGTGTGACTCTTGACATGCCGCTGTGTCCTCAAGAGTTTGAACAAAATTGAACAGTTGTAAGGAAAGCCTTTTTTTATAGCTTTGGTTGAAACTCTTGTTTCCGGTAAATGATTCAACTCCATGAACTCTGTCTTTTTTTCTTTTCTTTTCTTTGATCCAACATGCAAATTAAAGTACGATATATTAAATATAAAATCGTGTGTTAACTTAGAACCGTGGATGTTATCTGAAAAATACTTATAGTTGTAATTTAATCAATTTAAACGTTCTAATTAGTGTATACTTATATATGAAATCTTTTTTGTTTTTTATTTTAACTAGTTGAAGTATGCCTAAGCATAGGCCCACTTTACTAATGCATTTATCTATTTGCTGAGGTTCTTTATTTTATGTCGATCATATTTCTTGTATATGTCACTTAGGTATATTTACTGTTGAAAGTGAGACATCAACTATAACTATTGAGTAGGCAATAGAAGAAATGATCAAAGAACCCTTACGTCTACGAGAAAGACTAAGGTCTCTGGAGCTATACCGAAGCCCTCCAGCTCCACACCTCGGGTCTTTGAGATATTTCCTGATGCAAACTTGTTGGATGCCACCAAAGAGGATGTTGCCGCCCTAGATGCATGCTTGGCCCTGCCGAAGCTCATGCTCTTCGGAACCTTAGCCCGATGAGTCTGATGGGCGTCTCTGCCGCTTCTGCCCTTCGGGTAAGTCTTAATATATATTTGCATAGCTCGTTTTGCCCCTTTTCTGGTATTGATGCTTTGCTTTAATGCAGAGTTTGGTTCTTGCACCGCAAGATGTTCACCTTGAACGCGCACGAGCCGAAGAGATCCAGGCGGCCGCCACCGCTTGGGATGAGCAGAAGAAAGGGCTTAAAGGAAAGGTTACCGAACTGGAAACAAAGTTCGCAGCTTTGAATGAAGAGCTGGAGCGCGCTAATGAAGCTTCGGCCAAAGCTGAAGCTGATCTTCGTGGGGTCGCGGAATCCACCGAGGCTAGGTTGCAAGCTGCCACGAACGAGTTTACTGCGGAACGTTCGAGGTTAAGTCTTGAGAACGCCCGCCTCGAGGCCGAGCTCTTCAAAGACAAGACCGAAGTGCTCGAAGCAGGTGAGAAGTACCGCAGTAAACTTGGCGAATATAATGCCAAGCTCATCGGGCTGCAGGGCCAAGTGGACCAAGTACCATCCCTTCGGGGCCAGATCTCCAAGCTCGAGGGCAGGATCGCTTACCTCAATGAACGGGCCGAAGTCAAGGCGACGAGGGCGAAGTTTGAAGAAACATGGGCCGTTGTCAAGACTAGGCTTAGCACACTTGAGCAAGTCCAGGTTGGGCAGATCGTACTTGAAGAAGAGATTGCCAAACCGAGGGAGGCTGCTGCCGAGGCTCAAAGAATTGTGAATGAACTCCCTTCGAGCGAGGGCTCAGACGATGGCGGGTCCGAAGGTGGCGAGGAGGGCGAAAGTGCCGAAGAGGGCAGTGAAGATGCCGATGGGGAGCAGCCTTAGTGGTAGAAAAAATCAAGCTTTTGATGTATTGTTTTTGTTTGGGCCTTTCGTGCCATTCTGACATCAGCCTTCGGGCTTTGATATGTGTATATATTTTTGACCTTCGGGTCGTAATGAATGAAATTAGCCTTCGGGCCTTTTGATTTTGTATTTTTTATCGTGTTGGTTTTTTGCATGTACCGAACACCTTTTAATAAATAACTTGCTTACAAGACTTGATTGAATCTAATCGATGCAAACTTAGAACGACGTCTCGCTTTCGAGTCGATGCATTTAAAGTGCAACTTCGGAGTGCAAGATTATAGAAACAAATAGACATGGAATCAAGATCATTTCATTAATAATATCAACGAGCCAAAAATCGGCTAATTACACGGAACCAAATCGAATCGGACCTTGGGTAAAAAAAAAACAAATTAATAATATGCCACTGCCGGGCGGGATTACAATATACTAAATCTATTCCTTGGGTATCAGTGCCCGGTTATCGGATAGATAGGCTTCGTTTGGGAGGTTCAATGCCGACCTCGGTATCAACTCGCCTCTCACTCCCCTCCAGTGTTCGGTTGTGAATCTTGATGAAGACCCGAGCACTGGAAACCGTTCGGTTCGCTTCCGGAAAAGGTCAAGCAAAAATGGAACGAGGAGTGAGTTAGTAAATTTCGATCGAAGCCATAGGAGCGTTGTTCGGCTCGGGGCTGTGGGTAGATTTAGAAAAGTTCAAAGAACATTTACCTCGGTTAGAAGTAGTACCGCTTTAAATTAAAGATGTTCCAATTTAGAGGTTCGGGCTCGCCTTGCAGATCCTCAATTTGATACGATCCTTTTCCAACGACTGATTTGACTCTGTAGGGTCCTTCCCAATTTGCAATGAGTTTTCCCCCATTTTCTTCCTTCGTTGATTGGTTTGCAGCCTTTAACACATAATCGCCAACTTTGAAGTCTCTGAGCTTGGCCTTCCTATTGAGATATGCCTCGATCTGCCTTTTTTGGGCTACTAGCCGAACCAAAGCCAACTCCCTTTTCTCCTCGAGCAAGTCCAGTTCTATGCGCATCGCCTGTTGATTTGCGTCCTCGGTGGTGTGGGCGTACCGAAGACTTGGTTTGCCCACCTCCACGGGGATGAGGGAATCCATACCATAAGCAAGTGAAAAAGGAGTCTCACCGGTGCTGTTCTTTTCCGTCGTTCGCATGGCCCATAGCACCCCTGGCAACTCCTCGGGCCAAGGTCCTTTCTTCTCATCGAGAATTTTCTTGAGGTTTTCAATTATGATCCTATTTGAAGACTCAGCTTAGCCATTGGCACTTGGGTGATAAGGAGTCGAAGCAATTCTTTTAATCCCCCATTGCTTGAAGAAATCAGTGATGGCTGCCCCCATGAACTGTTTACCATTGTCGCAGGCAATCTCCCTCGGGACACCGAACCTATAGATGATGTTCTTCTTGATGAAATCGATTACTTGCTTTTGCTTTACCTTGGTGAGAGCTCCGGCTTCCACCCATTTCGTGAAGTAATCTGTTAACACTAAAATGAATCGAACACCACCTTTTCCCTTAGGCAATGGTCCAACAATATTCATCCCCCACTTCATGAAAGGCCATGGTGATACCACTGAATATAGAGGCTCGACCTGCTGGTGGATCATCCGTCCATGGCGTTGGCACTTATCGCATTTCTGCACGAAAGCCTTTGCATCGGCACTGATAGTGGGCCAATAATACCCAGCTCTCAATAACTTACGCACCAAGGATTTTCCCCCCGAGTGGTTGCTACACTCGCCTTCATGCACTTCGTCCATCACATATCTGGCCTCATCGGGACCCAAACATTTGGCCAACGGGCTGCAGTATAACCTCTTATACAGATTACCCTCGATCAAATGATATGAGGCTGCTTGGGTCCTTAACTTTTTGGCCTCCTTTTTGTCTTGGGGAACAGTCACCGAGTCGAAGTAAGAGATGAACCTACTTCGCCAATCCCACCTGTTGTCCACCGAATTGACTTGCAACTTCATCTCTCTCATTTGCGCGGACAACAACCGAACCACTGAATCAGTCCCCGAGTGGGCTTCGTCAACCGCCGAACCTAAGTTGGCCAAGGCGTCAGCGTCGGTATTTTCCTCCTGAGGTACTTGTTTGACTTGCCACTCTTGGAATTGGGCAAAGATTCTTTGTGCCCGGTCCAAGTATAGTTGCATCCTGGGCTCCCGAGCCGTATAGTCACCGAGGACTTGGTTCACCACCAATTGCGAATCACACCTTAGTTCGATTCTTTCTACCCCCATCTCTTTCGCCAACTCCAAGCCTGCCAGAGCCGCCTCGTACTTGGCCTCATTGTTGGTTACTCTTTTGAACCGAACCGAGTGCCTGATTTTCTTCCCGGTGGGTGCTCTTAAGACTATGCCTAAGCCTGAACCTTTAGAGTTAGTTTCCCTATCGGTATGAAGTATCCATAACCCCGAAGTAATTCCCTTCGACATGGAGTTTTCCTTTTCTGCTTCGGGCATGATTCCAACACTAAAGTCAGCCACGAAGTCAGCCAGGACCTGAGATTTGATGGCCGTTCGAGGTTGATAGGTGATGTCGTATTCGCTCAGCTCTACCGTCCACTTTGATAACCTCCCCGACAACTCAAGTTTATGCAATATACTCCTTAAGGAGAAGGTTGAAACTACTGCTATTGGGTGACATTGGAAATAGGGTCGTAGTTTCCGGGCGGTAACAAGTAAAGCAAGTGCTAGTTTTTCCAACTGTGGGTACCTGGTTTCAGCGTCGAGGAGTGTTTTGCTGACATAATAGATGGGCTGTTGCTTGCCATCTTCCTCCCGAACCAGCACTGCACTGACAGACACCTCGGACACAGCCAAGTAGACCAGCAACGTTTCACCTTCTTTTGGCTTGGCGAGCAACGGCGCGTTAGCCAAGTATCTCTTCAAATCTTTCAACGCTTGTTTACACTCCGGTGTCCATTCGAAGTGATTGTTTTTTTTCAAAACGGAGAAGAATTTGTGGCATCGCTCCGAGGACCTTGAGATAAATCGACTCAAGCCAGCGGCTCGGCCAGTCAAGAGTTGAACTTCTTTCACCCCGGTCAGCTCCTCGGGGATTTCCTCGATTGCTTTGATTTTGTCTGGGTTAGCTTCGATCCCTCGTTCGGAGACAATGAATCCCAAGAATTTGCCTGATCCAACACCAGAGGCGCACTTCTCGGGGTTCAACTTCATACCGTATTGCCTCAGAACAGCAAAAGCTTCCCTCAGATGATTCAAATGATCCTCCATTCGGATCGATTTGATGAGCATATCATCTATGTTGACCTCCATAGATTTTCCAATATACTCCTTGAACATGCGACATACCAACCTTAGGTAAGTCGCCCCGGCGTTTTTCAGACCGAAGGGCATTACCTTATAGCAGAAAGTACCTCGGTCAGTGATGAACGAGGTCTTCTCTTCGTCCTTCGGGTCCATGAGGATCTGATTATAGCCCGAATATGCATCCAACAAGGTTAATAGTTTGTGTCCAGCCGTGGAGTCTATTAACCTGTCAATTTGTGGCAATGGGTAGGAGTCTTTGGGGCAAACCTTGTTCAGGTCGGTGTAGTCTACACATATTCTCCACTTGTCGTTCTTCTTTGGTACGACCACCACATTGACCAGCCATTCAGGGTATTTCACCTCTCTTATGAAACCATTTTCTTGCAATTTTGTGGTTTCATCTTCGATTGGTCTCTTTTTGACCCCGGCGTGAGGTCTCTTCTTCTGCTTCACCGGGGTGAACTTTGGGTCCACATTCAGCTTGTGGGTCATGATCTCCGGATCGATACCAATCATGTCTGAATGAGACCAAGCAAAGCAATCGTTGTTGGACTTTAAAACTTCGATAATTGCTTTTTTCGACTCCGGGTCCAACTCCGAGCCGATGTATACCTTTCTCTCTGGAAAGTCCTTCAATAGGGTGAAAGATTCCAGCTCCTCAATGGTTGAGTCCTCGACTTTTTGCTTCCGAGGCTCTTGAACGCATGCCGGGATCTTTTCTATCTCACCTTGGAGGTCCGCCTCGCTTGATCCCGGTTGCGTTGATTGCTATTTCTTTGGCCCGTTCGGGGCGACTCCACTTTTCAAGGCGACCGAGTAGCACTCTCGCTACTCGCTGTTCTCCTTTTATCGACCGAACCCCCCAAGGTGTGGGGAATTTGATCACTTGATGCAGCGTGGATCCATGGCCTACTGAGGATCACATTATAGGCTAAGTCCTCGGGCATCACTTGGAACAATGTTTCTTTGCTAACTCCCTCGGCGAATGTTTTGAGTCTAATTTCACCCAACGTCTTCTCTGTGGAGTTGTTGAAGCCTGTCAACACTGTCGCTTTGGGAACAACTTCTCCTTTGAGCCACATCTTCTTAACGGCCCCGTAGCTGATTATGTTGACCGAGCTACCGAGGTCAATCAAGACTCGCTTGATGTCGGAGTCGTTGATTCTCAACATGATGACCAGTGCGTCGTGGTGGGGGAACATCATCCCATCATAGTCATCGTCATCGAACATGATCTCTTTGCCCGATCCTCCAACTCGGGTTCTTTTCTCTATCGTGATCGACAGTTTGGCGAATTTCTTTGCGGCCATGAAATTCACCCCGTTCACTTCTGAACCCCCGGTGATGACGTTCACAACTCTTTCTGGGGGTGGAGCCTGATGCGGATGTCCATCCCCTCGGTTTTTAGAGTAATTGTCCTTTCCCTTGTCAGTGAGGAATTCGGCCAATACTCCTTTCCTCAATAAGTAGGCCACCTCGAGGTGCAAAGCTTTGCAATCCTCGATTCTGTGACCATAGTTAGCATGGAACTCGCAGTGCAGGTCTTGGTCTCTCATGCCCGCTGGAGTTCTCATGTCCTTGGGCACTCTTACCCCAGGGGTTCCCTTGACTACATGGACCAACTCTGAGGTCGATATGTTGAAATTATAATCAGGGATCCGGGGAAAATCTTTCTTCGCAGCTGAGGTTTGGCCCGAGGACGTTTTCTGGTTCGAGTTAGAGTGAACCTTCCCCCCAAGCCGTTGGCTGATATGCGAGCTCGGGGGCGGGCCTCCAAAAGAATTTCCTAACCTTTGGCTGATAGGCTGCCTCGTGGAGGTGTATGGCTCATACCTCCCCTTCGAGCTCCCCCGCGACGCCTCGGCGCGCTGCGAGGTTTCACCTCGATTTTTGTAACTGTAACTTCTGCTTTTAAACTCAGCCTCCTCCAATCTTATCTTGGAGTAGGCTCTCTTGTGCAAATCGTCCCAGGTTAGCACTTGGTATTGCTGAAGCTCCTTTCGCAACTCAGCAGCAGCGTCAGAGTTGCGCACATTGATACCCTTTTCGAATGCCATGATGGCTAGAGTATCATCCATCCGAGGTAATTCCATGCGCTCGGCATGAAAGAGCTCGAGGAACCCTTTGAGGGGTTCACCGGGCTTCTGCTTGACCTCACAAATATCCTCCTTCCTCTCGAAGATTTTTTGTGCCCCAGTCTGGGCCTTCACGAAGGCGTTGGTCAATTCCTTGAAGGTGGAAATCGACCCCGCTGGTAGGCACATACACCAACGTAGCGCGCCCTTCTCCAAGGACTCGCCAAACTTCTTTAAGAACATTGACTCGAGCTCTATCGCCATTAAGTCATTGCTCTTCACCATTGACATGTACTCTCTTACATGCTCCTTGGGATCGGTGGTCCCATCATATTTCTTTAAAAACATCAGCTTGAAATTTTTTGGAGTTGGAGCTGGGGCCGCTTCGGGCTTGAAGGGCAGCTCCCTGTATTGGTCTATATCAAGCTCATCTTCGGTTTTTGTCATCCCGGCACGCTTTCGAGATGCTTGTCTACATTCGTCCCGACGCGAGCTTCAATGCGTGCCTCGACGCGCTCTTCAATTTCCCTGTTTAACCTCTCAACGTCAACCGAGGGTGTTGTTTCAGCCACGGTGGGAATCGTCCCGAAGTGTGGCGTCGTACTTGGCAAGTTGCCCGAACCCCCAGACGTGGCCCCGTTGGGAGGTCCCCCTATTATCGCGCCCGTAGGAACGAAGGGCGGGATGCCTCCTCCAGGATCCGTAGTCTGGGTTCCGTTCGGTGCTGCGCTGTTCCTCGCTTCCAGCGAGGCGCGGAACTCAGCATTGATGTTGACTTGCTCATCCTGTCGACTTTGGAGAGCTCTTAATGCGGTGACAACGTAAGCTTGGAATTCTTCGGTTGTCATTGGTGATATAGGTTGTTGGCTCGACAGAGCGCCAGCCCGTTCATTAAGGTTATCACTGTTGTCAGCCATAACGTCGTTGAATTGTTAGCTTTGACGAGAAAAGGACGTGAAACTTTGGAACAAAGTGTTTCTGCTTATTTCCCCACAGACGGCGCCAATTTGTATGGCCCTAAACCAGTTTTAGGATCACAAATCGAATTTGGATTCGAATATAAGCAAAACTTCGTATCAAAGCTTAAATAAATGCACGAAATAAACGTAAATGCGAAAATTGAATATATGTGCGAAAGAACAAGTTGATTTCAATATATGATCGTGAGTACAAATTTGGGCAGAGTTTCAGTATGTATTTCTGGATGCGTACAATACAAAATGAGGTACTATTTATAGGCTTAGGAGCCTTGCCCACGTTCTCCACCATCAGTTTGTGTTTTGTCCCACGATCTTGGCATTAAAGGAAGGAGTTAGTGGGCTGAAGTAGTGGGCTGCAAAGCCGCTGGAACCGAGGTGCTTCACCAAAGTCCGACCACGGGACTTCGGTGGCGTGACCTTGTTGTTCGGTTAGAGGAGGATGTCACCGAAGCTCAGCTTGCGGCTCGCCTTCGGTCGCGACATCGAAGTTCGTCTTCGGTAACTTGATTGAGTAATTCAATCATTCTCCTTCGGAGCGTCGACTCGTTTTCTCTTCGGTTCATCATGCCGAGGTAAAAATCGAACACGTTACAATGTAACAGAGCAAAACAATAGTAAATGATATTCTGAGTGTAGAGAGTGTTTAACGGGTACAAATGAAGGTAAGAGAAAGTCTTTATAGCCATAGAGTACTAGTCTAGGTGAGATTCCCACTCTTGACGTCTTCCCACGTTCTGCTGAAATTGTTAAAATGTGATAAGGCCGATCCCCGAAGATAGCTAACGTAGTTGGGTAGGATGATGCTCTTATCTGTTCGACCGTCTATTTGGCCTTCTTCCAGAGTCTAAGCATTCGGATAAGAAATTGGTTGAGTTGAATCAGACTTTGACCAATCCACCAGTCAAGTACTTAAACTGAAAATGATCTGGTAAATGGCGTCCAGTTAAACTTATCATATTTGTCTACGGGCTAACCTGTGTATGACTTGTCTCCAAACTTTATAGACACTTAGCAACGCGTGTTTGGTCTAATTTTGACCAATACAACAATTAAGTGATTAGTAAAACAAATAAAGTAATTTCCTTTTTCTTATTTCACTACTCTTTTGCTTTGTCGAGTTGGACTACTTATTTATCCTGCATGAGCTCCAAACGTACGACGGTCCCATGAACTACCATCAAATAACCCCTTTACGGAATTATTGTCAAAATTAGAAAATTAGTTAAGAAGTTGTCCTTTCTTAACTGGTGCTCGTTTGGTTTGTTGTATTAGGGGCTACAATCCTAGTATAAAATTGGAATAATTTTATACATTGTTTGGTTGTCCATTTCAATTTTAGTATTACTTAATACAGGGATAACTTATCCCTCAATTTCAGTACTAACTAATGCCGAGTCCCCATGGTATAACAATACCATGATTAACAATACATGGAATAAAAATCCAAAATACCCAAATTACCCTTGTCTCCACAAACATATTTTTGCGTTTCTAACCCTTCTTTCACAAAATTAAAAAAGAACAACAAATTTTCTCTCTGGCGATATAGCTTTGGGTGCCTCTCCAACTTTGAATCATCTTCTCCATCACTTAGCCTTATATTATTTAATTTTATCAACAAGGTTCGCTCAAGGGATATCGAGAAAGCAGGCTAATTCTAATAAAGTAACCACACTAGTTAGAAAGGAAAAAATAGATAGCTAGATATTAGCTAGACTTAACCTTCCAAATATAATTGTACTACCAGTTAAGAAGACATCTCTACAATCTACATCTTCTTTTTGTCTTTTTTTAGCTTAAGCTTTTCATCTCTATTTTACTCTTTCTTCTAATAATACAATCAATTCTACAACAGATCCGTTAGTAGCTTTGATGCATTCAATACCAACTTGTATATTCACCATCACCCCGGCCCTTTAATTACTCCACTGTAGTAGTATATAGGCGGAATAGCCTATTCGACACTTCAACTTGCACGAGTTTACCATGCCGACCATTCAACTTACGAGGTTTCCATTTTAACACTTATAGTTGATAAAACGAGCATTTATGAATACCTCTGACTGTTGACCAAGTCTAAATGGCTGACATGGACAAAGAGCGTGAAAATAACCATTAAATGGCGCGTGAATGTGCTGATTTTGCATTTAAAATATTATAAAATTATTAGAAAAAATACAAAAATACATATATAAAACAGTATGATAAACACAAAAAGATTAAAAAAAATACAATCACTCCACTCCCCCACCCCCCACCCCCAAATCCCTTTCCTACTTTCTGTTTGTTCCCGTCATCTCTTTCTTCCCCAATTTCCAATTTTTTTTCTCTTGCTACTTAATTTACTCTTTCCCCATTATCTTCTTGTCCATAAATTAAGCTTCCTAGTGTCATCACTATTTAGCATTGCCTCAAGAAATTATTTCTAAATCCCTTTCCCCACCTTTTCTTTTCCATTTCCAGTCCACTGTCCTATTTTCTTCTTCAATTTTTAGTTTTTACAAAAATCGGAAAAATAATTTCTTATTTGAGAAGGTTGGTGAAATGGGTTCTACTTTCTTTCTTCGGCTGAAATAATTTTTTATTTGGGGATTTTAATCTAATCTAAAATGGTAATCGGTTCAATGATATACAGCTAGACTTTCAGTGGTGGTGGATGAAATTGTTGATGGCGCTTTGGTTCCGATGGATTAAACCCACATTGGAGCTATGGTGGTGGTGGTGATACGGCTTGAATATTAGGTGTTGGAGCTTTGTTGGTGGTGAGATATGACTGAATTTTTTGGTAGTTGTGGCAGAGATACGGCTAAAGTTTGTGGAGGTGATAAATGTGTGGCTAACGCTTGTGGTGGGGTTGGAAATATGGCTAACGGGTGTGGAGGCGATGGTGATTGAAAGCTGTTTTGGTGGTTGTTTGGCTGATGGGTAGTGGTGGAAATTAAAGAAGAAAAAGCAACAACTTTAAAAATATAAAAATTAATTTTTTAAGTGTGGGACCCACAAGTTACACGTGCCATACAATAATACACTCAACATGTGACGTGTCATTATTTTCAGTGCAATTGAGAGTCACGCACTGATGGAGGTGTTCAAAACTATTGTTTTGGTCGACTACAAGTGTTTAAATGGAAACTTCGTAAGTTTAATGGTCGGGGTGGCAATCTTGGACAAGTTGAAGTGTCAGTTAGGCTATTCCGCCTAGTATATATGTAGGGTTCGTTCCAAGTAATTATTTCCTGTGAAATGTTAACTTTCTTTCAATCTTATATTCCCTCTGTTCCAAAATGGTTGTCATAGTTTCCTTATTAGTCCGTTCAAAAAAGAATGGCACAATTCTAAATTTGGAAATATTTTTGAGTTGAAACTACTACTTTACCCTTAATGAAATGCTTTATAGCCACATATTTATGTATGACTTATTTTGGACCACAAGTTCTAAAAGTCTTACCACGTTTCTTAAACTCCGCTCCAAGTCAAACTATGACAACTATTTTGGAACGGAGGGAGTATATCTTTTTTTTCGTTGAGAAGAACTACAGTACTAGATTAATGGATCAATATTCATTACAGTACTCAAGCCAAACAATTCTTGATTCACACTATCAAGTCATGTCAAACATGAATACTTCATTATTCAACAAATATTATTGTTTAACCGTAATTTCGTTTATTAGGCTAATTCACAATTAAATTTATAATGCGGAGTCACGGTCAATAATCAAGATCAATCGCCTAAGTGTAAACAAATGTGAAAGCGTACGGAAAACGTAAAGAGAAGTAAATGCTTGAAATAAATGACAGAAATAAAAGTAAGGAAATAAGAACGCAGTTAGTGTAACGTAATGAGTGCAAATCAAACAGAAGGAACCGTATTCAGGTCGCGTGGATCTGATTAGAATTCCTTCCTCGTACTCTTTATGATATTGAAACAGCAAGGTAATAAATAGGATCGCTTGGCTTCAGATAAAAGTAATCAGCGTGGACAAGATATGAAGATTTTCGTATAAATGATTGGAGTACAGATGTGTATTCAGAGAGAGAAAAAATTCTATATCATGACTGTTGCTAGAATTACAATATATAGATGACTATATGTCCGTTCGCGAGCAGTTGTAACTCCTCAGACGAGCGGTTACATCGTTTAAGGATAAGGCTTCTATTTTGAATGGGTTTGACGGGGAGTTGCGTCCGCTCTGGCCGTTGCAACTGTTCATCTGCTCGTGGTGATCGTTCATCCTTGGTTTTGTCCGTTATCTTTGTGCCTACTTATATCCACGTGTCGCCCATACGTCGTCCTACTCGGATGCTTAGTCATCAGCCTTGGTGACGTCAGATTTAACCCAATACAGATAGTCCCCGCACTTCTCGAGCAGAGAATCTGGTCGAGGAGTGGAAATCGAATTTTGAACGGGAGGGAGCTCTTTTGGATCTTCTTCAGTCGATATATTTGAGTTTTTACAGAAAGCTGCCCGTTGAATTGATTGTCGTCCCATCAGTGTATAAGCATTAAATATTTTCTTGAGAGCTTTTGATTCAACTGGCATCTCATTAGTGCGGGCATTAAATGCCCTGCTAAAGACAAACCGTGCAAGCTGTCAATTCTGCTCCGCTTTTTACTGAAAAAGTGGCTGTTGCGTGTTCCGAGAACGCAGGGGTGATGATTATACCGCGCTTGTTCACGTCTCGCACTTCCCAAGGTGAAAAACCGTCATTTTTGTCACTTCATATTCTAGTGGCTGAGCTTTTCCTTTTGCACGAACGGTTGACACGTGTAGACGTGGGTCGGGCCTGGTTAATCCTATAAATACGATTTCCTTCTATCTTGAGAACTTTTACTTCGTTCCAAACCTCATTTGCACCTTCAAAGCTTCAAAACACTTTTCAAAAACCTTTTGCAACACAAACTTTGCCACTCTCTTATCTAAAAATGTCTCCAAAAGCTAAGAAGAGTTTGAACATGGACGCCGCAGCTAGTACTTCTTCAGCGGCGGGTGGTCAATCCACAAGTTCTTCCACTTCTGTCGCCGATGTGATTCCAAAAATTTGGGGGAATCTTGAGAATGATTGTTCGATTAACCCCTCCAGCCATTATGGCAATATAAGGTCGTGGCCTTCAAGTCGTTTTAAGAGCTCAATCACCCCTGACCTCTTGCCTAGGGTTAGGACAGATTGCGGCTGGGGGGATGATATCATGGTTACTTGCCCCTTTCCGACAGAAAATATTACTTCTGGGAGGCCTGGATGGACGGCTGTATCCACATATCCATTCACAATAGGCCACTCGCTCCCGCTTCACCCCGTTATAGAGGACATCTGTAAATACTACTTGATCTGCCCGGGGCAATTGTGCCCAAGTGTTTATAGGATCATTTCCTTGCTGCAGTGGTTCGCCGATGAGACTGAGCAGGATTTTGAGTTTAAGCATTTTATTGCTCTGTACAGCCTGCAGGTCGCTAGGGACGGGTATGTCAATGCCCGTATGAGAGGAAGAAAAGCTTTGGTGAGCAATTCTGGGGATTCAGGGGACAGGGGTTGGATGCATAGGTACGTTTATGTGGCCTCCAAACTCTTTACCCGCAATGACAAAACCAACCTCCGCGAGGTGTGGAACAAAACTCGTAAGTCCCCGAGTTTTTTACGCAAAGTTCTTTTTGAATCATGTTTCTGCATTTTCTGATTTCTTTTATTGGGCAGCCGACAGGATTCCCTATGACGGTTTGATTTCTGAGAGGGAGTTGACTGCTTGGGTCGAACCTATCCTGGCAGGTTTTACCTACGAGCAGAGGCAGTGGCCTCACTATGCCACTAAAAAGGGTTTATCGAATCCCAGCACTCATGGTAAGTTAGCAACCTGGATTATCGCTGAATTAAGCGAAATTCTTTGTAATACTAACGTGACTCTTATTCCCAGGACTGGGCACTGGCGGTGACTATTTTCCTGCTCCTCCTTCTGTGGAGGAGGTTGTCGATCCCGTGGCTGAGATCAACGAGGAGACAGCTGCCATCCTTCAGACTGCTGCAGCTGTAAAAGCCAGGGAAGGGGGTGAAGAGGTCCTTGCGAGCCTGAAGAGGAAACAAACCGACTCTGAAAAGAGTAATCCTAAGAAGAAGAAAAGGACGGCTCGCAAGACCCCTCAATCTTCCGAGAAAACAGTCGAGGCCGCTGTTGCCGCTGCTGAAACGCCCAAGGCTGGGCGAGAGAGTGTTAAGAGCTCGGCGGCTGCCCCTGAATCTGCTGAACCTGAATTGGTAATCCTCTCAGATTCAGAGATGCCCGAGGTGAGCTTGACTCGAAGGAGGAGGGCGCCTCTTCGAGGTGACCGGAGGAAGGAGGTGGAGACCTCCTCTTATGCTTTTGAGGAGGGCCCTCAAGCTGAGGAGAAGGAGGGAGAAAAGGTTGGGGAAGTAGGGGAAGAAAGAGAGACCGAAAATTTTGCATTCTTTCCTGAGGACGAACCTGGGCGGGCTGGCAGTCAACAAGGTGAGCCCGAGCAGGCCACCCATAGGCGCCCAGGCAAAGAACCGATGATGGAGGAAGATGGGGAGAAGAATGAGGAAGAGGATGAGGATGTTGATGAACAGAGGAAGCCTGGGGGGGAGGCTGAACCCCAGGTTTTTTACTACAAAGATATGATGAACGTGGCGGCTGACGGGGCGGCGCCAGTTTATCTGCAAGAATGTGATACTTTGAGTCCCGGCGAGTCAGGGGACGTCGAAGTTTCTCGCACTAGGCTAACCAGGAGAGTATCCCTGGGAGGATCGGTTGGGGCGTACTCTGTTAAAGGCATTCGCCACAAATTTGGCCCCAACTATCCTTCCGAACAAGCAAGGGAGCCTAGGCCGTGCGAGAGGGAGTGTGACTTCATCATTCCTGCAGGTACAGATTTTCTGACGAAACCTGGCCATTTGGTTAAGGTGACGTCCAACCTGATTGGCCCTCGAGAGGAGTGGAACATGCGCAGTATGAACGACGAGCAGTTGGCCTATGCAATCGCCGAAGACACTGCTCGGGTAATGTCTCCTTCTTTAATCCCCTTACTTTTTACCGTTGATCTTAATTCTGATTACTTGCGTATTTTTCACTTGCTGCCAGGCGGGTATGATGGCCGCTGAGCTTATGCTCCGCTCCAGGTTGAACAATCAGGATCAGGTTCTTGGCTTGAAGAAAGACCTACAGGAGGTTCTTCGGGCCAACAAGACCTTGGAGGAGGAGAAGCAAGCCCTCATCAAGGAGAAACGGGCCTTGGAAGGGAGGCGTGGCTTTTTTGAGGATAGGATAGACAGGTTGGAGAAATCCAACGCTGAAGCCAACGATAAGATACACGCCCTCCTTGAGGAGAAGGACCGTCTTCTGGATGAGAAGGAGAGGTTCACGCTGTCTTTCGAAGAGCTGAGGGCCAAAATGGGTGAGCAGGGTCGGCAGATCTCCCAACTTGCCCATGATCTTAACATGAAGGAAGTTGCTCTGGAGAGCATTCGCAGCGCTTCTGACTTGATGCTGAAAAACATGCACAAAGCTGAAGCTGAATCTCAGGCTGCTCGAGGAGAGCTTCGGGAGGCTAAAAATCTGGTTGAGGGGTCTGCAAGGACCCAAGAGCAGCTGAGGAGGGATTTGGCAAACTTGAGGGATCGCTATACAATTGAATCTAAGCTGGAATCCCTCGAGGCCAAGAAAAAGTTGCTCATCCAAATGCAGCGCGGGCAGATCGACGTTGACTCGGTCCTCGATCAGACTATAGCAGCCATCATCAGTGTTAAGCAGGTTTTGGGCATGGAAGTGGGGACTGCTGAAGATGATGATGACGCCGAGGAGGATGATGAAGGCAATGATAATGATGAAGATGAAGATTTGGGCGGGGACCCGACTGATGGGGCTAGTGCATCAGGTCGAGATCCTGGCCCGAATGACGATTGAGGCTTTGCCTGGTTCTTCTCTTTGTAAATCTTTTGAATGCTGTTAACCTTTAGACAATTCGTGAATGAATGCACGTTTTTGATTTAATTGATTTGGCAGAGCTTGATGGTCATTTTTGGTCTCAAGTCTTGCTTATATGAATGACGTCGATGTCCGTTGTTTGATAAGGTTTTCAGAAGTCAGGGTTATATTTCAAACCCTAGTGTCTGAGTTCCCTCTCTGGTGTTAATCTGCGCAGATGTACGAAATAAACTTCGATCTCAACTAGGTTAAGTTGTCCTTAGTTAAGATGAATGAAGTCGGGTTTCCTTGGCTAGACAAGACTAGGCCGTTTAGGTAGATTGAAGTGTGGCCGTATAGGATGGCCTTGCGATAAACCTTGCTTATCATATTTGATATTTGAAAGTTTTCGCAGAAGAAAAATTTTGTTAGTTGAGTTCTACCCTGTTATTTCTATTGAAAAAAGGATAAGTAACCTAACGACCAGGACACAGGATTGTTTGGTTGTAATGTTATAGAATTTGGGCGAATACTTGGCCGCAAACTATAAAAAACAACATAGTACAAGTAAAACAGTTCTGTTGAACTTACTTGATTCTGTTCCAGCTGTGGACTTGGCAAATGATTATGACCTTGCTCTGCTCGAAGATCACTCATATTTAGTTGAGACTTTGGCCTACTGGGGCCCTCGCCGCCCCCCTGTTTTTATGTTGAAATTTCGTGATTTCAGACATAAAAAGACAATGGGTGAGACGCTGAATCAAGGAACACATGTAACCACGAGAGGAGTGTGTCCGTTGTGGGACTCGAACCCACAGCTGCGAAGTACGAGGACTTCGAGCTCTACCAGTTGAGCTAAACGGATCTGGTCTTTTTAAGACCGTTAGTACCATTTAGACAGAGATAAGAAAATAACTTAAAAGAAAGCAGTAACAAGTAGACAACAAAGAATGGATAGAGACACTAACCCACGTACTACTTAGAAGTAGTACCTCTTCAAGTGAGTCACGTTCCAACTGGTGGGCAGAAGCGACCCATCTGGTCGTGCCAAACGATATGAGCCCTTGCCAACGGATGCAACTACCTTGTAGGGACCTTCCCAGTTTGGACCAAGTTTGCCGACATTCGCTTCTTGTGTATTCTGGGAAACTCTACGCAGTACAAAGTCCCCGACTTCAAAATTGCGCAGCCTGAGTCCCCGATTATAATATTGTTCCATTCTTTCCTTCTGAGCCACCACTCGAATAAGTGCTAATTCTCTTCGTTCCTCCAAGAAATCCAATTCTTCGGAGAGGTTGACTGAATTGGATTCTTCGGTTGCGTGAGCATATCGTAGGCTTGGCTCGCCGATTTCAACTGGAATTAGTGCGTCGGAACCATACACTAAGGAATAAGGTGTCTCCCCGGTGCTCATTTTCGTGGTTGTTCTATATGCCCAAAGAACCCCGGGGAGCTCTTCAACCCAACATCCTTTGGCCTGCTCGAGGCGTTTTTTGAGAGAATCCACTATTATCTTGTTGGTTGACTCTGCCTGCCCGTTCGCCACTGGGTGGTATGGGGACGAAGTGATTCTCTTGATACGCAGGTCCTCAAGGAACCTCGTAACCTTCTGGCCAACGAATTGAGGACCATTGTCCATTACAATCTCTTTGGGCGCACCAAAGCGACAAATGACATAACGCCAAAGGAAATCGATTACTTCTGTTTGACGTATCTTTGAATATGCTGCAGCTTCAACCCACTTTGTGAAGTAATCCGTAATAATTAATAAGAAGCGTACCCCTCTAGGTGCGGCGGGTAGTGGCCCAACAATGTCCATTCCCCATTTCATAAACGGCCACGGGGAGATGATTGAGTGCAAGGGTTCTGCTGGTTGGTGGAGGAGATGTGCAAATCTTTGGCACTTGTCACATTTCTTGACGAACTCATTGGTATCTTTTTCCATCTTATCCCAATAATAGCCTGCCCGTATAAGCTTTCGTGCAAGCGCCTTGCCTCCCAAGTGATTCCCGCAGCAACCTTCGTGGACTTCCCTCATCACATACTCAGTTTGGCTGGGACCTAGACACTTGGCAAGGGGGCCTGCAAAAGTCTTACGATAAAGGATACCATCTATGACTGTGTACCTGGCAGCTTTTATTTTCAGTTTTCGAGCAGCTTTAGCGTCTGACGGCAGGGTTCCGTGTAGTATGTAATTGATTATATCGTTCCTCCAATCCCAAGTCAGGCTGGTCATGTTAACCTCCATTGCATCTTTATCTACTGTTGTGCGCAGAAGATGAGCCACGGCCACCGAACCTGCTGCCCCAATCTCTGCTACTGAACCCAAATTTGCTAGGGCGTCAGCTTCGTGATTCTCTTCTCGTGGGATCTGTGTGGCTTCCCAGTTGTCGAATTGCGCTAGCAAACCTGTAACTCGGGCAAGATACCTTTGCATACGAGATTCCCTTGCTACGAAGCCACCACTTATCTGATTGACAACCAAGGCAGAATCACTCTTAAGGTGGATTCTGTCTGCTCCATATTCCCGAGCCAATTTTAACCCTGCAATTACGGCCTCATACTCGGCCTCATTGTTTGTAATAAAGGGACACTTTATGGCCTGTCTAATGGTTTCCCCCGAGGGAGTGGTAAGGACCAACCCTAGACCTGACCCCTTGACACTCGAGGACCCGTCAGTGTATAAGATCCATGCCCCCGACTCGGCTCCGGCGAAGAGGACCGCCTCACGTTGAGCATCAGGGTACATAGTGGCACTAAAGTCCGCAATAAAATCTGCTAAAGCCTGAGATTTTATGGCTACCCGGGGTTGATAAGATATATCAAATTCACTTAATTCTACAGCCCATTTTACTAACCTGCCTGAGAACTCAGGTTTATGCAAGATATTCCGTAAAGGGAAGGTAGTAACTACAGCTATTGAGTGACTTTGAAAATAAGGTCTTAGTTTACGGGCGGCTACTACCAAGGCCAGTGCCAATTTTTCCAAAGGTTGATAGCGCGTCTCAGCATCTAATAAGGATTTGCTAATGTAATAAATTGGAAGTTGCTTACCTTTGTCTTCTCGAACCAGCACTGCGCTTACCGCAGATTCAGACACGGCCAGGTAAAGTAGTAGTTGTTCACCTGGTTGGGGCGTCGAAAGCAAAGGAGGGTTCGACAGGTATCGCTTCAATTCCTTAAGCGCCTGCTGACATTCAGGGGTCCAATCGAACTCCTTGTTCTGTTTTAGCACGTCGAAGAAGCTTTTGCACCGATCAGACGACCGAGAGATGAATCTCCTCAGTGCTGCTACTCTCCCAGTTAGCCGCATTACGTCTTTCCTGTTATGAAGTATGTCGGGGATGGCTTCTATAGCTTTTATCTGGGCGGGGTTTACCTCGATCCCTCGCTGGGAAACGATGAAACCGAGAAATTTCCCTGAACCCACTCCAAATGCGCATTTCTCCGGGTTGAGTTTCATGTTGTACTGATCGAGGATTCGAAAGGCCTCCTTCAAATGTGTTAAGTGATCCTCTGCCCGTTTAGACTTGATCAGCATGTCGTCGATGTAGACCTCCATGGTTTTGCCGATGTGGTCGTGAAACATCCGATTGACTAATCGTTGGTAAGTCGCACCTGCATTTTTAAGTCCAAAAGGCATTACTTTATAGCAATACGTACCTCGGCAAGTAATGAAGGAAGTTTTCTCCTGGTCGTTGGGATCCATTAAGATTTGGTTATAGCCTGAATATGCATCAAGGAATGTAAGCACTTCATGCCCGGCCGTCGCATCGATTAGTTGGTCAATCTGAGGCAGTGGATAAGAATCTTTTGGGCAAGCTTTGTTCAAGTCGGTGAAGTCGATGCAGACCCTCCACTTGCCATTTTTCTTTGCCACTACGACCACGTTGGCCAGCCAATCTGGATACTTGACTTCTCGGACGGAGCCAATCTTGAGCAAGCGGTCAACTTCGTCATTTATGATCTGGTTCCTGAATGCTCCTTGTTGACGCTTCTTTTGCTTTACCGGGCGATGGTACGGATCCACGTTCAACTTATGACAAATAATCTCCGGGGAGATTCCTGTCATATCTGCATGTGACCACGCAAAAGTGGTGTGCTGCTCCTTGAGGAAGTGCAAGATATCTTTGCGTAAGTCCTTGTTTATCTCTGCTCCCAAATATACTTTTCTTTCAGGCATGCTGTTGAAAAGTTCTTCTGGTTCCAAAGCTTCAATAGTTGGTGCGTACTCTCCTCGTGCGTCCAATTTTGATATGAACTCCGGGACCTGGTAGTTTGATGCTTCATCGTTTGGCTCTGATCCCGGGTTCTTTGATTGCTATTTTGCCTCCTCGGGGAGCTTGACTGCAACTGAGTAGCAATCTCTGGCGCAACGCTGCTCTCCCCGAACTTCGCGTATCCCCCATTCTGAAGGGAATTTCATTACTTGATGGTATGTTGATGGGACTGCTTGCATATCGTGTATCCATGGCCTCCCAAGGATTATGTTGTAGGCCATGTCCCCATCAACGACGTGAAAAGTTGTTCGTCTTTTAACGCCTTCGACCAGGGTCGTCAAAGTGATTTCACCTAATGTCTTCTCGCTGGAATTGTTAAATCCTGAGAGAACACGAGAAATTGGTACGATCTTATCGTATAATTTCAATTCCTGCACGACCCGAGATAATATGATGTTCGCTGAACTTCCTGGATCAATGAGTACCCTTTTGATATCAAATTCCTCCACTCGCAATGTGATCACCAAGGCGTCCATGTGAGGGAATTGCAAGCCATCTGCATCTGTTTCTTCAAAAGTTATTGTATCCTCGAGCCGTGGTCGTTTGGTCTTTGTAATAGATACTTTAGCGTACTTCTTTGCGGTGTACGTGACTGCATCAACCTCAATACCACCAGAGATGACGTTGACTGTCATCTTTGGAGATGATGCTCGGGGAGGCTCTGATTTGCTTTGCTGGGCTTTTGCGTGTGTTTGTTTTCCTTTCTCTGTCAGATACTCCTTGAGGTAGCCCTGTTTTAACAAGTTAGCAACCTCGTACCTTAGAGCCTTGCAGTCGTCCGTCGTGTGGCCGTGATCGCGATGAAACTCGCACCACAGGTTCTTGCTGCGTTTGCTGGGGTCACCCTTCATATCTTTAGGCCACTTGACTTTTTCGCTCATCCCTTCTAGCACTGCCACGAGTTCCGCCGCTCCGATACTGAAAACGGGCAGGGTTGGAAGTCCACTAGAGGTTGAAGCGGAATCATTGCCCCTTGCGAGGCCTTTGTTGTTGCGACCACGCCCGTTCGAATTGTTGCGTGATCGATTGGGATATGGATCGTGCCGCACATCTGGTTTATCGGTCTCGATCTTTCCCCCGGCGCCGCCGGCGCGAGCCTGGCTCCGTCCCCGGGCACCTGTGCCAATTAATTTATCTTCGTCTATACGTACCTTTGAATTATAACGATTGTAGACATCCGACCAGTTCGCCGCAGGGTATTCTCGCAAGGATTCATACAACCGTCTGGTCGCTTCAGAACTCTTAACGTCCAAGCTGTTAGTAAATGCAATAGCCGCCCATCGATCTGGAACTTTGGGTAGCAACATGCGTTCACGCTGAAAGCGATCCACATACTTCCGGAGAGACTCCCCGGGCAGTTGTTTGATTTCAAAGATGTCTTCAACTCGTGTTTCCGTTTTTTGAGCGCCTGTGTGTGCTTTGACGAATAACTCTGCCATTTCGGCAAAGGATCCTATTGAATTTGGTGGCAGCATTGAGTACCATCGTAGAGCGCCATCTGCCAACGTCTCCACGAATTTCTTCAATTGTACTGATTCGATCTCCTCATCGGTGAGATCGCTTGCTTTTATGAAATTGCTAAACATCATCAAGTGGTCGTTGGGGTCAGTTGTTCCCCGGTATCTTGGTATGTTTGGCATTTTGAATGTTTTAGGTATTGCCTTTGGTGCCGCTTCTTTCTTCCAAGGCCTTTGAGTATACCGTTGAACGTCAACTTTCTTCAAAGTGGGTGGTGCGCCAGGGATTTGATCAATCCTCTCATGGAGGGAACGCTGTAGGGCCTCCTGGCTTTCTTTGAACTGCTTGGTGAGGGTCTCCACGACCTCGCTCATTTCTGTTGGCACTGCCGATCCTGCATTCTGATCCTCAGCGCGCCTCGAGGCATGGGATGGTGAAGCATCTCTTGGGTTTCCTGCGTTTGGCAAGTTTTGTCCTCGCAGGCCGTCGATAGCTTCCCGTATCTGCCTGTTGATTTCAGCCTGTTGTCGTATGAATTCAAGGACAGCATCTCGAGAATTCCTTGAATTCCCATGGTCGTTGGGTCCTCTGGGCCCTTGATCAGAGTTTCTACGGTTAGGAAGGTGGCTATGCCTGCTACTCCGCTGGCTGTGCGCGTCTTCTTGTTCCGCTGGGAGTGCGTCCTCGTCTTCTGCGATGGGGATCACGTTGTCATCTGCAGGAACGTCGTTTTGTTGTTCATCCACGTGTGGGTTCAAGTCTATTTGCTCCGCAGCGTTGTGTTGCCCATTAATGGCGTCGTTGTTGTGTGAGTTGTTATCTGCCATTTTACAAAGAAAGCGAGGAGAACCAGCGAACAAACAGAAAGCGGATAAAGGATAAAAATGCGATGAGCAATTAACCTATGAAAATTATTGACCGGCTCCCACTGTGGTCGCCAAATTGTTTAACCGTAATTTCGTTTATTAGGCTAATTCATAATTAAATTTATAATGCGGAGTCACGGTCAATAATCAAGATCAATCGCCTAAGTGTAAACAAATGTGAAAGCGTACGGAAAACGTAAAGAGAAGTAAATGCTTGAAATAAATGACAGAAATAAAAGTAAGGAAATAAGAACGCAGTTAGTGTAACGTAATGAGTGCAAATCAAACAGAAGGAACCGTATTCAGGTCGCGTGGATCTGATTAGAATTCCTTCCTCGTACTCTTTATGATATTGAAACAGCAAGGTAATAAATAGGATCGCTTGGCTTCAGATAAAAGTAATCAGCGTGGACAAGATATGAAGATTTTCGTATAAATGATTGGAGTACAGATGTGTATTCAGAGAGAGAAAAAATTCTATATCATGACTGTTGCTAGAATTACAATATATAGATGACTATATGTCCGTTCGCGAGCAGTTGTAACTCCTCAGACGAGCGGTTACATCGTTTAAGGATAAGGCTTCTATTTTGAATGGGTTTGACGGGGAGTTGCGTCCGCTCTGGCCGTTGCAACTGTTCATCTGCTCGTGGTGATCGTTCATCCTTGGTTTTGTCCGTTATCTTTGTGCCTACTTATATCCACGTGTCGCCCATACGTCGTCCTACTCGGATGCTTAGTCATCAGCCTTGGTGACGTCAGATTTAACCCAATACAATTATTACTCATCATGGCAAGAACAAGCAGTGCTTGTGTGGCCTCCGAGATGTTATTGTTGTAGCTTTTGTAAGAGAGAGTTCAGGTCTGCTCAAGCCCTTGGTGGTCATATGAATGTCCATAGAAAGGATAGAGCTAGACTCAAGTATCAATCACAAAACCAAGCACATGATGAACCTCTTGCCAAAAGCCAAAGCAAGGCTACTACTCTTTCAAAGTCTCAGAAACAATCCCCTTCACGTCTCAATTCGAAAACTGTTGCTTTAACTAATTCATCAACTCTTTCTTGGGGTGAGCCTACAAATTTTTCTCATCTAGCTTCTCCTGAAATCAAGAAAAGACATTCACATTTGAAAAAAAGTGATGAAAAGATTGCTGCAAAGGAAGTTATTTTATTGGATGATGATGATTATGTGGAAGAAAATCTTTCAGCAGGCAATATTGCAGCTTCTGAGTATTTCAAGAGACAAAAGTGCAGGATGTTTTCATCATTCCCTTTACTCCATAAACCATATTGTTGGAGTGGTAAATATTGTCTCAATAACAAAAACATACCCAGTGATATTCCACAAGTAGGGTCCGAGCAGAGTGAAGTATACGCACACCTTAGTCCTACTTCAGAGAAACTGGGAATCAGTACAAGTTCCATGGAGGATATTGACCTTGAGCTCAGGCTAGGTGATCCACCAGCAATTAGTAGCTAGTAACTTTAAGGAAGCAAGTTATGACTAAGTTTAGTTTAGGGATCAAGAAACATTAATCTCTCTCTTTCTTTTCATCTTTTTAGTATGATGGTCCACTTACGAACCTATAAATTTGTTACGCGTGCAATTTAATGTCAGATTATAGTCATGGTGTAAACATTCGAATCATGATTTACTTGATCAATCACTTCATTACCCAAACCATCCGCATCCCTCTTAAACTATCAAAGGTAAAATCATTTCTAACAAAGGATTCAAGTTATATAGCGCAAAGAACTCAAAACTCAAGAAGAAGTTTCCTAGTGCATGCACTTGGAATATTACTTTCTTAAAATTGATATATTGTCTTGCTAGCATAGATGAAATCAGAATTTAGAGTGAATAGGTTCAAATAACATGTATATAATACTAATAATATCCAAATAATTCTTTTTTACGTGCATGCTGAAAATTTTAAACCATTTAGTTTAGTTCCTAGTGGCGATTATTATTTCCATTTAGTTTATCTTGATAAAGTAATGAGTAAGAAGATATATACTCCCTTCGTTCCACTTTAGATGAACCCATTTGATTTTGCACGGAGTTTAATAAAGAGAGAAGACTTTTGAAATTTATGGTCTAAAATAAGTTATAGATATTTGTGTGGATACAAATCATCTAGGGATGAGTAAAAGTGAATATTTTTTTTCCAAATTTAGAAAGAGATCATTCTTTTTTAAAGAGACTAAAAAGAAAATAGATTCATCCTTTTTGAAACGGATGGAGTAATAGTATTATCAGTTTGACTGATCATACGTCCTCGCTTCTCTTAACTGTTACCTAAATTTTCCTTTAGAAGACTGCTAGCAGATGCGACTGAAAGTGAAGCTTTCTCGACCGAAAAGTGCAAGGACAAATGGGGCTTGGAGTTAGTGTTTGATGGCTAAACAAATACTCCATCAGTTCCAAAATGGATAGCATTATTTTCTTATTAGTCCGTTTAAAAAAGAATGACACAATTCTAAATTTGGAAACATTTTTTAGTTGAAACTTACTACTTTGCCCTTAATGAAATGATTTATAGCCACATATTTATGTAGAGCTTATTTTGGACCACAAGTTCCAAAAATTTTACCACATTTCTTAAACTCCACTTCAGATCAAACTAAGACAACCATTTTGAAACGGAGGGAGTAGTATCACTCACATGTATATAATCACATCCAAGAAATAGCAGTTAAAGAACAGAAGTCTTATCACGAGGAACATGAATTAACCTATTCTCGTAAACATAAATTGGATGAGTAGTACTTGACTTGTCGCTACATTTAGTTAGAGTTTAACTTTTTGTATATTGATTGTGGGTTAATGAATTTTTATACTAGATCACCCAAACATAATTATATATAACTGTCCATAATAAGTAATTTGAAAAACAAGACAAACAAACAGCTACAATGGATTAAATATATTAATAATCTAACATTTCTTTACACTATAGTGTATAAGTTAATCATTTCAAGTATTCTCAACTACCCGTAATTAATTGGTTTCTAGTCATTTCCAAACCAAATGAATCAACTTAATAATATACTCATTCTATATTGAGCAAAACCTCAATTCTTTTCCATGTGAGTTATCGTATTAGTTGGCACCATTTCCGGGTCTCTTTTGTTTTTACATTTGCATCATTGCATGTATGCATTATAATACATACACTACAAGCTATAACATGTTGGTGAAAAGAACAGAATTAAGCCACCAACCAACCTAAGAATACCCTATTACTCAACGCATTCAAAATCATGGAAGAAACAAAAATGATCAGAATCTTCAAAATGCCTACTATATTTAACAAACTTTTAGCTATAGGCACTAATGAATACCGAAGGTTCTTGCAGAATACACGGCCACTGCTCTTTTTCAGAAGTGTGTCTTCTTCAATACTTTAAAAAGATTATTGATGAAACACAGCAATTGACTTAAGTGGGTTCTTGCATAGGTATTGAGAATGTAGCTAAATATGTTGGACATTCAATGACACCCCAACAAAGCTTTATTCTATAAATGGATAGGTACTTGAAACTTTCTTTTGGCAAGTCTAGGCCACTTTGTTCTTTTCACACTGATCAGTGATCAATGAAATGGCAACAGAAGGGAATACTTCAGATTTTGGTGGGTACAATTACTGGTGCATAAGTACATGGAGAGTAACTTAGCTTCTTTATTCATGTTTGCCATAAAAAGTTCCAGTTTTATGAGCATTACTGATGTCTGATCATACCTGTTGAGTCTTTACAGGTGCACATAGTCACATACTTGCATATGGGACTATGCAATGTCTGCTTCTCCTTTGCTATCAAAGAATTTATACTTGTTTACACATTCACTTCCTAAATTTCTTGCTTAATTAGTGAAACAGCCTAATTTATCCTCATTAATTTTTAAAGCATAAAAATTTGAAAAGACAAGTAAATTGCATGTACTTATTCATATGTCCAATGTTATTGATTTGAATATACAATGTTAATTGACTAAAATATATATGGTACGTGCTTCTTCTTTTTTTCCCCCCAAAGTGCAACACACATAGTAGTGGATTAAGTATGATTTTAATTAGTACTAATAATATTTACCGAAGAAGATAAAATTATGTAACATGCAACATTAACTTAGTTATCTTACTTCTTAGAATAATCTATAGATCAATAATCATCATTTGTGTTGACCTAATGGACATCATCGACATCGTATACCCAGTAATATCCCATCAAAGTGGAATTTGGATAAAGTGAGATTTACCAGACCTTAACCCCATCAAGATGAAGAGAGTGTCTCTGGATCCAACAAATGTGATTGATCTAAACATACAATAATAATTGACTAAATAGATATGGTTAGACACAAATAGTTACACAAAAAAAAGGCCAAATACATTGTCAGCCCCTTGAACTTGATGTGTGTTATATGATGTGTCCAATTATGACACGTGGCAGATTATAAATGGATCACTTAACCACGTAGAACTCATGTGCAAACACGCGCATGAGTTTTTCATCAGAGTGGACGATTTTCATCAGAGTGGATGAAAAGTGTCTTCAGAGTGGATGAACTTGATGTGTGTTATATGATGTGTCCAATTATGACACGTGGCAGATTATAAATGGATCACTTAACCACGTAGAACTCATGTGCAAACACGCGCATGAGTTTTTCATCAGAGTGGATGAAAAGTGTCTTCAGAGTGGATGAAAAGTGTCTAGATGGACACTCTGATGTATTTGGCTCAAAATAATCATTCATTATCATTAAAAAGTCATGCCCACCTATGGTGGATGGGCATTTTGGGTGTGCCGCCATGGGCTCAAGTTCGTGGCCAAAGTTAATCAATTTTAATGCTAACGCACCCATAGAGGGTGTGATTACGAACCCATGATCTAACATGAAGCTCATGACAAGCACACCATTGCTAGTGGCTGTTTCAAGATACCACATTGTGGTGAACGATACACTGAAATGTTTAAATTAATACTGAATGATTAATTAATGATTAGCCGGTGTGGGATATCTTTAAGCAGTATGAGCGAGTTCGCATGCAACACAGTGGGAAATTTCAATGAACAACCAATATTTTGCATATTTATTGACGAATAGCCATATAATACTTTAAAATAACCAGTCCAAATACTAAAAATACTCATCTCAGCCATGATTAGAACTCTATTTTAGTTAACCAAATCTAAGCTATTAATGTACAAAGGGTACACGTGTCATTCATCTCAATAAAAACTTTGAAAAAATGGAGGGAAAAAAAATGGAAAGTAGCCCTTTGCTAGATGTATGATGTATTAATGTAATATGCAACATCAACTTAGCTATATCAGTTCTTAGAATATTCTATAGAAAATAATCATCATTGTCATCAAAAGAATAATTAATAAAAAAGTTATGCCCAACTATAGTAGATGGGCATTTTGGTTGTGCCGCATGGCTTCGGTGGCTGGTATAGTTGATCAAATTTGACTGCAATCGCACCCATGACGGATGTGTTTGTGAATTCATGACATTCACCAAAGCTCATGACAAGCACACCATCGCTGGTGGCTGTATCAAGATACCACATTGTGGTGATCAACACATTGAAGTGATTGTCTTAATAGTTGAATAATTCCTTAATGATTAAGCGGTATGGGATACTTTCCAGCATTAGGAGCAAATTTGCGAAGGTAACACAATGTTAATTGACTAAAATATATATGGTACGTGCTTCTTCTTTTTTCTCCCCCAAAGTGCAACACACATAGTAGTGGATTAAGTATGATTTTAATTAGTACTAATAATATTTACCAAAGAAGATAAAATTATGTAACATGCAACATTAACTTATTTAGTTATCTTACTTCTTAGAATAATCTATAGAAATAATCATCATTTGTGATTGACCTAATGGACATCATCGACATAGTATACCCAGTGATATCCCATCAAAATGAGATTTGGATAGAGTGAGATGTACCAGATCTTAACCCCACGAAGATGGAGAGAGTGTCTCCGACAAATGTGATTGATCTAAATATACAATAATAACAGACTAAATAGATATGGTTAGACACAAATAGTTACACAAAAAAAAAGGCCAAATACATCGTCAGCCCCTTGAACTTGACGCTATATTCCAGTTAGACACTCCAAAAAAAGATAATGTAACATGCAACATCATACAATAATGGATTGAAAATAATCATTCATTATAAAAAGTTATGCCCATCTATGGTAGATGGGCATTTTGGGTGTGCCGCCATGGGCTCAAGTTCATGGCCGAAGTTAATCAATTTCACTGCTAACGCACCCATAGTGGGTGTGATTATGAACACCCATGATCTAACATGAAGCTCATGACAAGCACACCATTGCTATTGTTGGTGGCTGTTTCAAGATACCACATTGTGGTGGACGGTACACTGAAATGTTTAAATTAATACTGGATGATTAATTACTGATTTGCCGGTGTGGGATAGGAAATTTTGACGAATAACACTTATTATAGTGCTAATCAATGAACAACCAATATTTTGCATATTTATTGACGAATAGCCATATAATACTTTAAAATAACCAGTCCAAATACTAACTGTAAATTTAGCTGGTACACAAGATATAAGATTTTATAGTACCAAAAAAATGAAAAAACAACTATTCTATTCAATACAATCCAAGACGAGAAAATTAAAGCTAATGAGCAAAAAGTACATAAGGAAAAGATAAAATAGAATAACAATTCAAATTAAAAAAACAAAAAAAAATTATCGTCTACAGTACCTACGTCTTTATACTCTTTATAGACTTATAGTATAGTTTTCGGGAATAGTCTCTCAATTGAGGAAGAGAAGTTAATACTAATTAACTCGACGGTAGAATCAATATTTCTAGAAAAGTCAAAAGTTACGTGTACACAAAATACAATTCACTTCATAATACATGCTAAGATTATTTGTACCCTATCACACTACTAGAAATTATCAGTTTTGCGTCACAGTTTGGAGACGGAATTCCCTCTCTAAAAGGTGTTTGGAGACGGAATTCCGTCTCTGCGCGTCCTTCGCGAAAAAGCGCGCCGTTGTCCAACTTTCCGTCTCCAAATGAAAAAGTTACTGGCGCACTGACACATTCTTGGAGACGGAATTCCGTCTCCAAATGAAAAAGGCACTGCGCACTGACACATGCTTGGAGACGGAATTCCCTCTCCAACATAAAATGTATATATTATATTTATTATTTAGAGACGGAATTCCCTCTCCAGTAAAAAATTTAAAAATTATTTTTGTTGTTTAGAGATGGAATTCCCTCTCTAGTAAAATAATTAAATTTTTTTTGGTTGGTTTCCGTCTCTAACTATATTAATCCTGCTAAATAAAACCATTAGAAATTCGCTACAAAGCAACCAAAAACCACCTGTTTAACATAAAACAAAGCAACCAAAACCCAAAAACCACATGTTTAACATAAAACAAAGCCACCACGGCCAATTAAACAATTCTAAATATATGTTTCATCATTAAGTATTCAACACAAATAAAAACTAAAGTATTTAATTAGTAACATGTTCACAAACTTAACAAACCATGAGACTAATCCGCCCCTTGGGAGGAGCCACTTCCTTGCTCCTTATCCCTCCAAATCTTTGCCACAATTTCCTGTAATTTCTTCACATTCTCACGGTCTTCCAACCGTTGCCTTTCACTATCTAGTAGCCTTTGCTCCATTTCCGCCAATTTAGAGCGCAACTCATCATCCACAGCTTGTGGTGCAGGTGAAGAAGAAGAAGAACAATTAGCATTGACAATACCTACACGAGAAGGCTTCTTGTACCTCGAAGGACCAAGGCCATAGGCTCGATTTTTGCTAGTATAGCCACCACCCGCCTAAACGAACATTGCATTTTCTTCATCCTGGGTGGGTTTAGGAGAGCCTTCAACGACCTGTGACCCTTGGCTCTCAAGCCATTCTTGGTGTAGAGCTTTGTAGTTTTCCTAAAATACACGACGCGATTAGAATAATTAATTAAAGAATAATTTAAAATAAAATAAAATTATTTATGATATCTCACCTCTAGTTGTTGTGCACGTGTCTCGACCCATCCCACCTCATTTCCTTGTTCGTCATATAAATAATGGAACAAACAGAAAAATTCATAATCACTAACTTTTCCATGTACCGCTTCCTACACAATGCAAATGTGTTAATGCTAAATCAAAATGGTGTTAAGTTTTTCATTTAAATAAAAATTAGATTGACTTACATATCGTACCCGATGGGTGGCCAAACTAACTGAACCACAAGTGTGCTTCGATCCTCCCTTTGCGGACGCTCTGTTTTTCTTAGCCTGCTCGCTCAGGGCTAAGAATTCAGGTGTTTCCCAATAAATTTTGAGTTTATCCCAATTCTGTTGATAAATCCATTTGGGAACTTTACCCTTTTGCCTGTATTTTGACAAGGAATCACTTAGCCTTTTAGCCGCCTTTTTCTCAAAAACTGCTCGGACTTCATCATCATATATAGCACCCCACGAACACTTGTGCTGAAACAATAATAATATAATAAGTGAAAACTAATAAAACACATATAATAATCAAATGACAAAAGCTTCAAAAGTATAGTTAATACCGTAAAAGCTTCAAACATGCGGTTTCTAACAGGTACCGGCACCTTTCCCCACGACGGCCAACCATCAGTAAAGTGTGGTGTCATAGATTCAACAACAAGTTTCACTGCCTTGTCCGATGGAAGAAATCTGCATTAAATTTAACATACAAAATTATGTTGATAAATATATATTGCATTCAATTCAAAAGTTTATAATTTAAGGGTTAATGAATAAATCTTACCCTTCTTTACTGTCAGTCATGATAATCAACCTACCAGACTCATCGAGAGATCCAATACCACCAGGCAACTCAACTGTAGCACTAGTACGCTTTTTCTTACCCTTTCGCGCTGTAGTGGTGACAGATGGAGAGGACTCTGGCTGAGTCTCTGGTACGGGTGTACTCGAACTGGGGCATGCCGATGATGATGCAGATGGAACAGTACTCGAAATTGAAGGTGTAGCAGATGGCAAACTATGTGGATGCATACTAGGAGTAGGTATCATCATCAGCTGTGAAGGGCCCGATGCGCCGAATAACTGAAATGTAGGGGGCCGTACATGCACAGACTGAGGGGATGTGCCTACTATAGGCATGGAATGGAAAGAGGGACCAGCAGGCTGGCCAAACTAATAGTATGGCCCTGTATGTGGCATGGTCTGTGCAGATATACTAGGGGCCTGTGGCTGATGGAATAGTGGGGTACTAGGGAGACCAACAAAAAATGTACTCGGATAATTACCTAACTGTGAGAGCAAGGCAGAGGTAGGGGTCAATGCCGGAAGTGGAGAAGTAGTATGACCTGTGGAAGTATAGCCACCACGGGTCCTAGGTCCTTTCCTACTTCGAGATTCCATATCTGCAAATTAATATTAAATTCAATAGAATTAGATATTTAATAAAGTGTATCATCGTTAATAAAAAAAATATTACGCAAAATATTAGCGACAAATACCTCAAACAACCAATATAATGCACAAATATTCAACTACTAACATCAATCATCATCGCTTCCTTCTAGTTCATCAACCAATTCATCCTCAGTTGATTCATTTTCATCTATGTACTCCCCTTCTTCATTTCTCAAAGACGTTTCCATGGTTTGTTTGAGCACCGACATATCAAATTCTTCAAAATAATCAACACCCTGATGCAACTCGTCTTCATCTACAATTTCTTGAACAGTTGAAATGTCATTTTGGTATGGTTCATCTAATGCATCATCCACCTCAATTCTTCCAACCGGTTTGGCTTTCAAAACAACCCACCAATTTGCTTTTGCCTTGTTCTTCAGTTTATTTTTGCACTTTGGATAAGGAACGTAGTACACTTGTTTCACATTTTGAGCAATGATAAATGGATCATAATGTGCATACATTTTTTTGTGATTGATTTCAACTATTTTATATACTAGATGCACCTTTGTACCCCGAAGTGGTGTTGGATCAAACCACTTACACCGAAAGAGCACCAACTTTTTCCTTGGATGACCATTAAACTCTAGCTCTAATATTTTATGTATTACACCATAATAGTCAAACTCTCCATCACCAGTGCCTGCATTCACCCACACTCCGCAGTTATATGTTTTCTTCCCCATGGACCATTCTTCAGTATGAAACTTATAGCCATTGATGAAGTACTTAGACATTTGTCTGTACTTATAAATAGGGCCCAATGATAAATCACAAAACAGTGGATGATTGACGCCGTTTTCAGGATTGTGCACCTAACATGCATACAATTAAATTTATAAGTTAAAACATACTTGCGTATAGTATTCACCAACGGGATATGTGTCACTAAAATACTTACGTATTTTCTAAACCACTCTGAAAATTTGGCCGTCACAGCATCATGCCCAAAGTTACTGACAAATAAACTGCTATGCACAAAACAATATTCAGGATGTAAAAATTAATATATGTATTAACCTTTTTTGTTATTTGTAGAAAGTGACAAATACCTATAAAAAGGTTGCACTTCTGGGCAATTCAGCAGTACATGTGTCGTAGCAACTTGTCTATCGATATCGCTGAATGGTTTTGTGCAACTTTTTTTTGATCCTCGATCGAGATGATTGAATATGAAAAAATGAGGATACAATGAATTGTCGCTTCCACCATCATCATGTCGGTTAGGCCTGCGACTTAGAGAAGGTACCTCGGCCCCAAAATAATAAGAACAGAAATGCAACGTTTCCCTAACAAGATAAGCCTCACATATCGGCCCCTCAATTCTATTCCTATTTTTTGCAGTCCGCTTACATTTGCCAATAGTCCTGTATAACATAGATAGCCATATAATTTAATAATGAATTAAAAAATATTAAATATAGGAGTAAATCTTTGATATGCATTACCTTTCAGTAGGATACATCCACCTTCCCTGAACCGGGCCTCCAAGTCTTGCTTCTTCAACAAGGTGCATAGGCAGATGTTCCATAATATTGAAGAAACCAGGGGAAAATATCTTGGTCAATTTAGTAGAGATCACAGGAATATTACTTTCCATCAATTGTAGATTTTCTTTCCTCAATGTACTAGAGCACAAGTCTTTGAAAAAAACACTCATTTCAGTGAGTGGTTTCCAAATTGTATCAGGCAAGCCATTGAATGCAATTGGCAACAAATTTTCCATGAAAACATGACAGTCATGGCTTTTCATTGCCGTAAGCTTACCTTCTGTCATGTCGACATATTTGGATATATTCGATGTGCAACCATCAGGAAACTTAATATTCTGTATCCACTCACAAATCATTCTTCTCTCCTCCAAGTCAAAAGTGTAGTTCGCTGATGGCTTGCGCACCTTAACCCCATCTGATTGTCGGTGCAATTCAGGTCGCCAACAATATGCCTGAACATCTAACCTTGCCTTCAAGTTGTCCTTTGTTTTGTTATTAACATCTATCACAGTGTTAAAGACATCATCAAAAAAGGTTTTTTCAATATGCATTGGATCCAGATTATGCCTAAGAAGATTGTCCTTCCAATAAGGAAGTTCCCAAAATATGCTCTGCTTTGTCCAATTATGTGTAACACCAAAACCTGCTATTCTAGGCAATAGTTGCTGCTCCGTTGCCTTGGGATACCCCTGAACCCATGGCCCGTCAACCTCTGTGGAGGATCATCAAAATCCTCCTTGTTCTTCATGAATGCACTAGTGTTTCTCATAAATGGATGGTCATCTGGCAGAAACTGGCGCTGACAGTCGAACCATGTGTGCTTACGCCCATGTTTCAAATAAAATACTTTTGTATCTTCCATACAAATAGGACAAGATAGCTTACCAGCAGTGGACCAACCAGACAACATGCCATATGCAGGAAAATCATTAATTGTCCACATCAAGCAAGCATGCAATCTAAAGTTTTGTTTCAAGGAACAATCGTATGTTACAACACCATCACGCCACAATATTTGTAACTCATCAATCAAAGGCTGCAAGAATACATCAATAGAGCTTTTTGGGTTACTAGGACCAGGGATAATACAAGTCAGGAAAATATCTGGACTTGTCATACACATTTCTGGGGGTAGATTATACGGTGTGACGAATACAGGGCAGCAAGAATATGGTGCAGCAGAGATAGCAAACGGAGTAAACCCATCAGAACTTAAACCCAACCTGATGTTTCTAGGATCACTTGCAAATTCAGGATACACTCTATTGAAATGCTTCCATGCTTCTCCATCAGACGGATGAGATAGAATACCAGATTGTCGTGTACGTTCATGATGCCATCTCATATGAGGAGCAGAACTCATTGATGCATACAACCTCTTTAACCTTGGTATAAGAGGTAACTAATGCATCGCTTTTACTAGGACCTGTTTCTGTTCAGCATTTTTGACTGGCTTGTAGCGAGCCTCACCGCAAAACATACAATTGCTTATCTTTGTTTTCTTTGTAGTATAACATGCAACCTTTTTTACAACAGTGAATTCTTTCTGAAGATAGCCCTAAAAATGAAACCAATTTTTTTGCATCGTAGTACGAGGAAGGCAATCCCAATTTACTTATGTTTAGTTCATTCAAGAGTCCAATGATCTCATCCATGCCTCCTTGAGATATGTTATAATCTGATTTAATACTAAGCAACCTAACTGCCACCGACAGCTTTGAATGACTTGCCCCCTCGTAAAATGGGCGACTTGCTTCTTCCAACTGTTCATAGAAGAGCTTCGCCTCATTATTGGGAATCTCCTCAACATTCGGTTGAGAGGGTTCCCCTTGGTACATTCCAAACGCATCATTCAATATCTCATTCATAGGATAGTTATACCCGACATAGTCATTTTGAAAGTTCTCTCTATGGACACTAGGGTTACACTCTCCATGTGCAGTCCACACAAAATAATTTGGCATAAATCCTTTTCTATAAAGGTGCAACACGACATTTTCAATTGGTTGCACGTGGCTACACTTTCATTTCACACAAGGACATTTGATTGAACCCCCTCGTATATATTCAGGAAGTAATTTAGCTTTAGCAATAAACCCGTCAACGTACCCCATCTACATAACTTTTCCTCAAACCCATACTTTCATAGAACATATTGTACATCCAACTACGATTTTCATCATGTTCCATCTACAAAAGTTACAAACAAATAAATATAAATCAATGCAACAAAATATAGCAATTTTTTTAGCAAACTATAGGTGTATAATATTTTTGTTAAATTATGTTGCATATTAATTTTTTAAGTAACTAACTAAATCAAACTCCCTACATTTATTTTATTTGCCATGTTCAATGACATTGTTCTTAATTATTTCTTTCTAATTATCCTTGCATTAAATTTATCTACTTTATATTGTTTTTCTAACTATTTCTAAATTTTCAAGAACTAATGACATTTCCAATAATCCAATCTAACCAATATTCTTAAAAAGGAGGGGAATATTAAACAATCACACAAGTATACAAACATGATAGAGCTTATTAGAAATTCATTATACAATAAATTCAACATTGATAAGGATGACAATGGAGTGTCAAAGTTGGTATTGGGGAGGGAAAAATGGGGGCCGAATTAAAGGGTGTGGAAAATGGGGAGGGGAAAATAATTCGAATTATAGCTAAAAATAATGGGGAAGATGAAGAAAACTTACTTAAATAAGTTGTTCGGATGGATTGGGTATGCCGAGGTGAATTTTCGCCGGGGAGGGAGGGTTTTCGCCGGGGAGGGAGGGTTTTGAAATTTTGGGGGGGGGGGGGTGCCGATCTGAAAAGAAATGTGGGAGGCTATGTGTATATGTTTTGGAGACGGAAAAGCTGAAAATGTGTCAGTTGATTGGAGACGGAATTAAAAAATTTAATTAATTTTTTTCCTCAAACACTGATTGGAGAGGGAATTCCCTCTCCAACCTTTCTATAGCTTTTTGCTCGATTTCTAGTAGTGTCAGTAAAAGAGAGACTTTTAAAATGTTCTACTAGTAATACACAATCCCATCCTATGAAAAAATTGAGACACAAAAATCATTACTTATATTATAGGAATCGCAAGTAGAAATTAAAAAGCAATATTACAGAATAAACAAACTTGCAGATGGCTCAATGTAGAACACTTCGTGAATTAAGTTGATTTGAAAAGACAAGTAAATTGCATGTACTTATTCATATGTCCAATGTTATTGATTTGAATATACAATGTTAATTGACTAAAATATATATGGTACGTGCTTCTTTTTTTTTTCCCCAAAGTGCAACACACATAGTAGTGGATTAAGTATGATTTTAATTAGTACTAATAATATTTACCAAAGAAGATAAAATTATGTAACATGCAACATTAACTTAGTTATCTTACTTCTTAGAATAATATATCTTTAGAAATAATCATCATTTGTGATTGATCTAAATGGGCATCACCGACATCGTATACCCGGTGATATCTCACCAAAGTGGGATTTGGATAGGATGAGATGTACCAGACTTTAAGCCCACCAAAATAGAGAGAGTGTCTCCGAAAAATGAGATTGATCTAAATATACAATAGTAATTGACTAAATAGTTATGGTTAGACACAAATAGTTACACAAAAAAATGCCAAATACATTGCCAGCCCCTTGAACTTGACACTATATTCCACTTGGACACGTCATATAACACAGAATACATCCAATTATGTGTTATATGATGTGCTAATTATGACACGTGGCAGATTATAAATGGGTCACTTAACCACGTAGAACTCGTGTGCAAACACGCGCATGAGTTTTTCATCAGAGTGGGCGAAAAGTGTCTAGATTGACACTCTTAAAAAAGGTTCAAGTGCTTAACTGAGAATGATCTTAATTGGAGTGTCTAAGTAGAATATAGTGTCAAGTTCAAGAGGCCGGCGATGTATTTGGCCCAAAAAAAAAAAAGATAATGTAACATGCAACATCATACAATAATGAATAGAAAATAATCATATATCATTAAAAAAGCTATGCCCACCTATGGTAGATGGGCAATTTGGGTGTGCCGCCATGGGCTCAAGTTCGTGGCCGAAGTTAATCAATTTCACTGCTAACGCACCCATAGTGGGTGTGATTATGAACCCATGATCAAACATGAAGCTCATGACAAGCACACCATTGCTGGTGGCTGTTTGAAGATACCACATTGTGGTGAACAATACACTGAAATGTTTAAATTAATACTGAATGATTAATTAATGATTAGCCGGTGTGGGATATCTTTAAGCAGTATGAGCGAGTTCGCATGCAACACAGTGGGAAATTTCAATGAACAACCAATATTTTGCATATTTATTGACGAATAGCCATATAATACTTTAAGATAACCAGTCCAAATACTAAAAATACTCATCTCAACCATGATTAGAACTCTATTTTAGTTAACCAAATCTAAGCTATTAATGTACAAAGGGTACACGTGTCATCCATCTTAATAGTAAGAACTTTGAAAAAATGGAGGACGAAAAAAATGGAAAGTAGCCCTATGCTAGATGGACGATGTATTAATGTAATATGCAACATCAACTGAGCTATATTAGTTCTTAAGAGTATTCTATAGAAATAATCATTATTATCATAAAGAAAATAATTAATAAAAAAAGTTATGCCCAACTATGGTAGATGGGCATTTTGGTTGTGCCGCATGAGTTGAGTGGCTGTAGTTGATCAAATTTGACTGCTATCACACCCATGACGGGTGTGTTTGTGAATTCATGACATTCACCAAAGCTCATGACAAGCACACCATTGCTGGTGGCTATATCAAGATACCACATTGTGGTGACCAACACATTGAAATGGTTGACTTATTAGTTGAACAATTAATTAATGATTAGGCGGTGTGGGAGTAGGAGCGAATTAGAGAAGGTAGCACAATGGAGAAAATATGACTAATAACCACCTTTTAGAGTGCTAGTCAATGAACAATTAACATTTTCCAAATAACCACCTTTTAGAGTGCTAGTCAATGAACAATTAACATTTTGCAAAGCTGTTGAGGAATAATCATATAAAAAATTTTGAACAACAGCCAGGATCAGTCCAAAATCCACATATCAGCTATTACAGCTTACCATGTATTATTATCTGTACAACAGTCTATATCTATCTATATATCTTCTAATTGAGAAATATAGGCAAGTGATGTAACATAGCTCTATGGCCACCATTCACTTCAAAATGTATAAAAATCAATGGTCTAAGAAACCAATGTAAGAAATGATCTTTACATTAATTAATTAAAAAAAAATAGTTTATGAAAACATTAAGAAATGAATGGTAATAACTCACGCCTCTTTATATCTCTATCTCCATTACCTATATTTTTAATAACACCCTTAACTCCCATCCGTTCATGTCCATAAGGCCGGTAACGTCAAAAATGTTAAATGTTTAAGTTCATGACCATTTAATGTATTCCTCCACGTATAAAAGAATGTAACTCAATTCTTATTGCCCACATTGTTAGTGTCACAAGTGCCTTTGCCACATAAATCCCCTCACCAGGTAATAGGCTAATGAAATATTTTTTTATTATTTGATTAGCATGACCTAAATGTGGATATGATGTTCTCTTACTTCCGATCATAACATACATATTACAATTGTCCGGTTGAGAAAGCACCTAAAGGGAAGGAAGGAAATGACGAAGGTGCTTTGTGTTTTAATGTTTTGGAGGATATAGGTCATTTATGCAATTTTTTGTTATGCCAGTAACCTTATGAAAGAACTTTGTTTGTAGCAATGTGTTTGTGACTTAAATCTTTACTTTTTGGTATAACATTGTTTCACTTTGTGTGTTCTCTTATAAGTTCGAAGGAAATAATTTATCTTTATAGTCACTTAGCTTCAGTTAGTTTAAAATTCTGCCTTGGGTTCTTTTGTTCCGATTCTTTTAATTTGTTAATCGTTAATTTTTAACACTTTGTATGCTCGTGTTCTCTTATCTGCCTTTTCATCTTTTGTAGTTAGTTTTAAAAAAGAAATACTATTTTTATTTAGTCCAAACAGTTAAAGTTTTTATTTCTATTTATGGTGTTTACATAGTAACTGCTAAGAGCTATATTGCGTGAAGTATATTCTCGATTCTTCATCATTTGCCTATAGTTCTCAATTAGTATGTATTTTTTTTTAATTTACGATGGCTTTAAAGATTAATTTTAAACGTATTCTTAAACCCTACTAATCGCTAAGAAAATAATCATTCATTATCATTATAATTAAAAAAAGCTATGCCCACCTATGGTAGATGGGCATTTTGGGTGTGCCGCCATGGGCTCAAGTTCGTGGCCGAAGTTAATCAATTTCACTGCTAACGCACCCATTGTGGGTGTGATTACAAACCCATGATCTAACGCAACATCAACTTAGCTATATCAGTTCTTAGAATATTCTATAGAAAATAATCATCATTGTCATCAAAAAAATAATTAATAAAAAAGTTTTGCCCAACTATGGTAGATGGGCATTTTGGTTGTGCCGCATGGCTTGGGTGGCTGGTATAGTTGATCAAATTTGACTGCTATCGCACCCATGACGGGTGTGTTTGTGAATTCATTACATTCACCAAAGCTCATGACAAGCACACCATCGCTGGTGGCTGTATCAAGATACCACATTGTGGTGATCAACACATTGAAGTGATTGTGTTAATAGTTGAATAATTACTTAATGATTAAGCGGTGTGGGATACTTTCCAGCATTAGGAGCAAATTTGCAGTAACACAATGGAGAAATTTTGACCAATAACCACCATTTGGAGTGCTAATCAATGAACAATTAACATTTTGCAAAGCTGTTGAGGAATAACCATATAAAAAAAATTTGAACCATAGCCAGTCAGTCCAAATATCAGTTATTACAGCCTTCCATGTATTTTTTTTTTTATTTATTTAAACAAGATTTGCTTAGATAGAAATTAGGGTGGGTTTCATAAGTAGTCCATGCGGCTATTAGGAAGGTCCGCAATTTAAATATTACAGGGATTAGAACTAAATATGGCATTCAACATTTCCTAGTTTAGATAATCTTCCAACAAGGCTTGCTGGACAAATTTGGTGGCACTGTATAATGATAGGTAAAAATAGCTTTGGACTGATCAGAAGCTCCATGCGCCAAAAGATGTGCAAACTTGTTTCCCTGGCGGAAGTTATGCCTAATGGTTGACATTCGCAGGTAGCTCATCATTAACCTGCATTTTGAAACAATTAAAAAAAAAATAGTTCTAGGATTATCCAGTAGTTGAATTACATCTGATGAATCCGTTTCTATTTCCTGATTAAAGAAGTGTTGATCAATAGCTAGGGTTAGATTATAATGTAGAGCTAGAAGCTCCACATGCGTAAGGTTTAGTCCACAAACTTTAATTTTTTATGAAACCCTAACATCCAATTTCCTTTATTGTTACGGAACACTCCCCCTTCTATGTATTATTATCTGTACATAGTTGATACTGAAGATATAAAATTTTATAGTATCAAACAATATAAAACAACTTATGTTTTGACGAAAAATAAAAATCAAGCTACTAGGAAAAATGTACATATATATGGGAAAGATGAAATAGAATTACTGTCCAAATAAATAAAATATCGTCCACCTCTTTATAATTTTATAATGAGATTCCGGAATATACGAATAGTTTCTCAATTGTTGAAGGAAGTTAAATAGTCAACACAAATTAACTCTGTGAGCTGGCAATTTTTGCTTAAAGCAAGGACTAATTATGCCTACTAACAAATTACGAATTGTACCAAAAAAACAGAATTATCATAATATTTCTAGAAAAATCAAAAGTTACCCGAAAACAAAGTATAATTCACTTCAGATTACTTGCTAAGTTTATTTGTACCCTATCAGCATAACAGCTACTTTTAAATTTGTACTACAAATAATACATAATTAATTACTATGAAGAAACTGAAACACAAAATCATTACTTTTAGGCTAAAGGTTTTAGCCAAGACACGACTCGCATAATATGTGTACTTAATCCACACATCAGATTTACCATCTGACAAAAATGGCGGTTGTCACAAATTAATTTCTTATTTGTACTATCAAATTTATTGAACTATGTGGCCCCTTTATATCTCTTTATTCTTGTATCACAGTGATTTCCTATACAATATTTCTGTTATGATTCAATCAAATTTATCAAAAAATTAGAACTCCTAAGAGGTAAAAATCAAGAATTACCTTGTGAACAGAGATTCTCAAGTTCAATAACTACAGAGAGACTAGAATTTCAGAGAAAATCTTTCAAACTTTTCGTGTCATGTTATATATAAACACTCCATAAATCTCTTCCTGGATCACAATATTATCATGTACTATTGAATGAATAACAATTTATTATATCATTCAGTAATAATAAATTATGTATTATACTTATTTACTAATCCGTGAATCAAATGGCTACTAAGTAAATCACGATTGTTCATGTGAGGAATCAAGTGAATCAAATGGCTATTATAGCAATGTTCATGGTTATAATATTTGTATTTCAATCTGAACCAGATGTACATATAGGATCATAATAGCTGAATTAGTTGGCTCTCAAAATCGAATAAACAAGGGTTCACTAGAAACTAAATGATAACATTCAACAATAGATATAAATTCGGGATAATTTCATATATGGTTACTAAAGTTTACTTTCTGTAGCATAAAAAGTCACAATACTATTTTTTGTAACAAGAAAAGTCATTAAATTTTATTTCATGTATAACTTGAAAGTCACAAAACCTATTTTTTATAAAATCATTTGACTTTACAAAATATAAATCATGAAATTTGAAAAGACAAGTCAACTACATTAACTTTTACCATATATGCAATGATGTTATGGATTTTAATATACAATATTAATATATTGACTAAATATATATGGTACGTTTTTTTTTTAAATTACGACACGCATAGTAGTAGATAAAGTATGATTTAATTAGAACTAATAATAATTACCAAAGAAGATTAAACAAATTTCTTTTTTCAGATTATCACACGCATAGTATAGTGGATAAAGTATAATTTAATTAACATTTATAATACTTACCAAAAAAGATAAAATAATGTATCATGCAACATCATTAGAATGATCAATAAAAATAATCATCATTATCATTAAAAATAAAAAAGTTTTAGCCAACCCATGGTGGATTGGCATTTTGGTTGTGCAGCATAGCTACGCTGGTGCTAGCACAGTTAACATTTGTGAGCACACCATTGCTGGTGGCTGTTTAATACCAGTTTGTGGTGCTTAGTGCTCTAAACTGTTTCAATTAATACTGGATAATTATGTAATGATTAACCAGTGTGGGATATTAATTTCCAGTAGGAGCGAATGCAATGAGGAAATTTTGACGAATAACCACATTTTCTAGTGCTAATGCATGAACAACCAGTCCGAATATCAGTTATCACAAGCTTTTCATGTACTATCTACTTATGTTATACTAGTTATTTCACTCGCGTTAAGCGCAATCAAACATTTCTTTGTTTGTAAATTTAGATGATACAGAAAATATTAAATTATATAATCCAAGAGGAACGATAAAAATCAAACTAATAAGAAATTATTTCGAGCTACCAAACATAGGAGCAAAAACAAGTTCTCTTTTTCTTTCTATTATACTAGTAATTCATGATAAGAGAAATTATTGTGTACATTTTTATTGGCTTGAATCAAGAACACCTACAAATAAATTTTTCCAGATAGCAATTGCTTAAGCTGGTCGAAATTCTGAACGTTTTATTGGGTTCAAGTAGCAGCTGTGAACAACATTATTCAGTTACATATCTTGCTTGTTTCCACTTTAGTTACCAGGATCATAACTAGAAACTCTTTGGAAGCCTTTCAATGATGTTGCATGTTTTCAGGAGTGGTTCAAAACAACCTCTTAATCTTGCTTTTTAAGCTGTGTTACAAATCTGTAGAAACCAGGAACTTATATTGATGGATCGAAGAAATTCACTTTGTTGGAGTGTGGTGTGGTGTGGAATGTGTCCCACATCGGTAGGAAAGAGAGGGTAAGATGCCAATATAAGCTTTGGACAATCCTCCACCCTTTGATCTAGCTTTTGGGTGTGAGTCAGGTCCAAATTTATGTGGGTGCCCGTGTGATGGGCGCCCGAGTTTGTTGCGTCCCGGTGAAGAGCGCCTGGATTTTAACAAAAAAATTGAAAACTCTTACCTCTTATTGAAGAATGAGTCCCCTATTTATCCTACCTATACAATTATTCTAATACCCCCCTCAAGTGACAGTCGAGCGATGTGTAAAGCTGCTTGGCTGTCACACTTCAAATGTATGGGAGAGTTGTGTTCGATCCCTAGTTCCATAATATCCCTTTCAACCACTTTAATTCACACAAGGTCATTGCCATCGACCGATACTATGCCTTCGTTGAAGACCTTGACATAATCTGTTTCTTCTTCGTTCGCCACGATATCGGCGAGTCCCCTAATCGATGTCAACGGACAACCTGCCTAATCGGAGTCACACCATCCATGCAATCGTAGATCACACTCAGAACTCAATACGATGCCTTGTCCCAGACAACCTTTCAAATATCGAACAACCTAAGCGTCTCATCCATATGTGGCGAGTCCCCTAATCGATGTCAACGGACAACCTGCCCAATCGGAGTCATACCATCCATGCAATCGTAGATCACACTCAGAACTCAATACGATGTCTTGTCCCAGACAACCTTTCAAATATCGAACAACCTAAGCGTCTCATCCATATGCTCAACACGGGGACTCTGCATAAATTGCCCTTTCAAATATCGAATAACCTAAGCGTCTCATCCATATGTGGCGAGTCCCCTAATCGATGTCAACGGACAACCTGCCCAATCGGAGTCACACCATCCATGCAATCGTAGATCACACTCAGAACTCAATACGATGTCTTGTCCCAGACAACCTTTCAAATATCGAACAACCTAAGCGTCTCATCCATATGCTCAACACGGGGACTCTGCATAAACTGCCCTTTCAAATATCGAACAACCTAAGCGTCTCATCCATATGTGGCGAGTCCCCTAATCGATGTCAACGGACAACCTGCCCAATCAGAGTCACACCATCCATGCAATCGTAGATCACACTCAGAACTCAATACGATGCCTTGTCCCAGACAACCTTTCAAATATCGAACAACCTAAGCGTCTCATCCATATGCTCAACACGGGGACTCTGCATAAACTGCGACAACAGATGCACACTGTAGGACAAATTCAGACGTGTAAAACACAAGTAAATCAATCTTCCAACCAGTCCTCGAAAGCTTTAGGGATTTTTGATAAAATGACCAGTCGCAAGCACCAAACGATGGTTCTGCTCTATTGGTGTACCAACCGGTTTTTACCCCAACAAACCTGCTTCCGATATGATATCTAAAGCATATTTCCTCTGACACAAGAAGATCCCTTTCGGAGCCCCTGCCACTTCAACCCCAAAAAAATATTTCAAAGTACCTAAATCCTTCATATGAAAACATTTTGAGAGATATAACTTGAAAATTTGAATTGTTCTCGAATCATTACCAGATATAATCAAATCATCTACATAAACAAGCACATTCAAACACACATTTTCCTTCTTCATCGTAAATAATGACTAATCCGAATACGATTGTCGGAACTCATATTTCTTAAGAGCAGCCGACAACTTTGCAAACCAACACTTGGGAGCTTATTTTAAACCATACAAGGATTTTTGGAGGCGACACACAGTTCCTTTCCCGTTCATGCGATGTCCCGGAGGCAATTTCATATATACTTCTTCACGAAGATCACCATGGAAAAATGCATTGTGCACATCCATCTGATGCAATTCCCAATTTTTAGCTGCAGCCACGGTTAGAAAAACTCGAACAGTCACCATCTTTGCAACCGGGGCAAATGTCTCCGTGTAATCAACTCCTTCAATTTGATGATTCCCAAAAATCACTAGTCGTGCTTTGTACCTTTCAATAATTCCATCCGAGTTATACTTGATCTTATATATCCATCGGCAGCCGAGGGCCTTCTTTCCTGGGGGCAAGCGAACGATCTTCCAACTCTTGTTTGCTTCCAATGCCTTCAACTCTTGTTCCATAGTCGTTCTCCACTTTTCATTTTTCACCGCCTCCGAATAGAAGGTATGCTCATGTCCTTGCGTTATAGCTGCAAGAAAAGTCACATGCTTCCAAGAAAAACTATCACAATTGATATAATGTGCTTGAGGATAAGGCTTACTAGAGAGTTGTTGAGAAACAGATGAACAATTAGACTTTCGGATGCAGGACGATACCCGGTGATTCAACTTTTGGACGGTATTAGTAACAAAGTCTCTCAATAAAACACTTTCCTTCTTAGTCCGTTTTTCACGGCCTAACTCTTCCACCAACACATCATTTTCAATGTGTCCGGGAGCAACATTGGGAACAATTTTAGGGTGTAGATCTCCATGATCCATTTCTTCAATTTCCAGAGTCGTTTGACCGTCATTCTCAACACCCCCCTTTCCTCGCACATTACCTTCTTCTTCTTCCAATGCTACGGTAACAGGAACCGTTTCTTGGCTCCGTTTTTCTTTCTCATCCTTCGTAGATGCAAACAGAAATTTCTTTTCATAAAACACCACATCTCTTGAGATCAAAAACTTCTTTGCCTCCAAATCATATACTTTCCACGCTTTCTTCCCGTTTGGATATCCCGAGAATACACATCGATGACTTCTACTCTCAAATTTGTCACCTGTTCGTCCTTGATTGCGAACATAACATAAGCAACCGAACACTCTCAAATGGTCATAATTCGGTATCACTCCCATGAAGACATCATAAGGTGTCTTACCACTCAAAAACTTAGTGGGCGTCCGGTTAATTAAGTAGCATGCCGTCATCACACATTCTCCCCAAAAATCGATCGGCAAATTAGCTCGAAAACGTAGTGCCCGTGCTACATTCAAGATATATCGATGTTTTCATTCGACTCTGCCATTTTTTTGTGGTGTCCCTACACAAGAAGTCTGGAACAATATCCCTTTTCAAGCAAAAACCCTTTCAAACTTACAAACTCAGTTCCATTATCACTCCGGACGCACTTAACCAGTTTATTAAATTTTCTTTCTACCATCGCAAAGAAACTTTTTAACTTCTGTCCGACTTCTTTCTTATCAATTAACGAAAATAGCCATACACCTTGTGAACAATCGTCAACAACAGTAAAAAAATATGATGCACCACACGAGGATTCAATTTTATAAGGACCCCACACATTACAATAAATTAAATCAAAAGGTTTGGCAGCTTTATTATCACTTAAAGGAAATACATTCTTAGTTTGCTTTGCCCGAAGGCATACATCACATATTTTTCCTCTAAGTTACCTTTCCTACTCCTATCTTCTAGTACTGAAAGAGATTTGGTTACTTGCATCGAAGGATGCCCCAACCTTTGATGCCACAAGTCCATCACATCTGTCTTCATAGCCTTCACCAAGGGTACTGTCCGAAAGTAGTAGAGTCTGTTCTTTTGTTCACCCGCTCCAATCAACTTTCCCGTAGCTCGGTCCTGCATAACACACAAATCATTAGTGAAATTTACATTGCACCCTAACTGATTAATCAATTGAGACACCGAAATCAAATTGCAAGTCATTTCGGGAACATATAGCACTTTCTGAAGAACCATGTCTTCATTAAATCTGATGGATCCTTCTTTCGTAGCCATTGTACTGCTTCCATTTGGTAGACCTACCGGACACTGTGGAATTGTCCGTAGATCCTCCAAAATACCCAATTGACCGGTCATATGATTCGATGCTCCCGTGTCAATAATCTACGGAAGTCGAATTTGCTTACCAATCGATGGTTCACTTGTACTTATCTTCTCATTGTTTAGCAGCTCGAATAGCATCTATAACTGATCACGTGTTATTCCTGACAAGTTAGTTTGTCTGGGCACAGTCATGTTTCCGGTTTCTCCATTTTCGGACTCAGCTTCAGCAGCATTTGCTCGATTTCCACCACATCCTCGGCCAGTATTTGAACCAAACTGTTGGTATCCACGGCCTCTACTACCTCGATTACCTTCAGCTCTTCCTCTGCCCCGTCCACCACTCGGAGAACCTTATCTCGGATAATGAACCCAACCCTCATGATAGCCAATAACTTCAAAGCAGCATTCCGGAGGATGTCCACCTCGGTCGCATAAGTGACACTCCTTATAACCTTTCTTCGGTGGGGGCGACTGTTGTGCGATAAACGCTGTCACCTCCCCACGTTCTTCCTGAGTTCGTGCCATCTCCTTGACTCGTTCATCTTGAATTACCTTTTGGTAAATCTGATTCATCGATGGCAACGAATCTTGAGCCAAGAGATTGGAACGGACGGTTCCATAGAGATTTTCATCCAACCCCATAAGAAACAAATGGACCCTGTCTTCTTCTCTCTTCTTCTCCAGTGCAACTGTGAGATTACACGAGCAATTTCCACACGAACACGTTGGAAACTTTTCATAGTTTTCCAAGTTCTTCCCACAGCTTAGCCAATTTCCCATAGTAAGCAGCAATGGTTAATCCCTTTTGCTTACACTCGGCCAGAGCAGCCTTCAATTCCTGAATCCGAGGTCTGTTTCCCACTGAGAAATGCTCTCGGATGCTCTCCCACAAATCCCTAGCAACCTCCATATGTGATATGGTTGTCCTAAGGGTAGACTCAATGGAATTCCTAATCCATGACACCAATAGAGAATTGATAGTCCACCAATCCTCATAATCAACCGAATCCTCACCTGGCCTCTGAATCGACCCATCGATGAAATCGAACTTTTTCCTTGCACGTAACGCCGTTCTGACGGACCGTGCCCATTCCTCATAGTTTTCTCCGGTCAACTGGACCTGTGTAATAATCAAACCGGGTTTATCGTTTGAGGTAATGTCGTACGGAGAGATGGTCTTCTGTACGACGGCAACATCACCCCCCACTCTACGAATAACGCCTCCACCAGCACTGTCGGTCGGAGCTGCCACCACTTTACACTCGCACGAAGAGTTTCATGATGGCTCTGATACCATGTAAAAAATGGACACACCAAAGAAAAACTCAAGTGAAAACTCTTACCTCTTATTGATGAAAGAGTCCCTATTTATACAAGAAAAGTAGAAAACTCTATCTTGGGCACCAAGTATACTCCTAATGGACCCCAACTAAATGTACAATTTACCTAATTATGTACACCTTACACAAATAATCTATCATATCTATACAATTGTACTAATAACCCCTAATATATTCTAATACAATTGTTAATAATTACATATCACTAATAATAAGTAAATCACGACCAACCATTAAAGAATCTGAGCCCGAGCGAGCTGGTTGGTGTGGTGTTGCAGCCAAAGGGTGGGGAAAATAAAGAATTAAGTAGTTTCATCTTAGTACTATGAAGGAAATCCATTTACCGATACTGCAAAACCTCTATTAGCTGGTAAAATTAACAGAAAGAACAACTATATAAATCAGACAGGAAGAAACAAAAAGCAAAGTAAACTAGAAGAGCTCTGATGCTCATGCCAACTGATTATACACAAAATGATAGTACTAGTATATCTCACATTTTGGCATAAACTTTTCTTCTTTTCGCTTCCCAGTGATTAAGCAGCTAAATTACCACAGTCCACACATAGTAATGGATAAAGTATAAATTTAATAAGCACTAATATACTTACCTAAAAAGATAAAATAATGTAACATGCAACATCAACTTGGAATAATCAATGGAAATAATTATCATTATCGTTAAAAATAATGGTAAAAAGTTATGCCTACCCATGGTGGTTGGTTCATGGGTGTGCCGCATAGCTTGGCACCGTCGCTTCAGCTGCTAGCACAATTAATCAAACCAATTTCAGTGCAGTAGGCAGTAGCTTAATACTGCAACATCAACTTAGTTATATTAGTTATTAGCATATTCTACAGAAAAAAAATCATCATTACCATAAAAAAGTAATTAATAAAACGGAAAAGGGCCAATATTGCCCCTCAACTATTGGGAATGGATCAGTTTTACCCTCCGTTTGGAAATGGTATCAAATATACCCTTGCCGTTGAGATTACGGTTCATTATTGCCCTCATAAACTAACACAACTATTGGTCTGATTTTTTTCCCATTTTTAAATAACTTTATTGCTGAAGACCTAGGAAAATAACTTGACATATATCAACGATTCCCCGCCCCCCCCCCCCCCCCCTCCTTCCCCCAATCTCAACAGAACTCATTCATCTTCTCACCACTTCACAATTTACAGAGGTTTGGAGTTTCATTTTTCTTCTCTAACATTAAAACTCAAGGTTCTAAATCATAATCAACATACAGTAGAAATTCAAAATCAGCATAAAGTAAGAATCTACACAATATGGAATTCGACTCCCAACACCTATTTTTCCAAAGAAAACTACAAAATCAAGCAAACTTAAGTTTGTTGTTCTTCAAATTTCTTGAACTCCATATGCCAAAATGGGTTTGCAAATCTGCCTCATTTGTAGCAGTGGAGAATGTCGTCGCCGAGGTCGCTCTGTCGTCCAACGGTGAAGCTCTGTCAATCGTTGCAGATGCTCCACCGTCCGTCACTGATGAAGACCATTTAAAGATCGAATTGGTATCATTTATCACTCTCTTGTCTGTTTAGCATACAGATGAAATAAAAAATATAGAATAGACCAACAAGAACAATTATATGTAGTTCAATAATTTTATAAGATACTATATATTTTTGTACTAAAATACCATTCATTTACCAAGTGTACTAGCATACACACTAAATTAAAATTAAAGATGAGGCAGTGGTCGTAGCCCTCTCACGTTAGTAAAATTGAATCTTCGATTTGTATTTTTCGCCGAAGTCGAATGGAACTTTGGGTGGTCAAAGATGAAGAAGGTGATTTTGTGTATTGAGATTGAGAAGGTGGGGTACTGGTTTTTCATGTGAGCTCCACATAAGCAAAATAAAATAAAATAAAATAAAATAAAATAAGTGGTTTTATTTATGACATGGTATCCGTTAAGTTTATAGGGGCAATAGTGAGCCATAATCTTAACAAGAAGGGTATATTTGATACCATTCTCATATGGAGGGTAAAACTGATCCATTTCTGATAGTTAAAGGGTAATTTTGACCCTTTTCCGTTAATAAAAAGTTAAGCCCAACTATGGTAGATGGGAATCTTGGGTGTGCCGCACGGCTTGGGTTCGTGGCTGTTGTTGATCAAATTTAACTGCTATCACACCCATGACGAGTATGTCCCATGACGAGTATGTTTGTGAATTCATGACATTCACCAAAGCTCATGACAAGCACACCATTACTGGTGGCTGTATCAAGATACCACATTGTGGTGACGAACACATTGAAGTGATTGACTTAATAGTTGAATAATTACTTAATGATTAAGCGGTGTGGGATACTTTCCAGCATTAGGAGCAAATTTGCGAAGGTAACACAATGGAGAAATTTTGACCAATAACCACTTTTTAGAGTGCTAGTCAATGAACAATTGACATCTTGCAATGTATTGTTATCTGTACAACAATTTATAGTTGAGACTAACAAAAAAATTAACATCTTGCATAGGCCTGGGCATCGAGCGAGCGAGCCGAACCTAACCGAGCTTACTATGCTACCGAGCCGAGCCAAACCAAACTTTATATCATACGGAGCTGAGCTCGAGCCCGAGCCGAGCTCAACCGAACTTTGCTAGAGTTTGACCGAGCTCGAGTCGAGCTTCAGCCGACTTTATTATTTTGTGTTCCCATACTTAGTAATATAGAAAATAATATTTTTAATTTTTTTAATCATAATCATAAATAACGATAGAAGTACTAGTTTATCAATTGTTAATTATTGCATTAAAACATTAAATATAATGTAAAATTCTAACTTTTTAGTAATCAAGCTAACCGAGTTGATCCGAGCTTTGATCGAGTTTATCCGAGCCGAGCCAAACTTTAAACGAGCCCGAGCTGAACTGAGCCTCTTTTTAAAATGAGCCGAGCTAAAAGGCATTCGAGCCGAGCCGAGCTCCGAGCCGGCTCAGCTGTAAAAATTTTGCCCAGCGGTCACTTTTAACACCGGTATTTAGTTTGAGGCCACTATTTTCTTTGGTCTTACACTAGAGGCCACTTTTGGACCTTTACTAAATAAATATTGACTTAAGTTCTGTTCATTTACTGAAGTTCAGTCCATATGGCCCTGGACTGAAATTCCATCTTTAAGGATGGAACTTCAGTCAATATGAAGTTCCATCCTTAAAGATGAAACTTCAGTCAGTCAATATGAGGTTTCAAGGTTGGAACTTCAGTCAACATGGCCCTGGACTGAAGTTCTATCTTTAAGGACTGAACTTCAATCCGGCTCCTGGATTGAAGTTCTATCTTTTAAGCGAAAGTGGCTACAAACTAAATGTTTTGAAATAAGTAGCAAGTATCCAAAGACCAGTGGCAAAAGTGACCTTTTGTGCACTTTCTCCAGCTCAGCTCTTTGCCTATACCTAATTATTCTTGCAATGAACAACTAACATCTTCATGAAGATTTAAAAATTTTATACTACCAAAACATGAAAAACAACTTATAATTTTAATCAAACAGAAGTCTGCTCATCTCCACAAAAATTAGTGTTTCAAAAAAACCCTTTTCCCTTTCCGCCGCTGCCGCTCCTTTTTCCCCAAATCTCAGCCCTTTCAATGGCGGAAGAACCACAGTACGCCGCCGAACCCGGCAGTAACAACAAGAGAAAGTACGAATCGGATCAAACGACACCGTCTCCAGGTCCACGCAGACCTACTGGATTTTCAAATTTATCTCCGCCTGAAGGTACCGCGCCGCCGTCGTCGTACAATAATGTGCCGCCGCCTATGGATGATTTTCAATTAGCTAAACAAAAAGCTCAGGAAATTGCTGCTAGGTTATTGAATAGTGCTGAAGCTAAAAAACCTAGGGTTGATAATAACGGTTCCGGTGTTGGTGCTGGTAGTGGATTCGACTCGTATGAACACAAGCCTATTGCTACTCCTCCGGTGACAAGTTCATATGGTTATTTTGGGCAAAGCAAGAAGATTAAAATTCCAAATGGCAGAGTTGGTGTAGGTGTAATTATAGGCAAATTTGGGGAGACTCTCAAGTATCTTCAACTCCAATCTGGAGCCAAGATTCATGTTTCTAGAGACATGGGTGTTGATTTTGAACTCATGGGTACACCAGATCAAATTGCAAAGGCTGAGCAGTTAATTACTGAAGTTCTTTCTGGGAGGTTGCCTGGACAGCAATCGGGGCGAAGCAAGATTGAAATTCCAGTTGGCAGAATTGGTGTAATTATAGGCAAAGGTGGGGAGACTTTGAAGTATCTTCAACTCCAATCTGGAGCCAAGATTCATGTTTCTAGAGTCATGGGTGCTGATCGTAATCTTCCAACTAGAGCATTTGAACTCATCGGTACTCCAGATCAAATTGCAAAGGCTGAGCAGTTAATTACTGAACTACTTTCTGAGGCTGATGCAGGTGGTTCTGGTCTGGATTCCCGGAGGTTACCTGGACAGCAATCGGGAGCAGAACAGTCTTATGGTTATCCGGGGCAAAGCAAGAAGATTGAAATTCCAATTGGCAGAATTGGTGTAATTATAGGCAAACGTGGGGAGACTTTGAAGTATCTTCAACTCCAATCTGGAGCCAAGATTCATGTTCCTATAGTCGTGGGTGCTGATCGTAATCTTCCAACTAGAGCATTTGAACTCGTCGGTACTCCAGATCAAATTGCAAAGGCTGAGCAGTTAATTACTGAACTTCTTTCTGAGGCTGATGCAGGTGGTTCTGGTCTGGATTCCCGGAGGTTACCTGGACAGCAATCGGGAGCAGAACAGTTTTATGGTTATCCTGGGCAAAGCAAGAAGATTGAAATTCCAATTGGCAGAATTGGTGTAATTATAGGCAAACGTGGGGAGACTTTGAATTATCTTCAACTCCAATCTGGAGCCAAGATTCATTTTTCTTTAGTCGTGGGTGCTGATCGTAATCTTAATCTTCCAACTAGAGCATTTGAACTCATCGGTACTCCAGATCAAATTGCAAAGGCTGAGCAGTTAATTACTGAACTTCTTTCTGAGGCTGATGCAGGTGGCTGGTCTGGATTCTTCCCGGAGAGTACCTGGACAGCAATCGGGAGCAGAACAGTTTTCGATGATAGTACCAAACAACAAGATGAAACCATAAAATATATGCAAGCAAGAAGTGGTGCTCGTATTCAGAAGTTTTACAATGCTGTAATTGGGGAGCTGCCAGCCAATGTTGCTAAGTGAATACTCAAGTGGCAAAGCAGATATGTGCCAATAACCCACAAAATCATTACTTTTAACCGAGACACAGTTCGAATATGAGATATGTGCGCCTAACCCACACATCACATTTACTACTAGACAAAAATAGAGGCTGTGACAATTTCTTATTCGTATTATTAAATTTATTGAACTATGTGATAAATTCACCGGAAAGACAAATTTTTGGCACGATCAATGGCCTCTTTAATTTGCATATCTTCATTCCTGTATCATGGCGATTTCCTGACATAATGTTTCTGTTAGGTTCAATCAGATTTATCGAAAAGCAGGATGACGTATCTTTGAAAGTGGATGACTTCTGGTTATATTGGCTGACATATGTATAAGTTATACACATATAACATTTCTTTTGTGTACATTTAGATGATACAGAAGATATAAAATTATATAATCCAAGAGGAACGATAAAAATCAAACTAATAACAAAAAAGTACATATGGAAAAGATAAACTAGAATAACAATCCAACTAGCAATGCAGCAGGAAATACTTTTTATTATAGAAGAAACAAACTTCCAGATGGCTCAATATATATCACTGGGTATGCTGTTGTTAGCAAATTGTAAAATCCTGATCGTTTTATTGGGTTCAAGTAGCAACTGTGAATACATTTAAGCACCAACTAAAGGTTTCTTCTGCACCTATATGTCTGCACTTAATTAAAGGTATCTCCAGTTACATATCTTGCTTGTTTCCACTTTAGTTACCAGGATCATAACTAGAAACACTTTGGCAGCCATTCAGTGATGTTGCATTGTTTCAGAAGTGGTTCAAAAGAACCTCTTAATCTTGCCTTTTAAATTGAAGTGAATCTCTTCTGTGCTTTGTTATCTGTAGAAACCAGGAACTTATCTTGATGGATGAAGAATTTCACTTGTCAAAAACTACATATCACTAATAATAAGTAAATCAAGACCAACCATTAAAGAATCTGAGCCCGAGCGAGCTGGTTGGTGTGGTGTTGCAGCCAAAGGGTGGGGAAAATAAGGAATTAAGTATTTTCATCTTAGTACTATGAAGGAAATCCATTTACCGATACTGCAAAACCACTTAGCTGGTAAAATAAACAGAAAGAACAACTATATAAATCAGACTGGAAGAAACAAAAAGCAAAGTAAACTAGAAGAGCTCTGATGCTCATGCCAACTGATTACACACAAAATGATATCTCACATCTTGGCATAGACGTTTCTTCTTTTTGCTTCCTAGAGATTAAGCAACTAAATTCCAGTACTGGTAACTGAAAAAGCTGCTTCAACTGTACATCCCCTAAAATTAAACCAAACACCTTCAGATATCCTAGTAAAATTGCCTATTTGCATAATCCAGTGCCAGTGTTGTAGAACTCGTTGTTTCTTGAAGTTTAGCCCAGTGCTTCCTCCCATTAAGATGTGCAGCCATATCAATCTCGCTAGAGCCCCTAACATTACAAAAACAACACCACAACTCAGAATTATGGGCAGCACCACCAGCATTCTTCATTTGCTTCTGCTTTTCATGTTCTCCATTAGCTCCTAGTTGAACCTTTTCTTTAGATTCTTCATTAGTGCCACTCTTTGTTAGATCCGCTGGAAGTGCCGTGTCCTTGACCTGCACACCCGTTGTTTTCTTCTCAACCCAAATAAGATTTTCCTTCACTCTTCTAACCTGCAGTTCCAGCAGGGGACATTTTAATCACTGGCCTACAGATTACTTCTGATTGATTATAGAAAAACAAGTATTAGGCTATAAAAATGCGGTACTGATGTAATATTAAGAGCTTCAGTTCTCCCTTTTTAGTTACTCCAAATGCTCTCACGAGAAACAGAGGCTTGAGACCATACTAAGATAAGCGAATCAGCACTAATTTCAAAACGCATTACAATGTTTCAGCACGAAGTGCACCAGTTTAACTTTCAGGTTACTCAGTGATTCTTTTAGCATTTACAATGTTTCTTCTTGGTCTAAATGATAATGTACTTGATCTTAGCATGCATTATCAATTTCCATCTTGCACAATTAGCTTGATTGATGCGCCTAAATTTTGCATTCAAATACAGTTAAACTTCATCTTGAACTCTTCCTTGGGGGATTAATAGTAATCTCTACCAGCTAATTCTGTGAGAACATCAAGCTCTCCTCTTCTCATTGATCACCACTTAACAGCTCGTTTAATGTTTTCATCTATCATATCATTTTCTGAATAATTGCATCCAGAGCAATACTTATGAACACATAATATTCCAAAAAGGTAACAAAGGAAAAACTATGGCTAAAATTTGAAACCTGTTTGGCCCCAACTGCTTCATGTTTTGCCATGTGTCTCATCGCATTGATATCTTCCCTAACAGGACCACCACCACTCTCTTCAGAGTCTATCTGTTTAGTGGCAATATGATTGTCATTACAGGACTTTTAGGGAATGAGAAAGCGTGCGAACAGATGAAATAACAATTAGAAAGGATAAGAATGGGATATTCTTGTAACGAAGAAAAATTCATACTTTTATGCTTTATTTGAGACTAGCTGATAATATAACCTATTCCTCGTATATATACAACAATTTTTGGTTGGAAGGACACTTTGTCTATGTAGAATAAAATTCATGAATTTGCTGTAAATGAGAAAATTTCATAAATTAGTGCATGATGTCATTATATTATGCAAATCATTTAATTAAACACTCAACTGCTAATGTAACTTTCAGATTAATTATGAAATGAAAACGCCAATGAAACAGCAGCATAAGAGAAGACGATAGTGTCATACTGTACAAGGAGCTGGGAACAACAGCTGAGGCACCTGGCTGGGGGTTAGCATTCCTGCTGTATCACTAGCCTCAGAAGTCTTGATCTCCTCTGGGTGATGATTCAAACAGTAATCCTTGGACTGCAAATAGGAGATCACGATACTTATACTGATGATGAGTGTTGAAAAAAATCAATGTGAATGAATTGGCTACTCCTAGCTGAAGTAACAGTTGACCTACCTTGTTTGCATTAAGTTTCTCCAGAGCATCAGTTCTGTTCTCTTCAAGGTACCTCTCTGCCACAGCTGTAGAACTCATTGTTGTCTGGAGTTTGGCCAAGTGCTCCCTCCCATTGATATGTGCAGCCATTAAAATATCGCCAGGGCACCACAAGTTACAAGTACCACACCACAGTGTAGAATTCTGAACAGAAACATCAGCATTCTTTTGTTGCATTGGCTTTTCTTGCTGAGCTGCTAGGTGGACTACTTCTTTCAATTTTTCATAAGTACTGTGCTCTGACAGTGCTGCAGTTTCATGTTTTACTTCCTCCTGCTTGAGCTGATTTGACTTTTCAGTTGGAACTGCCATTTCCTTGACGTGCAATAGTGTCGTTTTTTTGTCAATACAATTTAGATCTTCCTTCACAGTTTTAACCTGCAGTTACACAGGGACATTTTGATTACTGGCATACGGACTACTTAACTTTGTTTTTGGAAAAACAAAGAACTAGGCTAGAATAGTTGTGGTACTGATTATTACGAAAAGTTAAGAACTTTAATTCTCTCCTCTTTTTAGTGGCTTCAAATGTTCGCAGGAGAAACAGACTCAACACCATACATAGATAAATGAATCTAGTGCAAACTTCAGAAAGGATTAATTTTACAAAGTGCACCAGTTCAACTTTCAGGTTGGTTGATGATTTAGCATTATATGAAGTTTCTTCATGTTCTATATGGTACTTCACTTGATCTTAGAGTGCATTATCAAATTGCCGTCTTGCACATTTAGCTCGATTGATGAATCTAAATATTTCCCTTGATATACAGTTAAGCTTCATCTTGCACCCTTCCTTAATTGGCCACCAATAGTATGACTAGCAGCTAATTAGTTTCACTAGGCACTAGCAGCTAAGTAGCTTTTCTCATGGAAATCAAAATCTCCTTTAGTAATCATCAACGGCTTGCTTAATGTTTTCATCAATTGTTTGCTGAATAATTGCATCCAGAGCAATACTTGAGGACACATAATATTCTAGCATTAAAAAGTACCTGTTTGGGCTCAGCTATCTCAGGTTTTGCCATGTGTTCCATCGCTTTGATACCTTCCATAACAGGACCACCCCCTTCAGACGCTGTCTGTTTTTGGGGCACTATGATTATCATTACGGGATTTTGAGGAATAAAAGCATGTGATCAGACGATGATTTTCACAATACAATCTGTTTTCAACAAAGCAAAATGCATACGCTTTGAAGCTTTATTTGAGAAAACTGAGCTGCATAATGTTACACAACATATTCCTCACGTACATGCAACAATTTAAGGGTTGGAAGGGGCATCACATCTATGTAAACGAAGCCTTAATGAATTTGCTGGAAATAAGCAAACTCAAAAACTAGTGCCTGATATCATACACATCCAAACCATTCAATTTGTACTAAACTACTAATGTAGCTTTCCAAGTCATTATGAAGTGAGTACACAAATATAGCAGCACCAAAAGAAGTCAAAAGCTGTTTCATAGTATAAGGAGATAGGAACAAAAGCTGAAGCACCTGGTTGGTAGTAAGCATTCCTGCTTCATCGCTAGTATCAGTAGTCTTTATCTCTTCTGCAGGAATATTCACACTATGATCCTTGATCTGAAAATGAGAGATTACGGTAAGTACAGTGGTACTTCTTGTTGAAGAAAATCAACAATCAATCCTGAAGTTGCTACAAAATATAACTTTTGGCGACTGAAATGGATTGACAATCTTAGTTCTCATATAGCTAGCTGATTACTTCAAAACAAGTTTGTGTGCATTTTGGTAATGAAATAGCTACTCCTTGATGAAGTAACATATGACATACCTTGTTTGCAATAAGTTTCTCCAGAGCATCAGATCCATTTTCTTGAAGATACCTCTCTGCCATGGCCAGAAATATTTCATTCTTGAAAGATGGATCATCCATTGGCTTGTTAAACCAGTCGCTGACAGTTTGAAGGTAGACAGACAAGCACAAATATAGAAGGCGCTGGTAAACATAACAAGAACAATAAAACTGAGTGATAACATCGCGCAGGTTCACCAGCAAACATGGATGAATAAGATTTTCATAAAAATAACACGCGCCATCAAACTGAGGTATCACCAACCAACATATGGTAATTAACTTTATATATTGCCATAGAGGAACCCTGCCAAAGTAAATGGAAAGATATAAGTATATGCAACAGGAGTAGATTCTCATGTTCAACCATGTACATAGCACAAATTTTCTAATGCTTGAACAACTCTTTAGATACTGAAATCCTCAACTGCTCACCAAGGGAATTTAAGAAACACAAATAAGAACATACATATGGTGGTCAGTTGAACATCTTTTGCTGGAAAACTATACTGTGTATATAGGTCAAGTATTATTTTCTATACAGATATATTTATATCTTGAATACTCTTGGGAACTTCTTCGGTTCGCCACCATATAGAGTAGTAGCTGAAATAAGTGAATTATAAGAACTTGAGGTGGCCTAAAATTAAAAGATTTGATCCATAATTCAGTTCGATTAGTCAATATGAGGGTATAGATCCAGAAACAAATGTAATTACACGAACAGGGTACAAGCACGAGAATTTGCATGTACTTTTGGGTTTAGTACCAAGAGAACTTGTTCTTTTGGGTTTAGTACCAAGTAGATAAATGCCTACAAGGTGAGGCCACTAATTGAGGATATTATAAGCTACTTAATCATTGATGGCTTTGAGTTTTCCCTTATTTTACTTCAAGACATCAATAAAAGTTGCCCAATGATCTTACTGGAAGTTAATCTAGTAAATAAATGTCAACAACACAACAAGTTCCTCAATGCATATATGATTAAAAGGGGGTTAGGAAAGGAACACTCGTACAATAAAGGATACAAATTTATGCCCCTTTTACTATAGCAAGTTAAGAGCACACCACATTACCATTGGATAAGCTTCTCAAAGACATGCTCGAACAGAGAGATAAACGAAAAGATGGTCCAATAAGTGACAAGCCTCCTCATATGAGACTTGGAGCCAGTCTCAATTGCTCGAATCGAGGCCCATCTGCATAAAGAATTGGTGATCATTATCAGTAAAAGAAGCACAAATACTAGACCCACTAGCAAAAATTGGACAATCCACGAGCGCCTGTGGGCATGGACCTGCTCCCGCCCTTCACCAGTTAAAATACCAAGTTTTTTGTTGTGGCGGGTTTGATGACGTGCACCTAACTGAGGGATCACAAGTTGAGCTCTTACCACTAGACCAAACACTCTGGGGCGGGTTAGGGTGCATTTGGCATGGAGAAAAATGTTTCTTATGGAGAATATTTTCTACCTAAAAAACTATAAAAGGGCAGTCTGGTGCACAAAGCATCCCGCATTCACGTACTCTAAAGCAAGCATCAGTTTCCACGGCTCGAAGGTCACATGGAAGCAAATTTACTATAAAAATGCTGTATAAGGAAATATTTCTAGTATAATGGGAAGTTCCTAATACTTACAGAGGATAGCCAAGAGCAAGTACAGGCCTGCAAAATTTAGTAGAACAAGAAAACAAGAGCATTACTACTAATACACAACATGGCACATACATGCAAAACAAATACTACTTGAATGCTAAGAATCATGCAATTATGTATAAAGGTTTAAAACAACAATTAGCACTAATCTTGCAAGCTACATTGCTAAAATTTATCTTTTTTACTACTTTACAAACTTGCATGTCCAAGTTTCAATTTTTACCAAGAAAACACTAGAATATTGGAGAAAGAGAATAGAGTTACCAAGCCAGGAAATTGATTATTTGAAGTGTAAATATGAGAAGACCCATCTTGGTAAAATTTTCTTTTGTCTTTTGGGATTGACTCTTCTTTGAATCCTGCGTGAACCGAAATATTTTGTGCACCGAACTAACCTTCTCTTTTTCTTTTGTTGCAATTTTGTCAACTGGAGTTCAATGAAGTTGTTTTTTATGACCAATGGGAAAGACAAGAGTAGGAAATAGTTCTGACAATAGGTCTTTGTTTTACAATTATTAACAGAAATACCCTACTGATTGTATTTATATGTTGTAATAGGATAATTTCACTAATATAACTTTTGGGCGCCCCCATTTAGATTTTAGCTTCGTTAAAAAAAGAAAAAAAATTACACATTAAGCTTTGGGTTGGAGATTTTGAAGACGAACGTGGTGGGTTGTTACTCCCTCCGTCCCAATTTATGTGGCACCATTTCATTTTTTTGTTTGTCCCAAAATAAGTGGCACATTTACTTATTTGACAACTATTTAATGCATTATCTCTATTTTACCCTTGTTGGGCCCTACATACTTTTAAACTTACTAACAACTTTTTTATTATTCAAATCTTATCTCTCTTACTTTTTCAAGGTTAAAATTGATATTCAACAAAGTCAACCTCTATTTTCTTAAACTCCGTGCCCGGTCAAATGGTGCCACATAAATTGGGACGGAGGGAGTATAACTTTTTGAGCCTTTCGGTGACTTATGACGAGCCGTCCGAAATTTGATCAAATTTTAATGCGTTGTCATAACTTCTTGAGTATAAATTCTGCTTCAAATTTGATTCTAATGACTTCAAATTTTTTATGTACATAATAATATCGATTTTAATAGTTAAATTCAACAAAAATCTTATAATCTATGCGCACAAACAAGTGTATATCCTTCATCTATTTTTAATAAATTTAGAACATGGATTATGCAAAACTCAGAAAGTTGATTTACAAACTCATCTTTTATCAAAAACTTCAAACCGCGATATTTGCATGAATAGGATGGTTCTAGGGCATTAGTTATATTTAGTTCATGCTTAAAAATTTGTGAAGAGTAGGTCTAGTTCAAGTTTTATTGTGCGGGACAAATTTCACCACATACCCTCCATAAGGAGTGGTTTTACAAAATTATCCGCGATAAGGAATGTTTTAGCAAAATGCCCTTCCGGAGCCACGACTTTCAGGCAAAAATTTTGTAAGTCTTGGCAATTGGCTATACTTCAAGGGCAAGTGCTGTTTTGTCAATACTTCAAGTTATATGGCGAGAATGCAGGGAAAACTGGAAGGGGCAAATCTTGGCAATTGCCAAGACTTACGACGAAGTGCAGCAAGTGTTGCCTATTGCCAATTCTTGTCGTTCAAGTGTTGGCAAATCGAGTAGGGGTCAATGGCAAGTCTTGGCAAGCCTATTGTGGCAAGTATTGCCTATTGCCAATACTTGAAGGGATAAGTGTTGAAAAATGGAAAAATATAACGGTAAGTCTTGGCCCCGAATTTTTTTCATTAAATCTTAACGGGGGCATTTTGCAAACCATCTGTTAGCGCGGGCAAAAAGGCAAACCATTGCTTCCCGTGTCATATTTTTGCAAATGCCAAGAGTTCAAAAGTTTTGACGAATTGGTAAGGGACACTTACAAAAATACCCACAAAACCAAAATTAATTACAGCTACTATCCACTACTTTCAAATATTACCCAACCTACCCACTAAATTATTTACTCACTCTACCCATCCAGACTTGTATATCATAGTTTATGCAGTATACCATAAAGGTATACACATATAAGGTATAACAAAGGTATACATTAATAAATGGCCCTCCAGACTTTTATACTATAATTTATGCAGTATACCTTAAAGGTATACACCTATAAAGCATAACAAAGGTATACAATAATAAATGGGTAGGTTGGGTAAATACTTTTAGTTTTATGAATAGTGTAATTTTTAATGGATATGACTTGTAAATACTTTAAATTTTATGGGTATAGAGTGTAAAAATCTCTATAAATACTTGTCTACAAGTTTTAAATAGTGGTACCAACTACCAAGCGTTACCGGTTCTGCAAGAAAAAAGAGAGAAAATAAGGAGGAAAGACAAATGGAAATCACGACTTTGATAGGTCTTTCGTTGAAATAGTCTCTGGAAACTGGCCACCCAATGAAATTTTTCGTAGAGGCAGTAGCATTCTCGATGGAATGATTTACAAAACTGGCACTCACGGATTTGACCCTTAAGGGAAAAGTTTTATAAAAATCGTCCTTTTTGACAATCGCTAGATTCTTCAATTAGCAAGGACCTGACGATCATCGGGTCTTTTGCTAATATATAAAGATCTGCTGATTGCTAGAAAAGTCATTCTTGTAAGATTTTTCTTATGGGGTCAAAATTATAGCAGCGCCGGAGGTTTCCGTGTCGTGGCTATAGCATGTAAAAACTGACTTTTAGCCAAATTTAACACAAGTTTTCCATCATACTATCTAGGATCTAGCTAGCATAAAAGGCAAAGCCCGACCAGCATTAATGTCAAAATGAACTAGCAATTACAATGTGGGAAGCTATGTCTTTATGTTATGTTTTTAATAAAAAAAAGTCTAAGATGAAAAATTAAATAGCTTCACAAGAAAATACCTCCCAATTTCCAAAAATATAGAGACAAATTTCCAATGCAAAATGCAGTTAGGTGGGGAATGCACTAGTTTCTTTAATTAATGGATTAACATTTTTAAGGCATGACAATATTTAAATACATTTTATAACAATAAATTTGAAAAAACATTACTGTATTAAAAAGATTTAACTTACACATGACTGTATTTCAACCTTTAATAATAGCTAGCAATCTTCTTTATTTTCAGCTGGTTGATTTCACTATTTTTGTGATAAGTTATTGTAATTATCTTTTATGTGATCGGATGGAAAAACACTTTTTACATTGTGGTGTATACTGTATAGAGGTTAAAAACAGTACGAAATTCATCTGTTAGTATCTAAATCTTTCTTGAGCTAATTTCTCCGGTCTCATTCCTCATTAGATTGATAACCTTTCTCAGTTGCAGTTTCTTGATCGTCATTATTCCATAGTTCTGGCAAATATTCCCTTAGATCAAGATTGCAACTAGTCTACTGATCATGTCTAGCAATATTTGAGAAGCAATACACAGTAGTTCAGTATGAGAAGGCTTAAAGAATTCTTCCAAAATGGATCATTTCAAAAGAAGGATTATGTGATCCTTCAAATTCAACTTCTACTCTAAGTTCGAACAAGGATCAAATGATTCATGTGACGCGTCTTTGAGTATGTTTGATATTTAAAGAAAATTTTGAACAGGAAATGCTGGTACATTAAACCTCCTTTACTGAAAGACAAACAATATATCGACAATGCTAGCTGAGACTAAATGTATGGAAATAACAGACCAATAATCTTTTATAATACAAAATCAACGTGTGTACAGAAGTGATGCAGAAGGTGAAGATGCTGCAGAAGCTGCTGTATTGTTTGAAGAATCAGTATTGTCCCTGTAGGTTGCGTATGAGGACGACGACAATGCAGTGTCTGCCAGATGTTGCGATGGACTGCAATATGTTGGCACAGGCATGTTTAGAGGGAGGCTAGGTAATGGAGCTTCAAAATTGAGCACTTGAATAGCTTGCCTAATAGAAGGCCTAGAATTGTTATCTGGATGAGCACACCATAAGCCAACAATTAGCAAGTGTTCCATCTCTTCTTGATTGAACTCTGATGAGATTGTAGGATCAACTGCTTCTTGAAGATTTCCCATCCCATAAAGGCTCCAAACCCAATCAACAATGTATACTTCATGACCTTTAGCTTTAGGATTAATTGGTTTTCTTCCAGAAACTATCTCTAACGCGACAATACCAAAGCTGTAGACATCTGTTTCCTTGCTAGCTTTGCCAGTGGTGGCACATTCGGGGGCCATGTACCCCATTGTTCCTGCCAAAACCGTTGTTTGGGATCCCTTTTCATGGTCAACCAGCCTAGCTAACCCAAAATCCCCGAGTTTGGCATTAAAATTGGAATCCAACATAATATTGCTAGACTTTATGTCCCTATGCACCACACATTGTTCCCATTCTTCGTGTAGATATAGCAACGCGGAGGCCAAGCCTTGAGCAATCTTGTATCTCACTGGCCATGTCAAATGGCTTTTACCCTTGAAAAGATGTGTATCCAAGCTGCTATTAGGCATAAACTCATAGACAAGTAAAAGTTCTCTTTTCTCATGACACCAGCCAATGAGTTGCACTAAATGTCTATGTCTTAACCGGCTGATGATCCTCACTTCTGATGCATATTCTTTTAATCCTTGCTTGGACCCCCTTGAAACCCTTTTAACAGCAACATATGAATTCAATTCCCTGAGATATCCTTTATAAACACCACCAAATCCACCCTCCCCAAGCTTCTCTTCCGGCGAAAAGTTACTTGTACATTTAGCCAACTCACTATACATGAACTTCTTTGGTCCTGTGCCTCTTTCAAATTCATCACTCATGGTATCATCAAAGACTGCATCATCTTCATCTTCGCTCGACTTCTTCCTTCTCCAAAATACAAACAATACTACACAAGCTAGAACCAAAACACAACCACCACTAATCAATCCAACCACAAGTCCTAACCTACTTTTGCTAGGAGCAGGTTCTGGTTTGGGGTTAGGTAAGCCTATCCCTGGATCTGTTATGTTTTTAATTTCTAAAGAAGAAGTAAAATTCCAAGAATAGATTCTTTGTAATGCAAAGAGGCCTCCAGTTGCACCTGTAAAACCAAAAGTGACCAATTCTGGCAAATATTCCCTCAGATCAAGATTGTAAGATAGGCTCTGCAGGAAAGTGACAGTGGAATTATCTCGGAAACCAGTGAAGACTACGGTAAGATTTTTCGAGGTCGAATTATAGCTAATCGAGACATCAGTTCTGTTACCCTTTGGAATGCTACTAAGCCAAGTCACATTAACAGCAGATTCCATAGAGTTGATATCAATACCTACATGATCACCTTGTGGATCATACCAGTTCTTGAAGGTGTCAAACTCCACAGCAACAAAATGATTATTTGATGTATTCAGTTGCTGAGTATCAATTGTAAGGCCAAGGCTGCCACCTATAGTTGTATTCTCAGGAATTCTTGAACCAGCAGGCGCGAGGAAAAAGGCAAGACCATCACCATAACTTGTTCTTCCCTGTGAATTGATGCTAAAAGTGAAGTGTGTGCTGAAATCTGTGAGATTTCCTGATGCCTTGTCCCAAAGATGCAGTGTTTTATAATATGTGGCTCTACCTATACTAGTATTTGAACCACGATCGAGCTGATTCGCGGTGAGCTGAATTGCACCATTTGCTGGATAAGCATCTCTCTCATATGTTATATTCTGCTCATTGGGATTAAAACTATCAAAATTGAAGGACAATGAAGTGACACAGGGGATTATGACAAAAAGAAAAACAAGAAACTTGAGAGTAGATAAAGATGCAAAAACAACCATAGTTGGACAAAATGTTCATCAGAGTTTTAGGCAACTGCAAAATAATCATCTAGTATATGTCTATGGCAGTTTCTTGATATTTTATCATCTTTTCTAGCATAGATTAATGACTTGGTCAAGTTTTAGGTACAGAAAAATAAATGTATACTTTCATGTTCAATAATTCATAACAATAATAATTTATTATACAAGGGATAGTTGAATAATTCCTTATGTTGACTGTTCTTGCTTGTACCATTTTTTTACACAAGGTAATTAGTATTACAAAGTACTAAAACATAATACATGCTTCTTTAATAGTGCCATATATAATTGTCAGCACATTTTGTATGTTGAAATATAAAATTAAAATATAAGCTCTCCAATTTAAATCCTTCCAGAACTATGCAATGCACCAATCATCCTGTTTTTTCTGTTTTAGTTTTACACTCGGTGTTGGGTACCGGCGTTGTGGCCTGCCAGATCCGGATTCTTGTTAGAAAGTCTCACTTTGAGAGTAAAGCGGTTTTTATCAAATGCAGACTCTATTATGAAATAGAATGTTTGAAATGTACTATAAAGTTAAAATACTACCATTAAATATATGGGTGAAAATCATTTACACCCCCAACTTTGCTCTAAAAATCAAACTCATCCCTCAACTATGAACAATAATCATTCTCCCCCTCTCATCCTATACAATATCTATTTTGCCCTTGTAATTTTCATCACCAATTATTTGATATTTTATATTATTATATAAATTTTTAACTAAAATATTATATCTAAAATTTAAATAATATTATATCTTATTATAGTAATTTGGGATAATTACACTAAAAGACAAGCAAAAGACGAAAATTACCAAAAATGACCCATATTTTCGAACCTTACCCGAGTTGTCACCCTTTTCCTGAAATAGCAGTCTGCCGCAAGTTTATACAAGTTTATACAATTTTATACAAATTTATACACGTGTATAAAATTGTATAAATTTGTATAAGTGTGTTATATGCGAGTGAATAAATATGTATATTAAGGATGATAAAATAATTTTTTACTTTTTTTGTGTATATTTTTGTATTTCTCTCATTGCTACATATTTATATATGTATATTCATGTATAATTTAATTTTTAGAGGGAGATTTGTATGTATAAACTTGTCCAAAGCAATGATTTAGACACAGTAAACAACATAAATTCAGTAAAATGCAAAAAAGTAATGATACTATTGGCGGGGAAGGTGTTTGTCGGTGGCTTAGTGGCTGGGAAGGAGAAATTTTGGTAGCTAGGGTGTTTTTTATGAAGGAATGCTAAAATTTGTAATTTTAGGAATGGGTGCTATGCATGAAAAAAAAAATGGCCTCTTGTTTGTAATTTTGGGTAGTGGGCTGCCTATTTTTGAAAAGTTCCCTAGTAATTTAGGTTCATTAATATAATAAATAATATAATCTTTTTATGAAATTATTATAAAAGATAATACCATTTTTTTATGATTGTTATTTTAGGATTAGGTGCACTAAGTTTGTAACTATGTACATAAACACACACACTCTCTGTCAGTGGCGGACCTAGGTAGGGCCAAGGGGAATCAACTGAACCCCCTTCGCCGAAATATTGTACTGAGTAAATAAGGTAAAAACGAGACTTTTTGGTTATATAGACACTGTTGAACCCCCTTGACACAAGAAAATTTTGTTGTGTAGTGGTAACGGGGGTTCAAAAAGTGTTCTAGGTCTCAGGTTCAAATATCAAGTGCAACATTCTAATATTTTTTAAACCCTCTTCCATAAATTTCTGGGTCCGCCCCTGCTCTGTGTGTGTGTATATTTATTTATTTAAATTTTACTCTATTTTGTATATGAATTTTTAGGTTTGATTATCATAAATGAAATTATAACTTAATGACCTTTTATCTTATTCTCTATTTTGTATATGAATTTTTAGGTTTTGATTATCATAAATAAAATTATAACTTAAATTTTATTTAAGTATAAATATAAGTTATTTTGGATTTGTTGTAAAATCCATCGTTATTTTTAGTATCATTTTTATGTATTACATCTATTGAGTATATGATTTTTGAAGTTCACTTCATTTTATTTTAATTGTGTGATAGATTAATTTTGAGTTTTGTTTTCTATTAAAAATTATCGATATAAGTAAATTATTTTTAGTCTTAACTTTTTAAGTTCAATTCATTTATTTTATTACCGATATGTCTGATAATGAATACTCTTTTTCATTTTGGAAATAATATTTATTTATTTTATGGGTAAATTTATAATATATTATAAAAAATTATCATTGTATTAAAAAAGAAAAAAGATAAAGTTTGATAATCTAGAGGGTAAAGTAGATATTTTAAAAAATTATTTGAGAAAAAGGGGGAAGGTGGGGATTATTATTTATAGTTGATGGGGGAGTTTAATTTTTAGAGTAAAGTTTGGGATGTAAATAATTTTCATCCTTAAATATATTGAAAAGAAAAATAGCCAAAATGAGGGTTGTTTGACTTATTCTAAGACAGAAGACATAGAAATTGTCCATTATATTCACTCGTCCCAGTTCTTAATCTAGTCAAAGGCGTATTTTGTTGACCTTTGTCATAAAGACATACCGTGTAAGCTAAGTAATTTATTACATTGTTTTAACTTGACATAGCCTAAATGATGTAAATTTCGGGTAATTTTGATCAGTAGTCATTTTTGAACGCGCTCATTGGGGACTATCCACCGTTTCGAAATTCACTGAAGAATAGCCAAAAATTCGCGCGCACACTTAAGCTCCATTAGCGTTGGAAAAACACCCCAGACTAATCCCATAACAAAATACTGGGGCTTTGAATAAAACTTATTCAAAGCCCAAGTATTTTGTTATGGGACTTTATATATAAAGCTTCAGTCCCCATAACAAAATGCTGGGGCTTTGAACAAGTTTTGTTCACCGCCCCATCATTTTGTTATGGGACTGAAGCTTTATATAAAGTTCCATAACAAAATGCTGGGGCCTTCAACAAAAATTGTTCAAAGCCCCAGTATTTTATACTGGGATTAGTTTACTTCAGCTTCCCAGTATAAGTACTGGGGCTTTGAACAAATTATACTGTGATTTGTCCGGAGGTGGCTAGTCTTCAAACAGTTTTGCATCGCTGGCTAGTATTCATTTAACACGGTCAAAACTGGCTGCGTGACTAAATTTTTACGTAAATTTCCTTTCTAAGCCTAAATCTTTTCTTCATAGGATAATTGTCATAGTTAAACTAAGTAGTATGTAGCTGAGATGGCATAGAATAGTCTCTCACAATTCACACATGCTTCTATAAAACCAAGAAAAGATTATGGTGAGGATACAGGGAGAAGGCTTGAAGGATGAATAGGCCATTGCAAAAGCTCGTAGGTCATTGTAATACATGAATTATTTGGTTAGAATATATATATATATGAATTGTTATGTGGAGATTAAATAATAGGGGGGTTTTTTATATGGGATTGTTTTTATGGTGATTTCTTATCTATTTATTGCTAATACATTATTAATTATTCAACATTCTATACCGTATAAAATAATATACAATTATACAAAACGTTTGGTTTGTAATATTATAGTATGTCCAACTTATATGGATTTTAATACCATAAACCAAAACTTTATATAAAATTACACGGATTTACATACCATAATTATTAAAATCCAATCTGGTGACCATGACCATCTCCTTTTTTCTGTCTAGGTAAAAAGTCATTTCAAAGAGCACTATTAAAGTAAACGGCCCTAGTTGTGCCAAATAATTAACAGATATTTCTGATAGTATATTAGAGAACAAATCAGGATCAGCTAAAAGGTACCAATCTGGTAAAAAATCTTTTAAGATTTGATGTTTTTTGGAGGTAATAATTCAAGGGGATGCAAAAGTAAATTCCTCCATGCCACATGGCCCACTTCCACTTTAAATCTCGTCTGATAGAGGAAAAAGAAGATGATGAAACAATAATGAAAACGTGCCCGTAAGATTATATGGACTTACAAATATATAAATTCATAAATAATTAAATGTCAGTTGCTATCATTAAAAAGTTGGTCCAGATTAAACGGTGATCTACTAAGGTTTAAGTTATGCAGACCTATTTAGACACCTCGTAAAGTGTGGGGACCTATGTGTACATACTCGGATGTAATTCTAGTTTAATGATGGGCTAAATTAGAATTACATAAACTATATTCTAATATAAAAGGGTTATGGTCCCTAAATCAGACGTAGGTTTTATTAACTGATATCCCATATCAGTTAAATAGAGAGAACGACTCACGTCTAGATTTGGAAGACCCAAAACCAAGACAAAGAAGAAGAACCACATCAGTTGCTATGGATCCAGGTACGCTTCCGCTTTCAGTTTATAATTCTTGATGATTTGACATAGTAGATCCTGAGGTAGATGTAGTATAATCTACAATTAAGTCCTAACATGCCAGCTTCTTAAATGGTCATATGCATTTCAAGGAGCATCTCCTTGAAAAAAAAATAATGATAAAACAAGAAGAAAAAGAAGAAATAAATTGATTTTTCATACTATGATGGGATATTGATCATATCAAACTTCAAGTGTGTCATTTTCTATACCAATTATTATTGTAAATTATAGTATTTCAAAAGGCTTTTACCACATGGCATTTGATTAAATTTTGCATGGGAAAGGATTTACAAATGGGAAATGACATGAGAAGTGGCAATTTTACCCAAGCCATTTTTCATATCCTCGAACAAGTGGCACTTTGCATGGTAATAGGTGGCAAAATTATTCTTACTTAGTGGCAAGCCAAGAAACATTTGTGACATACCTCCACACCTATAAATAGCAGTGATTGCTACTCCATCTAGTCATCAAAAATTTATTATCATCATCGGCCACACCAAGTTTTCATTTTTTTCTGAGTTAATTCTTAAAGTGGTTACTGAACTATTGATAAGTATCTAAAAAAATATCTTTCATTTGGTTTGGGACAAAAATATCACTCAACTTATCCAAAATACGTTAAAAAGTCATTCTCCTAAATTGTGGGTTAAAGCTCACCGGAAAATGCTGACATTTTTATTTTGGTTTTTCTTTTTTTAGCATATTTTAGTTCTTTTTATTAAAAGTTAATCCAATTAATATTTTAATTTTCGGTGAGCTTTAACCCACAATTTAGGAGAATAATTTTTTAAGGTATTTTGGATAAGTTGAGTGATATTTTTGTCCCAAACCAAAGGAAAGTGAATTTTTTAGATTCTTATCAATAGTTTGGTGACCATTTTAGGAATTAACTCCTTTTTCCTTTAGCCATTATTTTTATATACAGCCATTGCTCCTATATACAACCATTATTTATTTAACATCTGGTCACTAAATTATATCCTAAACCTTTTCCTTTTACCACATTCGTTCTTGACTTGCTGGATTAATATATAACATTTTGCCGATTCCTGATCCCTCTATAGGAAGGCTCGTTTTATCCTGGGAAAACATTTCAGACTGTTGGAATAATTTCTTAGGATAGTGTCCAGCCCGACTCAGAGCACCGTATATCTACGTTGAGACAATAAAACTATATCATTTTACTTTAATGTATTCAATAATATTTTCGTCGTACATTATTATTACTATTGTTATTACTATTGTCATTATTATTATTGTCGTTTTCCCCCATTGTACCTGCAATCTAAGAAACTATCGCAAGCAATGCTGGCAAAATTATTATTGATGCCGCCAATGGAGGTGCTGCCCCCACTGCTCCAAGTATGATCATTCCTCTGTATAGGTGTAGCCATAATAATGGTCATACAAGGTGTGTTAATAAATCTCGAGGTTACAAGCCCAATAACCCTAATTTTAAGAAAGTGAAAGGCTATAATTTTAATTGTGAAAGATTGGGTTATTTTGTCCGAAAAAATATAACGATGGCAAGAAATGACAAAGAAAATAGAAATCCTCTCAAAGCTAATTTAGCGAAAGGAGATAAAATTATTGCGGCTGTCATTTCTCAATTGAACATCGTAGGCATTATGAAAAAATGGGTGGTAGACTCTGGGGCTACTCGACATATTTGTGCAAATCGAGAAGCATTTACCTCATATACAAATATAGGGGAAGACAATGAAGTAGTCTACCTTGGAGATTCAGGTACTGCTAAAGTCCTGGGTAAGGGTAAAGTGCTCCTGAAACTCACTTCGGGAAAAACTTTAGCCCTTTCGGATGTGCTACATGTTCCTGATGTTAGGACGAACCTGATATCTGTAGCCTTGTTATTAAAAGCCGGGGTTAAAGTGACATTTGAATCTGATAAGATTCTAATGACCAAAAATAGCCCTTTAATCAAGGACTCTTTGAACTTTGTATTTCTAATATTATACATGAAAATACATATACGTCTGCTTATATGGTTGGAGTATATTTCTTTGTGTGCTGGACTAGGACATGTTAATATGTCATATATCTAGAAAATACAAGCTATAAGTTTAATAACTAGTTTAGACTCAAATAAAATTGATAAATGTGAAATATGTACTAAGCCAAAATTACTAAAAGTCGTATTTTTCTGTAAATAGACTTTGATCCACACTGATTTGGGTGATTTAAAAACAAACCATGACTAGAGGTGGAAAAAGGTATTATGTGACATTTCTTGATGATTTTTCTAGATATAGTAAGTTGTACTTGCTTAGAAATAAAGATGATGCCTTCGATGCTTTCATATCTTATAAAACCGAGGTCGAAAATCAACTTAGTAGAAAAATCAAGAGTATTAGATTTGATAGAGGAGGAGAATATTTAGCCTTAAATGATTTTTGTGAAAAAGAAGGTATTATTCATGAAGTAACTCCTCTGTATTAACCTGAGTCTAATGGAGTAGCTGAAAGGAAAAATAGAACATTAAAAGAAATGATGAACTCCATGTTAGTTAGTGCAAATGCACCTGATAATTTATGAGGTGAAGCAATTTTATCTGCATGTCACTTACAAAATAGAATCGCCCACAAAAGAACTGGAAAAACTCCCTATGAATTGTGGAAAGATTATAAACCTAACCTGAAATATTTAAAAGTGTGGGGGTGTCTTGCCAAAGCCCTGTTGCCTGACCTAAAAAGAGAAAGATAGGTTCTAAAACTGCTGATTGCATGTTAATTGGATATGCTAAACATACTGCTGTATATAGATTTCTTGTTTTAAAAAGTGATGTGCTTGATTGCAACGCCATTATAAAGACAAAGAATGTTGAATTCTTTGAACATATTTTTCTCTATCTGATAAAATTTCTCATGGACCTGTTGAAAGAAATAAAGAGAGTACCTCAATCGAGGAACTGAGAAGGAGCAAAAGGCCTAGAAAAGAATTTTTTTTTTTAGGGAAATGAATTTCAAACATTTATTGTGAATAATGAACCATTAAATTATTTTGAAACTATTTCTTCCTCTGAAGTTGAATTTTGGAAAGAGACAATTAAAGCTGAAATTGAGTCCATTATAAAAAATAATACATGGGTTTTAACGAATTTACCTCCTGGTGCAAAGCCTATTAGTTGTAGATGGATTTTCAAAAAGAAGTTTAATCCTGATGGATCTATAGAAAAATATAAAGCTCGTTTAGTAGCAAAAGGATTTTCTCAAAAATAAAATATTGATTATTTTGATACATTTGCATCAGTAACTAGAATTTTTTCTATCCGACTTTTAATTGTCTTAGCCTCAATTTACAAGCTTTTTATTCATCAAATAGATGCCAAAAGGACATTTTTAAATGGTGATTTAGAAGAAGAAATTTACATGATTCAGCCCGAGGGATGTGTTGTTCTTGGGCAAGAAAATAAAGTTTGTAAATTAATTAAATCTCTTTATAGCCTAAAGCAAGCTCCTAAACAGTGGCATGAGAAATTTGATCAAGTCTTAATAAGAGACAGATTTTCTTCAGCTGAGGTGGACAAATGTATACTAAAGTGTTAAATGGTGATTTTGTGATAATTTGTTTATATGTTGATGACATGCTTATATTTGGTACAAGTTTAAATATTGTGCAAAGTACCAAACTATTTTTGTCATCTAATTTTGATATGAAAGATCTGAGTGATGTAAATATGATATTGAAAGTTAAAATCATAACAAGTGATGATGGTATTGTGTTGTCACAAGAACACTATATTGAGAGACTTCTTAAGAAGTTTGATTGTTTTGATGTGACATATGTGGCCATTCCTTATGACGCTAGCTCTTAATTGAAAAAGAATAAAGGAGACCAGTTGCTCAGTCTAAATATGCTCATATTATTGGGAGTCTGATGCATTTAATGAATTTTACAAGGCCTGATATAGCCTATGTCGTGTATAGACTGAGTAAATATACTCATAATCCCAATCAAGAGCATTAGTCTGTATTAGTGAGACTGATAAAATATTTGAAAGGAACCATGAATTATGGTATCCTGTATAGTGGATTTCCCGCTGTATTAGAAGGATACAGTGATGCTAACTGGATCTCTGATTCAGATATGATAAAATCCACCAGTGGCTATGTGTTCACCATTGGTGGTGGTGTAATAGCGTGGAGATCAGGTAAGTAAACTATAATTGCTAAATCTACTATGGAAGCAGAGCTTATATCTCTGGAGTTGGCTGGTTATGAGGCTGAGTGGCTAAGAAACTTCTTAGCTGATATCTTTTTCACCAAGGATGTGTTGCCTCCTATGTCTATCCATTGTGGTAGTAAAGCGGCAATTAATATTACTAAGAATAAATCTTATAATAGAAAACGCAGACACATTCGCCTAAGATACAAAGTTGTCAAGCAACTGCTGAAAGATGGAATAATTTCCATTGATTATGTGAAGTAAGAAGTGAATTTTGGTAGATCCACTAACTAAACCTCTTAGAAGAAAATTAATTCTTCAAATCTCAAAAGAGATAAGGTTAAGGCTAACATGATTGTCAATAAAGATGGTAACCCAACCTATGTAATTGGAGATCCCATGAAGTAGGTTCATATGGGTAATAACAAGTCGATATTGACACTGAAGCACTTACATAAGAGTGCTTAACTGCTATTATTCGGAGGGTTGAGTTTTAGCTCTTAATGAATTCATAGTCCTTATGGATGGTGTATTTAAAGTAGTGTACACCTGATGAATTCACCTATATGAGAGTGGAGTGGGGCCGCTCCTATGAGACTCTAGCCAAGTCTCTAGAGCTCTTATGAATAATGAGGCAGACACATGGCCTATTCGCTCAAAACCGCATTGAACAGCAAAATTGTGGGTCTAAATGTGACTAGTAAGGCCTCTGGCTTACAAAAAAAATTATATTTCACCAGTAATTCTATGGGTCAAGTTTTATCTGTCTAAGTTTGGTTCATAGTCTAGAAAACACCAAACCTATTGCATTTGGACCATCCAGCAAGTCATGTTCTGTTATTCGTATCCCCATAAAAGCCTTTGAAATATGTGGGGGACTATTGTAAATTATGGTATTTCAAAAGGCTTTTTACCACATGACTTTTGATTAAAATTTTCATGGGAAAAGATTTACAAATGACAAATGACATGAGAAGTGACAATCTTACCCAAGCCATTTGTCATATCCTTGAACAAGTGGCACTTGGCATGGTAAAAGGTGGCAAAATTATTCTTGCTAAGTGGCAAGCCAAGAAACGTTTGTGACATACCTCCACACCTATAAATAGCAGTGATTGCTACTCTATCTAATCATTAGAAATTCATTATCATCATCGGCCACACCCAAGTCTTCACTTTTTCCTTTAGCCATTATTTTTATATACAACCATTGCTCCTATATACCACCATTATTTATTTAACATCTAGTCACTAAATTATATCCTAAACCTTTTCCTTTTGCCACATTCGTTCTTGACTTGCTGGATTAATATATAATATTTTGCTGATTCCTGATCCCTCTATTAATATAGAGGAAGGCTCGTTTTATCCTGGGAAAATATATCAGGCTGTTGGAATAGTTTATTAGGATAGTGCCCGACACGACTCTGAGCACCCTATATCTACGTTGAGACAACATAATTATATCTTTTTACTGTTAATGTATTCAACAATATTTTCGTCGTACATTATTATTACTATTGTTATTACTATTGTCATTATAGTCATTGTTGTTGTCCCCATTGTCTGGGAGAGGTTGAATAGCCGTGGTGCAATGGAGTGGGGGTTGGAAAAGGGGTAGGGTCGGGGTTAAAAGGGGTGGTAGTGCACTTGGGAGCGAAGAGATTGAGGTTTGGGTTGGGGTGAGGGAGTGGGATTGGGGTTGCAGTCGGAGTTAGGGGTTGGGGCTGAGGATTTGGGGTTGTGACAAAGGGCGGGGTCTAGGATCGGGGCGGGAATGGTGGTGGGTTAGAGGTGGGTAGAGTAGGGATAAAGAGGGTAGTGGTGGGGTTGGCATTGGGGCTGGGGTGAGGGATCGAGATGGGGTATGGAGGAGTCAAGACAATTTCTGTTGTAACTTGTTTTCTTTACTCTCATCACCTAACGGTATATATTGGAGAAAATTAAAATAATTTTGAACAACATCAAGGATAGTGGTATATCAAATGCTTCTTCCATTAATTGGAGATCTCAAATTTGAGCCCTGAGAATGAAAACAAACTTATTATGGAGTATTTTCCGCATATATCGACTTTACGCAGCGTGACTTCAAATTAATCAACTCCCTATTTGAATATTGGACATACGTGGGAAAAAAGAAAAAAGCATTTTGAGCATGCTAGACAGTGAAGAGGAAAGGGTGAAAATGTGACAAATAGGAAAAGATACTTATACAGTGGACTGACTAGTTAATTTGAGAAAAGGGCATCAACAAAGATACATACTACTTTACAGTTTTACTACTTGTTGACAGAGAAACCCTAAAGTGGCAAAACCCTAGGCCAAATCACCACCAATTGCCCGACATTTGTTAGTCATCTATACGTTAGACAATGACTTCAAAGTTCTAAAATTACTCTCCTATCAAAAAATGTTCTGAAACTCCGAGGTATCATTTATGCCCACTTGCTAGAGTAATTAAACATCCCATCTACGAATATTTGTTTAGAAAATATTATAGTACCGTGAGTAATAAGGTAAAACAATATGCAATCAATAAGAAAATGAAAATGTTAGTATCTATTTTACTAACATATTCGTCATTAATTCCTACGTTACATTTAAGTATTGTTAACAGAAGCACTCTTATAAGTAAGTACATAGTTTAATATCCAAAACAAAATTGTACTACTAGCTAATTAAGGCAGTGTTTTACATTACAAACGAAAAAACGGTCTTATTTAGTTGTGAAGAAATTTCATTGGCAATGCTTATAGCATATCTAATTAATGTTGCAAGTTGAACACTATAGTGATTATAAAGATTTTTTTATTACCAAGATTATTTTTTCTAGCAGTTAACCAAACGACCTCAAATTAATTGCCCATATATACTCGCTTGTGAGTATGATTATTTGGTAAATATTGTAATTACCGAAGCAGTGTTAGTTGTACAATTCCTCTTTGCAGGGGCGTATACACCTTATAGCAAAGGGTGTCATGGGATTACATATGTATAGGGTAAATATATAAAAAAAATCACAATATATAATAATAAAAAAAGTGACAATGCTAGGATTGCTCAGATGGTAAGCACCCTCCACCAACATTCAAGAGGTTGTGGGTTCGAGTCACCGTAGGAGCAAAAAGTGGGAGGGCCACTATTTGTTCCGAGAGAGGGGAGGGGGTGGGGAAAAAAAAATATGGCCCAGCGGTCTAATGGTTAAGCACTTCGAGAAAGTCTAGAAATGTGAGAGTTTGAATCCAGTTTGTAGGACAAATTAATTTTTTTATTAAAATTTTCGAACTTTTTATCATTTAAAGTAGTTAGGGATTGAACCTTCAAACTTCAGCTACTTTAAGAAGTACAAAATCACTTGTAAACAATGTTTTTTAGGTGACACTGCTTATAAATAATCCTACTCTTGATCTCTTATATAAAGCTTTAGACTTGCTTCAAGATGCAGCTTTCTTTAGAAAGACCTCCCAATCTTTCTTTCCAACCCAACCCCTCTCTCTAGTTTTCCGTGGAAAGCTCAAGTTAGTAAGCTAGCTCCTTGTTGAGTCTTCTTCTTTTGTTTCTTTTTATGTCTTGTACATTTCTTTTGCTAATTCCTATATACTGATGCATATCCATTTTTTTGGATCTATGTTATTGCTTAAAAGACTTTTTATATTAAGTTAGTCGAGTTATCAATGATTTCATCATACAATTTATGTTGGATCTTTTGCTTAGAAAGTTTTCTTCATGTTGTTTCAAGTTTTTGGCTAGATAAATATATGTTTGTTACAATCATTTTTTGATTTATAAGCAGAGAAGAAGAGGATAAACCCTAGATATTGATACAATTAAGAAAGTGATCAATGGGGAGAGGAAAGATTGTGATTAGAAGGATTGATAATTTGACAAGCAGGCAAGTTACTTTCTCAAAAAGAAGAAGTGGTTTGCTCAAGAAAGCTAAGGAGCTATCAATACTATGTGATGCTCAAGTTGGACTCATCATTTTCTCTAGTACAGGCAAGCTCTATGATTTTGCAAGTACAAGGTAATTATATAAACTAAATTATCATAATCCTTAGTTATATAATGCTAGTATTAGTTTGAAGCATCAGTATTAATTAAGTTTCCTTAGTAATTTTGGATTGATATGTGGGATTATATTGTTTATCGATCTATTGTCATGATTTTCTGGATTCATTTTTTCTTTTTGGTGGATTCATATATGTTTTGCACATTTCTTGATATATGCTTTGTGTACTTGTTTCAAAATTGTCAAGTGGAATACAATTTAACTAATTACTACAAGACTTTTTGAACAGACTAGGTGATGAGAGTTTCCTAGCTAGATCTTACTCTCGATATATATTTTTTTAAATGCTTTTTCTCTTGTCATTTTAGGGTTGTTCGAGTAAAATTTCTGAAGCTAGCTAAGCTTATCATCTATTAGTGATTATGGTCACTATTTTTGGTTACCATACATGGGATAATAACCACTATATAGATCAATGATTGAAACAAGAGAAAGGTGAATAACACAAACAAAGTTACTTATGCTAGCTATAACTAATGAGTCGATCTATGTGGTTTGGCTAGGTAATTTAAAGCAAATTAACTGATTTTTGGTTATCATAGTACATGAGATGTTTGATCAATCCTACGATTCACACAGAAAATGTTGGGATTTTGAAGGGGTGTGAGTGGAAAATGGTGTCTCTTGCACTTTTTCATTGAAAAGGCTTCACACATCTTCACGTCTCTTCTTGGTTGGTTATATATACATGGGCATTTCATGAGATTGAACTTTACTTTGTGATAGACAAAAATCTGAAATCTCTCCCCTCTTCTTTGAATTGTTTTATAAAACAAAAAGTTAGAGTCGTGTGATTTGCTCCGTTCCTTTGAGTTCGCCGATAACAGTTGGACGATTCTGTTCTATCATGGGAGGAATTAATCCGTGAACTTTGGGCAATAGTGAGGGGATTAGATTCCTTAAGTAGATACAAATAACTTGTTGGCTCGGAATTATTTTCGTTTAACTAACACTTTGTTTTGGTTTTACTTTTGTTTGTCTTTTTCGAACACAGGAAACAACCGAAAATATAATTGTTACAACTAATGCATCGAGTCCGTGGAGTGTTTAGGAAATTAGTAACTCCAAAGTTCTCCTAGTTGATTTGACTACAGACAAACAAGTGATTTCTTCATCATGCATGATACTTATCTTTTATTTGAATGAGGGTTGAAAAGTTCATTCATCTTTAAACAACCCTAAGGTAAATTACAAAGAATATGATTACGACCAAGGGGTAGTTTTTGGATGGATGATTCCTCCACTCTTAACCAAATTAATAGTCTCGAGTTCGAGTCCGGAAATGAAGAAAAACCCTAATTCCCCTTAATGAAAGAAAAAAACATAAACGAAAAAGTTTCCCTTATGAGTACAATGATGGCGAATTCAGATTAATTGAGTCAATGGGTACTACTGAATATCGAGATTATACCACACACAAAGAAATGGTTGATGATGAGTCAAGTCGATCTCTAGGGTTTCCTAGGTAATGTTCAACCAAACTAGTGGTCTTGTCATCGTGCATAAGTTATTTTTTCGAATTCCAATAGGATTGAATCTTCAGTTCATCTTAAAACAAGCCTAGGGTAAATCACAAGATAAAATACTTACTGAAGTTTCTGTGTACTGTGAAATATACAGATATTAAAACCCATGCAAACCTTTAATATTTTTCCTTTGCTAGCAAGGATAAGATGAATGTACAAAAATTCGTGCACCAAAACACGAGCCCCAGCTTTAAAGATCAATATTGAGACATAAATATTACTCTATGCAAGAGAAAAAGATATTGTCAATATATAAATTCAATAATGGAAAATTATGTTGTGTTAATCTAGCTCGTCAATGTCTGATCCTTTTCAGTTTTCTAAAAATTCTATGTTATGACTCTATGCAAGACACAATACCTTGGTGCATGGTCGAATAAATCGGTCGGAGAACGGTCGATATTTCGACCGATCTTCGACTGATTGTGGTGGTCGAATAAATGATGGTCAAAAAAGCAGTGTCGACCGACGTCGGCCGAAAGGTCGACCGGCTTTCGACCGACAGTCGGTCGGAGAACATGTAATTTTTTTTTTAAATGACGAGTTCTTCGACCGAAAGTCCGACTTTCGGTCGAAAGCCGGTCGAAATGTTGGTAAAACGTTTTGACCAGCTTGTCGACCGAAAATCGGTCGAAAATCTGTAAAAACCTGCAATAGAAATCTGCAATTAGCCCTACACCACCTCTATACAATTGTATTTATTTATTCATTTAAAAGTGGAATTTTCTTTTGGACTTCGTAACTTAATAGGTTTTGACTTCTGTAAATATACTTCTGTTTGATAGTAATTAAGATAATTAAGCTCCAGCCCTATATATGGACTATCAAATGCATTAACATCATTATAATTGCAGTACGAATAATAAGTATACATGTGACAGTGCTGTAATTTTCCTTTTATATACCAGCATGGGATCTGTAATAGAGAGATACAACAAAGTGAAGGAAGAGGAGCATCACCTTATGAATCCTTTGTCAGAGCTCAAGGTATTGCTCTTTAATTTGTCAACCAAAATTATTCCATATTTTTGTTTTTATTTTATCTTGCCTTTAAACTTTACTTTTGTTTCAACTTGCAATGCGCTTATATTGGACTACTAACTTCACAAATAATTAAGCAAATGCATTTTCCATCCAGTGAATTCAAGGATTCGTTTGTTCTACTAATTAATGGAAGTTTGATTCATTTAGATCTTGTAAATTAAAGAATCTTAAGCATCATTAATATGTTCATTTAGAGATAATGGTGTATTTGACATTTTACCACTACTTTATTCATTACGTACAACCATGCAACCATTATGACCAGCCTCTCCACCAGGGGCGGAGGGAGTGTAGTGATCCGAACCCCAAAGCTTTGGTCAAAACTCTGTATTTGTTTTAAAAAATTCATATAATCTTTACAAATTATTAAGTTAGAACCCGTAATTTAAGCGGACTAGAATTTCGAACCCCTAAACTTCAAATACTGGCTTCGCCTCTGCTCTCCACCAACCACCACAACCAGCCACCTTCACTACCAGTGTCGACCATCCAACTATCACAACTAACCAATCATCTCCACCGTCGGTCTCCACCGTACAACCTTCACTATTATCAGCCACCACTGCATATAATCATCACCTCTTGCCACCATCACCATCCATAACCATCATTAACAAGACCACCTAACAACCATCTGCATCAGCCACCACTATCCTAGTTGCCACCACCACTAGCTTTTCGAGTGTACTTGATCAAATAGAACTTCTTTCTTATCATGCAAATTAATATCTTCTCTAATATTTGTAGATATAATATAGTATGTTGTTTTTGTATGAATTTTATTTATATTTGCTTTTAACTAAAGATAAATTACACACACTCAAATGGTGAGAATAAATAGTAGTCCCTCCGTCCCAAAATTAGTGTCTACCTTTCCTTTTTTGTTTGTCCCAAAATGAGTGCCTATTTCTATATTTGGTAAGTTGAAAATTCAAAAATCATACATGGCAAGTTTACAACCACAAATTCAAAGGACATTTTATTACACTCATCTTTAGTTTAGAACCACAAGATTGAAAAGTCTCCCTATATTTCTTAAACTCCGTGACAAGTCAAACTAAGACACTCAAATTGGGACGGGGAGTACTAGTTATATCTAGTGTCCATGTTTAGGGGTAAGTGTACGAAAGGCCACTTTTGCCACTGGTCTTTAGGCACAGACCACTAATATCAAAACATTTAGTTTGTGGCCACTCTTGCTTAACAGGTAGAACTTCAGTCCAGGGGCCGGATTGAAGTTCAATCCTTAAAGATAGAACGTCAGTCCAGGACCATATGGATTGAAGTTCACTCCTTAAAGATGGAACTTCAGTCCAGGGCCATTTTGACTGAAGTTCAGTCCTTAAAGATGGAACTTCAGTCCAGGGCCATATGGACTGAAGTTCAGTCCTTAAGATGGAACTTCAGTGTCCTTAAAGTTGGAACTTCAGTCCAGGGGCCGTATGGACTGAACTTCAGTCAATGATCAGAACTTAGGTCAATGTTTATTTAGTAAAGGCCCAAAAGTAGCCTCTAGTGTAAGATCAACGAAAATAGTGGCCTCAAATCAAATACCAGTATTAAAACTGGCCTCTGAGCGAAATTTTTACCCATATTTAGCTACTAACTTAAAATGTCATGGTGCTATAGGTTGGTAAAATTTTTGTGGAGTAGCCTATTTGCACAATGTCATTTAAGGCGCAACCACTTTATAAAAACTTTACAAATATAACCACTTAAGTTTACACAACAAACTTGGCTCAGCTTCATACAGAAGTTTGAAGTTGGCCTCAACTTAGAATTTTGGTCTAAAGTTAAGCTTAGATGAAGTTTAGACTTAACTGTTTGAAAAATAATTGTTCCAAAATAGCGATGGCAAAAGCAGCTTATTTGTGCACTTGCCCTTATATATTAGGAAAACTTGTCTTATTTTTAAGCAATGGATGCTGAATTGCTGATATAAAAGCCTTCAGAACATTTCCAAATCCAACAACAAGACTGACAGGTCCCTTCACTGAAATGACATTCCATGTTCACAGAACTTCTACATTACAAATTACCATTTACATCAGTCATCCAAGAACTTGAACCATAACATAGCTTAACATTTAAGAAAGCTTAAAAGGCTTGGTCTTATAGCTCTTGTACTCTTCCAGCAAAGAGGATTTGATGTTGTTCATGGAACCAGTAGTTATGTTTCCCTTTCTCAGTCTACCAGGAAAAACTCATGTTATTGTCGCTGTGTCTCATAGGAATAATAGTTCCTACTGGAAAATTTAGGATTATTGTACCTACCTAAGGACTTCATCAATATGATCATCCAACTTCAACGATAGGAATTTCGAAAAGCCATGATATCTGAAACCACCCTTTGCTACTCGTTGGCACCCCATATTCTCAGAGAATAGAACCAAGATAAGCTTTCTAAAACAAGTTCATGTACAAATTACCTAAGTATATCACATCTAAGGATCAGTATGTTCTGCAACATGCGCAACATATTCAGCTAAAAAGTACTAGAGACAGGTAAGATCCAGAATGAAGTCTGTAGAGCACTCCCTCTGATTTGATTTCTCATTTTGTCGAGAACCTCTTCTAAGGGCTGCACAAAAGCTCTTGTTACATATTCCGTCAGTGTGGGTGTTGGTGACCCTTTGAGGTATTGGAAGCAGCAACAGACTTTGTCAGATCAGCTCAGAGGTTAAAACTGATCAATAAGTCTGACCCTTAACATGTCTGGAAGTTCCACTTCTGATGCAACCAGTAGAAGCCATATTAAATGGTGCAGATGAAGCTTCTGCGGAATCAAAGGGTATCACCACTTTCATTGGAAGTATTACATCTAGCTTGGCCTGAAGGGTGACTAGAGGCAGGAGAGAAGTGGGTTGAGCCATCCTTTAATTCCTAGCTGGTCGAACGAATATTAGACATATATGCCAAATGGAAGTCTCCTGTGGAGGAAGTTTGACAGAAATACTGGCTTTAACACTCTCCGTAATGTGCAGGGGAGAGAACATTTGCACAGATGCAGCACATCTTCGGTCCTCAACCAATCATGCTTAAATGGTTGGTTTCACTTGTTTATGACCTAGGATTTGTCAACATATGAAATGCACCTTCTGCTTTCCCTCAGTATCCACTTTTTTCCTGCTCATCTTCTCTTCTCTTCACTCCTCTCAATGTACCGCCACTATGGTTTACCTTACCAGATATCATGGTAGGATCAAATGCGCATATCATGGTAGGTTCAAATGCCAAGAGGTCAAATGTTGATCTATTGACCTCTTGGATAATTGTGAAGAATCGTCAAGAGAAGTATGCCATTATCTTTGAGCAGGATAAGGAGCAGCTGCAAACAGAAGACGCCAATCAGGGTACCAATCTTGGTAAAGGAAATTATTAACTTCTTCATCCTTGGGGTTGATTCTAACACTTCCTGAATGCATCCAACAGCTTACTGCCATCTTTTTTAAGAGCTAGAAAGTTGGATATATTCTGGAGTGCTGAGAATGCTTGTCTGATACCAAAACAAGCCAAAGAAAAGAAGAAAGTGAAAGGGAAAGACACAGAAACTTGTAAGGGAAACACAGGGAAAACAAGAAACTGAAAGAAAATGAAGAAGTAACAGATCATAAATGATACCTCATTTATCTTGCCAGATAAACACAAATGCTTCTGACGTTTTAGGCGAGAGAGTGACTTGATGACTGTAATTCGGGAGAAGAGAATATGTTTATTGATGTCGTAACCGATATATATACTGTTACAATAGAGTCTAACTATGGTAGGAGACCTAATACAATAAGGACTAGAAATAAGAGAATGTTCTAGAATTCCTATAATTCCTATTCTACTTATTTACAATTCTACAACACTCCCCCTCAAGTTGGAGCATAGATATTGATCATGCCCAACTTGCCACAAAGATAATCAACTCGAGCTCCATTCAACGCCTTTGTGAGTAAATCGGCTGGCTGCTCTCCTGTCTTAACATAACCAGTGGAAATCAAGTTCTCCTCAATCTTTTCACGAATAAAATGACAATCGACCTCGATATGCTTGGTTCTCTCATGATACACTGGATTCGAGGCGATATGCAAAGCAGCTTGATTGTCACACCAAAGCTTTGCCGGCATATAATGTTGTAGTCCAATTTCTGTCAAAAGATGATGTATCCACATGATCTCACACGTGGATTGTGCCATAGCTCTGTATTCGGACTCTGCACTCGATCGAGATACAACATGTTGTTTCTTGCTCCTCCATGATACCAAATTTCCACCAAAGAAGACACAATACCCTGTAGTAGATCTTCGATCAACCTTAGATCCAGCCCAATCGGCATCCGCAAAACCCTCTATGCGAGAATGTCCATTGTTGCCATATAACACGCCACGTCCTGGTGCTCCTTTTAAGTAACACAAGATTTGCTCTAGAGCTGCCCAATGGTTAACCGTTGGCGCAGACATGAACTGACTAACCACACTAACTGCGAAAGCAATATCTGGACGGGTCACAGTGAGATAGTTTAATTTTCCAACTAATCTCCTATACCTCTCTGGATTATCAAATGGATCACCATCACCACTCGTGAGATGCACATTGGGAACCATTGGAGTACTGCAAGGCTTGGCTGCCAACTTCCCAGTTTCTGCAAGTAGATCAAGAACATATTTTCTCTGAGATAGAAAAATCCCTTTCCTGCTCCGACAAACTTCTATACCCAAGAAATATTTTAGCTGGCCCAAGTCTTTCGTGTGAAACCGCTTATGTATGAACCGCTTAAGTGAGGAAATCCCTGCATAGTCACTTCCTGTAATGATAATGTCATCAACATATACAACAAGAAGTATAACGCCAGCTAATGATCGCCTATAGAAGACCGAGTGATCACATCTACTTTTCCGCAGCCCAAACTCTCGAACAACCGCGCTAAACTTGCCAAACCAAGCCCGAGGACTCTGCTTCAAGCCATACAATGACTTCTTCAAACGACAGACTTTCCCATACTCCCCCTGAGCAACAAACCCAGGTGGTTGCTCCATATAGACTTCTTCAAAGAGATCACCATGAAGAAAGGCATTCTTGATATCCAGTTGATGCAAAGGCCAACACTTAGAAGCAGCGAGAGAGATAAACAAGCGGACAGAGGTGAGTTTGGCCACCGGAGAAAAGGTGTCAGAGTAATCCACCCCATAAGTTTGAGCATAACCTTTAGCCACCAGTCTGGCCTTAAGTCTAGCCACAGAACCATCCGGATTGACTTTTACCGTAAAGACCCATTTGCAACCCACTACCTTCCTTCCTCTCGGTAAGTGCACCAAATCCCATGTGCGATTCTCCTCAAGTGCATGTATCTCCTCAAGCATTGCATCACGCCATCCAGGATGAGATAAAGCTGCCTGAACTGTCTTGGGTACAGAGACAGAGTCTAGAGAAGCAATAAATGAACTAGTCCCAGGGGACAAGTGGTCATATGAGACAAAGTTTGCAATAGAATATAAAGAGTCACATTGACGTTTACCTTTTCGAAGAGCAATGGGAATGTCAAGGTCGTCTGGAGGGAGATTGACCGGAGGGGGATCTGATGACGAAGGAGTTGGCGCAGGACATGTATCAATGGTCTTTGATCGTCTGGAGTAAACTTGGACAATAGGTGGCTGTGCTCGAGCAGCAATCTGATCAACTGGAGGAACAAGAGGAGCTGTGGAAGACACAGTTTCAGTCGACTGTTCTTCGGGAGAAGCAGTAGAGGACCCAGCCTTAGCCGGTGTCTCAACTGAACTTGATGATGTGACCTTATAGATGAGCCAATCTTCGTCCTCCCCCTGAGTGGGAGAAGTGTGAGAGGTGGAGAAGAATGGTATTGCCTCGGAAAACACCACATCTATCGATACCAGATACTGATTAAGGGTTGGAGAGTAGCACCTATAACCCTTCTGACGTTGAGAATATCCCAAAAAGACACACTTCACAGCTTTTGGATCCAATTACTAATCTTCCTACTCCAATCTAAGTAATTAGAGCCATTTAATTTATACTCCGTTATTTTTGACATTGCTGGTAAAATCTCAGTAATGTGAGCCTTATCCTCAGCCATGAGTGTAATAAACAGCTACACGAACCTTAAATCCCAGAGATGCAGCCCAAATAATCACTGGAAGCACACAAACAAAAAAAAAAGCAGAACCAAACCAGAACCCTAGCAGCAGCAGAATCCTAGCAGCAGCAGAACTCTAAAAGGCAGATCTGAAATCAAGGCTGCCTTCGAACAAAGCTGTAAAATCAGAAACGAAGGGTACCAAAATGCCGGAAATCAGGAGACGAGAAGAAGGGTGCAAGCCGCGATCGATTCCGATGCCACACGCGCCCACACGCGCCGGCGCGTGGGAGACAGAGGCGGGAAGGTGGCGGCGCGTGAGAGCTACTCGCCGTCCACCGAGATGCCGGAGTTGGTGATTCCGGCCTGAAATTCAGTGCGCACCTCTGCTATGGTGGAGGTGAGACAAATACTTACTCCTTAGATTAGGCCAAAATCAACCGAGTCCTTTTCTTCAACCAAGAAAAGACTCCAAAATTGTTTTGAATAATTCTTGAGCCCTATGCTCTGATACCATGTAATTCGGGAGAAGAGAATATGTTTATTGATGTCGTAACCGATATATATACTGTTACAATAGAGTCTAACTATGGTAGGAGACCTAATACAATAAGGACTAGAAATAAGAGAATGTTCTAGAATTCCTATAATTCCTATTCTACTTATTTACAATTCTACAACAATGACATATGCCAACTTGCTTAGCTTGCCTAACCGATAAACTCTAGAAATGCATAAAATGAAATTAGTGTTGCTCAAGGGACTAATGATTATTTACTAAAAGCTTCCCATCTATGGAATGGAAAACTTGCCCTATCTGCTTCAGATCAATGTCGTCCTCAGCCATCAAAAGTTCTAGCTAGAAGCTTGTTAGCTGTTCATCCAATCAGTTGCTAAAGAAGATATCAAGAAAGCAATGAAAAACTTGCACTATCTGCTTTGGATCAATGTCGTCCTCAGCCATCAAAAGTTCTATCTACAAGCTTGTTAGCTATTCATCCAATCAGTTGCTAAAGAAGATATCAAGAAAGCAATGAAAAGATAATTAAGTTTGAAATCTTGAATGAGGGAATAGTCTACTTTTCGCTTGCTATCTAATTGCCTAAGGATTTAATGAAAAAAAAGGAAGTTGTTTGAAATGGTGATGAAGTTTGTTTCAGAAAGATCTCGGAAGCAGGGTTCACTCTCAAAATTAGGAGCTTCCTCCGCTGACTTCTGTCAGGATTGGAATTTTACTAATATTCAAGTAGAAATGGAAACAGCAAGCATCTCCAAGCTACTTGAAATGGCAATGAAGCTTGTCTCAAAAGATTTGAGAAGCAGGGATTGATCTCAAAATTGGGAGCTTCCTTCACTGACTTCTGTTAGGATTTGGTCTTTTCTAACGTTTAAAGTTGTAGTAGGTACCCGTTACCTTAAGAATTGCAACTCCTAAGCTATTATATGATAGAAAAGCTACCCTTTGATGGATTCTGAATAAGTTCAATAAATTTTCTAAAATAATTTACTATAGCGCACAATAACTACGTTGATCCATTCTCATAAACTAACCCATATTTGCCTCCATGTTCCTAGGCTAACTAAAACAGCCTGGATATTTCAACAACACTTCATTCTCTGTCACTTTACTTGATTTATCTAAGGTGGTTTGCCCTTGCTTTGTCTGCATACCATTAGCAGGTCTCAATGTGTCTCTTCCAAACCTCCATGGTAAGTAGTAAGTACAAAATCTCTTTTTACGCCTCAAAACTAATTGGAAAACTACTTCAACAGCTTAATTTATCACTTTCCTTCTGGTCATCTTATCTTATGGACAGTTAAAGATGCAGGTTTTGATGCAGCATCAGTTGCATCATTTAGTTCTGTGTTCAGAATGAAATGAACCACTGAACTACCATCCAAAATCAGAGAAGTTTTGGGTAGTTGGAATCTTTAGCCAGGAAAAGAGGCTGAAGCAATGGATAGAGCATGAAAAGGAGTCTCCAACTGATAAATAAAAAACATACTAGATAATTCATGATTAATGACTATATCCCGTGTCCCAGGTTAGAATTTTCTAATCATATTATTGGAAGAACTAAGTAGAAAAGTCCCTTTTACAAGTCCAGTTCACAACAACTTGTTTAGAGACCAACACTTTGGCCCTGCAACAGTTCTTATGACTGAAATCTGGGTGTTCATTACCCGACTGAGGTGATATGAAAAGACAAAAATGGTCACCTTAACACTTAGTTGTATTCCTGTAAATTCTCTTAACAGTTTTGTATTCCTGTAAATTCTCTTAACAGTTACTAGGGAACATAACCTGGTGGAAGGCCCTGCAAGACGTGATAATTCGATTCTCAATTAAATAAGGAATCTGCTTCTGTTGAGATGGATAAGCCAAAATAGTGAAATCTTGTATCCCCCTGCATTAATGCCTCTTTATTTGCATTTGCAGACGAATGAAGTAAGCTCCCAAAGAATCATCTGCTTATCATGTTGAAGGTCCTGAGAGACAAGATTGCTAATACAATTCCATTAAAAGATAGATCGTCTTTCTCACAGAGTGCATTGACATTGCAGATTTCAGTAGAAAAGGAAGTGGATGGAGGATGTCTCAACCCCACTGAAATTAGTTCAGGATCTGTCATGAAAGGCAAGTAGTATACATATATCTGAATTTAGAAAAAGAGGGAACATCAAGAAGCAATATTTGAATGTTCCCCATATCACTTACATAGCCACTCACCAAAGCACAAAAAAAGTAAATAGACAAAAAAGCAACAACTAAGTTAGATTCAACAAGTTCAAAAGCTTAAAGATTTAAAGCTCAACATTTTCAGATCCATTTACGAATTATAAGGCATTAATGCCTTATATCACATTCCAATGATAGCTAGCTTTTTGCTATATCTAGCAGCTACAGTTCACACATTAGCACAGAGGTAAAATTCATGTGATATTCCAACCCTGAGAAGCTAACATTTTGTAATAAAAAGTAAAAATCTCAGATCTGGAAGTCCTGGTCTTCCACTCTCTGGTGAAAATCTATTCTGGTGTGTATATCTCATGTATGAACCTATCCATCAGCCAGAACCAATGGATGTGGTCAGACACATTTCTTTCTTTCTACTGATCAGCCAATGAGGATAGCACTAAAGGTGTCCAATTTCTTGAGGAAAAGCAGGAAGAAATAGAAGAGAGTTCAAGAAATGCCTATTAAAATTACTTAATATTAGAAACACTTAGATTCATGCGAAGCACATCACATCTGTCGACAAGAACCAAGTTTTGGTTTGCCACACTTACTCGTTTTGCTCGTCCCCCAGACACCTGGCTTCTTTTTGTCCCAGGCTGGTGACGACCATGAGAGCTGGGGAACTCTTCACAGCCATCCTCGGTGACATCCTAACATGCCTGAATATTAACTACAGTTGAGAAAAGCTCATGGTGATACCTCAGCAGAAAACCTGAAAGTAAAATTGCATGAACAACAGGCAAGAAAATATACATGTGTGACAAGCTCTTAAGTAATGTTGTCACTTGTCACCTCTTTGTATTGCCAATCAAATAAAATCTTCTGAAAGAAACATTCCATGACGTTGAATCTCCATTCCTTTTATATACCCAATACTGTGGCATTTTACATTTATAACAGAGAGAAATCATCTTTCACTTTACTGGACCATGCCCAGACACAAGATCTTTATTCGATTATCATCCCAACCAAATACCTAATGAATTTTAAGAAAACCATGTTTTCCTTCATAATCCCTTTTAACGCACTTGTCCCATAGGATGAAGTAACCTTTTCTTGAGAACCATCCACATTGATTGCAACCATACTTTGCACTGATCATATTCCTGCACATAGCATTCTCCTCGCTTGTGAATCTTCGGCAACTGTTTAATTCAACATTCAGAAAATGTACTCAGAGGCACTAAAGCCCATTCAAATGGTATAAATAAGAGCAAAAGATGAACACTACAACAAATTTGAATTTCAGACATGAGACGCGATACAAATGGACCTCAATCTAGTGGAAGAAGAAGGTTCCTCGTGGTGACTGAAAATAGGATCAAGGAACGGGTATTAGTGGCACATTTTACTGAAAGATAATTGAAAGGGAGGGGTGTTATACAAATTTTAAGAACCTAACACAAGATTGGTAAGATAAGCAATATGAACCTGTAATAGCTAACCTCTGAAACTAGGCAGGTCAAAGCCCAAGATGAGTTTTAGCAGAGTCTCTGAGAAGGTTTGGCTCAATGTTTTTCCAAACAGAAGAAAACATACGGGCCAGAGACATCTGGACCATGCATAACCAGTGATATGCATCCCAGTGGAAAGCTGATGGAGTTTGCTTATCACCATCTTCTTAGCAGATGCTGGATAAACCTACATATTGGGAGAAAATCTCAAAATAGCTAATAGGGGCCTTTTCAGAAATTTTGTATTAGCTATCTTCACCAATCCACATTTACAAGGTTGGTGTTCTAGTGCAAGTACTTCTTATGGTTCTCATTTTGAACAAGCACACAGTCCCTTGTTCTACAGATTCTTTTCCTGTCATATACCACATAATAAAGACTGGCATGTTGTCAGTTGTAAGTGATTTGCTATTCTAAGAAGCCATTACTCGAACAACCACACAGGACTAGATTCTACAGGTTCATTTAGTTAAGCTAGCTGATATTTCTTCTCAAATCCTCCTCCCACTTTCTACCACTACAGCTCAACAGTTGATTCTCCATTTAACCTACAAATTGAGGATCTAATAAAAGTTTCACTTGGGTTAGTTTTAGAACTCCATGCATGATAGGGTATTACCAACATTTGACCGAGATTTAGAACTGCATACACGACACTCGGTAGATTCAATCCGATATAGCATCCATTACCATTTGATCTCAGTTCAGTGACTGCAAAAGAAAGAAGAAACTCATTTATTGTTTATCCATTCAAATTTAGTATTGTAGACTCAATACACGGCATCTGCATGAGCTCATAGTAAGGCAACTTTAGTCTTAGTTCAAATAACTTGAACCATGATATTGAGGATTGGAATCATAAACATATGTTCCTTAAGATGATGAGAACGAGAAGCTTGCTCCAAAGATATCTATACCCCAGAAAATTAAATCCTGAGCCTCTATCTCAAGCACATCCACAGGGAAATATATAGAACATACATGAATATTGGTTGGAAATAGAGGACAAGACATGCATTTAATAGTTTTTTGTAATTCACAGGTTTCAAAATGTTCTCAAGAACATCCATTGCTATCTAAGGAATTTTGGATCTAAGACTACATAATTTCTCCTCATATGATTGTGAATTGTAACTATTCAACAAGGACAAGCAAAGATGAGTGAAATTTGAATCTCCTTGCTTATAGACCTTAAGATTTTCAAGAATCAATTTCTGTTATTAATTTTGTCTTCTTAAATTATAGGAGTTGCCAAGTTAAACTAAATAACTTTTTTTGTGGCTAGTTTTGGCAAGGGGAAGCAGCAAGATTGAGGCAACAACTGCATTACTTGCAAGAAAGTCACAGGTAAGTTGATTAGATATGGTAGCTCTAACATGCCACTGTATGCCTCACTTTAAAGCCACTGCAGGTGTATGCTTTTACAAATACACAGTTTTTCATCTATAATATAGACGCACTAAAGATTCAATGCACTTCAAACCCATTTTTAATTGAACAAAATGAAAAGAAGACAGGAAATGAAACCGTCACTAATAGGTCCCTAATAGGTCTTAGTAAACTAGCACGGACAAGCATACTACTAGTATTTCTAAATCATATGTAATCCATACAGAGGGTCTCATGATCACTTGTTCCAAAAGATTATGATTATTCAGTAGTACACACCTGGACTTTGAAGTGTTAAATTAACTAAAACTTTATAATAAGTATGTAAAACAGTGACATAAGAGAGTGTAAAATATTCCATTCAGAGCTAGAAGAGTGCACCATGAATAAACTGATATGATGAATTGATATACAGAAGCTTGTTTGTTCAAATGAATCACTGTGTGAAATTGTCCAATGTCTAAAAAAAAATTGTATGTTTAAGCATGCCTCAAAGCAGCATTAACTGATAGACAACGAAGTTCTTCTACTACACAGATCAATACTTTTATTAAACAAAATTAGGTTGAGCATATGGGAAGGATAGAAACATTATCTATAATTGACCACAGGCAGCTTCTGGGTGAAAAGCTTTCTGGACTCAGCATCAAAGATCTAACGGATCTGGAAACCCAACTTGAAATGAGTTCGAAATGCATCCGATCAAGAAAGGTAAAATCTACACCATTTACACTTTTTCCATCACTGAGCATTCACTTCTATCAAGTTTATACTGATCCTGAAAGTAATAATCTTTCTGGCAGGAACAAATTTTAACTGATGAAGTCAAAAAACTGAATCAGAAGGTCTAACTAGAAAACTATCAGAACTCTCCATGTCTTGTGTTTTAAGTTTTGATATACAGCTGTCTTTAACATTCCTTCTGCAGCGCAATCTCATTCATCGAGAAAATATAGATCTACATGAGAAGGTGAATCTCGTCCATCAAGAGAATACAGAATTGCAGAAAAAGGTACTTATATGACTGGCACCAAGGACTGTAATTTTCAGTTTCCCTTTTACCACAAGGATTTGATGTGCTTGGGCTTAATCTAAAGGAAACAAAACATTGGCTTCAGGTTTATGGACCTGGAGGCAGAAATGAAGCAAATGAGAATGCTCCTGCTACACATGCAATCGGCAATGGATATGATTTTATCAATCTCCAGCTAAACCAGCAACAAGGACAGAAGAATGAAACATCAACAAATGCAATGAAGCTTGGGTAAATTCTCCTACCCCAATCCCATTATCCACCCCACCCCCAAAGGGAAAAATACAAAATAGGATACTAATCTCATTGTTATAATTTTTCACATTGCAACAGACTACAACTGCATTATAAAGCAGATTGACAGCTTTCTAGTCTACCTCAACCAGCTCCACAGCTAGGAGATGCTTATACGAATGACATCCTTAAACAAGATAGAAGAGCTCATCAAGCATGAGAGGCATCAAATTATGCTCGGCCAATATATTGAATAGCTTTACGATCTTTATAAACATGCCAAAGTAATGTAAGACTAAAAATAAGAATAGGATCATAGCAACTATCCTGGTTTGTTTCAGAAGCTGTAATGTGATCATAACTTATCTGGGTTGTAGCTCCTAAATATTAACACTGTTAAGTGAGAACATGCTTGCTTTTGGTACCTATATGAGCATGATTCCTGTTGATATTATTCCATGGGCCATACATGGTACAGCGTAAAGCTCAGCAAACCTTCTGTGCTTAACAGATACCTCTACACAAGCCCATGTTGAGAGCCAAGCTCTCAGGAAAATGTAGATGTCGTTCTTATGACGATTTTTACATGTTTTTGGGTAAAGACTCATAAATAACTTAAGTGATACAAAGATTGTAGAGTAAGAAGACTTCAAGAACAGCTACAATATGCTAGCTTACAAACCATTAAGTAAAGGTTGTCAAGAAAATGGACGTTTAGCCTAATTTAGCCGAAAGCTAGCTCACAAGATTAGCAGTGTCCAAGACTGTATAAGGGGACAATAGCCCATTGCCTAACCAACATCAGACACTTAACCTCCCCCTACCCCCACTCACCCACACACCCACGACTGCACATTGGTGAATGGTGCATGGACAATTTGACATGGGGGGCCAACATCGGATAACCCACGAATAAAAATGGGTCTGACTCAGATACCATGTTAAGAAAATGGACTTAGGCCTAAATCTGCCTGAAAAACTAGCTCATTAGATAAGGAATTAAGGATTGCCTAAAACCATATAATTAGGAGATAACAGAATGTTCTCTTTTGTGTTTCACAAGTACTAGATAATGTCAAAGACCCTATTGAGTGACTAAACTTAGCTATCTAACTAGGCCAAACAGAAAATATTACATGGTAATAAGATCACTACATTGATTAGGCATCTCAACCAAATACTCAAGTTCATTCAGAGCACATCTAATAATTGGAATGCCTAATAAGAATTTTCTATTATGGTAAAAGGGGATTAATAAAGTCCTACAGCAATGCATCAAATCCACCCATAACTAAGGCTAACCAAGCACATGAAAACATACTAAGGTGATATTTGTGTATGGTTGTTGTAAATTATGCAAAAAAATCTAATTTCTTTCTGTGTTTATCAACTTACAAGAATGTTTGGCAACACAAAAGTTGAGACTTTCTCTGGAAATTTTTTACCAAACAAGTGCATTTTTCGTAAAAAATGCAGCAACTTCATACACTTAGCACAATGCCACCTAAGAATCTCTAGCAACTCAACTTTGAAAAATTTCCTCCCAATTTACAGTAATCATAACCCTTAAGGCAAGACTAAGGCAAACATAATGTTACAAGTATGATATGCCAATAAAAGGGCAAACATAAGTACAACAACAACAAATCTAGTGCATTACCACAAGTGAGGACGGGGGAAGATGAGGTGCACGCAAACCTTGCCAGTATCTCGAATGAGGTAGGGAGGCTGTTGTTTCGAATAGACACTCGGCTCAAGAAAAACATAGACAAACATAAGTATCAAATGGAAGAATAGAGAAGACAAATTAGCATACCTGTATATAATTTTTCACATGACAATTATGTACTATAGTATTAATTAAAAAGGTGGTATTATTTCATTTCGAGATTATATTTCTTTATTGACAGTATAATAACGTTGATTTATTTTAAATCCACATACTTGTTTGCACACGTAAATAATTACTCCAATTGTGATATACTACATTATTACTCGAGTCAAATTATTTTTTCTTTAATGACTGTTCTTTCAAAATTATTTCTTAAATACTTTATAAAAATATATAATTCACTATTATCATAATCATCCAAAAGTGTGTAAAAGTTTTTCTTTTTACAATTTTGAGATATTGACATGCAAATCACACCAAAAACTAAAAACTTTAATTCTATACACGTCAACATCATCATTCTACCACCAAGTGATGTGGTGTAGCGGATGAGGCTACTCCTCCCTTACCCAAAGGTCTCGGGTTCAAGCCTTGGATAGTAAAAATTACTGGTAGGGAGCGCTTCCCCCGAATGGGGACCCTACGCGGCGCGAATATTTAATAGAAATTTATCTTGGTTCGTCTTAAATAAAGTTATCCTTGGTAGATGTAAGAAGTTGTTGCTAGCTTTTACGAGGACCATAATAGTATTAAATACTTGTCAATTAAATATTTATTCTCTCAACAAACTTCCCTACGTCTTATATCCTTATTTTTTCAATGAGTGCATTTCCGAAGTTTTTGTAAAAATTTAACAAAGACCCAACATTTTGCCTTAAACAAATTGTTACAAGAGCTAGTAAAATCCATTTGCATAAACACATGCATCAACATGTTGATGAAATTCCTTAGTCTTTCTTGAATATATATTGCTACCACCTTCAAGGCTGCATGAATTCTTTTGGAGAAGATGCTTTAAAGCAATTTTCATAGTTATGTTCACGTTTATAATAATCTATCTTGATGTCGATAATGTGGAATAATGTTGGTATTTCTTGTGATGGGATTGTTTTTCGCGACATATTTTCGTTTGGCCTAGGTGAAAAGCATGCAAAAGAATTACTATGGATATTTTTGCAATCTTGTTGTATGATATGTTGTACTTCTATAAGAATTAGTTGAGGAAATGGATAGAGAAGTTACCTCAGGCACATATATGCAGGACAACACTTACAATCACTTGCATTATTCTGGTGGTGTAAGGCAAAAAGCCTATATATTTGATGGAGAAGGGAATTATTTTGATAAGGAATGGGATTTATCGTATGGTAGAGGAAAAGAATTTTGTTGGTACCACGTTGAGCTTCCGAAGTGGAACCAGAAACTTTCACATTCTGCACAGTATCTTATAAATGTACTTTGTCCTCCTTTGAATCTCCAAGACATTCTATCACTTGTTAGCAATGGACCATTTTGTGGTTATGTAAATGGTGCTCTTATTTTTCGTGTTAATTCACCTGGCCCTGCATCCAACAACTTTACATTTAGGATTGCTGCAAGAGTTACTGAGAATTTAGTGATCACTGTGTCATTAGGCCGTGTTCTGAGGTTGGGTTTCTCGCCGATAAAGGAGTCTCTTCTCTCGGAGATACCTGTTGTGGAAAGTCCAAGTTATAGTGCTTTAGAACAAAAGGAAAGTGGTGGAACTGTAATCAGTGAACATGTTCTTGATTTTCTGTTGACAATGAATCACTTCGAGGAGGCTGACAATCCAGTGCCTAAATCTGTTTCGAATCTTGTTGTTCACATTGTAGATACTCATGTGGATCACCTTCAAGATGTTGTCACAAAGCTAGAGATTGAGTTGGATTCTGTGGAACTGGAATTGGACAAAGGTACATTTTATTTCTACTAATTGTACTTGCTTTTCGCCTCATGTGTTATACAAGTCTCTTCTCTTCGGCTTCTAGTTGCAGATTCTTCTTTGGTTGCAGGTGGTTTTGCTTTAAAGCAACAAATGTTGGATGACAGAAGATTTCCAAAGGTGCATCTTGATTCGCAACGTCTTCTCCAGGTAGTTCTTTAGTCCTGTTAATGTGACACAAATTGATCAATTCAAGTGAAAAGTGAATCTATTTAGCAGACATGCACTTCATTTTATTAGTTGTTACTCTTCTTGCAGGTAATAGCATACGCGGAGCAAGTAATTCCACGAGTGAAGGAGAAGTGTTGTTCACAAGATTGGTTTGCCAGTGATGACATTAACTCCCTTGAAGAGCTAATTGGTCGACTGACAAGTTTAAAAGACAATGTTGGTTTTATAGTCACTCGAGTTAATGGAATTCAGGCTGGTCTTGAAAGCTGGCAGGCTGAGCAAATTACTACAAAACTATACTACCTTTCTTTCCTCTCTGTCATGTTTCTCCCTTTGACAGTAGTAACTGGAGGTAACAATTCTTAAGCAACTTTTGTCAAAATATCACATCATGTTTCAGTTCGAATCAGCATCGTCGATCACTCATGTTCAGGGAACCTAAGTTACTCGGACTTGGGTACGGGTATCCGACACGGGTACGGATCTAGAGGTCGGATTCGGCAAAATCTAAATTTAGAAATTCGGGGGTATGGATCCGCACACGGATACGGGTGCGGGGATCTGTCTAAAAATTTTCAAAATTCTAAAAATAAAGTCATAATCCTTAATTTCGATTCTTACTAGAGAACCTCTTCCCCAATATCTCTGCTTTTCTCTATTAAGTCGTCTTTCCAAAAGTTACTCTCAAAACATAAAATTAGAAATTCGAGAATGTCGACAAAAGATGAAAAAGAGACAAAAGACTATAAATTTCTGCATAATTTTGAAGGTATCTCATTTCCAATGTCTATCTTGAGAGTCTATTTGTCAAAAAGAAAATCTTCAATTTTCTGTGTGAATCCCGTGTCCTATCCGACACGGATCCTATCCGACACAGGTACGGCGGTAATTTTGAAGAGTCTGAGTAACTTTAGCAGGGAACAGCTACATGTATTAAAGGAGGTTCAAGTAGTATAACAAATCTTGTTGAAATTCCTGGTTCCGCCATTACTTACATTGTCTTGTTTGTGACAGTATTTGGGATGAATGTGGGAGGAGTTCCTTGGACAAATCAAAATGAACCTGAGCTAAAGGAGGGGTTCTGCAATGTTATGTGGATTTGTGTAGCTTTAGTACTATTTGTACTGTTGTGCTTCATTTTCCCAGCTTGTTATAGTTCTCTAGTTTCTTGGAATAGAAGAAGAGACATGAATAGAAGTTGGCATTTTAACCAAAGATCCTACTTTAGAAGAACTACATATAGTAGGGAAAGAAATGATAGGGCAAGTTACCAACAGTTGTACTGAGTTTTTTTTGTTTTCCACCCGGTGTCTGGTACCTTCATCGGAGTCCCGACTACTCCGAATTCGCGTCGCGTAGAGCCCCATTCGGGGGAAGCGCTTCCTACTAAGTTGAGAATATGTAGGAAACAATTTGTAGTGTCTCTCCAGAATCATAGTTTAGTTTTTCAAATGCCCTTTGATCTAGCTTGGTCATGTCTCTCCAGAATCATAGTTTAGAATTCTTTTGTACCATATTGGAAATTCAATGTCATATGTTATTTTACGCGAGATAATGACACGATCACACTAAATTAACCGCTATATATAATGGTACTTTTCATCGTCACATATCAACATATCTAACAAGCAATATAATGAAAATTAAAATAACAATCTAAATTAATTACATACAACGTCATATGTTATTTTACGCAAGGTAATGACACGATCACACTAAATTAACCGCTATATATAATGGTACTTTTCGTCGTCACACTAAATTAATCGTTATATATAATGCTACTATTTGTCGTCACGTAAAGATGAATTTAGCAATGCAAGTCAATACAATAAAACTTAAAATAACAATCAAAACAAACAATACGATACAATATAAAAACTATAACAACGATCCAAACAAGTGGTTAGTATTACATCAAATCACATTAACTTATTATAACTGAATAACAAGTCGGAAGTAAAAAAGATATTTTATGCAACTTATAAGCTATAAGTGACTTATAAGTCATTTTTTGAGAATTTAGTATTTTCTCACTTTTGGCTTTTTTTAAGCATACAAAGGCTTATAAGCCTATATAAATTTAAGTTACCAAATATTATTAATGAGCTTTATAAGCTTATAAGCCACTTTCAAACTCACTCAAGCACGCGCATATTGAAGTGATAAATAAATTGAAGTAAGAAGATAAATTATTGTAATAAAACTATATAAATGATACTCCATCCGTCCCACTTTGTTTGTGATAGTTTAACTTGACACGAAATTTCATAAAAAAATAAGACTTTTGAAACTTGTGATCTAAAATAAGTCGTATATATTTGTGTGTTTATAAATAAGTCAAGTATGACAAACAAAATGGAGAGGGGACGGTATATGCTAAATATAGTCATTGGTTGATATAATACATACACCTACTAGAACTTTCTCATGCTACACCGCCACCCTAGAACAATCATGTTCTACCATTTTCTTGTTTCTTCTCTAAAACCCTCTATAAACCCTGCTAAAACATACAAGAAAAGTACCTAAATAATACATAATTTACAAAGCTTGTTTGTTTCTTACTATGGCTACAGCTATATTACTTAGATCTCTTCGTCGCCGTGACTTAGCTACTTCTTCTCTTTCTACATATAAAACTGTAAGTCTTTTCTTTCTTAAACACTTTAATTAACAAAAGGGTGTTGAATTCTGATGTTAAAATATTTTGTTGTTATATGTAAAGATTTCATTTTGTCTAGTAGGAGTGAGGTCTGTGTACAACTCACCGTCTTCGGACCCCACTTGTGGGATCATACTGTCTATGTTGTCTTTATGTGTAAAGATTTTCCTTAGTTTAAAAACCAAAAGGGTGTTGAATTTTGATGTTAATTTATTGTGTTATTAGTGTAAAGATTTCATTTTTTTTAAAGCTTAATATCCAAAAGGGTGTTGAATTCTGGTGTTATTTTCTGAAATTGAAAAAAAAAAAAAAAAAAAGAGTATTTGAAGTTGGATTTGATAAAAGTATGGAACTTGAAGTTATGCTCAGAGATGAGGTCAAATTTTGTGAGTGACAATTTGTACTCTTCTTCAAATATTTAAGAACACTAAGCACCCGAGGGTGTGGCCTAGTAAGAACAATGAGGTCTCAGGTTCAAATTCCAACGAAGGCAGAAACACTAGGTGATTTTTTCCCATCTGTTTAAGGGTTGGTGGACAGAGGTACGTGGTACCTGTGCAGGTGGTGGGAGGTAACAAGTACGTAGTGAAATTTGTGGAGGTGCACAGTATTTATGCGCAAACAAGGCCTACTTGTATTTTGTGTGTATTTGTTGTTGATCATTTCGTTTGTTCTTTAACAGTGATTGAATGTTTGTTTAGATATAAAGTGTGAGGTTTGGGAAACATCTTGTAGTTTTAGATAAGTCATAGTTTACCTATAAACAAATGATCAAATTTTGGAATAAAATGGCCTAATAGCTGGGTCTGAATAGTTGACGTTAGCTAGTTTGGAATTGAGGGATGGTTAATTGAATATATTGCGGAGAGGGGTGGCAGTTTTGTTGCTGTAATGGAAATTGTATGCTGTATGTTTTTTGGCACATGGTCGATTTTCACCCTTGATAGGCGAAGGCCAACTTGCTATCAAGGGAGGGAGATGAGTTTGTTATTTTACTTTAGCGGGAAGAAGTCTGTCATTTTTTTAGAACATAAATGCTGAGTGGCATCCTTTTTAGTTCAACTGGTGAGGTGTGTTGGGTTGGGATGATTTCATGTATGTTCTTTAGGCTGGCTTTCGTTACTGGTTGACATTCAAGCGATACTTTTTTTGGCAGTTAGTAGTTTTCTAATATGAGAACTTCGCTGTTGAAATATTAATTTTTTCTTGTGGTTGTGGTGCTATGCATGGCCTGTGCAGTTTGCTTCAAATACTAAGCCGTCATGGTGTCCAACACATGGTAAATGGGCTGGTCTGGCTAGACCATTTAGGTAAATGACTTTTGTTTTCATCACTTTCACCATTTTGTCACATCATAATGTTTATGTTCCTACTAAACTCATCTTTCATATGGTGCAGCTCTAAACCTGCTGGAAATGAGATTATTGGGATAGACTTGGGTACCACAAACTCCTGTGTTGCAGTGATGGAGGGGAAGGTAAGAGTCTGTTCATTGGGAAGGGTGGATCTTCTGCTTTCGTAGGGCGGTTTTAGTTCTTCCTGAGCCTGAGCTGGTTTAAGTGGATGTTAAGCGTGCTTGATGCTTTATTCATGCAGAATCCTAAAGTGATCGAGAATGCTGAAGGATCTAGAACCACTCCATCAGTGGTTGCATTTAACCAAAAGGGAGAACTGCTTGTTGGCACTCCGGCCAAGCGTCAGGCAGTCACCAATCCGACAAACACCGTATTTGGGACCAAGCGTCTAATTGGTAGACGATTTGATGATCCCCAGACTCAGAAGGAAATGAAGATGGTTCCTTACAAGATAGTTAGGGCTCCCAATGGAGACGCTTGGGTTGAAGCCAACGGCCAGCAGTATTCCCCAAGTCAGATTGGAGCATTTATTTTAACGAAGATGAAGGAAACAGCAGAAGCCTACCTAGGGAAGTCTATAAATAAAGCCGTCATCACTGTTCCAGCTTATTTCAACGATGCTCAGCGGCAGGCAACCAAGGATGCTGGGCGAATTGCAGGCCTTGATGTGCAGAGGATTATTAATGAGCCTACTGCAGCTGCACTCTCTTATGGTATGAATAACAAAGAAGGACTTGTTGCAGTTTTTGATCTTGGTGGTGGTACCTTTGATATTTCTATTTTGGAAATATCAAATGGTGTTTTTGAGGTAACTGAAACTTTTTGTGATCTCTTGTGTTCATCTTCTTGTGTCTTCCACTCACTGACTCCACTTGCTATCCGCCACTCAGGTCAAAGCAACCAATGGGGACACCTTTTTGGGAGGAGAGGACTTTGACAATGCACTCTTGGAATTTTTGGTGAATGAGTACAAAAGGAATGAGGGAATTGATCTGTCAAAAGACAGGCTTGCCCTACAAAGACTTCGAGAGGCGGCTGAGAAAGCTAAGATTGAGCTATCATCAACCTCTCAGACCGAGATTAACTTGCCTTTCATCACAGCTGATGCATCGGGTGCGAAACATCTTAATATCACTCTAACTAGATCCAAATTTGAGACGTTGGTGAACCACTTAATTGAGAGGACAAGGGATCCTTGCAAGAATTGTTTGAAGGATGCTGGCGTATCAATGAAAGATGTGGATGAGGTCCTTCTAGTTGGTGGTATGACCCGTGTCCCTAAGGTGCAGGACGTTGTTTCCGAGATATTTGGCAAGAGCCCAAGCAAAGGTGTTAATCCAGATGAAGCAGTTGCCATGGGAGCTGCAATTCAAGGCGGTATTCTCCGTGGAGATGTGAAAGAGTTGCTGCTCTTGGATGTCACTCCATTGTCTCTTGGTATTGAGACATTGGGAGGTATCTTTACCAGGTTGATTAGTAGGAATACCACCATACCTACAAAGAAGAGTCAGGTGAGTTGGTAGATTCTCACCTAGTGTCTTTTATTATTTTCAAATGTCTAGTCTCTGAAATCTCAGTGTGTATGAGGCCAGTTTGTTTGTCCATGCTCACGACTTCTAATGTTATGCTGCATCTTGTTATTCCAGGTATTCTCGACTGCTGCTGATAACCAAACGCAGGTTGGCATTAAAGTTTTGCAAGGTGAGCGAGAGATGGCATCTGATAATAAGCTTCTCGGAGAGTTTGAACTTGTTGGTATTCCTCCTGCACCAAGGGGCATGCCTCAGATAGAAGTTACATTCGACATAGATGCAAATGGAATTGTCACCGTTTCTGCCAAGGACAAGGCAACTAGCAAAGAACAGCAGATTACCATTCGGTCGTCTGGTGGACTCTCAGAAGATGAGATAGACAAGATGGTCAAGGAAGCCGAGATGCATTCCCAGAAGGATCAAGAACGGAAGGCACTGATTGATATCAGGAACACCGCAGACACCACCATATACAGTATTGAAAAGAGCGTGAATGAATACAGGGACAAGGTCCCCAAGGAGGTGGTTACAGAAATTGAAACAGCTGTTTCCGACTTGAGAACAGCAATGGGAGGTGACAACATTGATGACATCAAATCAAAGCTTGATGCAGCAAACAAAGCTGTTTCAAAGATTGGACAGCATATGGCTGGTGGTGGTTCTGGTGGTGGTGCCTCTGGAGGTTCTCAAGGGGGAACCCCCGAGGCCGAGTACGAGGAGGTGAAGAAGTAGAACAATTTCAGAGAACAATGAAGATGATACATGAAATATATTCCAGATCTCCACTTGTTGAAATGAAAATGTTCTTTCTCAAGAACTTGCTATTCTGTTCCCCAGCATTCTGTAATTAAAGCTGAGGAACAGATTTCTAAGTTGATGGAAACCATTTACAAATCTGATTATTCCAGTAGAAAGGTTGGTAGAACTTTTGTTAGCTCATTTGCAGTCAAAGTTACATATTATGCTGTCATAGTGATCTCTTCAATTAGAGGTGTTAAGTCCATATTTGATGTTTGCTAGTTGCTTATATTATTAGGCATGCAATAATCTATAATTAAATCAAACAAGATTCTTTGATGGGGTTAATGTTGTTTTACATATTCACTATAAATAGACTGATTCAGATAAATTACTGTCATCCTTTCTAAAGTTACTTAAGGATATTCATATAGGCAATTCGCATGATTAGGCTAGTTAATATACATCATTAATGCTTAATTTTGTGTACTTTGTGTGCATATGACATCTCAAAGTTTCAAGATTGATACTCCATCCGTTATATTTTATGTGTCATAGTTTGACTCGGCACAAAGTTTAAGAAATAAAGAAAGATTTATGAAACTTGTGGCGTAAAATAAGACAAAAGAGATTGTGTGGTTGTAAATTATTTCAGTAATGACAAAATTTTAATTTTAAAGATAAATTGTTACCAAATATAGAATGTTGTTATTCTTGTTGGAACAGAAGAATAAAGAAATATTGTCACATAAATTGAAATGGAGTGAGTAATATATTACGAGCTAATGAACTAGTTAACCCTAGGGGCTAACAATGTTGACAACACATCAAGTATCCGAAGGACAGGTCCCACTACAACTAAGTACTGTAGATGCTAACAAGAGGCTCTACTAAGCTAGCGTTTGGACATAAATTTGGTTGAAACTTGGGAATTTGAGTTTTTGGAGTTGAATTGAAAAATAATTTTTGGAACTTGAAGTTGTGTTTGGACATAGAATTTACTTGAAAAAATAGTTGAAGTTTTGTGAGTAGTTTTTCAAATTTCTCAAAAACAGTCTTTGAGCACTTTTTGAGTTTTTGGGACTTTTTGGGAGAAGTTTTGTTGAAATAGCATAAACAAACAGTTTTTCTCCCAAAAATTCCCAAAAAAGTCCCTAAAAACTATTAAAAAAAAAACGGGGGCTAAATTTGCTCAATTAATCAAAACCTTTTTGACCTACGTATAAAGTTGCTCGACTTCTGTTAGTTATTATTAATAATAATAAGACTCTTTGAAGAAACAAATAGTTCAATAATTGAAGAAAATTACAAGACAAATCTCAAATAAACTATAAAATGATCGATAAAATATTGTAACACGTATATGTACACTAAAGTCTTATCAAAGAGTACTTATTTTGTATAAAATGATGTTGCAACAAAGCAGAAAAACTAAGGACTTTTCTCAAGACTCCATCCTAGAATAGAAAGTCAGAGGGATCACAACAACACTCGTCTAGGAGGCAACAACACCACAAAGCTGCCAGGCTGCAAAACAAAAAAATAAGGTGTTCAATTCAATAAATATTCCCTCTGTTTCAAAATGAATGATATGTTTCGGATTTCGAGAGTCAAACGAGTTCAATTTGACCGTAAATTTAAACATATAATCTTTAAGTTTTTTGGAACGACATTTATATATTTAGAAACTACATAAAAAGTACTATAAGTCACAATAAATAATAATTCAAAATATTTAAAAGACATGAAAATATTACGGTTAAAGTTAAACTCGTTTGACTCTCGAAATCTGAAACATGTCATCCATTGTAGAATGGAGAGAGTAACATATTATGCGGGTTAATTTCACCGGTGGTCACTGAACTATTGTTTCATTACCACAAAGTCATTTTTGTTTCATTTGTTACCCAAAAGTCACTCAACTTTACTCCGGTCTACAACAAAGTCACTCGAGCCGGATTTTGTTTAAAATTTGCTGGAAAAATGATGTGGCATCATTAATTAAAACTAATTTTCTTAATTAATTTTTCATCTATTAATCTAATTCCTTAATCCATTATTCTTATTCTATCCAACCCAAACACATTTTACTACATCCTCATCGTGCATAAACATTTCATACCGATGCCATTTCTCTTTGCTTCTGTTTCGTATTGAATTAATTAGTTAATCAAATGGAGTAATATTAGGCAAATTAGTTATGCAAAAAGGGGAAATGAGGAACGGAAAATGAATAAAAATGAACGAGCTAAGATCGGTTTGGTTCGATTTTTCATTTATGAAATCAAACTAGTTATGTCGATTTTTTTAAATTTTAAAACCAAACTAACATCTCGTTTGGACTGTTGTTATGTATATGGTTTCATAATGTATCTATTGTATTGTACTTTATGTTTTGTTGAGTTCAACGTTTTGATAGATTTTATTGTTTGCAGTCGTTTCATGATATAACATACTAGTAAATGAAGAATAAATTTACAATACGGTAAAAAAAGATAAGATAAATGGTAATATATTAAGGGGAAGAAGAGAGAAAAAAGACACGGTAATTACGCGATCACACCAAATCGGTCGTTACATAAAATGAGCTCTTCATCGTTATGTAACGACGGACTAACATTACGATACAATAAAATTTTAAAGTAATAATTGATACAAATATTATTTTATAGTAACAGTACAGTAACAGTACGATACGATACGATACAACTGATAACAACCATCCAAACAAGCTAATACCAAACAAAGTCGAATTTTTATTTTTGGCTTTTCTCAATTTTTTTTTTCTTTCGATTTTTCTGGGTTATTCGATTTTTGCTTGGTACCCCAGCGATTATATGGTAGATTATATTTATCAAAATTCAAAATTTTCACTGATAAAATAGTTATTTGTATATTTTCATGTAAGATATGACACTTTAATTTATAGGTGTGTCCTTGTTTTTTCTTACTGCATTAAAAAATAATTGACACACGGATATAAAGCCTTAAAAAAATGACGTGTTTGACACTCTAAATCAATACGAAACAAAAGCAAAGTGAAATGACATTGGTATGAAATGTTTATGCACGATGATGACGTAGTAAAATGTGTTTGGGTTGGGTAGAATAAGAATAATGGGTTAAGAAATTAGATTAATAGATGAAAAATTAATTAAGAAAATTATTTTTAATTAATGATGCCACATCATTTTTTCGGCAAGTTTTAAACAAAATCCGGCTTCAGTGACTTTGTTGTAGAACGGAGCAAAGTTGAGTGACTTTTGAGTAACAAATAAAACAAAAGTGACTTTGTGGTAATGAAACAATAGTTCAGTGACCACCAGTTAAATTAACCCCATATTATGCTCCCAAAAAGTATGAGTAAAAGTTCTTTACGCTGCAAAGTGCATACAACTTAAACTAAAAATTACAAAGATATAGTCAATTAGGAAAAATAATTTGAAGAATATAACATAAAAAATCCATTTGAGAACTGTCTATTCAATAGATAAGTCAAATTAGAAGGCCAAGCTGGTTTACCATCCTTTAAGGAAACCTCTGTTTTTGCGAGGAGGAACAGCATATGTTGGGGGAGGCATCACAGGAGGATGACCCTGATAATAACCTGCCAATTAAATAAGCAAATAACACAGTGACATTGACGCGGGGCGGATTTACCTCCCAATTTGCGGTTCCCGAAAACCCATACTCCTCCTACGAAACTAGGTATATTATGTACATATTTTTATAAAATACGTCCAATATGATGTTTGGGAACACATAGCATAAAAGTTTAAATGGTTCACTTAGTCAAGGGTGGTTCACTTACACATATGAATAGGGAACAATCCTCATCATATCCCTTAATAATTTTTTCATTTAATATATCATCATATAAAATGATAATTAACTTATATAAACAATAAACTTTTGGATGGAGGTTGTTCGCTGACCACTTTGGGATGCTGAAATTCTGCTCCTAACAATAGTGAACTCATACTTTTAAAATCCTAAATCCGTCTAGTCATTATCCTAGATCCGCCTCTGCATTGACGTACGTATCTTTCTGTTGGATTTATCTGAATAAAAGAGTCCACTCATAAAAGGGGTGCTCTTAATGTCTATCCAGGTAGCTCTTAATGTCTATCCAGGTAAAAAGATAAGTTACTTGATAGAGTCCTACAAGAGGACAACTACTGTATTATACAGTTATAAATACAGTAGTAATAGGCTCAGATAAAAAGACTGATTTCTCTACAGCTCTTCCTACTCTCTACTAAATAATTTAGGTGTTTAGACTGTGGATAAAGGGGTTGATCCGTCAAGTACGTGACAACCACCGACGGCCAGTAATTCCAGCCATGGTTCAAGATCCTACCGCTTCCACTTACGAGAACAACAAGTAAGTTCTCGATTTATGTTTAAACAATCTATTTAGTATAGATTTGTGATATATGCATGTTTGTAATTCTTCATTGGTATCAGATGTCATAGGTTGGTTTTCTGGTCCTAATAATCATAACTGTAGTTCTATTTTCTATGTGATTTAAAATTGCATGTCAGGATTTATGTAATATTCTGTTCATTTGAAATTATATTTTTTAAGCTGTGATGGAATCTGTGTTCTTAGATCAGTGTATATTCTATCCTAAAAATAAAGTAGGGTCAGTTTAAACTGATTTAAAATTTATAATGGAAATCTGAAGAGTTCTGTTTCTCATAAACAGTAAATTAAAATAAAATAAAAAATGGAGGAAAGCCTTCATGCGTGTCAACATTCAGTAAAGAGGAAGAGAAATTAAAGTATCACTTCCATGTTCATAACTTTCGAAATTAATCTCAACTCTGTAAAATAAATCTACACTGATTCCAAATCAGTTTCAGATCAGCTTTACAGATTTATTTTCTTGAAAATATATCAAAATCAGTTTTTTTAAAAACTCCCACCAATTCCCCGCTGTGGAACATCGTTGCCCGTCACCGGAAGTAGCAGAAACGAAATAAATACCTTAAATATTTTTTTTTTTGTCGATTCTGCAAGAGAAAAAGAAGGTGAGAAGCAATGGCTTCTTCCTCTTTATATCTTTCTGTAATGATGAAAAAAAATAAACCTAGGAGTTTAGTACTCCAACAATGGCAGCGGCGGTGACATGCTAAAGATGAAGCTTTGTGCTTCAAAGGAATGGCTTAAAGGCAAAGTATGAACAGAAACATAAATCATGTTTATTGGCGGCTGTCAAAGAAAATAAGAGAACTAGGGCTTCTCTTCAATTGATATTTTAAAGAGACAAAGCAATAAAAACAAATATATCTTGTTTTACATGTCTGACTCAATTTCTTTAGTAAAATATGGGCCCCTTCCTCTTATACAAGGGGACAAAATGTAAACAGAATACGTAGAGGCCCACATGAATGGGACAAATGGCCCGTTTAAGGATTTAGTTTAAGAGATATTATTTTTTTTGTAAATAATAACCAGATTTGTAAAATATTATGTGGACGATTCTGAACTTTTCTTGAAAACTTCATAATTATTTTTTAAAAGGAATATAAATTTGGTATTTTTATTTGATAAAACACTTTTGCTTTATTATCCCAATTATATGAATTGTTAATTAGTTTTAAAATGCCTAAAATGTTAATTGGTTTAACATTAATTTATCAATGTTAATTTTTTTAATATTAATTTACTATTGTTAATTTGTTTAACTTGTTAGAAATATTAATTAGTTTAATATTACTATATTTGTTATTTAGATTAACGAATATATTTACATGTTAATTAGTTTAACATTTGACTTTTATTTTATTTAATATGTTAAATAAATTTATAATTAAATTTAAGTTAATTTGTTAACTTAGATCCATACGGGATTATAAGATCATGAAAACAAAATGTTGTTTTAAACATGATTAGACATTAAGCTAAGTAGTTGACTAGGTTAATTTACATGTGTTTAATTTTTGGACGATGACTGGGAACATAGTGAACTTTCGACTCCATTATTAATATACGTATTTATTAACTTAATTAATTTAGTGCTTATTGTCTGAATATGTATGTTGAACATAGTACTTGCGTTTAAATAATTCCTTCTTTAGATCCTCACTATATTTTTTTATTTTGTTACAAGAAAATGTCTACTGCTGCTAAGAACATTGTTGCTGAGCTCAACAAAGGGTTGAAACTCAATGGTGACAACTATGAGACCTGGAGCTTAAAAGTTCAATATGTGCTTGAAGAGAAAGAGGCTCTAGAGGCAATTAACATCATCATGGATGAGCCTGAGGAAGGCACCACGGCTCAGCATAGGCGTGACCGTGCAGCTTATGACGCTTGGAAAAAGAAAGACTCCTTGGCTCGCATTACGTTGCTGAGCACCTTAGATGATGATATCTTAAGGGATTTTAAGGATCACCAAAGAGCTATGGGTCTTTGGGTTGCTTTGAAGAATAGGTTTGGTACCTGTTCTATTGAAAGGCTACGATCCTTAACAATCAAGTTTGACTCATACAAGAAGCGCTCAGAACATTCAGTGAGAACTCATCTGAGGCTTATGACAAACATAATTGGGGAGTTAAAAGATGCTGGTCATGTGTTGACCGATGAGCAACAAGTTCAAGCTGTCATACGGTCCTTACCTAATTCTTGGGATCATATGAAGATGCATTTGACCCACAATCAGCTAATCAAGACTCTGGAAGATGTCCGGAGATCTCTTGAGCTTGAAGAGGATCGGCTTGAGGCTGCTAAGCCAACAGCTGAGTTGCATATGGCAACATCCTCTAAGGCCAAAGGTGTCTTTAAGAAAAAGAATTGGGTTAAGAAAAGAGGACCAACTCAGTCTCAGCCTGCTAAAAGAGCAAGGGCAGAACAACAAGGCAATAACAAACATCCCAAACGTGTCAATGTTGCAAAGGTGAAATGCTTTAACTGTGATAAAAAGGGTCACTATGCTAAGGATTGCTCTGAGCCTCCTAGAAAGATATTTCACAAAACTCAAACTAGTGAACTTTGTGTTTCTAGTTCAGTATTTTTGACTGAATCTAATCCTTTGTGGATTGTAGACTCGGGAGCAACGGACCACATAACGAGGGAACGCAATTCTTTTGTGGAGTTTCGGCGTATTTCACGTGGAACAAAGTGGATTTATGTGGGCAACAACAATAAGGTTGCTGTTGAAGGGATCGGCACATGCAAGTTAGTCTTGCGTGGTGGTCGACACCTACTACTACATGATGTCCTCTATGCTCCAGGAATTCGCCGAAATATTATTTCTGTTATTGTTTTGCTTAGGCTTGGCTTTAGCTTATTTTTCCATGACAATTCTGTCAAATTGACTTTAGATTCAACTTTATTTGGTTTTGGTCATGTGACCGGAGGTTTTATGGATTTGGATTATGATTCATTTAATAATAATGCTAGTTTTTCTATGTTTGCTTCCTCACATAAATATGATAGTGATGTAAATATATGGCATGCTAGACTTGGTCATATTGGTCAACAAAGAATGCAAAGGTTAGCAAAACAAGGTTTGCTTACTGGCATTGAACATGTGGAATTGTCCACTTGTGAAAGTTGTCTAGCAGGAAAATCTGCAAGAAAACCCTTCGGTAAAGCGACTAGAGCTGAATATCCCTTGCAATTAGTCCATTCGGATATCTGTGGGCCTATGAATGTCAGGGCTAGGCATGGAGCGTACTATTTCATCACATTTATAGATGACTACACTCGTTTCGGTTATGTCTATTTAATTTCCCACAAATCAGAAGCAATAAGTTGTTTCCAACGCTATATGAGCTTAGTGGAAAATCAATTAGACAAGAAGATAAAAGTTCTTCGAACTGACCGAGGTCGAGAGTACTTGTCAACTTAATTTAATGAGTTATGTGATGAAAAGGGAATTGTTCATCAGTTGACTATCCCAAATACTCCACAACAAAATGGCGTTGCGGAGAGAAGAAATAGGACGCTTCTAGAAATGGTTAGGTCAATGATGGCACAAGCTAACCTCCCAATTAGTTATTACGGTGATGCATTGCTTACTGCTACCTATATACTTAACCGAGTGCCTACAAAATCAGTTGCAACCACTCCATATGAGTTGTGGACTGGAAGAGCACCTAACCTAAGTATATTAAGACCTTGGGGTTGCGCTGCCTATACACATGATTCTTCTCACAAACATGGCAAATTAGGCCCGAGAGGAAAGAAAAGTATCTTTATAACACACTCAGAAACCTCTAAGGGTTATGTGTTTATAGGTTTGCAAGACAGTGGGAGCGTAACTGAGTTTGAATCACGAGATGTCACATTCTTAGAGGATGAGTTTCCTAAAAAGGGAGAGGTAGGTCAAGACCTAACCTTGTTTGAGATAGAGGATCGAGATGAACAAAGATCACGTCATTCGAGTGGGAGAAATTTAACTGATGATGAATTAGTTTCACATCAACAACCTCCTTCATCATCGGATGCGAATGTAAGTAATCATTTGACATCAAATAGTGACCAAATGGATCTTGTTCTAAGTGGGAGCGAGATGGTCACTGATCTTGTTCCAAGTGGGAGCAGGATAGATGTTCTTGATCCAAGTGGGAGCAATGCTGATCCAAATGGGAACAACCAAGAAGAATCACAAAAAGGACGTGGTTTACGTAAAAAGATTCCCCGCCGACGATTTGATGTCGAAGGTGCTGAACTTTTTATGTTGTTCTTACAAATAGAAAACGAGCCTAAAAATGCAAAAGAGGCTCTCTCAGCCCTTCTAAGGAAAAATGGATAAAAGCAATGGAAGATGAAATGGAGTCAATGAGAGTCAACAAAGTCTGGGAACTAGTTGATCTCCCAAAAGAACGCAGAGCTATTGGGAGCAAATGGGTTCTCAAAATTAAGCTCAAGGCTGATGGCACAGTTGAGAGATATAAGGCTCGACTGGCGGCGAAAGGCTATACACTACATGAAGGAATAGACTATGAAGAGACTTTCTCACCTGTTGTGCGATTTAACTCAATTCGCCTGATTCTAGCTATAGTAGCAAGTTTAGATCTTGAATTACATCAGATGGATGTAAAGACTGCCTTTCTCAATGGAGAATTAGATGAAGAAATTTATATGGAACAACCCGAATGTTTCATTGAAAAAGGCCACGAACAAAAGGTTTGTAGACTTTTGAAGTCTATTTATGGCCTCAAACAATCTTCAAGGCAGTGGTATATACACTTTCAAAATGTGATCATATCCAATGGTTTTACTATGGTTGATGATGACCATTGTGTTTATACCAAGAGATCAAGAAATAAGCTTGTAATTCTGACATTGTATGTCGATGATATACTTATAGCTGGAAATGATAGGGAGTTAATAAACGAGGTAAAGGCCTGGTTGTCGTCTCAATTTGAGATGAAAGATATGGGTGAAGCTGCATATATTCTTGGAATCAAGATTTCAAGAGATCGTCCTAAGAAACTATTGTATCTCTCTCAAGAGAATTACATTAAGAAAATTCTTGAACGGTTTAATATGCAGAATAGCAACCCAATTGACACTCCTATCAGCAAAGGCCATAACTTGGGAAACCATTTGTGTCCTGAGACTCCTGAAGAGACAGAAAAGATGAAGCGAGTGCCTTATAGAAGTGCAGTCGGATGTCTAATGTATGCTATGGTGTGTACTAGACCTGATATTTGTCAAGCTGTTGGCTTGGTAAGTAGATATCAATCCGATCCAGGTCCAGCACATTGGCAAGCAGTAAAGAGGATCATGAGATATCTGAGAGGAACAACTGACTACGCACTTTGTTATCAAGGCAGCAAAGATTTGCGAATAGTTGGATACACTGATGCTGATCATGGAGGAGATTTAGACGAGAGGAAGTCTACTTCAGGATATGTCTTCTTACTTAGTAATGGTGCCATATCATGGAAGAGTAAGAAGCAATCATGTGTAGCACTATCCACGATGGAAGCCGAATATGTGGCTCTGTCAAAAGCAACAAAAGAAGCTGTTTGGTTGAGTAGGCTCTTCAAAAGCTTGTTGGGTAACACTGATGATGAACTAGTGTTGGTCTACTGTGATAGTAAGGCTGCAGTTGATGCAACCAAGAATCCTAAGCATCATTGTGATACTAAGCACATAGATATCAAGAATAACTATGCAAGAGACATGTATAAACGCAAGAGGTTGAACCTGGTGAAAATATCTACAGAAGATATGGTAGCAGACCCATTGACCAAGCTTTTAGCTAGAGATGCATTTGTGAGACACACTAGGTCTCAAGGCTTGCGTAGACTATGAGTGATTTTGTATTATTCTTTGTTTTTCCAGTTGTTCACAAAACTATGTTCTTTGATAATCAATAAAGTTGATTTACTTACATACATATTCATGATTTATTGAGTGTTTAGTACATTCTTCAATTATATTTTAGTATATCGGGTAGACAAGAGGTTGGCCTTCTCACACAGGCAACCGCCTCCTTATCTTAGTGATAAGTGGAGATGAGACTTGATTTTAAGAAAAATTATCAAATGGATAATTTGAGAGCGATATGCTTAAAATCAATACAGTCGTTTAAATAATAACATAAGGTTATTAAGGTGAAAGGATGTTCACCTAGTCTACTTAGTGAGCTAGATGTGAGTTTAAGAAACTCGAATTTAGATACATATGGTGTCTGAATTTCATCTATACAACATTATTTATAAAGACATACGCTCCTTAAGGAAAGGAGAAAAATGTTGTAGCACGTGTTTCATTCCATGTGTGCTAATGTCGACCTTGGGTTAACATAAGTTTGATCTCAACTTACTGTTGCGTGAGACCCAGAGCCTTTATGCTGGCTCAAATTATGTACCCTCAGCGACTCCGATCAGATACTTGAGACTTAGTTTAATGTTAGCTATCTTAGTGTGTTTTCAAAAGACCATTTAGCTTACTCTAACTATCCAACTCCTGCAATAAAACAGTGGTTAATATACTTTTCTTTTACAAACACAAGTGCAAGAATTATAGTACGTACAAAATTTAAAAATAAAAATTATAGGGTCCAAAAAACAGCAACACCATGATGGTGATGATGGCCAAATTGATATTCACATGCTAATACCTAAGAAGCTTTAAAGGATAGCTTAGACTTGTTGAGCATGCCAGAATGTTAACAGTTGATTAGTATGGCCACCTTTATTAATATTTGTCTCAACAATAAGCCTTTCAGAAAGTTGAGCCACAACAACAAAAAATAAAACAAGAAAAGTAAGTCATGAAAGATTTAAGTAATTTCTTTTACCTGTTATAGGGACATTTTCATGATGACAACCTTCAGATTCTTGATTTAAAAGGAAAAAAAAGAGCATTTTACCTAAAGAATGTTCCCTTTATTGACACTAGATGCATCATTTGATTATTTTCTTCTACTCTTTAAACTAATAGTACTAGTTTTTTATTAGTCTGTTTTCTTTTTCTTTTTCTTTTTCTAAGTAAAGCTTTTCTTTAGTTTGCCAACTCTGCATTTGGCAGTTTAAAATACGGAAAAGGGCCGTATCTACCCCTCTACTATTAAAAATTAGTTATAAGTAACCTCCGTTATACTTTTGTTAAATATCAGCCCTCGTCGTTACCCAAACTAATATATATACCCTCAATTTTAACGGCCCCCATTTCCCCCCCCACGTGGCAGCCATCCAACGACTCTAACCAATTAACCCAAATCCCCTAATTTTAACCCGCCCCACTAAACAAAAAACCCCAACTAAACTAAAAACCCCCTAAATAAAACGGAAAAGGGTCCCTCCCCCCTTCATTTCACTCATCTTCCCCGTGCACCAGCTCCCCCATTTTCCTTCAAAATTTATTGTGCCATTTTTAATGTAAAAATTCGGTGCTAGCAATGTCTTCTGGTAGTAGTAGTTCATATGATTTTCGAAAGAGGCTTTGCGGATGTGGTTTGGTTGCTCACCACTTTACGGCTTGGACACATTCTAATGCCGGTAGAAGATTTTATAAATGTCCACAACCTGAAGTGAGTAATCTGGATATGGTAGTGTTTTAGTTTTATGTTCGTCATGATTTCAGTTGTAGAGTATTTTTTTGATCGAAACTTGTGATTATTTGTGTTTATTGCAGAGAAATTCTTGTGGTTATTGGGAGTCGGACGATGATGTGTTACCAGATAGGGCATATATTGTCATCAAACAGTTGAAGACGAAATTGAAAATGGCTGGAAAAAACAACGAGAAATTGACTGAAAAGCTTGAGTTTGAAGTGATGAATTCCAGGAAAATGCAAGAAAAAATTGTAATAATGAAGAAGGTTATTATGCTTTTATGGGCTGTAATTGTTGGTGTTATTATTGCTCGTTTGTGATTTTTAGTGAAGATTGTTTTGAATTCCATGGATCTTTTGTTGAATTAAAAACCATCTTCTTGGTATGCATTGTGTTTGTCAAAATGTGTGAGTGATTATGCACATAGTTAACTGATAATAATAAGAGGCTAATCATACCACTAAAAGGTTGTTGATCTTACAAAACACTTAAACATGAAAATTAACAGGTCATATAAGTAGCAATGAAACTGAAATACAATAAAACTTAAACATAGATGACTTAAATAAAAACATAAACAACCTTCTAATTAAGCACTAACTTCACAGATTCGGGGGTGGTGATGCTGGTGGGGACCCTGGTGGCAACATTGCTAGTGCTGGTGGTGACATTGGTGGAGTGTAGTAGTCCTCGGCATGTTCTCCCGCCTCATGTAACATGGCCCTAACCATCCTCTCCAACCTTCGTATTGTTGTGTCCCTCTCCGCATTTGCTTGTTGTATACCCCAAATTTCATTACGAATTGTCACAAGTGTCTCACTCAAGTGATCCAACCACAAGTTAATAACTTCAATTTCCCATCTTCGTTCAAATCTTAGAGGGGTTCTTCCTGTGCGACGAGGGACCCTTCTTGCACGGAATTGTCTCCATTGGTTATTGTTGGAACTTGAAGGATTCATTGTGATGTTTGGGATGTTGTTTTTGCTTTTGTGATGCTGTTTTGTGATGTATTTGGGTCACTATTTAAAGGAAATAAAAGGGTTATTGAAAAGGCACCATTAATTGAAATAAAAACTGTCATTAAGGAGAGCTTTGAAGAGTCATTAGACTTTATGATTCCAATGGATGCATACATTCATTCAAATGAAAGGTCACATTCATTCAATAAGTAAAACAGGCCAAAGAGGCATAACTGCTAGCATAACTACACGGCTAAAATATTATCATTCACATAACTAACATAATTATAAAGACAAGCTTTAAATACTAAGTTACTGCATTAAGGTCAAACTGTTAGCATAATTGCTTAATACAGTTAAAGTGACAAATGGATGTCATATTATAACCTCAAAACGAGATACTACCTAGGTCATAATATGACATCCTACAGTCAGCACCAATAGATAAAGTATCAGCCACATAGTCTAAAACATTCAGAAAATATTACATCAAATTGTCTTTGAGGAACAACTATCTCATAGTAGTACCCCACAAAAACTAACTCACATTCCACTTTTGAGATCACTTTTTCCCCTTGAATTTGTCCAGTGTCAATTTAGCTTGCATCTGCAGCTGGAGAGTAGACATAGCCTTTTTACCATTCCATTTGAGACCTGGTGGTGAGAAAGGCATATTGGAAGGTTCACAAGCACCAGATTGGTCACCTTTGAAACTGATTGCTCTCTTTCCCAATGGCTTAGTAGGCAGATGTCTAGCATGAAGCCTTGTCTTAGATTCTGAGACAATTTTTGGTCTCACAGCAGGGACATCTTCATCAGCAAAGTAAGGGAAGTCAAAATCTGCAAATGTGCTGGAAATGCTTTCTTGAGAAGGGTTGGAACTGCTAGTGCGTTGGATTTGAACAATTAGCATAGGGTTGGAACTACTAGTGCCTTGGTTTTGAACAGTTGGCATAGGGTTGACAACATATGGGCTGACTTGAGACTCTTCTGGAAAAGATGAGAAGTGTATCTCTTGACTCATTTGTTCTTCAATGTCTTCATCCACCAAACTTCTTCTCTTTTTTGCTAGCTTCTTTGTTGGCTTCTTCCCTGGCTGCTCCATTGGCAGCTTTCCCTTAGAGTTCTGTCACACATTAATATTTCATATGTTAACTTATGCAAAGTGTAAAGTAAAAGCAATAAAAACTTAGAAAATGTTACCATTTTACAGCCCTTAGCATTATGGTTAGGCTGTCCACAGTTTCTGCAATTCATAACTCTCCCTTTCCTAGATGCAGACCACTCTCCAGCTCTCTTGCGTGCCTCATCTTTTTCCCTGACCCTCTTGGTTCTAGGTCTTCCAGCTTGGTTGATCAGTTGGGGTGGTTCCATTGCTTGGGATGGGAGTACTTTCCAGAATTTCTCCCCTCTTACAGGTTCCAACTTGTGAGAATAAGTCTTCAAGAATGCCTCCTTACTATACCACCAATGAACTGCAGATATAGGGTTAATCCTCCTATGTAACATGGCTTTTATTGCATGGGCACATGGTATGCCACTAAGGTTCTAGGTCCTGCAGCTGCACTCTCTCTTTCCTAAATGCACAGTATGTGTATCACCCTCCTCAGTCACCTCATACCCATTGTCACCATTAAAGTTCACCTCACACTTGTGTGCTATTTTCAAGTAGTCATCAAACAAGTCCTTGCATTGAGTACTGATTTCTTCCTTCCACAATCTCACTTCAGCTTCCCTTTCACTCACCATCTTCATTACCTTCACTCTTATCTCCTCCAGCATCTTGATTATTGGTTTGTATCTTGCATCTAATATCCATGCATTGAATGATTCTGTGAAATTGTTATCCACTCTCATATTCTTACAAACAGTGTCAAAATAGGCCCTGCACCAAGACTGGACTGGATATGTAACCAAGTCCTCAGCAGCAGCTCTCTCCAATTTCCCTATTTCACCCAGTTGGTCATGAAAGTCCTCTTCATAAGTGGCCCATGCACACCACCAAAGCAGTTTTTTCATTTCTTTGGATCTCCATCTTTTACACCAGTTTGCTTCAATGTGTCTCACACAAAACCTATGTTTTGCTTGTGGTAGCACATCTCTCATAGCCACATGTAAGCCCTACAGCATTATCAAACAAGTTAGAATACTCAAAACAAGAAAATGACATAAACAAAGTAATGGACAGAATATGAATACCTTCTGCATATCAGACATGAAAGTGTATCATTCTCCCATATTGAGGTCCAATGAGCTCTTTAAACATGCCAAGAACCAGTTCCAAGTAACTTTTGTTTCTCTGTCAACCACAGCCCATGCAATGGGATAAAAGTGGTTAATTGAATCTTGACCAATAGCCACCAAGATTTGCCCTTTGGCCTTTCCTCTCAAGTAGGTACCATCCAGACCAATAAAAGGTCTTAAACCATCTTTAAATCCATTCTTCATAGCTTGAAAACAAATGTACATTCTTAAGAATATTCTTCTCCCTTCACCAGCAGCATCTTTAGACAAGTTTACAACAATATCACTTCCAGGATTACTTAATCTCAGTTCATTTGCATATGCTTCCAACTTATTTTATTCATCTTTAAAGCTACCATGTAGCTTCTCCAAAATCAGTTGTTTAGTCCTCTTGCATTTACCATGGCTAGCATTTAGCTCAAAAGCAGCTTTCAAATCAGCCCTCATATCTTTGATTTTGTATTTAGGACTTTCTTGAATCTTCCTCTTAAAATAGTGAGCAATTGTAAAGTAGTCCACTCTTTTGTTATTATAAGCTATAAGACAGTCATGTTCAGAGTTAAGAGTCTTAAAAGTAACACCAGGACAGTCTCCCTCCCTTGAAATTAAGCAAACAAATGGACAGCCCCTTTGACATTCATACCTTAATCTTTTTTTATCACTCTTAAGAAGAATTAGCTCTCTTTTATTAGCCATAGCATACAAGTTCATATACTTTCTAGCTTCTGCAATATTTTTGAAAGTCATATGCTCATCTAGTTCAAGGTAGTCAAGCAGTTTATCAGTAATGGCCACCTTCCTTTGACTAGCAATACTCTCCAATTCTTCAGAATCATAATCTGACTCATCTGATTCTATATCACCCTCCCCATCAGATGAGCTACAATCTGTACCTACTTGTGCTAAGACATGGGTCCCTTGATCATGATCATTCACCTGAGGATTAACCTCTTGATCATGACCATTCAGCTGAGGAATAACCTCCTGATCATGATCATTCAAATCCTTAAGATGATAATCAAAGACCTGAGTAACATTGTCCAGATTCCGACCAGAAATGGGACTACTAGTATCATGAACATGTTCAACAATATTAGGTACAGTCACAGCCAGCTCACGCTCATCTATAACATATAGGTCTATAATATTGAAATCAGCAGAAACTATCCCCCAACAAACACCTAATCCCATTATCCCCTTCAATCTCATAGTAACTACCAGAAGGTGTTAACACTATTAGTTGTTGTACCCCCAATAAAGTCTAACTTAGTATAGAATTCATCTACAATATCTATGAAAGATAAGTGGTCAGGATCATAACCTTTCCAAGTATGCACCAGCTTCTTATCATATTTGACCTTAGGGTCTCTGACCCATTCTCCACCATAGTTGAATATCAAATCCACAGTTTGCATAGTTTAATACTCTGCAAATAAAGGAAAAAAAATTAAAGTCACAACATGTGGGGTCCACATTATTTAAATACCTAATCATGGGGACAATCCTAATAAACTAAGAAGCTGGACCACATACACTTGAGATTTAAATTAAAGGCACATAAAATACTTAAAGTGGTTCTTATTATAATACAAAATACAATTTTTGAGACAATGTTGTAAAGGACAAACAAAAAAAGGAAGCATCTTTCATCACATGTCTCCATAAAGTCCTTAAACCCTTACAAATAACAGCTGATATACCCTACATCACAAATAAGAACCATTCCGAACCATTAAACCCTATTCCACCAACCAACAATAAGTCAGTGGGGTCCACAGTCAGGAACATGAGTAAATGTACATGCAGTGATCAATTCCAGCAAGTATACACTATAAATACATGAAAACCCAACATATATACATAAACAAACATGAATCTTAAGGAATGTTGACACCCAATTTTGTCCCGAAATTTTCTTTAAAAATTAATAAATTATTGCGATACTTATAATTAATATTAAAAGTGAAAATTAAATAAAATAATAATAATAGTAAGAAAATCAATTGACATTCTTAAGGAAAGTGCCTAATTTTAAAATGCATAACCCCAACTTCTACCCACCCCGTGCAACCCTTTCATTTCCTATTTAAATCCAAAAGGAGGCTAATTTCGCTCCTAGCCTAAAAATCCAGCTTATCTACGCAAATATACATATGAGAATATCATTTCCATTTTTCAGTTCATACCCAAAACCCTCTACCCCAGACCCGATCTCCCCTAATCCTAACCCGTTTTCAATCCCTCTGACCCGCAACCCTTTTGGCGATTCTCACCCAAAACGCAGCTAAATCCATTCAAAACGACAAGCACTCGTTTTTCTTGTCTTCTTCTTCCGTACGATGCCTCGCTGGACACATCCCACGCGTTCGTTCTTGTACGAGTTCATCCGAGCCTTTAATTTGATCCCAACGGTCATTTTCCTTTGGGATAAGGACACGAATTGTACCATTTCTGCGGGGATGGACGATTCCAACCCTTATCTCATAGGTAAAATGTCGATTTTGGGTCACAAGTATAAGGAAAATCAGAATCCAAAACCCTAAGGTATGAGGTATATATATTCCTTATTTCTTTCATTTTAGGAGGTTTTTGGTATTGAAAAAACGGCAGCAGCTATAAAATTTCCTTCTCAGCTAAGTAAAAATATATATAGATAAAGACATTGTCATTGCATTTTTTTCTGGGATTTTGTTCTTGTTTTGGATACGAGCATCATTTGTTATTAGTGTCGTCGCTAGTTCAAACGTCGATTCTTCAAGCTTATCACCTAGTTCACTGCCTATAAGCAGTTTTGTGTCGCATATCGCTTTTGTGCTCGTGTCGTCGATCTTGTTCGAATCGTATTCTTCAAATCCGCGCCCCGGCTCGCTGCATTGAAGCAGGTGATATTCCCATTCTTTCTTTCTCTTATTCTTCTGCATTCTTTGTTTCAGTTAACTACAAATGTTTGATATAGTCTTGCTAAATCTCCGGACTACAACTGTAGATTTAGATGCGTATAAGTCATTTTTGGTTCCTGTTTGGTGTTTGAAATGAAGGTTATACATTCATACTCTTGTGTAAATGAGCTAAAGCTGGTAACTTTGTGTAAGCATGAAAACTGTTGGTATGAAACCGTTTTAGGTCAACTTTTACTCGCATAAAGTGTAAATCTTTCATTATGATATTGCATAAGGTTCAGCTTTTGATCACTTGAAGTTGTGTTAATTGTAAAACTAGTTAAGATAGATAATAGGAAGTGATATCAGATATGTAACCAGTTTTAAAGTGTGTTTCTTTTCAAAAGCAAAGAGAGTTCCTGTTTGGTATTTATTTCTTTATGTCAATGATGTTCTGTTTGAGAAGCTGCAGGTTGTTGGAAGTTGTAGGCTGGTGTCTTTAGCTACTAGTTGTAGGTAGTCATTGTTATAGCATAGGAGTTTGTAGCAGGTTCAGGGAGTTTCTGGGCTGTTTGCTTGATAGTCAGGTGTTGTTGGTGAGTTGATGTAGTAGCTTATGGTGATGTATGCAGTTCAGGTGAGGGTGCAATTTGTTCAGGTTGTTTCCTGGTTGTTCAGAGAGTATGCAGGTGGGTCTGGTTAGCTTGCAGGATGTTAGAGGCAGTCTTGATGGTTTGTTTTGGTTCAGTGAGGCAGTAGTAGAAGAGTTCAGGGTGTATGTCTGGTTGCTCTCTGGTTTGGAAGAAGTGTGAGGGTGTAGCTTAGGGAGATTATGGTAGTTCAGCTAGAAGGAAAGGGTTCAGGTAGTAGCTTATGTCTAGCTTGTGAGGGCTGTTCATAGGGGCTTGTTCAGGGGGCAAGAGAAGTTCAGAGGTAGTGTTTCAGTTGTTTCTGCAGGCATGAGAGTGAGGGGGTGTTCAGGTTTGTTTTATAGATGTCTGGAGAAGTCTTGAAGGCCTGCAGTTGTGTGGAGGTGAGCTATGTGTGCAGGTTCTGGATTTGTCTTAGTGCAGTTTAGTTTGCTAAGAAGTATAGGGGCATTAGAAGTTCAGGTGTTGCCTCTGGTATTTGTAGGAAGGTGAGGGGTTCTTGTCTTTGAGTGCTGCCATTCTCCTAGAAGTTGTTTCAAGTAGTTCAAGTAGTTTCAGATTGCTTAGTCAGGTTTGAAAGGAGTGAGGTGGAGAGGTCTGTGTGAATGGTAAAAGTTTTAGGAAGTCAGTTTGGTTTTCTTTAGTTGAGTTGTTTCCCTTTGTTTCTGGTATGATAAGTGTGTATGTGTTTAGAAGAGAGTGTGTATATCCAGGTATGTTCATGTGCAGTAGTGATGTATGTGGTCTGTTTTGTGTGCGAGGTCTGGTTTCTGGAGTGATATGTGTTTTGTATTGTGTAGATAGTTGTTTGTGAACTTGCGTGTATGCAGGTCTTTATGAGTGGAGTGCGCAAACCTCTCTGCGTGTGCCAGTAGCAATTCTGCAATTAGTCCTAACTTGTGTTTTAACCCAATCCTATGGTCTGTTTCTGTTCCTTTTGAGAGTGTGGGAAAGTCTTATGGATGATGGTTTGTATGTCCTGTCAGTTGAATAGTGATGCTAGCTGTAGGATAGAAATATTTTAAGCTCTTTGGAGTGTGTTTTGAGCTGTATTTCAATTCCTTTTTCCTGGTGCTCTTCTGGTATAAGTTCTGCATTCTAGTTCTGTCCTGTTATGCTCTAAGCTGCATTGCAGCTTCCATTTCTCTAGTGCTGGCCTTTTCTCTTGTCTGGTAGGATTCTAGAGGTTGCAGATAGTAGTAGCTTGCAGGTTTTTTTTTGGAGAGTGGTTCTAGTGGCTTAGGAGGCTGGTAGTGGAGGTCTTCAGGTGTTAGCATAGCTGTTTAGGTGGTTAGTAGGCTGAGTTTATCTCAGGCCCTGGTCAGGTGTTTTGAAGAGTTCAAGGGTGTTTGCCTTGATCCTTTGTCTGTTAGAAGCAGCCTGGAGGTGTTTGGTAGGCTTGGTGATTGTTTCTTTTTTTTGAATGATGTGAAGTGGTGGAAGTTTTCCCACAAGATCTGTTAAGCTCCCTGTTTATATTTGTTTCAGTTTCCATGTCTCTAGTTTAGGTTTGTCCCTTGGTTTCTGTTGAAAGGAGGTTTGCAAGGGGTCTAGCAAAGTGTTTCAGGAGGTATATAATTGGCTTTGGAGAGGGAGTAAAGGGGCTGATAATAGCAGCATTAATAGAGGGTTATCAGGTGTGTAGCAATTCTGCATCGTTTCAGGTTCTAGATTCTCTGTCCAGTTTTGCTAAGGCCTGTATCTAGTTCTGCCTGGTTTAGAGTAGCTTTAGGTCTTGCCAAGCATTGTTTTAAGCCATATCAGGTTCAGTCCTTTCAATTCTTTTCAAATGTAGCCTGCAGCAGTTTCAATGTAGTAGTATAATTTAATCTTTGAGTCCTTTCTAGTTTGCTTCAGATGAGCTTTCTAGGATCCAGTCCAGTTGTGTTGTTCTTTTCCCTGATGGTTATGTCATAGATAGTCTCATTTTAAATCAGCTTGGCCGTAAGTTTCAGCTAGCAAACTCATTTGGTTGAATCTGTGTGGAAAGAGTTCGCTAGTTTCTTGAAGTAGCAGGGATCATACAAAAGTCTTGTCCGCACTTGCTTATTCTAAAACTGAAAAATTATTGACTCTTACGACTTTTGCCTTTTTAATGGATGACAAATGAGAACGCCATAAGTTCACTTCTTTATGTGGAATTTTGATAAAGAGAATAACCCGGGCCTATGAATTGTATCAGTTGCTTATTCCCCTCTGTTTGATTTCTTTTACTCTATTTAAGTTGACTCCTTCATGTGCTAATTTCTATCTCTTTGTTTCTTTGACATGAATGCTCTTGGGATCGAGTTGAATAAAACTCACAATTTGGGATGACGTGCATTCGGGAGTTATTTGATCCGCTCCGCATTTTCGGGACTTGATATCCCCGAAAATATAAAAGAAAAAAAATGAAAATCACAAAGTCCAAGGCTCAATGATTGAGTTTGCGCTTCCGGGTTCTATCTTCTAAACTCCATTCTTCCCCGCTCCCTTAGAAAATGCATGTTGTATAGGATTTCCCATAGATCGGATTAGTAGCCCTGTAGGATAGAAATGATATTTGAATTGTGAATAACTATTGTAAATTACTTAAATTATTTTTATATGAATGTTTTGTATCATTTCTTTTCGAATCGCCAATTAATTTATGGATGTTTAGAATCATTTGTCAATTAATGAGTGCAAAATCAAATTCGACTAAAAATCGTACCCTCGTCATAATTCGCGTTTGAATTGCTTCTTTATTTATTATATTAATTATTCAATTATTTATTTATCCCATCTAATTTATTTATTTAGTTAATCAATTAAATTTTGATCCTTTATTTATTTAGTTACTTAATCTAATTTATTTAATTTCAATTAATCATTTATTTAATCAATTATTTATTTATTTATTTATTTATTTGATTAATCCCTTATTATTCATTTACTCCTTTATTTAATTAAAATTGATAAGTATTCATTTATTTAATTAAGTTATTTATTTGCTTATTTATCTATTTACTTAATCAATTAATTAATCCCTTTATTATCATTCAATTATTTATCTAATGTGTTTGTTTAATTATCTAACTTCATTTAACCTTTACTTATTATATTAATTAATCAATTGATCATTGTTTCATAACCCATTTAATTAACTTTAAATTGGGTCATCTATTTATCTAATTATCGGCATAATTGAAAATCTTATCTTATTTATATTATTCCTAATATCCTTATATGAAATTAGCTTTATATTTTCTTATCCTTAATAAATTCGTGAAAACCGCCGGATTAACCGCTTTTAGCGGATTTTCGAAAGTGCTCCCGCAAGGGACCTTCTTTCGAATTTAATAGAACCACTTACCTAGAATCTCTGAATTATTTTTCATTTAATTAAAGAATAAATTGCACTCTTTAATTAACTTAGGTTCCTAATAATCCTTAAATTAGGTGGCGACTCCAAAGAAAACCCTTTGGAATCCCATTTTGTTGAAATATACCCGAAACTTGTCTTTTCTTAAAAAAGGATAATTTTTGGGGTTCAACAAGGAACATGTAAGAACCCTAAAAATTCGAACCATCTACTCACAAACAAACAATAAAAAAGCTAGATTTAAACATAAGAAGGTTAAACCAACATTTAAAAGCAGAAAAACCCTTACATTTTACAGCATTCAGACTTTGATCTTTAGCGCCGTTTTGATTAGGTTTTTTTTTTAAAGAGGGAAGATGAGTGAAATGAAGGGGAGAGGGACCCTTTTCCATTTTATTTAGGGGGTTTTTCGTTTAGTGGGGCGGGTTAAAATTAGGGGATTTGGGTTAATTGGTTAGAGTCGTTGGATGGCTGCCACGTGGGGGGGAAATGGGGGCCGTTAAAATTGAGGGTATATATATTAGTTTGGGTAACGGCGAGGACTGATATTTAACAAAAGTATAACGGAGGTGACTTATAACTAATTTTTAATAGTATAGGGGTAGATACGACCCTTTTCCGTTTAAAATATGTACCTATGTTTACGGAAGTACAAAATTTCATTGTGCGGCTTGCTGCTGTGTTTTTTAGGGACACTAGCTAATTTGTCAGTCAATATTGCATCAAAAGACCATATTCCTAATGTTATTAACTTGTACTTCTGGCATGATCATTAGCATAAGCAAATTAACAGATCCGTATGATGATTTCTTTTCTTCAAGCAAAAGATTTACTAAATTATTCATAAACCCCAAAAAGAGAAACAATTACTCCCACAAAACTTTAGAGGTCGCACAAAACATAACAAAATATAAAATTTTCAAAACAAAGTGATGGTTGTTCAATTGGTAAAGCAGCTCCATTTACGACCCTTAGGTTCAGGGTTTGAATCACGATGGAGGGGAAGCACAGAAAATGCTATAGATCTTTCAAAATCGGGAGGGAAAATGAAAAAGAAAAACATCAATAATATCCAAGCCAGAATTCTGAATTTAGCAATGTTGCTACGCCTAATTGCAGGACCACCACTACATGAATGAATCCACAACTTCGGTGGTATTGTTTAAAGATATTGATTGATGATGGTGGAGCCAAATAATGCTTATAACTTTGCTCCTAATTAATCTCATCACCATGTTGTTTATTGGATAAGGAATAATTTTTCCATTAAGGTCCATTTCTTTTCTTGTTGTTAAAGTTTTATTGGACTCCAAAGATGGCCAAGTTTAGAATGTTAGTGCTAAACTCATCATAATCTCATGCATTTCCATGGGAGTTCTTGGAGCTTTTTCAATGGTTTAAAGTAATTAAGTGGACCTTTCAATGCCTTTAATCAATTGGAGTACCTTTAAAAAGAGGGTTGTTGGAAGTCTATTATGTACATGCTTTTGGTATATACTATTACTCGAGAAATGATTGTATCAAACTTCTTCCAGTTGGAGTAGTTTCTTCTAAAATATTCCTTTCTAAATCAACCTAAATTTGTATTAAACTTTTTAAAGAACTTCTTGAAAGAAAGAAGTGAAAATAAAGTAAAAATTTCGCCCACAAGTCACTTTTGCCACTGGTATTTGGTTTGAAGCCATTTTTTTTATTGATTTTATATGAGAGGCCACATTTTAAAACTTCAATCTTTGTGGGCTGAAATTCAAACCTTGTGGGTTAAACTTCATGCCTACGTTATGAAGTTCAACTTCAATCCGTAAGGGTTGAACTTTTAGGAACAGATGCGTAAACTTCAACCCTTGTGGGTCGAACTTGTGTGAAGTTCAACCCATAAGGATTGAAGTTCCAATAAGTGGCCTCTCATGCAAAGCCAATAAAAAAAGTGGCATCAAACCAAAGACCACTGGCAAAAGTGGCTATGTGTGCACTTTGCCCGAAAATAAACCATGAAATTGCGTGAGTTGTCCCAATAAGGGGTTCTCTTAAAATTTTAGCCCAACTTAACAAAATCCTTAAAAAATGGATAGTTTTCAAAACTAGCCAGTCCACATTAAAATATTACGTTACTATGGTCCAAGTTTTGTTTAAACATTATGTAGCCACACAGCAACAACATTAGGGTATTGAGGTATCAAACTTGAATACCATTAGGGTATACGTTTACTAGAAATGTATACAATAGAAGAACCGTATACTATTGGGGTATACAGTGGCTATGTGGTATACAAGCTTGGGGTATATACGGCTATGGAATAAAATATTTAGCCAAATGGCCAGCTCGGTTAAATATTTTTAATTCAAAATAAAAGTAACTGGACATACAAGGTAAAAATTCCCTAAAAAAATCTGTGGCAAAACTTCTGGGTAATTTACAAAACTATGACACCTGTATTGACCTCGCTTAAATTGATTTTACAAGAATGACCTCACTAATTTTAAGTAAGTACTCCCTTGGGGACTATAACTTGACAAGTGCACCCATAGGGGCAGCACTTCAAGTATAAAATGACAAGTGCTGCAAGTGCTGCCCCCGTGGCAGCACTTGACTTTTTATCTCTGTCAATATTCTCCCCAGATAATTTGAAGTGTTGCTTGCTAGCAATTTATACTTGAAGTGTTTCCCCCCGAGGAAACACTTGTAAATTTATAACATAAAGTGTTGCCTACTGAGACCATTTTGCTAAACTATTCTTAAGTGGAGACAAAAAACCATAACCAAGGATAAGGGTGAAAACTTCTTTAGCCCATTACTTATGGGTCACGCCTTGACTAGTGAGAAATTGTGGTGCAGCTGCAAAAAAAGACTCAAACGTTGATGTTAGGTCTTATTCAGTTTTTAATTATCATGCATGGTACTTGTCACAGGGGCGATTTTGATCAATCAAACCCGCCGAGGTTTGCCCCGTGCGGCAGCCAAGCAGCCCGCCCGCAAGGCTCAGCCGTTTTCCACACTTAGAATTATTTTAGGGTCGTTTGTCTTAGGATTGAAAATAGGCAGCTACGTGTTTGTTGTTTGGACAGAAGATTGAATATAATTAAAGCAAAGATCATGCACAAGACTGAATCTTAAAGGCATAAATGAAAAGAGACAGCCAAGTACGTAAAAATCTCAACCTTTATATTTATTACACAAAATACAAAGGAAGCCACCAAGGCCAATGTTTTCTCTCCTAAGAAAACAAAGTAAAATCTGTCTAAGTTAATAAAATGGCCGAAATAAACAATATATACAATGGGGAAATCAGCCAAAGGCTTTACAAGTGGATAGGGGAGTTATTCCAACTAGGCAGGCTATGTAGGCCATGTTCCAGCCTATTCAGCGCACATTCAGGACAGCTCAGCCCATGTTTTTGCCCACTTTTGCCCATGTCTAGGCGCCCAACTGACTGATCATGTGCCCTGCACATGTGCCCTGCACATGTGCCCAACATCTGCCCTTTGTCCAGCCGACTTAGCTCACTCACACAGCCGACTTTAGCCTAGTTTCAGCACACTTCGCCCCACACTTAGCCAAACACCATGCACTACGTTTAGCTACTGCCTTGCTTGCCTTGGCGTCAAGACACCACATCTTGACGTCCCGTTGCCCACATAATCGTTTATCTTGCCTTAGCTCGCTTGCCACCCAACAAGCTGCCCGGTTGCCATCTTATCACCCACAAAGGTACAAGGCTGCCTAGCCGTTGCACCAACATTGCTTGACAATCAGCTCATCAATGCCTTGATTCCACCAAGTCATATTAAGCCCGTACTGGACAAAGCAATAAGCCAACATGTTGTTTTTCTCCCGCATATAGCCATACCGTGCCATAATCCGCCGAGACTAAGGGTCTAACAAACCACCCCCACTTGATGAATTCGACGCCCTCGTCGAACTAATTTCAGCTTTATTCACCATCAATGGACTACAAAACGCAGCAGCCACGTACTCTTATTTGTTTTCGTTCTTAGCCTCATCACTATCATTAGCAAGAAGAGCATTTAGTTTAGTACGTTTTGGACAGTCCGCTGCCCGGTGCGGTCCATCACAAATAAAGCAGCCATATGATTTATTCTCTTGCTCCTTATACTTATCACACACTGCCTTCCCTTTGCCACTAGCCTCACCCGTTGCATTGCACTTTTCAGCATTTTTCCACTCCTTTCCCTTGTCAGCATTCCCGTTTTTAGCCTTAGAAGTAGAAAATTCAGCATCCTCACGCCTAAAGTCGCCCAATGCATCGGCAGCCGCAATGGCACTACGGAGGTCTTTCATGTTCTGCCTCATTAGTTCTATTTGAGTCCACCCTTGCAGCCCAAACATGAAGTTGTGCAACTTGTCCTCCTCGGACATATTTGTTATACTCAAAATCAAAGAACTAAATTCCTTGACATAATCCCTCAATGAACCGGTTTGCTTCAATCGTTTCAGTTTGTCCCTAGCAATCCAAGCATAATTACTAGGCAAGAATTGATCCTTCAACTCTTTCTTAAGCCGCTCCCACGACTCAATCTTAGGTCTGCCCGCACTCACGTCATCAGCCACACGAGTACGCCACCATAATTTAGCATCACCAGCCAAGTAACATGTTGTCAAGGACACCTTCTCCTCGTCATGGACATTGGCTGCCTCGAAATATTACTCCATGTCCCATAAAAAATTCTCAAGCACAACAGCTTTACGAGAGCCCTCAAATGCCTTAGGTTCAGGGATATTTACCTTAGGACGTTCATCAACCCAATGAACACCCGTTCCAACAGCCCGCCTAAGCACAACGACTTCCAAGTTCAAATTTTTGCTGTCCTTAGTGAGTTTGTCAATTTCGGCCGCAGCAATACCCTTGAAGGCTTGACTTTCTGCCAAAAGACGTTCACAATGGGCCTTAAGACGAGCCAATTATGTCAGCACATCAACCAGATCCACACCCTCGTCAGTTATACCCACCAACGCCTCAAGTTTAGCCAACCGTTCCCTCATTTCAGCGCTACTATTTCCACCAGCCATGGTTTTTCTCTAAGCAACGAACCAGATCCTTCAAGCTCTGATACCAAGTTGTCACAGGGGCGATTTTGATCAATCAAACCCGTCGAGGTTTGCCCCGTCCGGCAGCCAAGCAGCCCGCCCGCAAGGCTCAGCCATTTTCCATACTTAGAATTATTTTAGGGTCGTTTGTCTTAGGTTTGAAAATAGGCAGCAAAGTGTTTGTTGTTTGGGAAGAAGATTGAATATAATTAAAGCAAAGATCATGCACAAGACTGAATCATAAAGGAATAAATGAAAAGAGACAGCCAAGTACGGGAAAATCCCAATCTTTATATTTATCACACAAAATACAAAGGAATCCACCAAGGCCAATGTTTTCTCTCCTAAGAAAACAAAGTAAAATTTGTCTAAGTTAATAAAATGGCCGAAATAAACAATATATACAATGGGGAAATCAGCCAAAGGCTTTACAAGTGGATAGGGGAGTTATTCCAACTAGGCAGGCTATGTAGGCCATGTTCCAGCCTATTCAGCGCACATTCAGGCCAGCTCAGCCCATGTTTTTGCCCACTTTCGCCCATTTCTAGGCGCCCAACTGACCGATCATGTGCCCTGCACATGTGCCCAACATCTGCCCTTTGTCCAGCCGACTTAGCTCACTCACACAGCCGACTTTAGCCTAGTTTCAGCACACTTTGCCCCACACTTAGCCAAACACCATGCACTACGTTTAGCTACTGCCTTGCTTGACTTGGCGTCAAGACACCACATCTTGACGTCCCGTTGCCCACATAATCGTTTATCTTGCCTTAGCTCGCTTGCCACCCAACAAGCTGCCCGGTTGCCATCTTATCATCCACAAAGGTACAAGGCTGCCTAGCCGTTGCACCAACATTGCTTGACAATCAGCTCATCAATGCCTTGATTCCACCAAGTCATATTAAGCCCGTACTTGACAAAGCAATAAGCCAACATGTTGTTTTTCTCCCGCATATAGCCATACCGTGCCATAATCCGCCGAGACTAAGGGGCTAACAAACCACCCCCACTTGATGAATTCGACGCCCTCGTCGAACTAATTTCAACTTTATTCACCATCAATGGACTACAAAACGCAGCAGCCACGTACTCTTCTTTGTTTTCGTTCTTAGCCTCATCACTATCATTAGCAAGAAGAGCATTTAGTTTAGCACGTTTTGGACAGTCCGCTGCCCGGTGCGGTCCATCACAAATAAAGCAGCCACGTGATTTATTCTCTTGCTCCTTAGACTTATCACACACTGCCTTCCGTTTGCCACTAGCCTCACCCGTTGCATTGCACTTTTCAGCATTTTTCCACTCCTTTCCCTTGTCAGCATTCCCGTTTTTAGCCTTAGAAGTAGAAAATTCAGCATCCTCACGCCTAAAGTCGCCCAATGCATCGGCAGCCGCAATGGCACTACGGAGGTCTTTCACGTTCTGCCTCATTAGTTCTATTTGAGTCCACCCTTGCAGCCCAAACATGAAGTTGTGCAGCTTGTCCTCCTCGGACATATTTGTTATACTCAAAATCAAAGAACTAAATTCCTTGACATAATCCCTCAATGAACCGGTTTGCTTCAACCGTTTCAGTTTGTCCCTAGCAATCCAAGCATAATTACTAGGCAAGAATTGATCCTTCAACTCTTTCTTAAGCCGCTCCCACGACTCAATCTTAGGTCTGCCCGCACTCACGTCATCAGCCACACGAGTACGCCACCATAATTTAGCATCACCAGCCAAGTAACATGTTGTCAAGGACACCTTCTCCTCGTCATGGACATTGGCTGCCTCGAAATATTACTCCATGTCCCATAAAAAAATCTCAAGCACAACAGCTTTACGAGAGCCCTCAAATGCCTTAGGTTCAGGGATATTTACCTTAGGACGTTCATCAACCCGTTGAACACCCGTTCCAACAGCCCGCCTAAGCACAACGACTTCCAAGTTCAAATTTTTGTTGTCCTTAGTGAGTTTGTCAATTTCGGCCGCAGCAATACCCTTGAAGGCTTGACTTTCTGCCAAAAGACGTTCACAATGGGCCTTAAGACGAGCCAATTATGTCAGCACATTAACCATATCCACACCCTCGTCAGTTATACCCACCAACGCCTCAAGTTTAGCCAACCGTTCCCTTATTTCAGCGCTACTATTTCCACCAGCCATGGTTTTTCTCTAAGCAACGAACCAGATCCTTCAAGCTCTGATACCAAGTTGTCACAGGGGCGATTTTGATCAATCAAACCCGCCGAGGTTTGCCCCGTCCGGCAGCCAAGCAGCCCGCCCGCAAGGCTCAGCCGTTTTCCACACTTAGAATTATTTTAGGGTCGTTTGTCTTAGGTTTGAAAATAGGCAGCAACGTGTTTGTTGTTTGGGCAGAAGATTGAATATAATTAAAGCAAAGATCATGCACAAGACTGAATCATAAAGGCATAAATGAAAAGAGACAGCCAAGTACGGGAAAATCCCAACCTTTATATTTATCACACAAAATACAAAGGAACCCACCAAGGCCAATGTTTTCTCTCCTAAGAAAACAAAGTAAAATTTGTCTAAGTTAATAAAATGGCAAAAATAAACAATATATACAATGGGGAAATCAGCGAAAGGCTTTACAAGTGGATAGGGGAGTTATTCCAACTAGGCAAGCCATGTAGGCCATGTTCCAGCCTATTCAGCGCATATTCAGGCCAGTTCAGCCCACGTTTTTGCCCACTTTTGCCCATGTCTAGGCACCCAACTGACCGGTCATCTGCCCTGCACATGTGCCCAACATCTGCCCTTTGTCCAGCCGACATAGCTCACTCACACAGCCGACTTTAGCCTAGTTTCAGCACACTTTGCCCCACACTTAGCCAAACACCATGCACTACGTTTAGCTACTGCCTTGCATGCCTTGGCGTCAAGACACCACATCTTGACGTCCCGTTGCCCACATAATTGTTTATCTTGCCTTAGCTCGCTTGCTACCCAACAAGCTGCCCGGTTGCCATCTTATCACCCACAAAGGTACAAGGCTGCCTAGCCGTTGCACCAACATTGCTTGACAATCAGCTCATCAATGCCTTGATTCCACCAAGTCATATTAAGCCCGTACTTGACAAAGCAATAAGCCAACATGTTATTTTTCTCCCGCATATAGCCATACCGTGCCATAATCCGCCGAGACTAAGGGGCTAACAAACCACCCCCACTTGATGAATTCGACGCCCTCGTCGAACTAATTTCAACTTTATTCACCATCAATGGACTACAAAACGCAGCAGCCACGTACTCTTCTCTGTTTTCGTTCTTAGCCTCATCACTATCATTAGCAAGAAGAGCATTTAGTTTAGCACGTTTTGGACAGTCCGCTGCCTGGTGTGGTCCATCACAAATAAAGCAGTCACGTGATTTATTCTCTTGCTCCTTAGACTTATCACACACTGCCTTCCCTTTGCCACTAGCCTCACCCGTTGCATTGCACTTTTCAACATTTTTCCACTCCTTTCTCTTGTCAGCATTCCCGTTTTTAGCCTTAGAAGTAGAAAATTCAGCATCCTCACGCCTAAAGTCGCCCAATGCATCGGCAGCCGCAATGGCACTACGGAGGTCTTTCACGTTCTGCCTCATTAGTTCTATTTGAGTCCACCCTTGCAGCCCAAACATGAAGTTGTGCAGCTTGTCCTCCTCGGACATATTTTTTATACTCAAAATCAAAGAACTAAATTCCTTGACATAATCCCTCAATGAACCGGTTTGCTTCAACCGTTTCAGTTTGTCCCTAGCAATCCAAGCATAATTACTAGGCAAGAATTGATCCTTCAACTCTTTCTTAAGCCGCTCCCACGACTCAATCTTAGGTCTGCCCGCACTCACGTCATCAGCCACACGAGTACGCCACCATAATTTAGCATCACCAGCCAAGTAACATGTTGTCAAGGACACCTTCTCCTCGTCATGGACATTGGCTGCCTCGAAATATTACTCCATGTCCCATAAAAAAATCTCAAGCACAACAGCTTTACGAGAGCCCTCAAATGCCTTAGGTTCAGGAATATTTACCTTAGGACGTTCATCAACCCGTTCAACACCCGTTCCAACAGCCCGCCTAAGCACAACGACTTCCAAGTTCAAATTTTTGTTGTCCTTAGTGAGTTTGTCAATTTCGGCCGCAGCAATACCCTTGAAGGCTTGACTTTCTGCCAAAAGACGTTCACAATGGGCCTTAAGACGAGCCAATTATGTCAGCACATTAACCAGATCCACACCCTCGTCAGTTATACCCACCAACGCCTCAAGTTTAGCCAACCGTTCCCTCATTTCAGCGCTACTATTTCCACCAGCCATGGTTTTTCTCTAAGCAACGAACCAGATCCTTCAAGCTCTGATACCAAGTTGTCACAGGGGCGATTTTGATCAATCAAACCCGTCGAGGTTTGCCCCGTCCGGCAGCCAAGCAGCCCGCCCGCAAGGCTCAGCCGTTTTCCATACTTAGAATTATTTTAGGGTCGTTTGTCTTAGGTTTGAAAATAGGCAGCAAAGTGTTTGTTGTTTGGGAAGAAGATTGAATATAATTAAAGCAAAGATCATGCACAAGACTGAATCATAAAGGCATAAATGAAAAGAGACAGCCAAGTACGGGAAAATCCCAATCTTTATATTTATCACACAAAATACAAAGGAATCCACCAAGGCCAATGTTTTCTCTCCTAAGAAAACAAAGTAAAATTTGTCTAAGTTAATAAAATGGCCGAAATAAACAATATATACAATGGGGAAATCAGCCAAAGGCTTTACAAGTGGATAGGGGAGTTATTCCAACTAGGCAGGCTATGTAGGCCATGTTCCAGCCTATTCAGCGCACATTCAGGCCAGCTCAGCCCATGTTTTTGCCCACTTTCGCCCATTTCTAGGCGCCCAACTGACCGATCATGTGCCCTGCACATGTGCCCAACATCTGCCCTTTGTCCAGCCGACTTAGCTCACTCACACAGCCGACTTTAGCCTAGTTTCAGCACACTTTGCCCCACACTTAGCCAAACGCCATGCACTACGTTTAGCTACTGCCTTGCTTGCCTTGGCGTATAGACACCACATCTTGACGTCACGTTGCCCACATAATCGTTTATCTTGCCTTAGCTCGCTTGCCACCCAACAAGCTGCCCGGTTGCCATCTTATCACCCACAAAGGTACAAGGCTGCCCAGCCGTTGCACCAACATTGCTTGAGAATCAGCTCATCAATGCCTTGATTCCACCAAGTCATATTAAGCCCGTACTTGACAAAGCAATAAGCCAACATGTTGTTTTTCTCCCGCATATAGCCATACCGTGCCATAATCCGCCGAGACTAAGGGGCTAACAAACCACCCCCACTTGATGAATTCGACGCCCTCGTCGAACTAATTTCAACTTTATTCACCATCAATGGACTACAAAACGCAGCAGCCACGTACTCTTCTTTGTTTTCGTTCTTAGCCTCATCACTATCATTAGCAAGAAGAGAATTTAGTTTAGCACGTTTTGGACAGTCCGCTGCCCGGTGCGGTCCATCACAAATAAAGCAGCCACGTGATTTATTCTCTTGCTCCTTAGACTTATCACACACTGCCTTCCGTTTGCCACTAGCCTCACCCGTTGCATTGCACTTTTCAGCATTTTTCCACTCCTTTCCCTTGTCAGCATTCCCGTTTTTAGCCTTAGAAGTAGAAAATTCAGCATCCTCACGCCTAAAGTCGCCCAATGCATCGGCAGCCGCAATGGCACTACGGAGGTCTTTCACGTTCTGCCTCATTAGTTCTATTTGAGTCCACCCTTGCAGCCCAAACATGAAGTTGTGCAGCTTGTCCTCCTCGGACATATTTGTTATACTCAAAATCAAAGAACTAAATTCCTTGACATAATCCCTCAATGAACCGGTTTGCTTCAACCGTTTCAGTTTGTCCCTAGCAATCCAAGCATAATTACTAGGCAAGAATTGATCCTTCAACTCTTTCTTAAGCCGCTCCCACGACTCAATCTTAGGTCTGCCCGCACTCACGTCATCAGCCACACGAGTACGCCACCATAATTTAGCATCACCAGCCAAGTAACATGTTGTCAAGGACACCTTCTCCTCGTCATGGACATTGGCTGCCTCGAAATATTACTCCATGTCCCATAAAAAATTCTCAAGCACAACAGCTTTACGATAGCCCTCAAATGCCTTAGGTTCAGGGATATTTACCTTAGGACGTTCATCAACCCGTTGAACGCCCGTTCCAACAGCCCGCCTAAGCACAACGACTTACAAGTTCAAATTTTTGCTGTCCTTAGTGAGTTTGTCAATTTCGGCCGCAGCAATACCCTTGAAGGCTTGACTTTCTGCCAAAAGACGTTCACAATGGGCCTTAAGACGAGCCAATTATGTCAGCACATCAACCAGATCCACACCCTCGTCAGTTATACCCACCAACGCCTCAAGTTTAGCCAACCGTTCCCTCATTTCAGCGCTACTATTTCCACCAGCCATGGTTTTTCTCTAAGCAACGAACCAGATCCTTCAAGCTCTGATACCAAGTTGTCACAGGGGCAATTTTGATCAATCAAACCCGCCGAGGTTTGCCCCGTCCGGCAGCCAAGCAGCCCGCCCGCAAGGCTCAGCCGTTTTCCATACTTAGAATTATTTTAGGGTCATTTGTCTTAGGTTTGAAAATAGGCAGCAACGTGTTTGTTGTTTGGGCAGAAGATTGAATATAATTAAAGCAAAGATCATGCACAAGACTGAATCATAAAGGTATAAATGAAAAGAGACAGCCAAGTACGGAAAAATCCCAACCTTTATATTTATCACACAAAATACAAAGGAAGCCACCAAGGCCAATGTTTTCTCTCCTAAGAAAACAAAGTAAAATTTGTCTAAGTTAATAAAATGGCCAAAATAAACAATATATACAATGGGGAAATCAGCGAAAGGCTTTACAAGTGGATAGGGGAGTTATTCCAACTAGGCAAGCCATGTAGGCCATGTTCCAGCCTATTCAGCACATATTCAGGCCAGTTCAGCCCACGTTTTTGCCCACTTTCGCCCATGTCTAGGCACCCAACTGACCGGTCATCTGCCCTGCACATGTGCCCAACATCTGCCCTTTGTCCAGCCGACATAGCTCACTCACACAGCCGACTTTAGCCTAGTTTCAGCACACTTTGCCCCACACTTAGCCAAACACCATGCACTACGTTTAGCTACTGCCTTGCTTGCCTTGGCGTCAAGACACCACATCTTGACGTCCCGTTGCCCACATAATTGTTTATCTTGCCTTAGCTCGCTTGCTACCCAACAAGCTGCCCGGTTGCCATCTTATCACCCACAAAGGTACAAGGCTGCCTAGCCGTTGCACCAACATTGCTTGACAATCAGCTCATCAATGCCTTGATTCCACCAAGTCATATTAAGCCCGTACTTGACAAAGCAATAAGCCAACATGTTATTTTTCTCCCGCATATAGCCATACCGTGCCATAATCCGCCGAGACTAAGGGGCTAACAAACCACCCCCACTCGATGAATTCGACGCCCTCGTCGAACTAATTTCAACTTTATTCACCATCAATGGACTACAAAACGCAGCAGCCACGTACTCTTCTTTGTTTTCGTTCTTAGCCTCATCACTATCATTAGCAAGAAGAGCATTTAGTTTAGCACGTTTTGGACAGTCCGCTGCCCGGTGTGGTCCATCACAAATAAAGCAGTCACGTGATTTATTCTCTTGCTCCTTAGACTTATCACACACTGCCTTCCCTTTGCCACTAGTCTCACCCGTTGCATTGCACTTTTCAGCATTTTTCCACTCCTTTCCCTTGTCAGCATTCCCGTTTTTAGCCTTAGAAGTAGAAAATTCAGCATCCTCACGCCTAAAGTCGCCCAATGCATCGGCAGCCGCAATGGCACTACGGAGGTCTTTCACGTTCTGCCTCATTAGTTCTATTTGAGTCCACCCTTGCAGCCCAAACATGAAGTTGTGCAGCTTGTCCTCCTCGGACATATTTGTTATACTCAAAATCAAAGAACTAAATTCCTTGACATAATCCCTCAATGAACCGGTTTGCTTCAACCGTTTCAGTTTGTCCCTAGCAATCCAAGCATAATTACTAGGCAAGAATTGATCCTTCAACTCTTTCTTAAGCCGCTCCCACGACTCAATCTTAGGTCTGCCCGCACTCACGTCATCAGCCACACGAGTACGCCACCATAATTTAGCATCACCAGCCAAGTAACATGTTGTCAAGGACACCTTCTCCTCGTCATGGACATTGGCTGCCTCGAAATATTACTCCATGTCCCATAAAAAAATCTCAAGCACAACAGCTTTACGAGAGCCCTCAAATGCCTTAGGTTCAGGAATATTTACCTTAGGACGTTCATCAACCCGTTCAACACCCGTTCCAACAGCCCGCCTAAGCACAACGACTTCCAAGTTCAAATTTTTGTTGTCCTTAGTGAGTTTGTCAATTTCGGCCGCAGCAATACCCTTGAAGGCTTGACTTTCTGCCAAAAGACGTTCACAATGGGCCTTAAGACGAGCCAATTATGTCAGTACATCAACCAGATCCACACCCTCGTCAGTTATACCCACCAACGCCTCAAGTTTAGCCAACCGTTCCCTCATTTCAGCGCTACTATTTCCACCAGCCATGGTTTTTCTCTAAGCAACGAACCAGATCCTTCAAGCTCTGATACCAAGTTGTCACAGGGGCGATTTTGATCAATCAAACCCGTCGAGGTTTGCCCCGTCCGGCAGCCAAGCAGCCCGCCCGCAAGGCTCAGCCGTTTTCCATACTTAGAATTATTTTAGGGTCGTTTGTCTTAGGTTTGAAAATAGGCAGCAACGTGTTTGCTGTTTGGGAAGAAGATTGAATATAATTAAAGCAAAGATCATGCACAAGACTGAATCACAAAGGCATAAATGAAAAGAGACAGCCAAGTACGGGAAAATCCCAATCTTTATATTTATCACACAAAATACAAAGGAAGCCACCAAGGCCAATGTTTTCTCTCCTAAGAAAACAAAGTAAAATTTGTCTAAGTTAATAAAATGGCCGAAATAAACAATATATACAATGGGGAAATCAGCGAAAGGCTTTACAAGTAGATAGGGGAGTTATTCCAACTAGGCAGGCTATGTAGGCCATGTTCCAGCCTATTCAGCGCACATTCAGGGGAGCTCAGCCCATGTTTTTGCCCACTTTCGCCCATGTCTAGGCGCCCAACTGACCGATCATGTGCCCTGCACATGTGCCCAACATCTGCCCTTTGTCCAGCCGACTTAGCTCACTCACACAGCCGACTTTAGCCTAGTTTCAGCACACTTTGCCCCACACTTAGCCAAACGCCATGCACTACGTTTAGCTACTGCCTTGCTTGCCTTGGCGTCAAGACACCACATCTTGACGTCCCGTTGCTCACATAATCGTTTATCTTGCCTTAGCTCGCTTGCCACCCAACAAGCTGCCCGGTTGCCATCTTATCACCCACAAAGGTACAAGGCTGCCTAGCCGTTGCACCAACATTGCTTGAGAATCAGCTCATCAATGCCTTGATTCCACCAAGTCATATTAAGCCCGTACTTGACAAAGCAATAAGCCAACATGTTGTTTTTCTCCCGCATATAGCCATACCGTGCCATAATCCGCCGAGACTAAGGGGCTAACAAACCACCCCCACTTGATGAATTCGACGCCCTCGTCGAACTAATTTCAACTTTATTCACCATCAATGGACTACAAAACGCAGCAGCCACGTACTCTTCTTTGTTTTCGTTCTTAGCCTCATCACTATCATTAGCAAGAAGAGCATTTAGTTTAGCACGTTTTGGACAGTCCGCTGCCCGGTGTGGTCCATCACAAATAAAGCAGCCACGTGATTTATTCTCTTGCTCCTTAGACTTATCACACACTGCCTTCCGTTTGCCACTAGCCTCACCCGTTTCATTGCACTTTTCAGCATTTTTCCACTCCTTTCCCTTGTCAGCATTCCCGTTTTTAGCCTTAGAAGTAGAAAATTCAGCATCCTCACGCCTAAAGTCGCCCAATGCATCGGCAGCCGCAATGGCACTACGGAGGTCTTTCACGTTCTGCCTCATTAGTTCTATTTGAGTCCACCCTTGCAGCCCAAACATGAAGTTGTGCAGCTTGTCCTCCTCGGACATATTTGTTATACTCAAAATCAAAGAACTAAATTCCTTGACATAATCCCTCAATGAACCGGTTTGCTTCAACCGTTTCAGTTTGTCCCTAGCAATCCAAGCATAATTACTAGGCAAGAATTGATGCTTCAACTCTTTCTTAAGCCGCTCCCACGACTCAATCTTAGGTCTGCCCGCACTCACGTCATCAGCCACACGAGTACGCCACCATAATTTAGCATCACCAGCCAAGTAACATGTTGTCAAGGACACCTTCTCCTCGTCATGGACATTGGCTGCCTCGAAATATTATTCCATGTCCCATAAAAAATTCTCAAGCACAACAGCTTTACGAGAGCCCTCAAATGCCTTAGGTTCAGGGATATTTACCTTAGGACGTTCATCAACCCGTTGAACGCCCGTTCCAACAGCCCGCCTAAGCACAACGACTTCCAAGTTCAAATTTTTGCTGTCCTTAGTGAGTTTGTCAATTTCGGCCGCAGCAATACCCTTGAAGGCTTGACTTTCTGCCAAAAGACGTTCACAATGGGCCTTAAGACGAGCCAATTATGTCAGCACATCAACCAGATCCACACCCTCGTCAGTTATACCCACCAACGCCTCAAGTTTAGCCAACCGTTCCCTCATTTCAGCGCTACTATTTCCACCAGCCATGGTTTTTCTCTAAGCAACGAACCGGATCCTTCAAGCTCTGATACCAAGTTGTCACAGGGGCGATTTTGATCAATCAAACCCGTCGAGGATTGCCCCGTCCGGCAGCCAAGCAGCCCGCCCGCAAGGCTCAGCCGTTTTCCATACTTAGAATTATTTTAGGGTCATTTGTCTTAGGTTTGAAAATAGGCAGCAACGTGTTTGTTGTTTGGGCAGAAGATTGAATATAATTAAAGCAAAGATCATGCACAAGACTGAATCATAAAGGCATAAATGAAAAGAGACAGCCAAGTACGGGAAAATCCCAATCTTTATATTCATCGCACAAAATACAAAGGAAGCCACCAAGGCCAATGTTTTCTCTCCTAAGAAAACAGAGTAAAATTTGTCTAAGTTAATAAAATGGCCGAAATAAACAATATATACAATGGGGAAATCAGCGAAAGGCTTTACAAGTGGATAGGGGAGTTATTCCAACTAGGCAAGCCATGTAGGCCATGTTCCAGCCTATTCAGCGCATATTCAGGCCAGTTCAGCCCACGTTTTTGCCCACTTTCGCCCATGTCTAGGCGCCCACTTTCGCCCAACTGACCGGTCATCTGCCCTGCACATGTGCCCAACATCTGCCCTTTGTCCAGCCGACATAGCTCACTCACACAGCCGACTTTAGCCTAGTATCAGCACACTTTGCCCCACACTTAGCCAAACACCATGCACTACGTTTAGCTACTGCCTTGCTTGCCTTGGCGTCAAGACACCACATCTTGACGTCCCGTTGCCCACATAATCGTTTATCTTGCCTTAGCTCGCTTGCCACCCAACAAGCTGCCCGGTTGCCATCTTATCATCCACAAAGGTACAAGGCTGCCTAGCCGTTGCACCAACATTGCTTGACAATCAGCTCATCAATGCCTTGATTCCACCAAGTCATATTAAGCCCGTACTTGACAAAGCAATAAGCCAACATGTTGTTTTTCTCCCGCATATAGCCATACCGTGCCATAATCTGCCGAGACTAAGGGGCTAACAAACCACCCCCACTTGATGAATTCGACGCCCTCGTCGAACTAATTTCAGCTTTATTCACCTTCAATGGACTACAAAACGCAGCAGCAGCGTACTCTTCTTTGTTTTCGTTCTTAGCCTCATCACTATCATTAGCAAGAAGAGCATTTAGTTTAGCACGTTTTGGACAGTCCGCTGTCCGGTGCGGTCCATCACAAATAAAGCAGCCATGTGATTTATTCTCTTGCTCCTTAGACTTATCACACACTGCCTTCCGTTTGCCACTAGCCTCACCCGTTGCATTGCACTTTTCAGCATTTTTCCACTCCTTTCCCTTGTCAGCATTCCCGTTTTTAGCCTTAGAAGTAGAAAATTCAGCATCCTCACGCCTAAAGTCGCCCAATGCATCGGCAGCCGCAATGGCACTACGGAGGTCTTTCACGTTCTGCCTCATTAGTTCTATTTGAGTCCACCCTTGCAGCCCAAACATGAAGTTGTGCAGCTTGTCCTCCTCGGACATATTTGTTATACTCAAAATCAAAGAACTAAATTCCTTGACATAATCCCTCAATGAATCGGTTTGCTTCAACCGTTTCAGTTTGTCCCTAGCAATCCAAGCATAATTACTAGGCAAGAATTGATCCTTCAACTCTTTCTTAAGCCGCTCCCACGACTCAATCTTAGGTCTGCCCGCACTCACGTCATCAGCCACACGAGTACGCCACCATAATTTAGCATCACCAGCCAAGTAACATGTTGTCAAGGACACCTTCTCCTCGTCATGGACATTGGCTGCCTCGAAATATTACTCCATGTCCCATAAAAATTTCTCAAGCACAACAGCTTTATGAGAGCCCTCAAATGCCTTAGGTTCAGGAATATTTACCTTAGGACGTTCATCAACCCGTTGAACACCCGTTCCAACAGCCCGCCTAAGCACAACGACTTCCAAGTTCAAATTTTTGCTGTCCTTAGTGAGTTTGTCAATTTCGGCCGCAGCAATACCCTTGAAGGCTTGACTTTCTGCCAAAAGACGTTCACAATGGGCCTTAAGACGAGCCAATTATGTCAGCACATTAACCAGATCCACACCCTCGTCAGTTATACCCACCAACGCCTCAAGTTTAGCCAACCGTTCCCTCATTTCAGCGCTACTATTTCCACCAGCCATGGTTTTTCTCTAAGCAACGAACCAGATCCGTCAAGCTCTGATACCAAGTTGTCACAGGGGCGATTTTGATCAATTAAACCCACCGAGGTTTGCCCCGTCCGGCAGCCAAGCAGCCCGCCCACAAGGCTCAGCCGTTTTCCACACTTAGAATTATTTTAGGGTCGTTTGTCTTAGGTTTGAAAATAGGCAGCAACGTGTTTGTTGTTTGGGCAGAAGATTGAATATAATTAAAGCAAAGATCATGCACAAGACTGAATCATAAAGGTATAAATAAAAAGAGACAGCCTAGTACGGGAAAATCTCAACCTTTATATTTATCACACAAAATACAAAGGAAGCCACCAAGGCCAATGTTTTCTCTCCTAAGAAAACAAAGTAAAATTTGTCTAAGTTAATAAAATGGCCAAAATAAACAATATATACAATGGGGAAATCAGTGAAAGGCTTTACAAGTGGATAGGGGAGTTATTCCAACTAGGCAAGCCATGTAGGCCATGTTCCAGCCTATTCAGCGCATATTCAGGCCAGTTCAGCCCACGTTTTTGCCCACTTTCGCCCATGTCTAGGCACCCAACTGACCGGTCATCTGACCTGCACATGTGCCCAACATCTGCCCTTTGTCCAGCCGACTTAGCTCACTCACACAGCCGACTTTAGCCTAGTTTCAGCACAATTCGCCCCACACTTAGCCAAACACCATGCACTACGTTTAGCTACTGCCTTGCTTGCCTTGGAGTCAAGACACCACATCTTGACGTCCCGTTGCCCACATAACCGTTTATCTTGCCTTAGCTCGCTTGCCACCCAACAAGCTGCCCGGTTGCCATCTTATCACCCACAAAGGCACAAGGCTGCCTAGCCGTTGCACCAACATTGCTTGACAATCAGCTCATCAATGCCTTGATTCCACCAAGTCATATTAAGCCCGCACTTGACAAAGCAATAAGCCAACATGTTATTTTTCTCGCGCATATAGCCATACCGTGCCATAATCCGCCGAGACTAAGGGGCTAACAGTACTACTCTACTGTGGACCAATTTCTTAATCAACTTATTGACGGGGGCTGAGGACTATACTTCATTTTCTACTCGACGTGGATACAAAAGCTTTTATCAATGTTTTTATTAATGTAATTTCATTTATGGGAATAATGAGCATCTAATCCCAAAAAGAAAAAAAAAAAGAGGAATTTGGGCTGAGCAAGCTTCCTATAGCTAAGTTATGTTGTGTATTTTATCTGAGCTGCTGTACGCCATGTCCATTAGAGAAAGTCTTCTAAAAATGTAAGTCTAGTAGTAATATAAAGGAGTTGCCATGTATTAATAATTAGGAGATGATAATATATTTTAACTACTATTTATCGGTCTTTTCCTACATTTTCCATTTTCAAGTATTATATTTGAACAATTCAAATATATCTATCTTAATATAGTGAAAGAATACTCCTAACTAGAAAATTGTACTAGTAATTGCATGTGTAAGGTACAATGTTTTTAACCCGACGACTAATTTTAATTTTTTTTTCTCCTTTTCCTCTTTATCAGGTCTTCATCTTCGCTAGCTACTCTCCACCTTTCTCCCAAAATGAAGTATAGAAATATGCATATATATTCATATAACAATAAATCTATACTAAATAGATTGTTTAAACATAAAGCGAGAACTTACTTGTTGTTCTCGTAAGCGGAAGCGGTAGGATCTTGAACCGTGGTTGGAATTACTGGCCGTCGGTAGTTGTCACATGCTTGACGGATCAACTCCTTTATCCACAGTCTAAACACCTAAATTATTTAGTAGAGAGTAGTAAGAGCGGTAGAGAAATCAGTGTATTTATCTGAGCCTATTACTACTGTATTTATAACTGTATAATACAGTAGTTGTCCTCTTGTAGGACTCTATCAGGTAACTTATCTTTTTACCTGGATAGACATTAAGAGCACCCCTTTATGGGTGGACTCTTTTATACAGATAAATCCAACATCTCCCACTCACACATAATGGGAGTGCTCTTACAATATGAGAAACATATTCTCATCTCGTCTCTACAAATATTCATACGGTGAAATAGACCGTGCGACCAGCATACTGCGAGAGCTACGTGCTATACATCTGTTAGGAGTATATAGCCTCTCGTCGAGTGCAAACCTGCAAGTAGATTATAAAGTATGCAATACCCTAGATCATATGAATCACATTTTGATATCCTCTCAAAATCTCAAATATCATTTTTTATGTATTCACAATTATAACTCATAAGTTATAACTGGTGCACCTGTGAATACAAAATTAATGAGATTCCTTTAATGATCTTCCTCTTCTCACGATTCTCTTAACATTAGCTCAACTGCTTTTCTAGATATGTCCCGCCAGACCGCATCCATTTTCATGGTCTTTTGGAAACACACTAAGATAGCTAACATTAGACTAAGTCTCAAGTATCTGATCGGAGTCACTGAGGGTACATAATTTGAGCCAGCATAAAGGCTCTGGGTCTCACGCAACAGTAAGTTGAGATCAAACTTATGTTAACCTAAGGTCGACATTAGCACACATGGTATGAAACACGTGCTACAACATTTTTCTCCTTTCCTTAAGGAGCGTATGTTTTTATAAATAATGTTGTATAGATGAAATTCAGACACCATATGTAACTAAATTCGAGTTTCTTAAACTCACATCTAGCTCACTAAGTAGACTAGGTGAACATCCTTTCACCTTAATAACCTTATGTTATTATTTAAACGACTGTATTGATTTTAAGCATATCGCTCTCAAATTATTCATTTGATAATTTTTCTTAAAATCAAGTCTCATCTCCACTTATCACTAAGATAAGGAGGCGGTTGCCTGTGTGAGAAGGCCAACCTCTTGTCTACCCGATATACTAAAATATAATTGAAGAATGTACTAAACACTCAATAAATCATGAATATCAACTTTATTGATTATCAAAGAACATAGTTTTGTGAACAACTGGAAAAAAAAAAAAGAATAATACAAAATCACTCAAAGTCTACGCAAGCCTTGAGACCTAGTGTGTCTCACAAATGCATCTCTAGCTAAAGGCTTGGTCAATAGGTCTGCTACCATATCTTCTGTAGATATTTTCACCAGGTTCAACCTCTTGCGTTTATACATGTCTCTTGCATAGTTATACTTGATATCTATGTGCTTAATATCACAATGATGCTTAGTGTCACGCCCTAAAATTTTACTAAAAATAAATAAAAATAGGTGCCGTGACTTGGGTGTTTAAAGGTACAAAATTATTTAGAGATTTTTCGGAGTCGCCACTTGACATAATTCTAAGGTGTGCCAAGTCACCCAAAGAGGTACCTTGGAACACCTATGACTCGTAAGTGGTCTGCGTCAGAGTTCCGAGTAAGGATCTCGATTGACTCGCGGGAAGGTGTTAGGCACCCTCGAGTCCTGTGCCAAGCACAGTTGCTTTTATTGACGCAATTTTCGATTTATTAAATATGGTTGTATTATTTTGCCGTTTTAAACTTTAATTCAGAAAAATTTAAAATGTTATTCTTATCCGACTTCACGGAAGATCGGACGGATTAACACTTTAACTCATAATAGCTAAAATATATTACGCATTTCCAACCTCGCAGAGGATTGGTCTATTTTACGGATTTTTACATGTATCGCATTTGCTTCCGACGTTGTTGATTAAATGTGGCTTAATTTAATATTTACAAAAAAAGCGCAATTCAAATTAAATCAAGAAAACTTACTAAATTTACATTAAAAAACTATTGGGGCTTAACATTAAAAGACTGAAATTAATCGAACTAGATTCGCAAAATTTTTGGTTCACTTGGTTTATTATAGCCTTAAACTTAAAGGCTGTAACAAAAAAAAACCAGATTTGCAAAGTATGAGGCCCATTTAGTTTTATATTCACGCCTCAACTTCTGTTGACAGAATTGCACTTATGTCCCCCTTGCATACTTTTTTCAAGTTTTAGCCAGATTTACAACATTTTTTGACTTTCTACACTTGCACTTGTTTACCGCACATTTAAGATTTATATAGTTGTCCAACATTTTACGATCTTGCGAAAATGTCCTGATTTAACTCATTTGCCTAATCCTTAGTTAAAATTGCCTATTTTTGCAAACTTCATTCAAAGGAATGAGTTTCTGTACGTTTTTTCTTTTTCTTGTTTTTCAGTTTTCTTTACAAGTCTTTTTTTTGCCTATAATTTTAAATCTAGCCTATGAGTTTCCAATACCACAAAATCCAAAAAAAGAATTAAATCATAACATAACATAAAAATACAAAAGAAACACATCTCTTAAAAGTGTCACATTTATGTATATCAATTTCCTAACATATTAAAAAAACTAAACATAGCATACATCATTCATGTGTAAAAAAAAAAGGGTAGGAAATAAATACCTAGTGAAGTAAACTTCCAAAAGATTCAAGCCAAGCAAACTCCCACCAACAAGCCCAAACAAACTTTACCACTCCAAAGCAAACAAACAGCCACAAATGACAAACCTTTTGAAATAATAACCTAGACCCAAAAACCCTTTCTTTCTTGCTATATTTTTGCTCTTCTACTGCCTTCTTTCTTTCTCTTTTTTTTTAAAGTTTTTTTTTTGTTTTGCTTCTATTTTTCCAGATCTGAAATGTTGTTCTTTTTGAGGTAGTTGAGAGGAGTTAATGTGTATAAATGTGTAGTAAATGCTAGTATATATAGGAGAGAGGGCTGAAAGTGAAAAAAGGGGGAAAGTAGGTGAAAAAGTGGAGGGAAAAGAGCTGTTGGGTGTAAAGCCCAAAGCTCATTAATGCAAAAGCTGAAAATTAGCCATTTTAGTGTAAAGGTTTCACCTACTTAAAAGCAAAGCTGAAATTTTCCATATATGTGCTTCCCCTTCTCCCAAGGTCTGATTACTTAAATTTTAAAACTTTAAGACTTTTATTTCTCTTTTCTTTTCCTTTTCCTCTTTTATAATTTTTATTTTTTCATTATCCAGATTTTGAAGTTAAGTTAATGGGCTTTGAACCCAAGTAACCAACTCAAAAATTTCAACTGCCAGCCCCTCTAAACTGACTAATAGCCCAACTATACTAGTTCTAATTTCATTTTTTAAAACTCTAAGCTAAGTAACTATTGGACCAAAACTCTAAACTCTAAACTCTAACTCCCAGTTATGTAGGCACAAGACAACCAAATGGATCAAAATCCAGAATTCCAAAAAAAATGATAGGACACCTAAGCTAAACAAACAAGTGAGTAAGCTAAGTCAATAACATAATTAGAATGACTTCTTGATTCTAAAAGCTACTACTTACACAGTACAGAGCAAACAATTGGCAAAAACATATATACTTGAACCAAATCACACATGGATTCAACAGAGCCATTCATACCTAAGGCAAGGCTAAATGAAAAAACAGCTCCAAACATGATCAACTAAGGCTAAACACGCTATGAGTTCAAGTTTGAATACTTAAAACAAAGGCGAAACACATTCAGTTCTAAAATCTTCATTGAAACGAACAAATGGATATGCAAACAACGATTCACAGTTTTATTCAATCTTTTCCCATCAATATTTATATGTGACTAACATGTTTAATTCTACGATACCGAAACAAAATTTATCAAGAAAACTAGGATAAAGGAGGAGAGGTGATTGCTTCCTCTAACCGTGAAATCTAAATAGACAACGCCAGCGCCTGATCAAACAAACGTCTCGCTGTTGTGATTGCCTCACCAACACTGCTACTACATGGCTGCAACGACGTCGCTACGTAAATTAGTCCGCACACATCCACGGAAACATCACTGTACCCTCCAACCAAAGCCATTATTTCCCAGCCTGAACTCCATTCTATGCCCTCGTCACTGCCTCGACTAACATAGTCATAGCTCGTCGCCATCATCAATGTCGCAGCCGCTACCCCGCCTACGACGTCACTGCCTTTTCTACGACAAACAAAACCATCACAAGCCAATCAAAATATCACCATCACAGCCCCCCCTTGCCCTCACTGCCTCACATCCGAAACATCACCATCACATCCTCAAATGAACCATAACAGCCCCCCCCATAACCAAAAAACAAGCACCATACTCCCATTTTCAACATCACAAACAGAAACAGAAAGAAAAAGAAAAAAATCAGAAAAGGGAAAAAAACAGGAACGGGACAGGGGAGAAGAAACGGGGGGCAAAGGGGATGGGGTATTGGAAGATGGGATGTGGGAGAGATAGAGAGGAGTAAAGGGAAGAGAAAAGAACAAGAAAAATCACCGGAAAAATTCAAAGTGGCCGGATTTCCTACTTTGACCGAAGCTTTGACCATCGATCTACGGGAATTGGTCACTTCCTTTGCAAAATCACCGGTGGAAATGGAACAAGGAAGTCGAGATCTATCGGATGGTGTACTTTTTGTATCTTTCCGGCCACCGGAGGTGGTGGCCGGCGGTGGCAGCGCGGTGGCCGGCCGGTGGAAGGCGATTTCCGGCGCGGCAGTGGAAAAATAGGCAGAGTTTGATTAGTCACATGGGACTCAAGTGTGTGTGTAGTGAAATGAAAAGAAATAAGGTTATATATTTGAAAGGGATGGGTGAGGAGGACCCTTGGATTAAAACAAATGAAGGGCTGAGATTAAACCGGGTCAAATGGGGTGGGCTGAAGTGTTGGGCTTCATTAGCTCTTCTTTTGGGTTTCACAAATAGTCCTAATTGCTGGTTATATATTAACTAACATACCCACAATTAACAAGTAAAACTAATTAAACAAACAGTTAAAACTACGCGCGTGCTAGATTATCACAGTCAACATGTAAAAGACACAGTTAGACACATAACAAATATATATTTTGATAGTTTTCTAATATTTTTCTCCTAATTAAATTATTAGAATTAAATATGATACAGATAAAAATTGAGGAAAACTAAAACTACTACTTTAAACGCACTTTGGTATTTTAGGTGCCAAAATTAGGTGATTACACTTAGGATTCTTGGTTGCATCAACTGCAGCCTTACTATCACAGTAGACCAACACTAGTTCATCATCAGTGTTACCCAACAAGCTTTTGAAGAGCCTATTCAACCAAACAGCTTCTTTTATTGCTTTTGACAGAGCCACATATTCGGCTTCCATCGTGGATAGTGCTACACATGATTGCTTCTTACTCTTCCATGATATGGCACCATTACTAAGTAAGAAGACATATCCTAAGGTAGACTTCCTCTCGTCTAAATCTCCTCCATGATCAGCATCAGTGTATCCAACTAATCGCAAATCTTTGCTGCCTTGATAACAAAGTGCGTAGTCAGCTGTTCCTCTCAGATATCTCATGATCCTCTTTACTGCTTGCCAATGTGCTGGACCTGGATCGGATTGATATCTACTTACCAAGCCAACTGCTTGACAAATATCAGGTCTAGTACACACCATAGCATACATTAGACATCCGACTGCACTTCTATAAGGCACTCGCTTCATCTTTTCTGTCTCTTCAGGAGTCTGAGGACACAAATGATTTCCCAAGTTATGGCCTTTACTGATAGGAGTGTCAATTGGGTTGCTATTCTGCATATTAAACCGTTCAAGAATTTTCTTAATGTAATTCTCTTGAGAGAGATACAATAGTTTCTTAGGACGATCTCTTGAAATCTTGATTCCAAGAATATATGCAGCTTCACCCATATCTTTCATCTCAAATTGAGACGACAACCAGGCCTTTACCTCATTTAATAACTCCTTATCATTTCCAGCTATACGTATATCATCGACATACAATGTCAGAATTACAAGCTTATTTCTTGATCTCTTGGTATAAACACAATGGTCTTCATCAACTATAGTAAAACCATTGGATATGATCACATTTTGAAAGTGTATATACCACTGCCTTGAAGATTGTTTGAGGCCATAAATAGACTTCAAAAGTCTGTTGACACCCAATTTTGTCCCGAAAATTTTAATTAGTCCATTATTTAAATAAAATCAATTTTAAAATTTTAAAACGAATTAATAAATTTGGAAGGAAAAGGTTAAATTTGCAAGATATATCCTAAAATCCTTTCCACCCGCGCAATACCCTTTTAATTACTCTATCCTAAGAGAGGCTAAAATAGTTTCCCGTCCTAAATTAGAGCCCATTTATGCAAGCATATACATAGCATACAACACACACGCTTCATTTCAGATCAGCCCATTCTTCATTCTCTCCCAAAACCCGTTTCCCCCTCAGTGCGAATTGGAACCCGAAAACCCAATTTCCCTCTCAAAACCAGTGGTCCCTCACCCCTCCAGCTCATCCTGAATCGTACAAACTCCTTATCCATTAGGAACCGTTGGAGGAGGGGTGATTGGGTCATTTTTTGGGATCATTTTCATATCCTAAAGAACCCTAATGTTTTCCATATAAATTGGAAGTGATAGAGGGAGCTGGAAAAAAAAAAAAGAAAAAGAAGAGAAGCAGCGGTTAATATGGGGGGGGGGGGGTTCTGGAGGTGAAAAAAAGAAGAAAAGAGAGGCAGAGATAGAGTGAAAACAACAAATAAAAAATATATATAAGTTCTTTTATTTCAGTTTAAGATTGATATAGAGTATTACTGCTTTTCTGTTGATTCTTGGTTACATCGCGTCGTTGTTCGCATTGTCGACCTCGCTCGAGTCGCTTAGTCGAGTCGCGGTTGCTTCAAATCCGTGCTCCTTTTCACTGCACCTAGAAAGACTCAATCAGGATTGGCCAATTGGCACTTGGAACGCTCGGGTCAACTTGGCTAAAAGGCATCGCTATCAAGGCTCGAATGATGAGTTTGCATTCCGGGTTCTATTTTCTTCACTCCATCTTTCCCCGCTCCTTTAGAATCTATTTATAGGATTCCTGTAGATCGAATTAGGAGCCTATAGGATAGAATTGTATCGGATTGTGATTAGTTAATGTAAATTACTTGAATTGTTTTATATGAATGCTTTGTATCATTTCTTTGCGAATCGCCAATTAACTTATGGATGTTTAGAATCATTTGTCAATTAATGAGTGCAAAAATCAAATTCGACTAAAAATCATACCCTCGTCATAATTCGCTTTTGAATTGCTTCTTTATTTATTATATTAAATATTCAACTATTTACTTATCTAATCTAATTTATTTATGTAGTTAATCAATTAAATTTCAATCCTTTACTTATTTATTTACTTAACCTAATTTATTTAATTTTAATTAATCATTTATTTAATCAATTAAATATTTATTTATTTATTTAATCAATTATTATTTATTTACTCCTTTATTTAATTAAAATTGATAAGTATTTATTTATTTAGTTAAGTTATTAATTGCTTATTTATTTATCTATTTATTCAATCAATTAATTAATCCTTTATTATTATCCAATTATTTATCTAGTTTGTTTCATGTAATTATCTAACTTCATTTAACCTTTACTTATTCTATTAATTAATCAATCGATTATTATTTCATTATCTATTTAATTAATCTTAAATTGGGTCCTTTATTTGTCTAAGTATCGGCGTAATTAAAATCTTATCTTAATTATATTATTTATATTATCCTTATTTAAAATTAATTTTATATACTTATTATCCTTAACAAATTCGTAAAAATCGCCGGATTAACCGCTTTTAGCGGATTTTCGAAAGTGCTCCTGCAAGGGACCTTCTTTCGAATTTAATAGAACCACTTACCTAAGAATCTCTGAATTATTTTCCTTTAAATAAGGAATAAAATTGCACTCTTTAATTAAATTAGGTTCATAATAATCCTTAAATTAGGTGGCGACTCCAAAGAAAACCCTTTGGAATCCTATTTTGTTGGAATATACCCGAAACCTATCTTTTCTTAAAGAAAGGGTAATTTTTGGGGGGGTTCAACAGCGTGGCGACTCCGCTGGGGATACGCAAATGGTTCTAACCAAAAGATTTTCACGAATATGCTTTATTTATATACGTGTTGATTGTGTGCATGCGTAGTTTAACTCTTTTATTGTTTGCATGCCTCAACTAGTATGCGTAGAATTAATTGTTGTGAATGAATATATTGAAGCATGTTTTACTTGTGCATAGTCTGCATTCCGTTCATATTTCCTCCCTCATGGAGCCTGTCAATTCTCTTTCACCTCCTCGATTTCATCACGGGGCACCCGCTTGACGGGTAGTTATGCAGGAAGGGCATTGCCCTTACCTCACTCTTTGAAACTTCTTTTGTGTCACCAAAGTTAGTTCGGGATATTGAGATTGCCTGGTTTTGTCATGACCAGTTCTACTGCGTTGTGAGGCCAGGTCTATCCCGCATAGGTCGAGTCAGCCTCAACCGTTAACCCGCTCTTAGAAGGAGATTTTAGGAGCATGCATGCATTTACACCTTAGTCTGGACCCGGTCCTTGGTACCGCCTCCAGAGTTAGGAAACCGCCCTTACGTCAGCGGGTTCTTGAAACCTAATGACAATGCATATTATGTGTTGTGTGATAAAGAGACCTCAGTCCTAGCCATGTTTTGAGCATAATTAGATTTAGAATTTTGTCTCCCATTTTTGTCTTTTAGGTTGGAAAATGGAAGAATTTAGCAGAATTGAGATCATAGACAGAATTGCAGTCCGGGGGAAAGTTAGGCAGATTGGTTGGTTTGTGTTTTGGAGATGGCCTGGTGTAGCGAGATCTAAGAGGCGAAGCCCCTGGTGTCTTTAAAAGGATCAGTGGGGTCCCTCTCGTGAATGGCTTTGCGTGTGTGCAGGCCTATGTTGATTATCCAGCTGCAACTTTGTAAAATTGGAGTATGCTTGTCGCATACTAGGAGAGCGAAGCCCCTGTGTCTTTGAATGACCAATGGGGTCCCTCCTTGAAGACCAGTGCGGTCTTGGCTACCTAGGAAACTGAGAGGCTTGATTAAAGCCGAAGACCAGTGAGGAGCCCTATGAACAAGGTCTGTGAGCCTTGAAAAATCTAGGAAGCTGAGAGGGTTGACTAAAGCCGAGGACCAGTGAGGTTTTATTTTTTTGAAAGGCCAATTGGCGCCTTTCATGATTTGCAGTCTGGTATTGTGAAGGCAGTTGGAAATCTCACCACTGGATGTTGTAAAATAATTGGGAGTTGTGCATGGAGGAGTGTGGATGTTTGCAAAAGGTATGGAAGATTGTTTTAGGTTTTAGGCATTTGGGTTTAGAATTTTGTGCAGATGATGTGGAGAGCATAAGCTGTGTTAGAATTTCGAGTTGACACCAATTTTTGGAAGTTAGTCGGGATACTGGAATTGCAGTGTCGAGGCGGAGAGCTGATTTATTATCAATTATTGTTATTATTTATTGCTTACTCTAAATCTGAATTGCTCAAAACTGGCATGAACTATTTTTCGTTACCACTTGTTTGCGCGTCTTAGGCCCACCTCTGGCACAAAGAGGCACCTTACAGGGTAGGAAGCGTTCGCATTTTTATTTACGCTCAATTACATGTGATTGCCACATGTCAAACTTGTTTAAAATGCAAAGCGCTACGTGACGCGCGCTACGTGATTGTGTGCAATTATGCCAATGATCTGGAAACTAACATAGTTACCTTTTGAATTTTCCTTTTGTTTTGATTATCTCCTAAAAGAGAGTTTGATTCGTGTTGACTCCCGAGTTGGTTAAGCGGCTAATTCAAAGTGAGGCACAAAATGACTGATTTGACTGGTAATCAGACTGGTATCCCTGCATCTTCTAATGAGCAAACAGTTGTTGTTCCTGATGAACAAATTGCTAGAATGGCTAAGCAGATTGAGTGTATGCAAGCTGAACTAGAAAGAGTGAAAGGGTCAAGCCACAGAAACGTGCCAGCCGTGCTATCAACTCTGAATCCCAATATTGAAACTGTCAATCCGAACACGCCTTTAAATTCCAGTGTCATTCATATACTTGCACCAGTTAACAACATCCCAAATGCTTTCATTAACCAGAACAACTTGCCTCACTATCAATATTTACCTGCCAAAGATACTCCTCTTCTTCCACAATTCAAAGCACCTATTGTTGTGGCTGCTGCTCCTCAAAATGTCAATGATCCAAGACAAGGATATCCCGAAGCCCAATACTATGGGCATGACCCCAATGGTAAGAACGTGGATTTCACTAGCTATGTGCCACAAAGTGAAGTGCCCATAACTGTGGAAAAGCGGGGAAGGACAGTTGAGCAAGAGGAGATGATCCAAACGATGAAAATCATGCAGCAATCCATCAAGGATTTGCAAGTGTCTAGAGGACGTCAAAGCATCTCCTACCGCAATCGTTATCTATACCCTGACGTTACTCTTCCTCCCGGGTTTAAGGTGCCAAAATTTGATATGTATGATGGTCATAGTGACCCATTTGTTCATTCGACCAAGTATTTCAATCGAATGAGGGTTGCGGGAGGTAAAGAGGAACTTCTGATGGCCTTCTTCAGTCATAGTCTGGAAGGTATTGCTGCTGAATGGTTTGCAAAACAGTATATAAGCAAGTGGCGTGAGTTTGATGACATAGCCAATGATTTTACAAAGCAGTTCGAGTACAATGTCAAGATGGCTCCTGACCTTATAACCTTGTCCAATCTGAAGAAGAAACCAACAGAAACCTTTAGGGAATATGCATTGAGATGGCGTGAACAGGCTGCAAGGGTGCAACCACCAATGACTGAGGAAGACATGGTAAAATACTTCATCCGAGCCCAAGATGATTCTTATTACATGCACTTGCTCCCTATGATGGGTAAACCATATTCTGAACTTCTTATGATGGGAGAGATGGTTGAAGAAGGGGTTAAGACAGGGCGAATTGTAAGTTTTGCTGTAATGAAGGCAACTACGCAAGCCATCAAGACTGGTATGGGCAATTTTGAGAAGAAAAAGAGGGAAGATGAAGTTGGTATTGATATGGCTGATATCGACCAAAGGCCAAACAAGAAGCCGACCTCCAGAAACTCACCAAACCAGCCCACTCACCAAAGCACACTATACTCAACTCACCCAAGTCAATATCAAATTCCACCTGCTCCATATCCCTTCTACAATACTCAACCCAATTACCATCAATCTAGAATACCCGCTTATCAGCCTTATTCACAACCGCAAGCATACAATTACCCTCAACAACACCAGTTACCTGTAGACCGTCAGTCTATGCCAGCAGGGTCTCGTCCCAAATATGAAAAGAGACAACGCCAAAAATTCACTTCTTTAGGTGAACCACAAGCTCAATTGTATGAAAGATTAAAAGATATGGGAGTGCTAAACCCTTTAGCAGGAGATGGTACGTTTGACCCTCCCCCAGAATATGTTGATGGAGCCAAATATTGCGCTTACCATGAAGAATTTGCCAAGCACGACACTGAGGAATGTGTCCTTCTTAAACATAAGATCCAAGATTTGATTGAAGACAATACAATCCAGTTGAGTGAACCAACGCAGGAGACTTGGCTGTGAACTAAAAGCACTTTGCAAATTTCGATTCGGATTGAGGCCCCGAATCATGCTGGTTAAAACTTTATCATTTTGCCTCAAGAAAATATTTTTCTCATTTCCATGTAATTTTGATTGTAATGCGAACTACGCATAACCTGATTCCCAAGGCGGGATACGTAAGCAACTCACATAGAGCTCGGTTACATTAGCATAGGAATCCCCTATTTCCTCTTTTATGTAATTTTGAACTACTTTTGGTCTGATTCCTGGAATGGCAACAGGATAAGTAAGCAATCCACATCGGATTCGATCAGATTTTGTAATGCTTTAAGGCTTGTTTATCTTTGATGATGTAATTCCAAACTATGCATCTGGGCAGATGTGTAGGCATTCCTATTCGGATTCGGCTTCGCACTTAGATTGCCATATTCCTAAAATCTTTATGTAAGCAGAACTACGCACAGTCTGATTCCCGTGGAGGGATACGTAGGCGCTCTTAACGGGCTCGACTCTATAATATTAAAATTTCCAGTCTCCCCTAAGGTAAGCAACTGGGGCAAATTTTGTAAGGCAAGTTGAAGATTTGAAAGATCATAACTGGGGTAGATTTTGCAAAAAGCCGTATTGCTTGACAAAGATAAATTGGCCAAGTCTCAAAGGACGGATCGCAAATCTAGACAAAGTAAGAAGAAGGAAGCAGTTGCAGGATGAAGGCTCGAGTCAGCATGAATCAAACTCTTCCCCCTCCCTCCCAAAACTAATGATTTTTCTTTGAGTGCAGGAATTTCAAAGCAACAAGATGAGGATTAGCAACTATTAATTCCTCATAGAGTATTTGTCATACACATTGAACAATGTTGCCAAGATAACCGACCGAGATTGGAAGCGTTATCTGATTCATCGCATACGCGAAAGGACTTTATTTTCTCTCTATTTCTGCCCTTGCCTAATCAAAATTCATTGCTTTATTGGCAACTTTACTTTACACTTTGCAGGAATTAGGCATTAACACAGTTTTCTCAAGGATAACACTCAACTCTTCTTGGCTTCACCAAATATAAGCCAAACAGCTTAAACTCTCACTTTATATCTCCTTTGTCTTTGACATTTTCCTGTCTATATGAATTTCATGAAAACTTTATTTTGCAGGCTATTTTACCATTTATTTTACAAGTATCAACATCAAGTCTATTGTAAACAATCGAAGGCGCTATTGTTAAGAAGCCTACTGTAGAAAACGGGAGACTCGATCATGAGTCATTGCCGAAAGGCGGCATTTCTATTTCCAATAATTATTGCAAATTGTTAAACATATCCGTCTCATTTCTCATTCGTCTTATGGGAGCGCTTACAAAAGTTCCATTTTTATGATTTACAGATATTGCCAATCCTGGGGCTCACTTTGTTTTGTAGTCAAGGCCATTCCTCCATAGAAGAATTCAAAGAGTGCAACGCATTCACGCTTCCGAGAAGCGTCATTATATTCCATGCTTTCGAGAAACGTTTTTATATCTCACGCTTTCGATAAGTGTCTTTATATTTCCCGCTTCCGGTAAGCGTCTTTATATCTCACGCTTTCGATAAGCGTCTTTATATTTCACGCTTCCGGTAAGCGTCTTTATGTGTTTACGCTTTCGATAAGCGTCTTTATTCCACGCTTCCGGTAAGCGTCTTTATGTGTTTACGCTTTCGATAAGCGTCTTTATATTTCACGCTTCCGGTAAGCGTCTTTATGTGTTTACGCTTTCGATAAGCGTCTTTATTTCACGCTTCCGGTAAGCATCTTTATGTGTTTACGCTTTCGATAAGCGTCTTTATATTTCACGCTTCCGGTAAGCGTCTTTATGTGTTTACGCTTTCGATAAGCGTCTTTATTTCACGCTTCCGGTAAGCGTCTTTATGTGTTTACGCTTTCGATAAGCGTCTCTATATTTCACGCTTCCGGTAAGCGTCCTTATGTGTTTACGCTTTCGATAAGCGTCTTTATATTTCATGCTTCCGGTAAGCATCTTTATGTGTTTACGCTTTCGATAAGCGTCTTTATATTTCACACTTCCGGTAACCGTCTTTATGTGTTTACGCTTTCGATAAGCGTCTTTATATTTCACGCTTCCGGTAAGTGTCCTTATGTATTTACGCTTTCGATAAGCGTCTTTATATTTCACGCTTCCAGTAAGCGTCCTTATGTGTTTACGCTTTCGATAAGCGTCTTTATATTTCATGCTTCCGGTAGGCGTCCTTATGTGTTTACGCTTTCGATAAGCATCTTTATATTTCACGCTTCCGGTAAGCGTCTTTAGGTGTTCACGCTTTCGATAAGCGTATTTGTATCACCGCGGAGGTGTTAATCATTTGAATGCCTCTATGGCGTATTTCCTTATACCTACTGTAATGACCTTATGTTGCTAATAAATTTGTTAAGGCTCGCAGGATAATGATATTCCTTCGGATATGTACTTACTTTGAGTTGGAGCCCAAGATTGCTTTTCAAATTGCCTCTTCATGATTTAAAGCTGTAGGCTTTATCATGGTTATCGCCGAAAAGGCGGCACTTTTATCCTCATTATTTAGAGTTTAAAGTTCAGTTTACGTTCCTATTAATTGAAGCTTTTATTGCTTTATTTTCAGTCTACCAACGACCCCGAAGTCATCGTGCCTCACAAAGCCAGATTTCTTCACTAGTTGATTGGAGACAAGCTTATCATTGATATTGCAACCAGCATTTACAGTTTTATATTATCTCTTTATTTATTTCTTATTCCAATTATTATAGTTTATTAGCAGTTGCTCGCTTACCGTTTGTTAAGTCTTTACAGAATTTTGGCCATACCGCAGCAGCATTTGGAGCATAACGTGGAACTCTTTCTTAGCAGTGAACTGGGGCAATTGTTGATATGAGCTAGACTCATCAACAAGGATCTGAAGAATCGCACTCGAACAAGCAAATTCTTGCCTAATCTTTCATTCCAGATTAGGGGTTAGTTTGAATTCTATCCTATTCGTGTGTCTTTTTCAATCAATCGTGCGAATCTTCGTATCTAAATGTCGTTGAACTACATATGGCCTGATTCTCTTTCAGCCCGAGATATGTAGGCAACTCGGAAACCGGAGTTCGGCCATGTCCATAAGCCTCGCATTTTTGGTCCTTGGAATCAAAGTACGTGGCCTTGTCGTGACAAAATTGGTTTCTCGTCAACTTCTTTACCCTGAAAACTCTTTCATCCTTTTCCGGGTAAAGAGGGGCAGCTGTTGACACCCAATTTTGTCCCGAAAATTTTAACTAGTCCATTATTTAAATAAAATCAATTTTAAAATTTTAAAACGAATTAATAAATTTGGAAGGAAAAGGTTAAATTTGCAAGATATATCCTAAAATCCTTTCCACCCGCGCAATACCCTTTTAATTACTCTATCCTAAGAGAGGCTAAAATAGTTTCCCGTCCTAAATTAGAGCCCATTTATGCAAGCATATACATAGCATACAACACACACGCTTCATTTCAGATCAGCCCATTCTTCATTCTCTCCCAAAACCCGTTTCCCCCTCAGTGCGAATTGGAACCCGAAAACCCAATTTCCCTCTCAAAACCAGTGGTCCCTCACCCCTCCAGCTCATCCTGAATCGTACAAACTCCTTATCCATTAGGAGCCGTTGGAGGAGGGGTGATTGGGTCATTTTTTGGGATCATTTTCATATCCTAAAGAACCCTAATGTTTTCCATATAAATTGGAAGTGATAGAGGGAGCTGGAAAAAAAAAAAGAAAAAGAAGAGAAGCAGTGGTTAATGGGGGGGGGGGGTTCTGGAGGTGAAAAAAAGAAGAAAAGAGAGGCAGAGATAGAGTGAAAACAACAAATAAAAAATATATATAAGTTCTTTTATTTCAGTTTAAGATTGATATAGAGTATTACTGCTTTTCTGTTGATTCTTGGTTACATCGCGTCGTTGTTCGCATTGTCGACCTCGCTCGAGTCACTTAGTCGAGTCGCGCTTGCTTCAAATCCGTGCTCCTTTTCACTGCACCTAGAAAGACTCAATCAGGATTGGCCAATTGGCACTTGGAACGCTCGGGTCAACTTGGCTAAAAGGCATCGCTATCAAGGCTCGAATGATGAGTTTGCATTCCGGGTTCTATTTTCTTCATTCCATCTTTCCCCGCTCCTTTAGAATCTATTTATAGGATTCCTGTAGATCGAATTAGGAGCCTATAGGATAGAATTGTATCGGATTGTGATTAGTTAATGTAAATTACTTGAATTGTTTTATATGAATGCTTTGTATCATTTCTTTGCGAATCGCCAATTAACTTATGGATGTTTAGAATCATTTGTCAATTAATGAGTGCAAAAATCAAATTCGACTAAAAATCATACCCTCGTCATAATTCGCTTTTGAATTGCTTCTTTATTTATTATATTAAATATTCAACTATTTACTTATCTAATCTAATTTATTTATGTAGTTAATCAATTAAATTTCAATCCTTTACTTATTTATTTACTTAACCTAATTTATTTAATTTCAATTAATCATTTATTTAATCAATTAAATATTTATTTATTTATTTAATCAATTATTATTTATTTACTCCTTTATTTAATTAAAATTGATAAGTATTCATTTATTTAGTTAAGTTATTAATTGCTTATTTATTTATCTATTTATTCAATCAATTAATTAATCCTTTATTATTATCCAATTATTTATCTAGTTTGTTTCATTTAATTATCTAACTTCATTTAACATTTACTTATTCTATTAATTAATCAATCGATTATTATTTCATTATCTATTTAATTAATCTTAAATTGGGTCCTTTATTTGTCTAAGTATCGGCGTAATTAAAATCTTATCTTAATTATATTATTTATATTATCCTTATTTAAAATTAATTTTATATACTTATTATCCTTAACAAATTCGTAAAAATCGCCGGATTAACCGCTTTTAGCGGATTTTCGAAAGTGCTCCTGCAAGGGACCTTCTTTCGAATTTAATAGAACCACTTACCTAAGAATCTCTGAATTATTTTCCTTTAAATAAGGAATAAAATTGCACTCTTTAATTAAATTAGGTTCCTAATAATCCTTAAATTAGGTGGCGACTCCAAAGAAAACCCTTTGGAATCCTATTTTGTTGGAATATACCCGAAACCTATCTTTTCTTAAAGAAAGGGTAATTTTTGGGGGGGGGGGGGGGGGGGTTCAACAAAGTCTACAAACCTTTTGTTCGTGGCCTTTTTCAATGAAACATTCGGGTTGTTCCATATAAATTTCTTCATCTAATTCTCCATTGAGAAAGGCAGTCTTTACATCCATCTGATGTAATACAAGATCTAAACTTGCTACTATAGCTAGAATCAGGCGAATTGAGTTAAATCGCACAACATGTGAGAAAGTCTCTTCGTAGTCTATTCCTTCCTGTTGTGTATAACCTTTCGCCACCAGTCGAGCCTTATATCTCTCAACTGTGCCGTCAGCCTTGAGCTTAATTTTGAGAACCCATTTGCTCCCAATAGCTCTGCGTTCTTTTGGGAGATCAACTAGTTCCCAGACTTTGTTGACTCTCATTGACTCCATTTCATCTTCCATTGCTTTTATCCATTTTTCCTTAGAAGGGCTTAGAGAGCCTCTTTTGCATTTTTAGGCTCGTTTTCTACTTGTAAGAACAACATAAAAAGTTCAGCACCTTCGACATCAAATCATCGGCGGGGAATCTTTTTACGTAAACCACGTCCTTTTTGTGATTCTTCTTCGTTGTTCCCATTTGGATCAGCATTGCTCCCACTTGGATCAAGAACATCTATCCTGCTCCCACTTGGAACAAGATCAGTGACCATCTCGCTCCCACTTAGAACAAGATCCATTTGGTCACTATTTGATGTCAAATGATTACTTACATTCGCATCCGATGATGAAAGAGGTTGTTGATGTGAAACTAATTCATCATCAGTTAAATTTCTCCCACTCGAATGAAGTGATCTTTGTTCATCTCGATCTTCTATCTCAAACAAGGTTAGGTCTTGACCTACCTCTCCCTTTTTAGGAAACTCATCCTCTAAGAATGTGACATCCCGTGATTTAAATTCAGTTACGCTCCCACTGTCTTGCTGACCTATAAACACATAACCCCTAGAGGTTTCTGAGTATCTTATGAAAATACTCTTCTTTCCTCTCGGGCCTAATTTGCCATGTTTGTGTGAAGAATTATGTGTATAGGCAGCGCAACCCCAAGGTCTTAATACACTTAGGTTGGGTGCTCTTCCAGTCCATAACTCATATGGAGTGGTTGCAACTGACTTTGTAGGCACTCGGTTAAGTACATAGGTAGCAGTAAGCAATGCATCACCCCAATAACTAACTGGGAGGTTAGCTTGTGCCATCATTGACCTAACCATTTCTAGAAGCGTCCTGTTTCTTCTCTCCGCAACACCATTTTGTTGTGGAGTATTTCGGATAGTTAACTGATGAACAATTCCCTTTCCATCACATAACTCATTAAATTGAGTTGACAAGTACTCTCGATCTCGGTCAGTTCGAAGAACTTTTATCTTCTTGTCTAATTGATTTTCCACTAAGCTCATATAGCGTTGGAAACAACTTATTGCTTCTGATTTGTGGGAAATTAAATAGACATAACCGAAACGAGTGTAGTCATCTATAAATGTGATGAAATAGTACGCTCCATGCCTAGCCCTGACATTCATAGGCCCACAGATGTCCGAATGGACTAATTGCAAGGGATATTCAGCTCTAGTCGCTTTATCGAAGGGTTTTCTTGCAGATTTTCCTGCTAGACAATTTTCACAAGTGGACAATTCCACATGTTCAATGCCAGTAAGCAAACCTTGTTATGCTAACCTTTGCATTCTTTGTTGGCCAATATGACCAAGTCTAGCATGCCATATGTTTACATCACTATCATATTTATGTGAGGAAGCAAACATAGAAAAACTAGCATTATTATTAAATGAATCATAATCCAAATCCATAATAATAAAACCTCCGGTCACATGACCAAAACCAAATAAAGTTGAACCTAAAGTCAATTTGACAGAATTGTCATGGAAAAATAAGCTAAAGCCAAGCCTAAGCAAAACAATAACAGAAATAATATTTCGTCGAATTCCTGGAGCATAGAGGACATCATGTAGTAGTAGGTGTCGACCACCACGCAAGACTAACTTGCATGTACCGATCCCTTCAACAGCAACCTTATTGTTGTTGCCCAAATAAATCCACTTTGTTCCACGTGAAATACGCCGAAACTCTACAAAGGAATTGCGTTCCCTCGTTATGTGGTTCGTTGCTCCCGAGTCTACAATCCACAAAGGATTAGATTCAGTCAAAAACACTGAACTAGAAACACAAAGTTCACTAGTTTGAGTTTTGTGAAATACCTTTCTAGGAGGCTCAGGGCAATCCTTAGCATAGTGACCCTTTTTGTCACAGTTAAAGCATTTCACCTTTGCAACATTGACACGTTTGGGACGTTTGTTATTGCCTTGTTGTTCTGCCCTTGCTCTTTTAGCAGGCTGAGACTGAGTTGGTCCTCTTTTCTTAACCCAATTCTTTTTCTTTGAGCCACCTTTGGCCTTAGAGGATGTTGCCATATGCAACTCAGCTGTTGGCTTAGATGCCTCAAGCCGATCCTCTTCAAGCTCAAGAGAGCTCCGGACATCTTCCAGAGTCTTGATTAGCTGATTATGGGTCAAATGCATCTTCATATGATCCCAAGAATTAGGTAAGGACCTTATGACAGCTTGAACTTGTTGCTCATCGGTCAACACATGACCAGTATCTTTTAACTCCCCAATCATGTTTGTCATAACCCTCAGATGAGTTCTCACTGAATGTTCTGGGCGCTTCTTGTATGAGTCAAACTTGATTGTTAAGGATCGTAGCCTTTCAATAGAACAGGTACCAAACCTGTTCTTCAAAGCAACCCAAAGACCCATAGCTCTTTGGTGATCCTTAAATTCCCTTAAGATATCATCATCTAAGGTGCTCAGCAACGTAATGTGAGCCAAGGAGTCTTTCTTTTTCCAAGCGTCATAAGCCGCACGGTCACGCCTATGCTGAGCCGTGGTGCCTTCCTCAGGCTCATCCATGACGATGTTAATTGCCTCCAGAGCCTCTTGCTCTTCAAGCACATATTGGACTTTTAAGCTCCAGCTCTCATAGTTGTCACCATTGAGTTTCAACCCTTTGTTGAGCTCAACAACAATGTTTTTAGCAGCAGTAGACATTCTTTTAACAGAATAAAAAAAATATAGTGAGGATCTAAATAAAAAATTATTGAAACGCAAGTACTATGTTCAACATACATATTCGGACAATAAGCACTAAGTTGATTAAGTTAATAAACACATATATTAATCATGGAGTCGAAAGTTCACTATGTTCCCAGTCATCGTCCAAAATTAACTACCTGTAAATTAACCTAGTCAACTACTTAGCTTAATGTCTAATCATACTAAAAACAACGTTTTGTTTTTCATGATCTTATAATCCCTTATGGATCTAAGTTAACAAATTAACTTTAAACTTAATTAAATTTTATTTAATATATAAATAAAAGAAGTCAATGTTAAACTAATTAACATTTATGTATTTATTAAAATAATTAACAAATATTTTAAATATTAAACTAATTAATATTTATAACATGTTAAATAAAATTAACAATACTAATTTAATGTTAAACTAATTAATATTTCATGCAGTTGAAAAAAAAAATTCATTTGACTAATTTCCTTAATCTGAAATTTTATTAGACTAAGTATCTTTATAACTAGTTTGAAACGAGGTCATTTACCCATATCTGCCCTATATAAATACTAGCCCTTAAGTGGGCTTCTGGCCCATTAGAAGAATCAGTATATCTAAAGGAACTTTTGGACCTCAAGCTCAAATTATTTTTAACTCTGTCAGTCCAACCACAAAAAAAAAAAAAAAAAAGTAGTGAACCTAATTTCACTTTACTCTATTACTCTTTTATTCACCCTCCACCAACCATGGATTTTCACCATTTTATCTTATTAGCAAGCCTCTTCATCTTCTTTTGACATCTGCCCATGCAGAAGAGAATGGTAAAGGAGAAAGCCATTGCTTTTCCTCTTTATTCTCTAAAAGTGTAGAGAGCGAAAACAAATAATAAAGCTTTATTGCTTAATTTTTTTTTTGTTTTGTTGTTCGCTGTAGTGTACTCCCACTATGTCGGTGTTCAGACAGTGGCACGATGGTGGTTCACGAAAGTGTTCGGTGGGAGTGCAAGAAAAACTAGTGAGAAAAAGAAAAAACTTAAGAATTATTTTCCTTTTGTTTTTTTGCCATCATTATAGGAGCACCAAGCTCCATAAAAAAAACACATTTTTTAAAATGGTGGTGATTATGGTGGCTGACCACAGCTCTTTGTGGGGTTATGATGGTGGCCAATGGTGTCATGTGGCGGCAACAGCGTTGTGGAGAGAGGGAAAAAAAACTGATTCCCTTTTCTTTTTTTTCTTTTTTTTTTTGTGTGAAACGGATTTCAAAATTTTCTGGGATTGGATCCAAAAAACAATAGTAAAGAAAGGAACTACAGAACTGTGAGGAACAATCTGTCGAAAACCAAACAACTTTAACTTATTTTTGTTTGTGAGATATGGATCAAACCAGATTTTCATTTGGTTATGATAGTGTTCCCGATAAAAAAAGTTAAAAGAGAAAAAACTGATCCAAAAAAAACAAAGTCTAAATCAGCGTATTTATTGTGTACTATCCTTATTGCGGAACAGATTTCAAGGACTATTATATTACCTTTTTTTTTTTTTTTTATGTTCACAGAATTATCAATACCAGAAAACCAGCCTATGACATCTGATACCAATGAAGTATAGAAATATGCATATATTCATATAACAATAAATCTATACTAAATAGATTGTTTAAATATAAAGCGAGAACTTACTTGTTGTTCTCGTAAGCGGAAGCGGTAGGATCTTGAACCGTGGTTGGAATTACTAGGTTTTTAAGTATCCCGAACATAATATTGTCACGGCGTGCAACCCGATCCATATATTCATACTGTCGCGGTGTGCAACCCGATCCATATATTCATACTGTCGCGGCGTGCAACCTGATCCATATGTTCATACTGTCGCGGCGTGCAACCCGATCCATATATTCATATTGTTGCGGCGTGCAACCCGATCCATATATTCATCCTGTCGCGCCGCGCAACCCGATCCATATATTCACACTGTCGCGGCGTGCAACCCGATCCATATAATTAAAGCATATAAACTAATTAAGGACACTAAATAGTCAGAAACGTATAGGCAAACTGAAATATGTCCACAACATGGTATACATGCCGCATACACAAAACGCAGCACAATAGTCACACACTAGTCAGTATGCAGTGCAATGAGATGTGATGAATGCGGTATGATGCAATGCAGTTACATATGCCTGATACCTTCACCGGCTCGGAACTCTCATCGATTACCGGAAAGTATATGCAATAATGACCCTTCACCAGCTCGGGACTCTCATCGATTACCGGAAAGTATATGCAATAATGACCCTTCACCGGTGCGGGACTCTCATCGCCAACAGGGAAGTATGCAATCCTCAAAACCAGAGTGCAATGCTCATATGCTCAATGCAATACCAACAACAGGGCATAACATATAATATACAATGTAAATTCAAAACTAAGGCGTAATGAGTACGCCTATCGGCAGCTACACACGTAAGGAACACGTGGTAGAATATCCACAAGGCCAAGGGCCACCAAAGAAATGGATATAAACACTTATCTTATTTCAAATTGCTACTCAACAACCGTTTTATCCTTTGGATTCACTGCCAAATGATCCTGCTTATTTAATAAGACGAAAATATATCAAATTAGGCTAAAGGCTTCATTCCTCACATCTTAGGGCAATCCGGTTAGGAACCTGATACCCTATTCGCATACGCAATACGCAGGCCAGACCTATGTACAGGGTTCAAAGTCACATAACCAAACCCTAAATAAATTACATTTATGGGCATAATTCCCAGAGTATAAATATATAATCAATTCCATTATCGGGGTCCAATTGACCCTTTAAACTATCAATTTAACTCATTAAAATGATGTCTAATATCCCAATTTTTACTGTTAAAGTATATTCAAACACACGTAATAAACTGAAATAATAGATTAACACCATTACTTGGATGTTTTGGGGTAAAAATTCTACTATTTTCCTGCTCCTTTTCCTTTCTTTTTTCTATTTTCTGGCATTTTTTCTTTCGTTTCTAAGTTTTTATGTTTCTGCTTCCATTTCAATTTGATGTTTCTGTTCACTTTGCGTGTATACATAGGCTAAGGGATAAATCTCTCTAGCCACCGCCTTTGTTTTTATTTTCTTGTCTTTTTCCTTTCTCTTTTTTTCTTTTCTTTTCGCGACGAAAATTAAAACGGAACTCTACGAAATTCGAAATGATCCCAAATTTCTCAAGTAAGTTATACAAAATATGTGTAACACACTTGCTAAGACAGATCTCAAATCGGACTTCTGAAACTCCAGATGCGAATTAAAATGGAAAAGATCAAATTATTTGACTTTCGACATTTTAACGGAAACTAGCCGAACAATCTCGAAATTCACTTTCGAAAGTTCACAAAAGTCATAAATAATCATACAAACATAACGGCGAGTAAAAATGGAGATAATATCATAATGGAGTCTGACTTCAAGTCACAAATAGGAAGCAAACTAGTATATACAAATATTCTGTGAAAATAAATCTAAATTGATCTTCTTAATTTAGTTACTCTTGCGTATGATGATGAATATAAGATCTAGATTGGCTAGAGTATTGGAATCAGTGAGAGTAATATTTAACTTAATGCTCTTTAATTTATGATGATGGTGAAAATATGAAATAGCAGTATTAAAACCGTTTTGTGACTACTACTTAGTTTGATGCCTTTCGAGTTAGTTAAAACTTATGAATATATGAACTGATGAGAAGAGGAGTTGGGTAGGGATGTTCACCAGATTTTGAATGTAAAATTAATTTACAAAATGAAATTAGTGAAGCTAAAGATATTTCATACCAAAAATAAAGAGTACTTTTCAAAACATAATATTTTAACTATGGTTAAGAAGCTTGTTAAGTTAAATGAATCTAGACCTTTAAAAACTAAATTGGACGAGTGTCAATTATCTAAATGTGCACTTGAGGAAATAGAGAGAAAGTATAATGGAGGGGATCCGTATTCGAAAGGGTTTTAAGTTCTATTGATTTTCTCTAATTAATAAAAAATCATATTTGTATAATCGCAAAAAATAAATGATCTCCTTAACACAAATTATACTTCTGGTAGTAGTAGGTTTCACATAAAAATTAAACAAAAAGTAAAAATAAAAAATATAACCTTACAGTAGTAGAGTAGTTAAGAGAGCTCCAAAAATCGCTCATATTTCTTAGGAGTAAAATTTTTACGTTTTTTGTCTCCTTGTTAGAATAATTGACTCTTACCAATCAGCATTGACTAGGAAAAAAGAATATTGCAGCACATTTTCATTAAACTTCTTGGAAAGATTTGTCAAGAAACAGCTCGCAGTTCCTTAATTTTCATAGCTGACTTCATAAAAGAACCTCAGATAAACGGATGACGTTGGCACTCTGATCTCATCATAGAAGCTCAAATCTAATTACATGAGAGACTTAAGAGTCATTTAATTTAGTTGACTATACGAAGGGAATGAAGTTGAGCGTGTGTCACTATTCTAAGAATATAGAGTTCAGGTGATTTCTTATAATTGCCTTTAGTCTTGGTGAGGAAAGGTGTAGGATGTTTTAGTGACTTTTCTGTTACAAAAATAATTTTGTGACTTTACCGTTGCATAAAACAAATTTTAGTGACTTTAATATTATAAAAAATAATTTTATCATTTTAGAGAGATATGATTGTTATAAAAAAGTAATTTTACAAAGAGTTTACACGCTAGATTGAATGACACTACTATTATAGTTAGAATATTTTTATAGAAATATAACATAATAAATTAATTCTGAATGAACTGTTATAATAAAATGTTGTTATAATGAACGTCTCTTATAAAAGAGATTTGACTGTATAACTAAGTTGCATCATTATATAAAGAGTTTAACTAATATATTTCGTCAGTATAAACTATTTTTTACACCATCCGACAATTTAAAATATTCTCAACTATAACACTCTTTTTAAATAGTTACTTCAGCTTTAAAAAATTTCAAAATGGCTGAGTCACAATTGAAGAATTGACCATCAAGCATAATAATGATAATAATTAGCAGATACATTGATATATTGGACAAGAAAGGAGTGACACGGAGTTGGCCAAATCAATGGCATCATTAAGCTTTAATATTAGCAAAACTAATAAAGATAATTGAAAATTTACTTATAATATATTTTAAATTGCCTAACTATGTAAAAAAAAATTTACATCGTGGTGTATATTTATTGAACTCTTATATAAATAATAAAAATAAGTGTGACTCATACTTAACAGGAACGCCAAATTAAAGAAAAATAAATATTTATAGTTTGAACGGCTACTCCACCCGTCTTATTTTATTTTCCATGGTTATTAAAAATGTTTATTTGAAAATATTTGTTACTTTTTAATATCAAGATAGAATTAATTACTTTTTTTCCTACTTAGCCCTTTTTATTTATTGATCTTGAAAATAAAAAATATTTATTTGATAATATGTGAATTTTAAAAATATAAGTAGGGTAAAATAATCAAAACTCTTCATTTATTATTTATTTTCAAACCACTAAGTTATCGGCGAACTCAAAATAATGGTGCAAATCACACGACTGACTTACTATGTTTTGAAATTAATGATGCAGAAAGAAGATGAGATATATCAGAAAATTTCAGGGTGAAAAGTTCTGGAGGAATAGCTATCCATTTATAGCCAACAAAATTCTGGATGAAAAGGTATAAAGGTGGCTGTTCACATTGCAAGTAGCTATTCACGAAATGCGGGTCTTCAGGTGGGTGGCTGTTCACATTGCAAGCCATTCACGAAATGCAACCCTTCAGGTGGGTATTTGGCTGTTCACATTGCAAGCCATTCACGAAATGCAACCCTTCAGGTGGGTATTTCTAGAATACGCGGGAATTTTCTGGAGCGGCAATTTATTAAAGACAAATTACCGTTATGAAAACAGTCAAATAAATATTAACATAAAATATTAATATTTAATAAATAATCTAATTTTTGTTGGTCCAAAAAATTAAGTCAATCAATCATCAATTGACCGAAGCTGGAGCCGAGCGAGCGAGCGACGACGGCGCGAGGCCCCTTCCTCTTAGCTCCTTTTAAGAGCTAAAAGAAGTAACTTTATATTTAAACCCAACAAAATAGTTATCTTTAACCGAGAGGGACAAAGTGAAAACGCCAAAATTACCTTTTCTTCTTATTCTCCCATTTTCCATTCATACTACCACACTTCAACCCCAACAGATGCTACTTGTAGACTTTGAAATGAAATTATCTTGCAACATGTGAAATTAAATAGCAAGTTGTTACAATATTAAGTATTTTGAAATAAACTGTTAATTTACTACTTGATTTTTCTAGAATCTGTAACCATTCAAGTAATAAGTTGTGTGCTCAACAAAGTAGTTTAGATAAAATGATATATGTTGATTGCTACAACTTCTTTATATTCTACTACAGTATAATTCATTAGAAGTTACTTGATTTTTCCATTCACAAACTTCTAATTCTTTTCGAGTTAATTCCTAAAATGGTTACTGAATTATTGTAAAGTATATAAAAAAGTCACTTTTCTTTAGTTTGGGACAAAAATATTACTCAACTTATCTAAAGTACCTTAAAAAGTCATTCTCCTAAGTTGTGCATTAAAGGTCACCTGACGTAAAATTTTATTTTAGTTTTTTTATTAAAAGTGGACCCAATAAATATTTTAATTTTTTTTAAATAAATTATTTATTTTGTGAGAGACTCATATACTACCCGACACAAAACGTGTCTTTTTAAGATTATATGAAGATTGTACTAATTCAAGAAGAAGAAGACAAGAAATCCTACCAAATTTAAGATTTATTTTGGATTTTTTTAGTTGATTATATAAAAAACTTAGTTTAGCATAGTATGTTACTCTTTTTTATTGACAATGGCGCTCCTAAGGTTGGTGGGACATCTAGACAAGCTTTTATTTGTCAATAAAAAGTTTTAACATTAACCTTTCTTGTAATGTTATGTAAAAGAGAGTTTAGTATCTCTGCTCCTCATTAAAGGTGCAAATGAGTCGGGTCTTTTAAGTAGCTATCAAGTCACAACATAGCTTGGATCAAAGTATAATAAGCTGAGGCTCGTTGAGCATTTCCGTTTTAGTCTATTCTTGGCATTTCAGTCTCATTCTCTGAATGTTTTGACTTGGTATTTGTTGTGCAACCAAAATTTTATTTCTTCAGAGTTCATTCAATCGGTGCAGGATTTCTAGGTGTTTTCCATCTCATTATGAGATTAACATCATGTCATGCTAAAACTCTATTGTGGTGGAAGGATTCAAAATTTATATTACATTTTACTCGTAGCATGACTTGAGAATAATTATAACATACATCAATAAAACTCAGTTCTTGAATTAGTACAATCTTCAAGTAATCTTAAAAAGACCTGTTTGGGTCGAATAGTATTTGAGTCGCTCACAAAATAAATAATTTGTTTTTTTTTTTTAAAAAAAATTAAAATATTTATTGGGTCCACTTTTAATAAAATAACTAAAATAAAATTCCACGTCAGTATTTTTTGGTGAACTTTAGCCACAACCTGAGAAAATGACATTTTAAAGTACTTTGGATAAGAAAAATGGGTTCGTGATGCCAAATATTATTGTCTTTCCCTTTTGGTAGCATGAATGAATGTACTAGCATTTAAAGATTTGCAATATTTCATTACTCGAAAATATTATCACTCAAATATTTATAAAGTGGTATGTAGGTTTATGAGATTAATCATATTTATCTTTACATTAAAAGTCCCGCTCTTTGGAGTCCTACTAATATTTGGTTTAAGTTATTCTAATATGTTATGCAGAACATAGAGAAGGTACTGACGAATTGCAGCATGCCAACATGCCTACATGAGATCTTTGAGCCGAGGAACTTGAGGGAAATTTTGGTTAACTGAACCAATTAGATTTCAAATACAGTTTTGCATTTGTCATTTTGACCTTAGCTTCTTAATTAATGTTGACCATTCTTTTTGTGTTCTCTACATATTTTAGGTGTAATTTAATATCCTTACATTTTACGTGGTACATGTTCTTGTATACTTTAAGTATACGAAACATGCAAATAATTTTACTGAATTACCTTTTCTCTATCTTGGTTTTCTCTTAATTTGTTGAGCATTTCTAAATGTTCTCCAAAAACACGTCTTCAAGGCATGTTGGTTTAATTTCAGCACTTATACGACTGTACCTCATCAAGCTAGATAGATAAATTACTACGTAACAAGGAATTTGATATTATTAATAGTCGTTTATCATTGTAAATTTCTTTAATTAGTTACAAAAAGATTTGATTTATATACTTTTTAGATGCATATATTGTCTCCTTTATTAATGTTATATTCACTATCTTGATATCTGAAGTTTTAAAGTGTTTAAGCAAAATGACACGTGCAACGCACGTATACCAAAATTAGTTATAAAAAATGAAGTGTCTTGATTATTGTAAAAATATGCTAAAAAAATATTTCTATGTCTTGTAATATGAAAAATGTTACTATTTTTTTATAATACAGAGGTATAAATTTATATATTTGTGTAAAAAACCCTTTCGTGTAACAGCAAAACTATGGGTATAAACGGGTAACTGCTTTGAGCCCAGTAACTATATTTGTAAATGGCCCATTTTAATTAAAGGACCCGACAAAGGAGGGTATGTGAATAACTATCAAACAGGTGATAATCTGAGGGAAAGGGCAAAATAGCAGCAAAGAGCTCCAAAAAAAATGGGAGACGAGGAAGCATTCCTGCACAAGTTGAAAACCCTAGACAGCAATATCTACTATTATCAAAAAGACGTGATCCTCAACTCCTCCTTTGTTAAAAACGGGATGCTTGATCCTAACGAAATTCTGAAAACCCTTAAACCTTGGCACAAGCGCCACCCTCCTGACAAGTAATTTTTATTTGCTATCTCCATTTTTTGAATGTATTATTATTGCATAACTGTCTTATCAAAAAATAAAAAAAGGTCATGCACAACTAGTGTTGAAATGGTGATAATTTTGTTTTGCTGTCCGGGATTAAGGTAGAAGGTTAGGTTGTAGTCGAGCGCGCTCCCTTTTTCTGTGGGGGAAGCGTGTCTCCTGGAGTAGGTTTTGCTAATTTGTTGTCATACTTTTTTCTTCTTATTATGTTACTGGTGTTTTACTTGTTGCGTTTTTAAAGGATAAGGTCTGCGTACACCTCCCATTTGTGGGGACTATAATGTTGTTACTGTTGATATTGGCATAACCTATAAAGAACTCCGTGTATTATTCGATGTGAAATAGGTGTGCCTGGTATGAAGGAAAACGTATTCTGAATAATGACTAGTCTCGCATATTTTCTAGTGTTTGGTAGCCAAGCAGAAAAAAATTGGGTTCAGGGGGTTAAGGGTGGGGTGGGGTTGTGGGATGGGCATGGGGCCCAGGTGGGGGTCGATGACATGGGGTGGTGGTGGGGTTTGGGGGTGAGGGTGTGGGGTGTTTGGGGGAAAGTGGGGAGACAATCTCTCTAATGGAAGTTGTTTTCCCTACCCCCACTTAGGGAAGTCATTTTCCTCAGTTTGAAGGAAATGGTTTCAAATTTTTTTGGCCAACTCCATACCAAACACACCCAGAATGTGGAATAAGGATTATGTTGCGAACAAAACCATTTCGAGTTATGTTGGGCTAGAATATGATTTGCAGAAGGTATTTGGGCCAGGAGTTGAGATTACTATAAGCCAACACAGTATTTGAGTTCCGGGTGGAGACAATAATACTAGTGGCCAGGCTATTGGGTACAACAGATATAAATAGCAGAGTAAGTAGTTGTTAGGGTATGCTATGAAGTTGCTTTATTTTTTCTTAGTCTTTTGCTAGCTCTGGAACCTTCATTTTCTATTTTTCTCTCTTTTTTGGTTACTCATTGAAAAGAGTATTTGAATGATATACTGGAACTCAATTTGTGTATATACTGGTTAACGTCCATAATAGTAGACTTAGCGACTTTTCTTCGCGCTTTTTGTCCCTAGGTTTATGAATTGCTATCTCTCCTTTGTTATTTGTTAGGCAAGCAGTGTACTGTTTGTCTATTCGTTGAATATTCCAAATTCGCAGGTTAGCTAATGTGAATGAAATATGCAGGGCTCCTTTTCAAGGCTTGAATGTGGGTGATGCGAAAAACTTGAGCTATGATGAGTTGGAAAAGATCACTAATAAGTTCTGTAAAGAAAATTTCATCGGCAGAGTTGAATGTGGCAGATTGTTCCGCGGGTTAATGAACGATGGTGATCGAGTGAGGGAGGTTACTGTCAAAACATGGGATTTTGTCCTTCCTTCAGCTGGTGGATGTGCTGATTATCCACGCAGACTCCATGTGAGTGATGTTCTATATGAATGATTGGTTCTCTCATCTAGTTATGTTACTGATCTTGTAAGTTCGCAACAGGATGAAATTGTATTGCTGGAAAGGTCAGAACTTAAGGCACATCCTTACTTCGTGAAACTGATTGGCTTTTGTTTTCAGAAGAAGCTGGCTGTAGTTTATGATCTGAAACTCAACAGGTTATTGTGGGATTCACTTTCTCCTGGTATTTACTTGAGCTTTTTATTTTTTGACTGACTTGAGTTTCATCCAAAAAAAAAAAAATTGAGTCTAAATTCGTGGTTTCTTGCTCTTGCTTACACTCTGTGATACTTTTAAGCTGAATTTGGGTCGAAGGAGCTAATGAAGGTGGCAGTTAATTATGCACTGCTCCTGAAAACATTAACCATGGGAAAGTTTAAGCTTAGCTTTACTTCTGCTGATATTATGGTTGATGAGGTATGAATGCAATTTCCATGTCTCTCAGTATCATATCCCCCAAGTCCTCCCTAATAGATCTCCTACAAGTTGTGTGATTACTTTCCTATGCAGGAATATAACATTAAACTGGTAAACTTTAGCGTCCGTGGCAGAGATCGGACGCACGGAAATAACAATGATGACACTGTCTCAGGTATTACTCCATGACTTGTGCTAGTAGTTTAGATTATTGTTTGTTCCCAAGTTTCTATTTATATTTCCTGCACCAAAGTTTCATTAAGCTACTCTCTGTATGTTTGTTTTGAGGGAAGGTGCACCGGCTATGTGTAGCATCTTGAAATTGTTGGTGTTGATATCCATGATGAATGTTGTAATGAATCATCAATCAGCTGTGTCTGTGATGACAACTACGAGGATATACACATTTTATGGTTCTGGTTGCTAAATCCCTTTTTTCTTGTAACATGGTTATCTCTGTATTGAATGCTTCTTTCTTTTTTTAAAAAAAAAAATTAAAAACAAGCTGTTGATCTTAAATTTGGAGTATATAACTGTTCTGATGAAGCTTCTCAATGTACATCTTCTGATGGATATCGTGTGAAACATCTTAATATACATCTTACGATGGGATTGGGATCACCTCCTGTAGCTTTTGCTCCATTATGGTTTAATTGTTATCTAAGATCATGCCACATAATCAAAATAGAACCTAATCGTTGAAACTTATTGGCAATAAAATATAGAATTATATTCAACTGTTGTATCTTTCAAATATCTCCAACTTAGGAACAAAGAACTTTATCACACCCAGCTTTTGCCTCCTCCTCCTTCGCTGCTTCAGTGCTTCATAATTTTTATAGCATGTTCAGTTTTCTCCTGCTTCTTCCCTGCTTCATCTTTTTTACAAGCAGTGTATAATTTTGAAATAGGTAAAGCTTTATATGGGAGGGAAAAATCCCTTTTATTATCAAGTTAATGCCTGACTTCTATTTAAATGTTATCATGGTGGAAGGATTACTGGTTTTAACAGTTTTACTGGTTCATAGGAGGCGAAATTTATGCTAATTTAGCTTGCCTGAACAGATGAAGGAAAAAAAAAACAATAGCAATCCTTTTTTCCTTTTCTTCCCAATCTTTAATCTGCTTCTCAGTTACTAAGCTATGTTGCTGGTATAAAGGAAGAAGAAACTAGGGTGTGCAGTTTTGGGAGCTCTTGAATCCAAGGTAAGTAGGTAGCAAACGAGAGAAGTTGTAGTATCGGAGAAATTGAAATTGAACTTCTGTTTATTTACATATTTTAGTGACAATTGATTGCAGCCATTAGATTCTATATTGATAATGGTTACCTACCTTTTCTTTCTCTATCCAAAAAATTAAAAAAAAAAAAAATTCTATATTGATATTGTGGCACGATCTTAAATAACCATCGAACAATAATGGAGCAAACTCTCAAGTCTATGAATATCATGTAGAAAATTCCATTCTCACTTTAAATTTTGTCTATTTTCCTTGCAAAAATATAGCTTCTATTGTGGGTGTATTCCCGGCGTTTCTGTTACACTCGCAATGTCAAGTTTTCTGTCACACTTTTGACGTCTCTATTTCTAAAAGCAGCTACTCTACAATTTCTGCATCTCCTCTTGTTGATATATCATTGAATCGCTTAATTTAGCCGTACTAGTCCAACCTCCTGAAGGCCTTCTCGGAACATCCATGGGATACTTTCTGGAACACATGTTTCTTACCCTTATATTTTGCTTGGCATCTTTTTCATGGGTAAATCTAACTGTACAAGTGCACCTTAGGTTCTTGTTTACCACAAAGACTCTTTAGCTTATAAGTTTCTTTTCCCCATTTTCAGTCCATAAGTTAATCGCTTTACCTAGGGCTAAGGTAATCGCTTTCTTAGCTTCTCTCTTAATTTTCTTGTACACTTAAGAGACTTCTTTATCTTCTATGTTTGAATTGGTAGCTATTTGCACCTCCTCATGCCATCATTACCGTTCTTGTATTTGAATCCTAGGTCTTTAGAAGGAGATAACTGATTCGATAATATTTTCGTTAGCTCGACATTGAGAGTACAGTCTTCTCCCTAAGAGGGAATTGGTAGTAGCAGCTTGAATTTTTAGTGCGAACTTTGTGTCGTGATGTGTTGACAAGAATAGTTTACTGAAAATAACTTTTTTGGACAGAAGATGCCGTATGAGGCCATGTGATCTCCATGTTGATTTTAAAAACTACTCCTTACAAAGCATTTAGCATATATTATTTGATGTTTATAAGGTTCACAACCATCTATTCATATGTGTGTATGTTCGTGTGTGTATTCTAATATATTATTTTGCTGTGATGTCATCCTATGAGAGTGAAATGAGGCTGGTTTTTTGTATTTTGCAGATAACACTTTGATGGAAAAATCATATGTTTTTGAACTTGGAGTTACACTTCTCGAGTTGATCACTCTTAGGATACGTGCCTGGGATCATATGAGTCATCCAGGTTTGCACATTACTGAGAGTAAGGGAAGCTCTCTCGTTGATGAAACCTTGGATATAGATGCTGATACTGCCACTGAAATTACACAACTCATAGAATTGTGTGTGCGGGCACAGCATGCTCAGCGGCCACGTATTGACTGTGCTGTTGATGAGTTGGCAAGGATAGCTGGGTATATGTCCAGCTGTGTCTGATTCATAATCCATGTATCCCTCTAGTTGGTTAATGTATAAATTCTCACCTTCGACTCTCACTTGCTAGTGTCTATGCTATGGGCATAATGCTCAGACTTGCGTGATGGTTGTGCACTCCATCACAGACTAACTGCATCTTGAAGTGTGCTGGAACCAAAAACTTCCCAGGCTGTAGCCATATTATGTGTTTACATTATGAAGCACTCTTATTTTGATGCATCGATTATTATTGGGTTAAGTGATACGGGCATCGTCGATACTAGATTTCCAACAAAGACCAGAGGAATCTATTATTGGGCGAGCACGAAGCTGATGAAATATTAAAATCTAACAAAAACAATCATGACTTATTCACATAGGGGTAGAAATAAACCGTATTAGTGCGATTGCAATCCCAGACCTCAAGGATGTGCCACATGGACTTTCCTGTCTTAGCATGGTTTCTTAGCTTAAACTGGATATATCTTCTTATCTTACAAAGCAATGATCTTTCTTTTTTTCCCGTCTTGGTGCAAAAGATACCACTTCCATTAATTAATACTAAGTAAATAGTGGCACAGGTAACAGTTAATGGTGCCAAGGGCGCTTCAGAATAACTAAGTACAAAGGTTATAGCTCCAAAATAAAAAACACTATGGTCTGTAAATGAGGAACAACTCTTCCAAAATAATATTCGCTAATACTTCTAACTACTAAGCCCGTCGTGGCAACTTGAGTGCCATTCTTGTTGTAGTCCCACTTTGTAGTGATACTATTAGTTACAATAACATACTCACAAGTAGGGTCTTAGGAGGGTGACGTGTACGAAGACCTTATCCTTACTTGAGTAAGGTAGACCTTATCCTTTCAGCTCAAAAAAGCATTTTTGAAAATAATTATGGAAAAAAAAGCTAAAAGCATTTTTGAAAACAAGTTTGGAAAGAAAAGCTAAGATGAAATATCAAGGTATAGAAAGTATTGACATAAAAAAAAAAAAAAAAGTAAAAATAACCAGAGTAAATGGAAATATGGAATAAACAGTATCAAGAAAGACGCAGAATAAGATAACAAAAGTACATATAAGAGTAACACAAATGCAAATATGAAAAAATCTCTCGACTATTTTTTAATCTTCTACCATAATCCTCGACCTCCATGCTATCTTATCTAGATCATGCCGTCGATGATCTGAAGCTATCCACGTATCGTCTAATCTCCTCGTTCTACCTCTTCCTCTCTATAGACCAAGTACTGTCAACTACTTGCACCTCCTCACTGAAGCATCTGTGCTCCTTTTTCACACGTCCGAACTAGGGGTGTTCACGGGGCGATTCGGTTCGGGTTTGAGCTTATCGGTAACGGTATATCGGTTTACGGCATGTAATTATGTAAAATCAATACCGTACCAATAAGCTATCGGTTATCGGTTCTTAACGGTTCGGTAGTTAACGGTTCGGGAACCGGTATACCGAAATAATGCGCAAATTCTCGGTGGATGGTTGTCATAGGTAAGATTTTTTATTACTATAAACAACTACTAAAGTAACAGACAAACCATCCAAACAAATTAACTAAATAAGTGCAATCAACAAGTCTTAACAATTTGCTAACATAACACAAATAATGAAATAGAAAAAGAAAAGATAAGAAAGTTTGATCAATGACCCGAGAATAGAAGTTTAACCTATAAATTAAAGTTGTAAATTAAAATTTAAATGACTTAATATATTAATAATAAATAAAATAAAATATATAAAAATTATAAAAAAATACCTTATCGGTTATCGGTACGATAACAGTAAAGAGATATAAAAATTATTACCGTTTTGATATCTTATCGGTATTGGAAAGTAATACCATTACCAAGCCAATAACCGTTATACCGATACCGTTATGCTTATCGGTAGCGGTAGCGGTTAGACTAACGGTACCGGTTCGGTTTTGCACACCCCTAGTCCGAACCATCTCAACGTTGATTCACACATCTTATTCACCATCGAGGCCACTCGCACCTTATCCCGTATGTCCTTGTTCCTAATCTCATGTATCCTAGTATGCCTAGACATCCATGTAAACATTCTAATTTATGCTAATTTCATCGTTTGAATATGTGTATGCTTGACTCCCCAACACTCAACTACATACAACAAAGTTGGTCTAATGACCACTCTATATAACTCGCCTTTAAGTTTCGATGGCACATTCTTAACACCTAGGACACTCCGGTGGAGCAACCTGAGGGCTTTACGGTGAAATGTAAGGAGTGAAAAATTGATGAGTAGCCATTTTTGGATACCCTAAGTGAGTTTTATCTACCTTTTCACAATTTATTGTGAAACAGTCAAATTAAACCCCCCAGCACACTTACAACCTCTTGGCGTTACACAACACCTAGACTAACCACAGTACACATATATGAGACTTTGAACTAAACTCTAGTAAAAGATCTGGAGTTTTGTTCAAAGTTTCAGAAAAAATTTAAAGTCCCGGTATTTTATACTGGGACTTTGAACTAATATGTTCAAAATCTCAATATTTTATACTGGAATTTATATTTAAGTGATCCCAGTTTAAAATACCAGGATTTTGAAATTTTATTCACAAATTATACTGAGATTTTTCCAGATCTGGTTAGTCTTCAAACAGTTTTGCACTGCTGGCTAGTTTTCATTTAGCACGGTGCAAAGTTTATAGGCTAAAAAAGGCATTTTATGGCCTTAAACATGCTCCAAGGTCTTGGTAAGGTCGAATAGATGACCACTTGTTTGGCTTAGAATTTTAAAAAGTGTCTATTAGAATTTACCTTTTATGTTAAACAAAATAGCCTTGATATTCTTGTTATCTCTATCTATGTGGATGATGTGCTAGTTACAGGAAGCAACACAAGGCATATAGAGAAGTTCAAGCAAGAAATAATGAAAGCCTTCGAGATAACTGACCTCGGTTTAATGTCCTACTTTTTTGGGAATGGAAATTAAGTGGGGAAAGAATGAAGTTTTCACTTGCCAAAAGAAGTGTGCAAAGGAGATTCTCAAGAATTCAACATAGAAGGTTGCAAGGAAATTAGTACTCCTATGAACTAGAAAGAGAAACTAAGCAGGAATGATGGAGCGAAAAAAGTGGGCGAAACATACTTCAGAGGCTTAATTGGTAGTTTGATGTACCTAACAGCTACAAGACCCATTTTTTTGTATGCTGTAAGCAGTTTATCGAGGTTTATGCATTGTGCTAGTGAGCTGCATCTAAAGCAACAAAGAGATTTGTTAGAAATATAAAGGAAACCATTAATCATGGTGTCAAGTTTCAGAGAAGTCAAAATATGAAACTATCAGATAGTGATTGGCTGGATCAGTGGATGACATGAAGAGCAAATCGGGGTATTGCTTCAGTCATGGCTCAAGAATTTTTTCATAGTGTTCAAAAAAGTAGGACATTGCGGCTTAAGCTATTGCCGAAGCATAATTTGTGGCTGCAACAACAACCAGCAAATCAAGAGTTGTGGTTGAGAAAAATATTAGTTGATCTGTATATGGAACAAACTAAAGGCATTGAACTATTTGTAGACAACCAAGACGTAATAGCAATTTCCTACAGTCACATCCTGTATTTCATGGAAAAGCCAAACACTTCATCATCAAGCTTTTTTTCTTGAATTAAGTGCAAAATAATGATAAAGTGATTCTACTCTATTGCAAAACTAAGCAGCAGTTGACTGATATCTTCAGCAAGCCTTTACCTAGCAACAAATTTGAGCTTCTCAGGCAAAACTTGGAGTTTGCAGCTCTTGAAGCAAGGAGGAGTCTTAGAAAAATGCATTAAGAACTGCAACAGTCCATATGTTTACTATTAGCCGTTATTTAGTTATCCCTAATTCTTAGGAGTTGTTTTTTCAATTTAAGTTGTTTGTTAACGCTATATATTAATCTGAAGTTATAATGTAATATGTAGTTTGTTTTTACAAATTTTTTTCTGTAACTTTTCTGTTCTTTGTTCTATGCAAAACTTACATATATGTATGTATATGCATGTATATACGCGACTTAAGAGGCAAATAATGTGGGTGAAACGAAGACAAGAACATCTCCAGAGTCCAGTGTCACCAAAAGGGACTACAGTAGCTACATATGCCCAAATTAAAATGCATTATATACAGCAGGAGTGTTTAAAAGTGTTGAGTTAGACACAAACTGTATCTTAGCTGTAGGAACCAAGTTAGTTAGAGTTAGTTAATTTAACCAGTGCTGAGTCAGCACACTAGTTTAGTTAGTTAGCTTAACTAGTGTAGTTAGAAGTTAGTTAGGATTGTATAAATATCTTAGCTGAAGCATTGTACTCACTTGAGTTGAAATGAGATGAATAAAATTTCTCTCTCTAGATTCTTCTTCTCTCAATAACTTCCTCTCTAAGTTTCATATCTCCTTCAATAGCTTAGATTAGAACACTCCAGGTAGCTCACTAATCTCTATTCAATTAACTGGATCTGAAAATTATGCCCTGTGAAGTAGGTCAATGAGAATTGGATTGTTAGGAAAGAGTAAACTAGGGTTTGTAACTGGAAAATGTGCAAAGGAGGATTTTGAATCAGATTTACATGATTTGTGGGAGAAATGCAATGTTATAGTCCTGTCATGGATTATGAATTCTGTTAGTCAAGGCCTGTTAGGTAGCATTGTGTATAAATCAAATGCTCACAAAGTATGGACAGATCCGAAGGAGAGATTTGATAAAGTTGATGGTTCTAGGATCTTCTTCCTGCATAAGGAAATTGATACATTGTCACAGGGCACATCCCTGTTGCTACTTACTTCTCTAATATGAGAGACTTATGGGATGAATTTAATGCCTTAATGCCTATTCCAGGCTGTTCTTGTCCTGAATCTAAAGCTTTTGCTGAACATTTTGAGAACCAGAGATTGTTACAGTTTCTCATGGGATTGAATGATTTATATAATCAGTCTAGAAGCCAGATCCTAATGATGTTTCCCATTCCTGATATAAATAAAGCATACTCTCAGATCATTTCTGATGAGAGACAAAAGGGCATTAGCTAAGTGGCATTAGCTAAGTCCCCTGATATATCTGAACTGAATGCTCTATTCACCAATAAGACTTCTATGTTCTCAGGGGGGAACAACACTTATAATCCTGGTCAGTTCCCTCAGAACAAATCATATCCAAACAGTTATTCTGGCTCTAATTCAGGGGGCTCACAGTCCAGTTATAAGCCTAGGAACAAAAATAATATTAAAGGAAAAAGGCCAAATGCCTATTGTGATCATTATGATGTGAGAGGACACTCTAGAGATGACTGCTATAAACTGGTTGGCTATCCTAATGACAATAAAAGAAAGCAGAAATTTTCTAATGGAGGGAACTCAACACACTTTGCTGACTATGGATCCAGTGGCAGTGACATCAGATCACCAATGCCTGGACAAATGCAGATGAATACTGAGTCCTATCAACATTCATATCGGAGTACTCCTCCAATCTCAGGGGTTCCTCAACTGACTCAGGACCAGTACATGCAGATTATGCAGATACTAAATAAGGAAAATGATAGTACTACATCAGCTATGGCTGCAAGTATGCCTAACTATCCTCTAGCTAATGTGAAGGCTATGACATGGATAGTTGATACTAAGGCATCTAACCATATGATAAACAATCTTAACTATCTTACTGACATCACAACATTAAAGGGAAAGAGTGCAGGAAATGTATGTTTGCCTACAGGATCTCAGGCTACAGTAAGTCATGTAGGAAAGTCACTTGTGTTTCAAAATCAAGTCATCAGCAATGTGTTGTACTTTCCAGAGTTTAGATACAACCTGCTCTCAGTCTCAAAGTTTTCAAGAGAACTAAGCTGTTCAGTACTATTCTATCCTGATTTATGTATTTTTTAAGACCTCTTCAGTGGAAAGGTGAAGGGGATTGGTAAACATGAACATGGACTCTATGTGTTGAAGTCTCAGTGGAATGAGCTGACTGATGTTTGGCATTCTATGCCTATATTTCCTTAATATTTCCTCACGTTTGAGTATTTTATTCGCCCGTTTCTAGTTAATGAATGTGATTTTGCACTGATTTTATGTCGTATGTGTGTAGGTTGGTATGAAGTATAATTGGAGCTTTAAAGAGCATGATCGAGCAAGAAAAGATTGAATTTGGATTGAGGATTGGATCGAGCACACGAAGGCATGACACGAAGCGAGCTGCAGAGCAAGGGAAGGCAAAATCTGCCTGGCGCGTTGAGTGGCGCGCCGCTCCCCAAAGGCGCCCAGCCTTCTGGCGCGTTTCTCAGCGCGGGGCGTGGCTGAGGCGTCTGGATTTCGACGTAAACTGCCTAGGGTGGCGCGTTCGGGGGCGCGGGGCGCCAGCTACAGCGCCCCTGGAGCGTTGCTGGACTTCCTATTTCGTCTAGGCTTAGGTGTAACTTATTACTAGGCCTTTGTAAACCCTATAAATACTCTTTTACTTCGTTTTTGAAGGGAGTCCAGACTTTGGAGCAAATTAGAGAGCTCATAACATCTTGAACAAGGGTTTTTCTTCCTTCCATCAATCTATTACATCATTATTTCATTATTACATCAAATCCTTGTGTTGTTATTATGATTATGCGTGGCTAAATCTATCGTTCTAGGGTTAGAGTATTTCATGAAAGTTGATGTTTGAAGATTGATTTCTATTAATTGAATCCCATAACGGGTTACTTATTCTTTCTTGATTTCACTTGTGTAATTGTCAGGGCCCGATTATTACGCATTATCTATAGTTTTTAGATTGAACTCGAAAGAGGGAATTTATTAATACAATAAGAAAGAGTAGTTGAACTCGAAAGAGGGAATTTATTAACACAATAAGAAAAAGTAGGGGTAGATTGTGAACCCGGGCATCGGGGAACCAATTTGTGAGTAGGATAGACATATACTTGCTCGCCTAGCTTAACTACTTACAAAAATCGTTAATGCGTGCACGTGATTCAACCCATAGACATATAGGGATTGGAGTAGCCTGCATAGACCGTGAAGAATCGAAAGGTTTTCACGGGTACATTTAATCTGTTAGTTAGTAATCCGGGATTTAAGAAGTGGAATCAATTGGAAAACTCAACTGGATTGTTCGTAACTCTGACCTTGGACCGCCTCCTTAATATTGTTTACAACCAACGTTTGCTCCATTGTTTGACTGAATTACCATCATTTGCATTATTGTTCTTTAGTTAGTAAAAACTCTCACTATTGGAAAAGATCCCTGAATAGTTGTTAGAAATTATTTGTTAAGCGTCAGTCTGAATAGTCCTCGTGGGAACGATACTCTACTTATCATTTTATTACTTGTCGACCGCGTATACTTGCGTGTGCGTTGGGAGCAACACTGACAGAACCACAGATCAAAAAAGGAAGTAGCCCAACTTTATCTCTAGTAGTTGATAGAATAAATGATGTAAATACTGCTGAAATAAATGTAACCTTGTGGCATAGGAGACTAGGTCATGTGCCAACTGATACTCTTAAGAAGTTAGATGGTTTTGAGCATGTGAAATCTCAGTGTACTGAACATCATTGTACAGTGTGCCCATTGGCAAAACAAACAAGGCTACCCTTTCCTATTAGTAATACAAAATCTGAGTCCTATTTTGATATTGTTCATGGTGGTGTATGGGGCCCTTACAAAATTTCTAGCCATGATGGAAAGAGATACTTTCTTACCTTAGTAGATGATTGCTCCAGGTACACTTGGTTGTTTCTATTAGGTTCCAAGTCAGAAGTGGTAGTTGTTTTGAAACACTTCTTTCTTATGGTGAAGAATGTGTATGCTACTTCAGTTAAGTATCTAAGAACAAACAATGGTAGTGAGTTCTTTAACTCTCAGATGACAGATTTGCTACAAAGTCTAGGCATCATACACCAGAACTCATGTATTTACAAACCTCAGCAAAATGGTATAGTGGAGAGGAGACACAGATATATTCTAAAAATTGGGAGAGCACTCAGGTTCCAAGCTGGTTTTCCTTTAAAATTCTGGAGTGAATGTGTATCTACTGCAGCTTATATTATTAACAGATTTCCCTCATCAGCTCTTAATGGCAAAGTTCCAATTGAGATACTCACTCACAAACCTATCTCTTTAGCTCATATGAGAGTGTTTGGGTGCCTGAGATATATCACTGATGTCAAAAGAAGTGATAAGTTTGCACCTAGAGCAGTACCTGCTGTCTTTTTAGGCTATTCCCTGACTCAGAAGGGTTACAAGCTTTACACTCTTCATACCAAAGAATTCATAGTGAGTAGAGATGTGGTGTTTAAAGAAGATGTTTTCCCTTTTCATAATACTGCTCCCAGCACCACCTTATTCCCTGTACTCACCTTTCAAGACACCTGCTTATCTGATCTTCCTACAATTAACTCCCATTCTACTCACTCAGAATCTACATCTCACCCTATATCATGTCCTATTCCTTCACAGAGTGCATCCCCAACAGATAACACAGTGCCAGGTAATCCTGAGATAGTACCTGACTCTGCACCCACAACTGAACCCCTTAGAAAGTCCTCCAGAACATCCAAGGCTCCTATCTGGATGAATGACTTTGTGGTGCAAGGCAAAGGAAATTCAGCCTGCAAGTATCCAGTGTCTAGTCATATGAGTTATGAAGCTCTTTCTACTCAGTTTGGAGCTGCTTTATCCTCTTACTCCTCTATTACTGAACCTACAATCTTTAAAGAGGCTGTTCAAGATAATAAGGGGGTTGAAGCTATGCAACTAGAGATTGCTGCTCTAGAAGACAATCACACTTGGAGCCTGGTCCATCTGCCTCCTGGAAGCATAATAAGTCAGCTATGAGCCAAAGGAAGTATGCACTGGAGCTAATCTCAGAAATGAGATTGAGTAGAGCCAAGCCTGCAGGAACACCACTTGACACCAATACTAAACTCACCTCAGTGGAGTATGATCAATTCATAATGAAGCATAATAAGTCAGCTAATAGTTCAGCTGAACAGACAGATGAGATACTTAGAGATGCTTAGAGATATCAAAGACTAGTAGGGAGACTGTTGTATCTCACCATGACAAGAGTTGATATTGCATTCACATTTCAAGTGCTAAGCCAGTTTATGCATATGCCTAAGCAATCTCACTGGGAAGCAACTCTTAGGGCGGTTAGATATCTGAAGAATTCTCCTGGACTAGGTTTGTTCATGCCATCTACTAGTTCAGGAAGACTTACTGCATTCTGTAACTCTGATTGGGCTGGCTGTTTGCCAACAAGAAGATCAGTTACTGGGTATTCAATCAAGCTTGGAGATGCTCTTATTTCATGGAAGTCAAAGAAGCAGGATACAGTTGCTAGAAGCTCTGCTGAAGCAGAATTCAAAAGTATGGCCTCAACTGTAGCTGAAGTAATGTGGCTGATAGGACTGTTTAGAGAGTTGGGAGTCTACCTATATCTTCCTACCAGTCTTTACTGTGACAGCAAGGCTGCACTTCAAATTGTAGCCAATCTCATCTTTCATGAGAGAACTAAGCACATAGATATAGACTGTCACTTTGTAAGGGAAAAACTGATTCAAGGTTTGATAAGAACCAATCATATTTCTACAAATGAACAGATGGCTGATCTGCTAACAAAGAGCCTAGGTAAGGTGCATCATGACTACTTAGTATCCAAGCTGGGATTGAAGGACATCTTCAAACCATCAGCTTGAGGATAGGTGTTGAGCTGGACACAAACTGTATCTTAGCTATAGGAATCAAGTTAGTTAGAGTTAGTTAATTTAACCAGTGCTGAGTCAGCACACTAGTTTAGTTAGTTAGCTTAACTAGTATAGTTAGAAGTTAGTTAGGATTGTATAAATATCTTAGCTGAAGCATTGTACTCACTTGAGTTGAAATGAGATGAATAAAATTTCTCTCTCTAGATTCTTCTTCTTACAATAACTTCCTCTCTAAGTTTCTTAGCTCATTCAATAGCTTAGATTAGAACAAAAAACCTTTTTTTTTTCAGGCAATCCATACAAGCTCTCAATGATTTACTGATCCGACATTTGCTTACTCAACAGTCAACCCAAAAAGTTAGTCTTCTACAGTCGAGGAACTAGTGTTGAACTCCCAAAGTTCTGGAGAAAGAATATCCCGAAGTTGTCCTCAAAAAAAGAGAGTCAAACTCAATTGTGATTGTCCTTCAACAAACAAACAACTACAAAGTTATTTTTGTAGTTTTAAGATGACTTGAACTTGCCAAGTCCTTTGGTTCGATATTTTTATTTAATATCAAATGAAACCAAATTCTTCACAATTTTTAAGTATTTCACATCAAATGAATTCATATCAAGGCACATATCAATTTTTACACAACAGTTTGATTTAGTTTTTATTTTTGTTACGGAAGCACATTATATAGTGGGTGAATTACTCACCGCTAATATAACAATATACAACTAATAAATAGTATGCGAGACAACAATAAAAAGGACACCAGAATTTACGAGGTTCGGCAATATTTTTGCCTATGTCCTCGGTCACAACCAATCCAATATTTATTTCACTCCAAAAGAATACAAGTGAAATATTACAAATGAGAGAAGATTCAAATGCCTTTAAAGATGAGAAGGCAAGTGAGGAAATGTGAGGTGATATTTATAGGCAAAAGCTTAACCCAACGAATGGTTCTGAATTCGCCAACAATGCCTTAGAATGAAAGGCCCAGAAGTTGCCAACAATGCTCCAAATAAAAGGCCCAGAAGTTGCCAACAATGCTCTTTCTTCTGTGGCCCAAAACGCGCCAACAATGCGCTTTTCACTTGTGGCCCAAATTTGGCCACATCATCTTGCCAATTTCAACAAATCTCCACCTTGGCAAGATTCCCCATCTTCAAATTTCTCTCGATAACAAATTTTGGTTGTGTCTTCAACTTCAACTTCAAAGTTTAGAAATATTGATCAAGTTCAAACAATGTTGAAACTTGACCGCAGTTACCACTTTCGTTAACATATCATCAGGATTCTCTGTAGTTGGAATTTTCTATACCATGACTCCACCTTCTTCTATAACTTCTCTAATAAAGTGATATCGAACATCGATGTGCTTCGTCCTTGCATGATAAACTTTGTTTTTTTTCCAATTACATAGCAGTTTGACTATCACAATATATCGTGATGGTATCTTGTTCAATACCAAGCTCCTTAAGCAATACTTGAAGCCAAATTGCCTCATTTACAGCCTCTGTAATTGCCATGTACTCTGCCTCAGTTGTAGACAAAGCAACTGTTGACTGTAAAGTAGACCTCCAACTAACTGGTGCGTTTGCAATAGTAAATACGTAACCAGTAGTTGATCTTCGTTTGTCCAAATCACCAGCAAAATTTGAGTCACAGTATCCATCTATAGACTGATTATCTTCCTGCTCAAACAAGAATCCAATATCTACGGTATGATATATATACCGTAGAATCCATTTCACAGCTTGCCAATGTTCTTTTCCTGGATTATGCATATACCCACTTACAACTCCAACAGCTTGTGAAATATCTGGTCTTGTGACCATTGCATACATCAAGCTACCCACTGCATTCGCATACGGCACTCTTGACAGATACTCTTGTTCAGTTTCATTCTTCGGCAACATAGCAATACTGAGCTTAAAATAAGGAGCAAGCGGAGTGCTAACCGACTTTGTTTTCTCATCCATGCCAAATCGATCTAGCACCTTCTTCAAATATTCTTTCTGAGATAAAAAGAGTTTCTTTGAATGTCTATCTCTTGTTATCTCCATGCCAAGAATTTTCTTTGCCTCACCCAGATCCTTCATCTCAAACTCCTTCCTTAGTTGAATCTTTAGCTTCTCAATTTCTTCTTGACTTTTGGAAGCTATCAATATATAAAGGACCTATCTTCAAGCTTTCGCAAATACACACAATGATCGTATTTGCTTCTTTTGTCCTTTTGCCGCAACATAAACTTGTCGAACTATTTATACCATTGTCCAGAGGATTGTTTCAATCCATACAATGACTTTTCAAGTTTGCACACCATATTTTCTTTTCATGCAACTTTGAATCCTTCTGGCTGAGTCATATAGATTTCCTCTTCCAAGTCTCCATGTAAAAACGCAGTTTTTAGATCCAACTGAACTAGTTCCATATCCAACTGTGCTACTAAAGCCAACAAAACTCTAATGGAGGAGTGTTTTACGACTGGAGAAAACACTTCATTATAATCAATTCCCTCCTTTTGAGAATACCCTTTGGCCACCAATCTTGTTTTGTAGCGAACATCTTCTTGGTTAGGAAATCCTTCTTTCTTTACATATACTTGCACTCAATTGCTTTCTTTCCCTTTGGAAGATTGGCCAATTTCCATGTATGATTCTGATGAAGAGACTGCATTTCTTCACTCATGGCAATCTTCCACTTATCTTCTTCTGAACATTGGACTACTTCTTTATAAGTAGTAGGAATACCATCAGCTACAATTGAGGCTGCACAAGCCACCATATCTCTAAAACGACTAGGTTTTTTTATCATTCTTTTTGGCTTGCTAGTTGCAATTGATTCAAGTTGTTGTTGAGGTTCTATAGTTGGAACCTCCATTTCAACTGGCTCTTCTTCTAGAGGAAAATCTTCTATTGTTTCCTCATTTGCTTCGAACGTTGGGAAAATAATTTTTTCCTCAAACTCCACCTGCTTTAAAGCATCAGTTTGGTCGACATCTTCAACTGTTACCTTCTTTGTCATTGATGATTCATCAAAGGTAACATCCCTGCTCAATATAATTTTTCTTGTCTCTGGACACCATAAACGGTATCCTTTGACTCCAAAGATGATCCCCATAAATAGAGCTTTCTTCGCTCTTGGATCCAATTTTGACTCTTTCACATGATAATATGCAGTTGAGCCAAACACATGCAAAAAGTCATAATCTTCAGCAGGTTTTCCATACTATTTTTCAAATGGTGTCTTGCCACCAACAATAGCAGATGGTAGACGATTAATGAGGTGGCATGCATATATTATTTCCTCAGCCCAAAATTCTTTGCCCAAGCCAGCATTGGACAACATACATCGAACCTTCTCCAGCAAAGTTCGATTCATGCGTTCTGCCACTCCATTCTGTTGTGGTGTATATCTAATGATGCCATCATCTTCACAAGCCTTTTTGAAAAGATCATTCTTGTATTCTCCTCCATTATCTGAGCGAAGACACTTGATCTTTCTGCCTGTTTGAGTTTCTATCATCGCCTTCCACTTGAGAAAAATTCCCAACACTTCATCCTTAGCTTTCATCATATACACCCATACTCTTTGCGAAAAGTCGTCAACAAAAGTTACAAAATAGAGCTTCCCATCTAATGAAGGTGTTTTGGAAGGACCCCAAACGTCATAGTGAACATAATCCAGAATACCTTTAGTATTATGGATAGCTATCCCAAATTTAACCTTTGCCCGTTTTCCTTTGATACAATGCTCACAAAAAAACCAAGTTGCAAGTTTTAACCCCTTTTAACAATCCTTGATCTGATAGAATTTTCAAGGATTTTCCTCCAGCATGTCCTAAGCGCATATGTCATAGCTTGGTTGCTACTGCCTCCTTGTCATCACTGGATGTCACGGTCGCTGTCCCAATAATTGTACTACCATGATAGTGATACAAATTATTTTTCTTTCGAATTCCCTTCATTACCACCAAAACACTGGAGCATATTTTCATTACTCCATTTTCTGCAGCGACTTTGAACCCCTTAGATTCTAGTGTTCCCACATAAATGAGATTTTTCTTCAAATCCGGTACGTATCGAATATCTGTTAATGTCCTTGGCATTCCATCATGGTTCCATAATCGAATAGAACCAATACCATATGCGGTGAGAGGGTTGTTGTTTTCCGTGTGAATAACTCCATATTCCCTTTCTTGAAAATCAATGAACCAATCTCGGTTGGGGCACATATGATAACTACAAGCAGAGTCCATCAGCCATATGTCAGATGGTTTGGATGACTCTGTTGTAACAAGTGAGAAGTCTGAGTCATCACAATCAACTACATTTGAATCCATAACGGTCTTTCCATTGTTATGTTTGACCTTATGGTTCAACTTTGGATAGTCTTTCTTCCAGTGTCCTTTTTTCTCGACAAAAGGCACATTCATCTTTGCTGGGTCGGGTTTTTGAATTGGATCTCCCTTTCCTTATTCTCTTTTGATCTTTAGAACGACCCCTCACAACTAGTGCTTCTCCTTCTCCGCCCTTTTGTTTTTCTCTCTTTCTTTGTTCATAGCTGTACAGAGTAGAACAAACTTCTTTGAGAGACACTTCATCCTTCCCATGAAGTAGAGTAGTCTTGAGGTGTTGGAATTCATCGGGAAGTGACCCCAACAACATTAAGGCTAGATCATCATCAGCAAAAGTCACATCCATATTTTGCAAATCTGTAACCAGCTTGTGAAAACTGGTGATGTGATCATTCACTGTGGTACCAGGAACATACGTGAAGCGAAATAGTATTTTCTTCATATGAAGCTTATTTTGACTATTTTTCTTCAAAAATTTATCCTCCAATGCCTTCAATAATTTACTTGCAGAAGTTTCCTTTGTGTATGGATACTTCTGCTCCCTTGCAAGGTAGGATCGGATGGTACCACAAGCAACGTGGTTGATGATCTTCCAATCTTCTTCTCCTATAGCATCTGGTTTCTCTTCTTCAATGGCAAGATCCAGTCCTTGTTGGAAAAGGACATCAAGAACCTCGCCCCGCCACATCCCAAAATGTCCCGTTCTGTCAAAAATTTCAACTGCAAATTTCGCATTTGACACAATTCTTGTCATAAGCGAAGATGCCAACGACGTGGTACTCAGCCGATGTGGACTCTTCAATTTTCTTGTCTCCCATTTCTAATACTATTTAATAGCTGACAATACAAATCAAAGTAATTCCTTTCTGATGTGGAAGATCAGACTATGCTGCAACTACAGAGCATACTCAGAAATAACCTTGGCTCTGATACCAATCAAGGCACATATCAATTTTTACACAACGGTTTGATTTAGTTTTTGTTTTTGTTCGATTTTTTTCCTGTGTTCTTTTTCAATAATTCTACTTGTAGTTTTGTAACTTGTAAATTCTACTTGTAGTTTTGTAACTTGTAAGGGGCAGGTGAGAGAACAGTTCTTCAACCCAACTAGGGGAAAGTGCACGAAAGGCCACTTTTGCCACTGGTCTTTGGGCACAGGCCACTAATACCAAAATATTTAGTTTGTAGCTACTTTCGCTTAAAAGATAGAACTTCAGTCCTGGGGCCGGATTGAAGTTCAGTCCTTAAACACAGAACTTCAGTTTGACTGAAGTTCAGTCCTTAAAGATTGAACTTCAGTCCAGGGCCATATGGATTGAAGTTCAATCCTTAAACACAGAACTTCAGTCCAGGGCCATGTTGACTGAAGTTCAGTCCAATCCTTAAAGATGGAACTTCAGTTCAGGGCCATATGGACTGAAGTTCAGTCCTTGAAGATGAAACTTCAGTCCAGGGCCCTATGGACTGAAGTTTCAGTCCTTGAAGATGGAACTTCAGTCCAGGGGCCGTATGGATTGAACTTCAGTCAATAAACAGAACTTAAGTCAATATTTATTTAGTAAAGGCCCAAAAATAGCCTCTAGTGTAAGACCAATAAAAATAGTAGCCTCAAACTAAATACCGGTATTAAAAGTGGCATCTGGGCGAAATTTTTACACCCAACTAATTTGTTGGTTAGTTTTCTGCTAGTCCAACTTATGGATATTAACTTTGTCAAACATCTTTGAGGTTTCACAACATCCAACTGCTTACATAACATAGAGACAAGAAATAAAACAAAATATATATAGTCATTCGTCAAAAATCAACAGACAACAAATTACGCCACGGGTCTTTGAATAAGTGCAAGATCATTCTATGCTGACATTATCATGTCATTAAGTTCCGTTAGACTTAATATTTTCATAGCAGGAAATGGGTAGGGTATTGCTTGACCTGATACAACAAAAAACACTTCATTTGTAGCGGCACTAGCATAATTTCTAGCTATCACTCTCTCTGATATACTTTAACTTGGAGGCGACTACATGGGCACTAGGACGCAGCTCTCTATCACTTTGAATGCAAGAGAGGGCCAAATCCACTATTTCCTTGGCTCGAACATCATCACAACCCGTATTTCTTATTCTTTCACGAATCAGTGTAGGATAGGGATTCTCTGCATTCAACCTTTCTTGGAGTATTCCTTCAATATTTTGTTGTTCAACTGATTCATTTACAAACGACTCAACCATAATGATTCCCAAACTGTATATGTCACGTGATTGAGCTTTATATTTGCCAACATTTTTAACCTCCCCATTTACTGCCAAAAGACAAATGGAAAAGAATTTAGGTTTCTCCAAGTTGCATAAAAATTCACAAAGTTCATCGAACAAAAAGTAACTCAGCTTTTTGAAATGGACACAGAATAAAAAAGCAAACAATGTAAGGATCATGAATATCAGTAGCTTCTGTTTAGTATTTTACTTGTATTTGAAATGTGGGTCAGAGGATGTTATGGCTGCATAATTTAATGGCTCTACTAAAAGGTAGTTTGATTTGATCTCACTGGTTTAGGAAGAACGAGGGGAGATCCAATAATTGGAGAATGGGAAGGAGATGACTAGCAAGGATGGCAAGAGAGTTTTAGGAGCTGGGCATTCTCATGCACTTGGATGTTAGGTAACTAAAAGAACACCCCTATGGCTATTAACCTAAGGACGATTTTCCCTGTGTCCAAAATGTTGTTAGAAAGGAAGTTCAGCCACAGTGTTGTCCGGGCCTGATAAATCTTTATGGTTAGTGGACAGGATTTCAGGTGCTGTGTCAAGACAGTTGTATAATTGAAGCTGAGTTGGTTTAGGATATGTATGTATGAAATTTGTTATGGGTGGCTTTACCCTAGGCCTGTGAAGCTGTGGATATACTCTCCAAGTCCTTGGTGGTTGCAGTGCACACTAGCATCCATGGGATTGGGTGGCTGTTCTAATGCAAGATCCGAATCCTCGTGCCTAACATAAGGGATATTTACTACACCAGAGCACTCATTACACAATAGGATACTTAAGCAGAATTGAGAGATATGGGCTGGTAGTGCATGGAAGTTGAGGAAGCAACTACTCAAGGTGATTCATGCCTCTTCATTAGGAGGACATTCAGGATTCAAGCTATATATCAGAGGCGCCACAGTTGTCTTTTATTGGCCAAACGTCGTGGAAGATGTAAAACAGGTTGTCAAGGAGTGCATAATTTGCCAAAGGTGCAAGACTAGAAGCATTCTTTAACCGTACTTGTTACAGCAACTATATTTGTAATGGGCTTGTCAATACCTAATTTTGGATTTCAATCAGGTTGCCTAGGTCTTACGGAAAGATCATGCATAAGAGAATATTTATCGTAGTACCACACTATATTACGGTCAGTGGGAGATTTAGATATTTTCATTCTAAATTTGAAGATAATGCATAAAGTCAGGTTCGCAAGGATAAGTCCCCAAGTAAAACTTAAAGGACCAACTGAGCAGCTGAAAGAGAAACAGTTGAAACCCTATGAAAAGAAGATCATAGAAGTGAGTTCAATCTGTCACTTAAGCACACATAAACAATGAGAAAACTGTATATATGACCTGCCAACCTCTAGACAAGATTCTAAAACAGTGAAAAGACAATAAATATTTGATGTCTGAAACAGTGCCCCAAATTATGAACTCAAAGGGGGTGAGAAACTAAAAAAGAAAGGGGTGAGAAAGTAACAGAAAAATGATACTGTCACCTACTTTGTATGTTTTTTTAATAAGAAAATGATTTTTCCATCACTTTCCAGTCATCCCAATATTTGCTTATTAACTTAGGTCAGCATGGAAATTAAATCCATATAGGGCTTTGTATTATTAAATTAGGAACATATTTAATTCAAACCTGTTTTTTTCCAATACATATCTCTTCTACAGTTGACATAAATTAGTACAAGTAAATTATTTTTGGTCCCATGGCATGATTGTCGAAGTTACTACTTATACCAACTGGTTGGACAAAAGTGTAGTTTAAAGATAGTCTATATTGTTATTAAATGTAAAGAAACCAAATTTTGAAGTTTCTAATTTCATATGCAACTTATTTGAAGAAGATAGAAATAATACCGATTGTTTTTTCTGTGTATTGATTATCAGTATTTGTCTGCTCATCTCCAACTTCAGAGGCAAGGCCAAAATCACAAAGTACTGCACCCTGATCCTGTAGGAGCATAATTAGTTTAGATTTTAACTTTTGAGATAAAGGAATGAAAGGTCTGATATAATCGTTGGAAATGGTTATGCTTACCTCTGTGAGTAGTATGTTTTTTGGGGTCACATCATCATGAATGACCCGAACGTTAGGAACATGTGTGTGGATAAAATGCAAAGCATCGCAAACATCAATGAGAATGTTTAATGCATGATCATACTCTAGCTCTGCATTAACAAAGTCATCAGTATACGCCTCTACTAGTAGGTGCGGAGATAAAAATGTAAAGGGATATATACTGAAGTATTTCTATGAAAAGGGATTAAACATTATTAGGAAGATCCATTAGAGAGTCGTCTTCCAGCTACATATAATTGTAATGGGTTCATTTGGTTATGACTCATTAGGACCCCTATAATTTGTCAAAGAAAATACTACTGCCAATGTATAATGCAGTACTCTCTTGTGGTAACTTGCTAAATTTGACCAAATAGAAATAGTAATTCAAAGGATTATTAATAAGACGGCAAAATCTCTTTCCTTAGAGAAGTGATCCTAACTTTAATATAATAAAGCCAACTTACCGCCAATTTTCTTCTCAAGAGAACCACAAGGAAAATACTGCATAATGAAGTAGTGCCTATTATTGATATCTGAACCGTATCCAAACAATTTTGGCATACACTTGTATAGTAAATTTCTTAAATATACCATCTCCGCCTACAAAAATATAAAGAATGTGTTAGGCCAGCTACATTATAAGCACTCAAAAATGAAAAAAGTATGTTGAGGCACTGCCAATCTAACAAAAGGAGAGAGGGGGGAGGGAGAGAAGGGGGGAGAGAGAGAGAGAGAGAAATAAATAGGAAAACTAAAACAAGAATTGACACATACCATGTATGTCTTGGCACCATATACACTCAATGCTTTCACGGCATATGGCCCAGCAGGCAAATCTAATGGGTTTCTTCCTGGGAATATACACAAGTGAATGCTGGCATAGCCGCCGCTTCCAATGCAGGTTGCCCCCTTAATTAGTTTCTCTACAAAATCAAAACTATTTCTCCGCTCTTCCAAATCCACAGCATCTGGAAGCAATTACAAATATCCCAGAGTAAAACCACAAAAGTAGAGACAGTACTATAACTTGATCAGAACAAGTTCAAATATATATAGAATAAGAAGCAGTTCTTCAAGCTATTCTTGAACTCAGGAAGCTCGATGGAATATGTTATGATCCAAATCTCAATGTCACAAGTTCTCAGTCATTTTTTATTGTGAGGTAATCATTCTCGCATTCCAGTATTTTTACAATTGATCCAATAAAAGAGAAAATCTATTGCGGTTGCGAAAGTCAGTACCAAGTTCCAACTGTTGGAAGCTAAGAAAATGCTAATAATTTGCAATGTTTCTCATGCTTGTACCATATAGTATTTTTTATTGGAAAAACTGCCAAAACCTTACCGCAGAGAAAAGAAAACCAGTAGGCATCACCTCTAGCTAATATATTTTGCATAAGTGGCCCTTTCAAATTTGACACTAACCTTTGATTTTCACAAACTTCACATTGAACCGCTCCACATATGCCAAGAGATTGGTGTATCTGATGAATTCCTTGTATATGGGTGTGTCAACCTGGTGCAACAAAGATAAGACAAGCAGATCATATTTAAACAACTATCAAAATGCTTGGTATTCCCACTAGTAAAGGCTTGGTTCTGCCCCCATTTTCATCAAGAGTTTCTACACGTTTTGATTCTATAGTGGAGAGGATATAGAAGAAACTTTCACCTTTAGAATCTTCTCTTAACAGTTGACATGCTTAACAGGAATTTAAATTCATGTGCTGATAATGTTTCTAGAACTTTGCAGTCCTAAAAAATATGGCATAAACAGCTATCAAGGAATAAAGAAGTCATAAGTTAAACTGGTATTGTTTTCTTCAAATTAGCAGTCAATTTTGTCCAATTATATCATCTCCAAGACTAACTATCTTTCTCTGCTTGAGTTCTCTGTGATCTAATGCATTTGAAGATGAAAAGGCTTTGTTTAGACAATCCTCTCCTATGGGGTTTCTGACAAGCAGCTAATTTCAGATTGAAGCATCAAACTTTCTTGCTATCAAGAAATCATGTTCTTTGGTTGTTGTTTGGCGCAAAGAGAATAAGTCATGTTCAGCATACAACAATAACAACAGCAACAACCAAGCCTCAGTCCCAAACTAACTCATGTTCAGCATCTTAAGTTAAATTTTTATTGGACCAGTGCTTAACATTTAGATACTAGGATGATCATTGTTGTCGAAGGTGACATTTTGAGGATAAACTTAGTTAAAATGTAGTACATTATGGACAACTAAGTTAAAAACTTCATTTTAGTATACATGCGAATCAGATGATTTTCATTAAGCTAAAATAGTATTTCCAATTAAGAAACCAAAACATATGTTTACCAAGAGATGTGTACCTAAGTTGAGCAGTAAGCATGTTATATAAGACAGTGTCTTCATTATAAACAAGACAAAACTTTGGATAAAACAAAAAGACTTGTACCACTATAAACTTGAAGACTTACCAATTCTTTTATTACCAGCAAAATGCTGGTAAAAATAACATCTAGAGTTGTACAGGGATTGAAGTCCCAATACGATTTATCTTTTGGATCCTCTGCTTTCAGAAGGGTGGACTCCGGTAGCTCATTCCTACACATATAAACCACCTTTAAACTTTATCTTCTCGGGGCACATATTCCAATAGGTATGTAAATGTGGAGAAAATCCGCAAAGATTATATGAGATTATCGACTATTTTTTGAGTAATACCTTCTTTTAAGAGATATAACAAAAGAAAAGGAGTACATTAACACATGAAGAAATTACCCAGCTTCAACTTTGACTCGGAATAAAGTAACATTGTCATCGAGTGTTGTTGATAGGTATTGGCAAGTAACTCTTCCCAATTCTTCAATCTGTTTTTTTAAGCAATGAATGGAGAAGAGTTAGACACATGAGTAAATCACACAAAAGAAATAGTAAAGCAATTTAAAATTATAAACAAATATTTTTTTCATTACCTCTTTCTCTGTGATGCTAACTAATTGAAGTTCCTCCTTTAAGATCTCAAACTTCTCTTTTGCCCAATCGTATCCCGGGATGTTTTGACACAAATAGTGTAATGTTATGAATTCCAATTTCTTCAAGTGTTGGATCATACTTTCTTGAAAGAAGTTAAATTCACTCTGATGACGAGCCGTATCATCAATATCATATGCAAAAGTTTTCAATTGATCAAATGGATCATGTTGATCCACTTGATAATATGTTTCTTGAACGGCCAAGTATGGAGCTAGCAAAGTTAAACAAGGTAAACTTATTAATTCACATTTGACACTCTAGACTCTGGACTTGTTGTTTAAGGGGAAATCAAACTCATTATTGACACACTAATAAGAGAATTGCTTACACTACAGCACTCCTCAAAGCCTTTGAAGTTAATAAAGTGAAATATCAAATTAACTACGATACAAATATAGCTTAACTATATAATATGTGTAACATATTTCACTTTTTAGAAATGTAATTGTTATAAGCTAAAGCAAAATCCCGGAACATGTATAAGGGAAGATAGTACCTTTCCAAGTATACTCGACGCGGAACGGTGTAAGGGTGTACTTGAGATAGCAATACATTAAAAGGCTCGGTATATGTGCAGACAGCAAGTCACCAGCTTTGGCACTTTTCATGTATAAAACCAGACTAGAATACAATTAAAGGTAGTGATTAAAATCAAAATTGGAAAACTAAGAAGAAATTGACATAAGCTGAATAGTATACACATCCAAATTGTTTACCTTGGACGTTTAGGGGTAACCTTCCCTTTCTTCTTCAACTTCATAGCATATTTTTGGTTCTTCCAGAACTTCGGATCCACTCCCTTTTTTGAGGATGAAGCGTGCCTGGGCTTCCTCATTGTCAAACTGAAATAGAAGTTTTTAACAGTACAAAAAGTAGAATTAAGATATGACTGTCAAGATTATAGAGAGAAACTATTAAAAATAGTGTTGGTTGATTCAAATGAAACTTGAGACTACTCTATTAAAATACCATGAAATTAGATATCACAGTACAAACATTCATAAAATTTCCAAAGGATCATGATGCATATAGGAATGAACATCAAAACTCATCAAAGGAAGTGAAAAGTGGAACTGTGAACAATTCTGAAACAAATATAAGATCAACACACACAAACACACTAGCAATTTGCTGGAAAAATGTGATACCAGATAAAAGCATGAGCAAACACCAGTTAATATATTGACAATCCTTAATATATTAATTCATAATTCAGCAGGATTGCCGTTTCTTTTTAGCTTAAACTATATGAACTCTGCCAATCAAACTACCAAAGCTATTTCCAGTGGCAGCTTCCAAACTCTACATTTCCAATCTGTCTTGTTCCAATTTAAAGCTCGTCAAGCTATTTATGATAACAGTTCGTCTAGCTGCTAAATCTTTACTAATGAAACATCATGCATATCAAAATTCAGACCTCAGAGCAAAAATGTAACTGAAAAACACGATCATTTTCCCATTTTTTATTTGCTTTTTCTTGATTTCCCGCAACCAATTTATTTTTCTCTTTGGTTGTCTATTTTGTCTCTCACGCCTTGAGAATTGAGATGAGATACTCAATCCTATAATCCTACTTAGCTACTGTCTGATATTTTTAAATCAAGCCTAGTAAACCTAATGTTTTGCTCACTTTATTTCAATTTAAGCCAACACCATTCTGTCTTCTTTATCTGTATCTCTCTTCTTTCTCTTTCTGTGTCTGATATTTCATCTCCAACTCTGATTCTTGTCAAATTCCTAGAGTTCAGCTCCCTCTCCCGTTAATAAAGTTACATCTCAATCTATATTTCTCTCACTTTTCTACTGTCACAATATTTGTTGTTTATCCTGCCAACCAACATGCCCTCTCTTACTTCTAAATTTAGTATAAGTTAGACGTGAGTGCGATCTAGAGGAGACTACTTGATGAAAAAATCATGAAATCAGATATCACAGTACAAATGTTCATAATAGTATATCCAAGGGATCATGATGAACATGGGAATCAACATCAAACCTCATAAAGGAAGTGAAAAGTGGAACCGTGAACAATTCTGCAACAAATATAAGATCAACACACACAAACACACTAGCAAATTGCTGGAAAAATGCAACACTAAATAAAAGCACGAGCAAACACCAGTTAACATATTGACAATCTGGGGTCTATTAATTTATAGGATTGCCTTTTCTTTTTAGCTTAAACTATACGAGTTAATGAACTAACGTTCTGCCAATCAAACTAGCTAAGCTATTTCTGATAGCAGCTTCCCAAGAACTCTACATTTCCAACATGTCTTACTTATTCTCAATTTAAAGCTCGTCAAGCTATTTGCCGCTAGCACCTCGTCAAGCTGCCAAATCATTACTATTCCAACATCATGCATATTAAATCTCAAATTCAGAACCAAAAATGTAACGCAATACCATGACCATTTTCCTTTATTCCACCTAATTTGCCTTTTCTTGATTTATTGCAATGCCTTTCCCTTTCTCTTTTTTGTCTATTTTATCTCTCAAGCCTAGAGAATTGAAATGAGATACTCATTCCTATATTCCTACGATGCTACTGTCCGGTATTCGTAGTTCAAGCCTAGTCAACCTAATGTTTTGCTTACTTTGTGTCAATTTAAACCAACACCATTCTATCTTCTTTCTCTTTGTAGCTGTGTTTGGTATGGAAGAAAAATGTTTTCCAATCTTTGCATGTTTGGCTGGTCCAAATGTTCTGCAAAACATCTTTTTCTAGAAAAACAAGTTCCTAAAAGGTGGGGGATAAAACAAGTTCCACAAGTGGCAGTCCTCCCTACCCCCAACACCCCATTCGCACCCTCACCCACACCTCTCCCTTACCCTACCCACAGACCTCAGCCCTACACACCCCAAGCCAACATGCCAGATACTTTTAGTTTATGTAAAAAAAAAAAAAAAAAAAAAAAAACCTCGGTGCACAAAGCATTCCACATTCACGCTGGTTTAGTAAACATTCTCCTTCATACCAAAAACACACCCGATATCTCTATTCTTTCTCTTTTTGTATTTCATATCTACCGTTAAATTCAAATTTCTAAAGTTCAGCTCTCGCTCATACTTAAAAAAAAAGTTACCATTACAATCTCTACGTCTCTCTTTTTCTTTCACCACCAACTTCAAAAAAATGCTTCTTACATTCTCTACTAACTTCTTACATTATCTACTAACTCTCTCAAAACATAACTTAAAGCAAAATGAAAAAACAGAGCAATGCATGGAACTTGTCACTTACCTTGAAAAATCTTTCTTTGCTGTGTCTTCTCTCTTGTATATTTATCTGTATTTATCTGTATTGAACACAAATAATAGTGAGAAAAATGGAGAGCTCATGAACAAATTAAAAAAAAGCAAAAATGAGAGAGATGGAAAGTGGTGCAGAGAATAGTAAGTGGTGCACCTTGTACGTACTATTCTTGCAGAGGAAAATTTGTGCTTTTGGCTCAATATGAAGTGTTTTATTTCACAAAGCTTGTTCGAAAATCACACAATATAGTAAGTATAATCACATAATTTGAATATATTTTAATATTAGAAAAGTTAATTATTCATTTATCATATGATAAGTTTTAACATGCGGCAAATATTCCATATAAGAATAAGTATTACATTTATTACACTAGTTACTATAACTACATATATTTCTTATATAAATATATCATGATTTCTTCCACTTCTCTACCACAGGTAAATATGAGTTCAGAAAGTATTTTTATATAATAGTAAAATGTATTTATTAGTACTAGTTAATAAAGAGCAAAACTAGTAAAGTATACAATTGTTTTTTACATGTCTTCTGTGGAAAGAAGAAACAATAATATACCTTGTGCTATTCACAAGTGGGGTATGAGAAAGGTGAGATGTACAAAGACTTTACCCCAACAAAGGCTAAAGAAAAAAGAAAACAAATTGAAAACAACTTTGAAACAGAACAAGATATTATTACCATGAAAAAGAAAGAGAAAATAAAATATAAATAATACTATTACCATGAACAAAGTAAGAATAATATTGTTGTGAATATGACAAAAATTGCTCGACTGTTATCTAACCTTCTATCATAATCTCGACCTCCACTTCTTCGTATCTACGGTCATGTCCTTGTCATGTCTAATCACTGATTGCCAACTCTTTTTTGGTTTACCTCTACCTCTCTGCATCTCTAGCACCTCTTCACCCGAGCATTTATATTTCTTCTTTTCACATATCCAAACCATCATAACTTCGTTTCTCATATGTTATATCACCACTGAGGTCACTCTTACATTGTCTAATATATTTTTTTCTTTTTTTTCGTCATCCACCAAAAAAAAAAGGACTCAGTTTGTTAGCAAAAGTCTACTGGCAATTATGTCTAATTGTTCTAGCATTCCCTATTTGAGCTACTCCATCTCTTAGACTGTAGATATATCGGACTTATTGTGATTATGTTCAAGTATTTTTAAATAATAAGAATAAAACCAATTATAAAAAGCTAAATAAACTTTTTTTTAGGTGAACAAGTAAACAAACTTTAATGGGCGACAGATACATGTCTGCATATGTTGCAAAATCACATGGAAGCTCACCATGAACAACTTGTCAAAGAAATGGAAGAGAAACCGAGCTTGTTTGGTTGGGCTTATAAGCAGCTTATTTTAAATGACTTATAAGTCAAAAAGTGTTTTAAAAATCATTTATGATTTGTAATTTCAAAAAATTTTAAGTTACCAAATATATATTAATGACCTTATAAGCTTATAAGCCACTTTTAAACTCACCCAAACGGGCTCACGATATACTTACTTGACAAAAGAAAATAAAAGAGAAATAGAAAAAAGAAAAACCATGTAATTTTTTACTAGTATAATTACCATCAATTCTCACATCTCTTGAGAATTGGATAGTATAATTGTTCCCCTCAATTACATATAATATATGTTAGAAGTAATTACTTAGCAAAATAAGCATGTCAAAATCTATAGTTACATTCAATTACATAGAAATTCAATGCCAAGCTGACCTTCCAAACATAGTCTAAATATATATAGCATGTTTGGCATTGCTTCTCCAAAGCCAAAAGTGCTTTTTTTTCAACAAAAGTACTTTTTTGGAATTTTTGAGGTGTTTGGCAACTAAAAAAAAGTATTTTTAGGTAGAAGCAGAAGCAGTTTTTCTGCTGTTGGGGAGAAGCTGCAAATATCTGCTTCTTCCAAGAAGCAGAAACAGAAGCAGTTTATTAATTTTTTCAAGACAGAAATATCCTTACCAAGAATTCATATTTACCATATTATTCCTTATAAATTAACCATATCTCTCTCAAAATACAATTATATTTTTATTTTTCCTATTTTTTTCTACTACGTACTTTTACAAATCTTCTTCCTCTAGGACTAATTTTTATTTCTAGATATTACTATCAACCGTATATAGGATGTCCTACTCTTTAAATCATCTTTTTAAAAGAAAGTGATTACTAGAAATTTCTAATTCCGTTATCACTTTGATTTACCTATATTTTATGTTGTTCAATAGCTTAAATTTATATCTTTTACGTTATATTTTACATTTAACTAAATAAATTTTCTAATTAAAGTCTTTTATGATAAATATTTAAAATTATTTTTTTATTTTTATCAATCCAAATGTAAAATGAACTTGGATGTCCTTTTCGTAATTTGACACTGAAAAGTACTTTTCGTAACGATTAACCAAACACAAATTATTTATCAAAAGTACTTCTCCAATGAGTTGTCCAAACACAAACTGCTTATTATCCAAAAGTACTTATTTAAAAAATATTTATGCCAAAAGTACTTCTCAAAATAAGCAGTTTTGGCAGCAATCCCAAACAGGCTAATAGAGCCATTTGATAAAATCGTAATTCGGTTTTTTCAGGAGTAACTTTTTACGAGTAAAAATTTACACACATAGCTCCGTAATTAGATTGGCTTCGGAATTCGACCTTTGAAAATTCGGAAATTTGGTTCCATTTCCTACAGAGATTATCGAACTAACCGTAGAATTAAGTAATTTGCCTGTTGCTTACCTGTTAAAGTATATGTCTTTACAAAATTATATAGTAAAACAAATCATTCTGTAATGGGTAAGATAAGAATTGTACACATAAAAGAGAAGGAGAGTATGCTGCTTATGTTTTTCCTTTCTGTTGTCCAAGTTTTGTTTCTTCCCTACAGTGGCAACTGTTCAAAGCACAAGCCCACTGTGCTTGTTCTTTCTTGGAAATACTGTAAAATACTGACAGTTCTGATCTTCCCATCCATCTCTCCAAAAATCCCCCACCTCCACCCCCCCCCCCACTCCTCCCCTGTTGGTCTTGATTAGGGGTGTACAAATCAAATCGGCAAACCGCACCAAACCGATAAACCAAATCAAACCAGAAAAAAACCCGACTAATGGTTTGGTTTGATTTGATTTAGTTTGGTGTTGGAAGAAAATAAACTGACATATTAGGTAATATATATGTAAGGTCTAGATTAGATTTATTAAACAAACATCTTAACTATGGTTAAATTAATATATTTAGAGTAACACTCTCTAACTTTGGTAAGAACTTTAAACCTATATCTCCACTAATTATGGAATCCACTAATATCCATTAATTTCATTTATTTATTTTTACGTCCAAATATCCATTAATTTCATTTATTTATTTTTACGTCCAAATATTTAAACAAAATGTTGAGATTATATTGCACTTGGTAAAAATGGCACTTGTAAAAAAAAAAAGTATGACCCAAAAGTTACTTTGAAACTATGATAAAATGATTACTTGTACAACTTATTTTACACTTCTAAATTTATTAGGTATTATGTAATGTTGACAAATATTTTACTGAAATATTAAAAAAAATGGGTTATTATATATAGTAGTAACTATTTGTAAACCCTTAAAAACTATTTCGGGATGAAGTTCACCACTCCTATACCCTTTATTACAACTAGAGCATAATTTTGACATTTTTACTTTTGATAATTGGATTTAAAAATTATCAAATGGATTTGATGATATTAATGAATAAAATAATTTATGGAGAGCCTGTTTAGCCAAGCTGCTAAAAACTGCTTATTTTGAAAAGTACTTTTTCTAAAAGTACTTTTTAAAAAAGTACTTTTTTATAAAAAAATACTTTTACAAAATAAGCAGTTTGTGTTTGGCCAACTTATTTGAGAAGTGTTTTTCTCTGTATTAGATAAACATATTGTGTTTGGCCAATATTTTAAAAAAGTACTTTTGCGTATCAAATTACGAATAAGGACATTAAAATTCTTTTTTACATTTGGTATTATGTATTAGTAGTAATTACTTACTTTTGACAGATGATTTATCAAAACGCATCATTCAAAATTAATCATAATAATCACTTGTTAAAATATTATATATTGAAAATTAATCACGAAAAAAATAAGTAGTGTCACTCATACATGGCCACAATTCTCAACAATTTCATCCCTAATTCTATTACGCAATGCCTCCATAACAGAAGAAGACTTGTCCTGCAGTTCTGAAGGAATGTCAGAAGGCCCATCTCCTTCATTAAACTCCGACACAAGGTCTTCATTAGCATAATTGTTAAAATTCTCATCAGTGGAAGAACTTCGTCGTATGAAATTATGTATAGCCATACTTGTTTGAATTTAAGCGAGAAGTAATTAGTAGAGTTATAAATACCTTTATCTTTCTTTCCCACCATTCCGCACTTGCTTGAATAGTCTTTTTGTCACTGTCTCATCCTAAGCCAGTCTCTTTTCCAACCAAAGTATCCCAATCTTTCCATGTATCTTTAAGGCTATCCTATTTGTTCTTCAGCTTCAGTTTATTATACTTTTTATCGGTTTTATCATTGAACTTTTTCACCAAGTTAGCCCATCCTACTATGTTGAAGTGAGTTTCGGGACGATTTCTAGCTATAATTTCTTCAACACATAAATCTAAAAATATTTCTATATTTTCGGCAGTCCACTTAGCCCTGTCAACATTGCTATCTTGTGTCATGTCTTTCTTACTCATTTTTCTATAAATTAGCAAAACATGTAATATAATTAATAATAATATAGTACATTACGTACAAAAAGTTTAAAAAAAAAGTTCAAAAAAAAAAACACATGCTGGAATAAAAGCAACAATAGGAGAATATGATATTAATTATATTTGGAGAGAGATATGAGTTTAATTCATGAGGTATATTTTGGTAAATAAGGATTTTTGGTAAGGATATTATTGTCTTGAAAAAATTAATAAACTGCTTCTGCTTCTGCTTTTTGGAAGAAGCAGAAATTTCTAGCTTCTTCTAAACAGCAGAAAAACTGATTCTGCTGAAACCAAAAAGTACTTTTATTTATTGGCCAAACAGCTTAAAATTTCAAAAAAAAAAAAGTACTTTTTTTGCTCTAAAGAAGCTTGGCCAAACATGTAATAGTTATTTAATTCTTATTTAAATGTATTACTTTAACCATAGTTAAAATGCTTGTTAGATAAATCTAATCTAGACCTTTAAAAATTAATTAGGACAAGTGTCACCCTTATAGATGTGCACTTGATAAAATGGAGAGATGATGTAATTAGGACAACCTTTCTTTTACATATTACGTACTAATTATAAATTTACAGAGGAATAAATAGATCAACGGATGTTCTTAAAATATAAGTAGAGGTAATAGCGTAAACGGAAAACTGACGTATACATAAATTAAAGGACGTACAATGCTAAAAACTCAGCTCAAGCTAGTTGCCTGGGATTTAGTTTTGGTTTAACTTTCAAAAAAGTAGGTTCTATATTAGAAAATTTTGAGAAAGATAAAAATTTCGCGTGTTTGAATTACTTTTCGAGATATGTTTTGTGGAGAACCTTGTGTCATTATGGATTGATCCGAATGTGATACATGGTTTCTTATGGGCATATTTTGCATCCTACCTTTGGATTATTTAAAACTTTTATTAAAATTTACTTTTCTCATTTTTGGAGATACAAAAGCTATAAATCTGATTATTTTAACGATTGGTCCTTTCAATTATTTTATTAATAGACAAATAAACACAATTGATCCAAAAAAAAATCATTTTATATAAATAGTTTCCACACCTAGTAATTTTAAATACACATTGTTCCAGTCTCGAAAATTTCTTATATGCTCACAAAAATGAAAGAAAAATAAAAACGAACCATGAACTGGGAGTACACACAGAAGAGTGTTACTTGGGAGCAGCAACAAATGATGACAACTGCAGAACAATTCGCTCCCGTCCCTTTGGGTACATGCGGCAGAACACTAAGGGGCGGTTTGGTATGTTGTATAGTATTAGCTAATCCATGTATAAGAGCTTGGATAAATTAATTCATTATTTGGTTGGCTGTATAAGAGTATGTACTAATAGTACATTGTTTGGTTTGATTAGTAGAAATTAGTATAAAACTAAGCACAAACAATATATTATTTGGTTACATTTTGTCATTTCCGCATTAATAATACCGGTATAAGTTATACATCAATATATATATTATTTTATGCGGGCTAGATGGTAGAATAAGAATACATGAATTAGCAATACATGGATTAAAATAAAAATGACAAAAATACCCTCAACCATTTCTTCAAAACTCTATTTTAGTAAATGCCCTATTTTATTCTCTTAAAAAACTAACTATTTTAATAATTGTGTATTATAACTTTTAATTTTAACTAACCAAACATCCAACTAGAAATCATTTCTACATTGCAATCCATGTATTACAATCCATGTATAACTTATCCCTACATTGTTAATCCCTGCATAACTTATCCCGACATATCCCTGTATAACTTATTCCTGCATTGTTATTCCCTGCATTATTAATCCCTGCATAACTAATCCCTGTATTGTTAATCCCAGCATAACTTGTCTTCCAACCAAACGACATGTAAAACCAAAATATTACTAGTATTATTTTTAGCCCCATGAAACTTGGTAGTGTCAAAATTGAGCTCTATTGTTAGTCTTATTTTATTTGAAGCATCTAAACAGTTATGTCTCTTTCATTTTGATTCGTCTATATAACCACTCAGGTGGTATATGAACTACCCGTCAAGGGTGTATTATCTCTAAATATGTATGGGCCTAAATCAGTTTTAGGATTACAAATCGAATTTGGATTCGAATATAAGCAAATCTTCGTATCAAAGTTGAATAAATACACGAAATAGATGTAAATGCGGAAAAATAACTGTATTTCAATATATGATTGTGAGTACCAATTTGGGCGGAGTTTCAGTATCCATTTCTGGATCCGTACAATGTAAAATGAAGTGCTATTTATAGATACAAGGTGTTATCCCACGTTCTCCACTACTTGTGCATGGCCAGCCCACGTCTAGAGCTTTTATGGGTGGAGTTAATGGGCAAGGTAGTGGGCTGAGGAAGTGGGCTGCGAAGACGTAATGGTGGGCAGTGTCAGTGGCGTCATCCACAGAGGTGATGATGACGGAGGTGATGATGAAGGTGATGATGCCGAGGGCGATGACGCCGTGGGCGAGGCCGAGGGCGAGAACGTCGCCGAAGGGGGATCTTCGGGACCGGTGATTCCCCTCGAGCAAGAGCTCGAGCCTCACCAAATAATCCCCTCTCATTTTGACAACGGCAAGGACCTGAAGCTGCAAGTTCAGTCGGCCGACCAGGAAGAGAAAAATAGAAATATTCCTGTGAACACAACACCGACCCGTATAACTCAAGCTCACATCGAGCGGGTTCGGAGGGAGTGCCAATTTGGACCCGAGGTGAAAGTGATCATACCCGATCCAACAAGCAGAGTTTGCCACCATATCGAGGGGCTCTCTTTTGCTTACACATATCCTTTCACCCTCGGCTTCTCCCTCCCGGTGCACAAAGTTATTGATGACTTTTGCCGGGCCTACAACTTGTGCTTGGCTCAACTAGGCCCCGGCATTTGGAGGGTCGTTCAGTGCATGGACTGGTTAAGCACAAAGGCCGGGGTGAGCTTTACTTTTCAACATCTTATTTCACTTTACTACCCATATTTTCATAAGGCCGGGGTTATGGCCTTGAACAACCGAGGCAAGTTTTCTCTTCTTCACAAGAGCGAAGATCATGGAGACCGGGGCTGGAGTGATCGTTACATCTTGTTGGAGACAAGTGTTTTGTCCACCGAACTTAATTTCCCCGAACGGTGGAACAACACACGTAAGTACTATTCCCTTTGCATTTCAATCCTCGGTGACTATTCATGTTAGCTGACCTCGTTTCTTTATTATCTCTTCAGCCAACAAGGTCGACATCGTGCCCCCTGAAGGTTTGACTGAGTGGGTAAGAGCAATGACCGGGGCTCGTTTACGCCCCGAGAGGACATGGATGAAGATGGCCGCCGATTTTGGTTGGCAATGCAAACGGCACGGTAAGCTTTTGGTGGTGTTCTATTTGGTAGGTCATTTTGGGATTTTTCACTTTGTTTTGCTGACTTTTCTTCCCTCGGAACCAGGTTTTCCAAACCGCGCCATTAACACCAAGAAAAGCAAGAAGAAGAAGAAAGAGGAGAAGAAGAAGGATGGGGAGGAGACCGAGTCAGATGATAACCTGGCTTCGATGGTTGGAGAATTGAAGGGGCTGAAGGCTTCAAAGTCTTCAAAAGCTCCAAAGGGAGCTCCCGGCCAAGGGACCTCCAAAGGTAATATTCATCCTCGGTCAACTTTATCGAAGATCGTTCCTTTTTTACTTCCTTGTTCCAACTTCTTCCACTATTGTAGGCGTGAAGAGGAAGAGGGCAGTTTCAAAGAAGCCCTCCCGCTCGGTGGCTCCTCGTACCGAGGCGGAAATTCCTCCCCAACCCGAGGCGGCAGTTGAGAGGCGTCGAGGACTGATCGACGAGGCCGACGATGCAGCTGCTGAAGCCTTAGCTCGGAGGGAGGTTGAGTTTATCGACCTCGAGGATCAAGTAACTGGATCCGAGGTGGCGGTTGCCAAAGCTAAGGGCAAGGCCAAGGTCGTGGAGGCCGGCACTGCTACATTTGAAGAAAGAGTCGGCACCGGCGCGGTTAGGTCTCATTCCGAACCCGCGAGGATTTCATCCTCGGTGGGGTCTTATCGGAGACTTGAAGTGCCGATTTCTTCAAACTTGTTGGCTTGTGACCGAGGTGACATCTTGAGTCTCACGCCTTTGTTGGGACCGACCGAAGACAAAGTTGTGCAGGAATTTTCCCCTGGCCAACTATACAATACCATGGCTGCCAACGCTATGAGGGTAAATTTCATCGCACTTGAGTTATGCTTTAAAAAATTTCTTTCATCTTTACCTTCGGTTCGTAGCTGACTTTGATTCTTTGATTAATCTTTGCTCAAAGCTTCATTCTGTCAATGAGGGCTATCGAAGTTGAGTCCTCGAGGACCGAAGAGGTTCGGCGTGTAGCTCGCCTATGGGACAGGCAAAAGGACAATTTCAACGCACAGATAGCTGCACTGAGGGCTGATTTGTCCAAGTCCCAATCCGACCTGCATGAGGCCGAGGTGGCTTCCGAGGCTAAGATCAAAGCCCTCGGTGATGGCTTTCAGGTTGAGCGCTCGAGGCTGGAGGCCGAGGTTGTGAGACTAAGCGCCGAGCTGACCCAAGCAAAGGCCGAAGCTGTGGAGATGGCCAAAAAGCATCATGAACAGCTGAGGAAGCATGTGCTTCATATCAAAAAGCTGGAAAGTGAGAACTCCAAGCTTCCAGCTAAAGATGCTGAGATCGAGGCCCTTCAAGACGAAATTGCCGATCGAAAAAGTAGGGCTGCGATCAAGGTCAAGAGAGCCGAGCTGGATAAGTACTGGGCCATTATCAAGTTTCGGCTGAAGCTACTCAAGCGATGTCGCGCCGGGGAGATCAACTTGGATGAGGAGATTGCAAGAGCCGAGGTAAAATCGGTGGAGGCCCAAGCAATCATTGATGAACTTCCATCAAGTGAGGCCTCGAGCGGCGACGAAGATGAAGAAGATGGTGAAGATGCCGAGGGGGCTCCGAGGGTGGAGGTGATTCTCCCGAGGCATAGACTTCTGGTAGCATCGTTTTGTAAGCCTTCGGGCTTTTATGCTTGTATCTCTGACCTTCGGGTCATTTTTTGATGTAAATATTTTTCAGCCTTCAGGCTTTTTTAATGAAAGGTTATTTGTGCTTTTATCTCAAGTGTTGGCTTTTGTATATACCGAACACCTTGCTAAAAATAAATAACTTGCTTTCAAGACTTGACTGAATTTAATCGATGCAAACTTAGAACGACGTCTCATCCTCGAGTTGATGCATTGTGCAGCTTCGGAGTGCAAGATTTACACAGATACAATAGATAAAAGATACAAAATCATTTCATTGATATCAACGAGCCAGAAATCAGCTATTTATATAGAACCAAGTCGAAGCGGACCTTGTGTAAAAAACAAATTGACAAAAATTGACAATATGCCGCTACCGGGCGAAATTACAATGTACTAAATCTATTCCCCGGGCGTAAGTCCTCGGTTATCGGATAGATAAGCTTCGGTTGGGAGGCTCGATGTCGACCTCGGTATCAACCCTTCTCACTCCCCCCAGTGTTCGGTTGTGAATCTTGATGAAGATCCGAGCACTGGAAATCCCAATTCATGGAAGAAACAAAGTGGCAGTTATTTTTTTTCGAAGTATCAATCCTTATGTCACCATATTAGAAGGAAGATCCCCACGTCTGTATAGGTTACTGCCCATAAATTAAAATAGGAACAGTTAAAATGGAAGTTTCTGCTGAAAAATTTCGCTTAACTTTATCTTTTAAAAAATTATAATTTATTGGACTCCTATATTTTGGGAATAGCGGTGAGAAGTGGGATACATTGTTGTCCTAAATAGGGCAATTACCCAATGATTCATTAAACTTTATCCTTTTTAATTATCTTTTCATCTCTTTGTTTTTTGATTCGTTGTAGTTTAAATGGAATCAGTTGCATTGTCTAATTCAAAATGTAGTTATCTTCTAACTAATTCACCTAATTTAACTAGTTTGTCCTAAAAACTAATACATGGTCTTTTTTTTTATATGCCACTTGGCTAATTATTAATGGCTACTATGTTTCTTTTAATATATATATATATATATATATATATATATATATATATATATATATATATATATAGAGAGAGAGAGAGAGAGAGAGAGAGAGAGAGAGAGAGAGAGAGAGAGAGAGAGATTACGTGCAATTTTTAACCGCCAGATAATAGATGTTTTTATAGAATCTGTATCGCTTCTTTTCCTCTTTTCCTCAAAAAAGGTTAGTTGAATAGCATATCAATTACGGATAATTGAAGAGACCATATAATTGTTTAAAAATTAATTTTTAAGTGTGTAGTATTTATCAGAGTGCAATGTGTATTTTTCTGAGCCTAGGGTCTATTGGAAACAACATCTCTGCCTCATTTGAGGTAAGAATAAGATCTGCATACACCTATTGATATGAATTGGTATTTTGTACTAAATTGCATCCCTTATGAGTCTAGTTTTTATGTCCTTTAGCTATATTCTTTGCATAAACCTTATGTAAATTTTCATGTATCAAGAATGTATTGATATTCACGGTATAAAGGCAAAAGGAAAGAAGAAAGAGCAATAACAAAGAACAATTTGGCTAGAGGTTGAAAATATGGAAACAAGGCAGCAGTAGAAGTAGATATGCGCCCCTACCGGAAAAAGATACGAGTTCAAGTTCAAGGAAATTCACCGAAGTAAACGGCGGACTGCTGAACTATGGGCTGAAAGCAATCGGCGGCTCCGCAGAATCACCGGCGACCCCCCTGTACTTACGGTGAACTCAAGAAATAAGTGATAAAGAAGACAAACTCCGCCGCTTGAAAGGCAACCCGCCGAAGCTGAAAAGAAGAAAAGACAAGAGGAGTCATCAGTCTGTCTTCGGCAGCCACCGAATACAATGGGCGGTTGCCGATTGATCGGCGGAACGAAGAAAAAACACAATGGAAATTTTGTAAATAGTAGTCCAGCTTTCAAACACATGCCTATAAATAGACTATTAGGCCTCTAAGGTAGGGTATCTCTTTGACACTTAGAAAAACCCTTAGAATATCTTGTTTACCCTTTTGAATATTCTTGGACGACAAGCAAGGATTTTATCAACACCTTTTTTTAAGAATTTTCATCTTTAATCTACTCCATTACATGTTTCTTTCTATTTTATTCCTTACTATGATTGTGTTGAACTCTAGTATGAGTAGCTAAACTCATACTAGGAGTTTATCCATAATGGTTTGATTGTTTTAACTTAAACACTTGTTTTAATTTATGAAATATACGAGTTAACGTTAATCAAGTTTCTATTGCACTGTTAATTAAAAGAGTTTAAAGTACGGTCGTACTTGAATCAAACCCCACTTTGCTTTCATCACCCTAACGGAGTTAAATGTGGGGGTTTATGGAAACTAGCGAGCATTTGGGTTATATGGGCTCACGAGCCTACCCTATCTAAAAGGAAGCACCTAAAAAGACCATTCCCGCTCGGGTCTTTGGAAGGACTTTATGCGCCTTATTAGTGACTCCAACGGGGTTAACTAGGTAGCCTCTATACCCAACGGTTTTAGAGGGTTAAATATGCGGTCCGACCATTAAAATGTTAATCATATGATTTGTGAGGTTAAAGGAAGTGTTGGGTTAAAAGATTCTTGCTTAAATGGGTAAACCCCTATATTTTTCTCCTTGCTTACATTATTCAATTGTGTGATCGATTTATGCTTTTGGTTTGTTATAGTTGCTAGTTTTAGCATTAGTTATAAACAATTTTAAACTCATAGTTAGGAGTACACAAACATATCTTAGAACTCGACATTATTCATTCTAAGTTAATCAAACGCGTGCACGTTCTCCGAGGAAAATTGACCCCCGACTTTTATCGGGTATCATCTTTGACGATCGCCCCTCACCTTTGTTGGTATAAAATTGAGCGTGGATCACCTATCCTCACCAGAGCTTACTTGTGGTATCATACTAGGTATGTTATTGTTTGTTTAGTATATATTTACATTTAAGTATTAAAACATTATCTAAATTGTTTTTTTAGTGAAGGGCAATTTGGTAAGTAGACTTTTTTCATAGGGAGGTTCCATTTAGAAATGTATCTGCGCGTGTGCGTGTTTATGTGCGTAAGTGTATTTCATTTGTTGTTCGATACTAGTTTTGGTACTCGACTAATATGAATTTATAAATGAACATCTTAGTATAGAGTTCATTTAATATGCACTGATGATGTAAATTTTTTTTTTTTACACTGTTGGGTTAGTAAAAGTCTATTACAAATAAATTTTCAAGTATACTTATTTGCTTTAATATTTAAAATTTAATTATGCCAATAATTTAACCAAGTCAATTCTGTATCCTTGCTATATTGACAAGATACCAACTACTATATGCTAATTTTTGTCACCGTAATTCTTGAAAGTCAATTCTTCCCTGTGACTTAACAATTAATTAATTTTTTATATAGCTATTTAAAGAAGTATAAAGCTTGAAAATATAAAAATGAACATAAATACTTGAAATTTTATTTGTAATAGAATTTTTATTATGTTGTAAAAAATATTTAGACTATCGATTAATATTAGTTAAACTCTATTATTTGTAGTTGTATAAGGAGCAAAAAGCTCCCTGCTAGCTAAGGCATTTTATTCCGCTTCCGCCTCAAACTCGAGACATTGACTAGGTGGAATTGAGTATTTATACCTTCTAATGAAGAGGAGGACTCATATGACACTTGTTAAATATTAAGGTGCCTCATACAATTAATGTCAGGTTTATGAGATGCAAATTTAGACTTTTCCCAGTTATTATACCTATAAAGGGGAAAAAATAGATTCTTGAATAACTAACATATATCCATGTCTAACAGTAAGACAAAATCACAGTGACACTGACATGATAGGTTTAAAACTAAACAAGGAGCCAATTATTAGCCCTTAATCTTTATGAAAAACCCTGCAGAAAGCAAATATATTAGCTGCAGCAACTCGAAAAGCTTCAAGGAGAGCCGTTTCGTATTAATTTATTTTTTTCTGATCTAACAGTAATTTTGTAGAATAAAATTTGATCCATGTACAAGTTTGACCAAACAAGCTGATTTGCAATCTACTTGTAGCCAAGTCACGTGCTTTAATTTTTACGTATGAACAGATAATCCATTAGAGAAAAGTATCGACATATTCCGATGACGAAGGATTAATTATTCATCGTAATATAATAAGGAAGTTTTAAACTAATTAGGAGTTATCCCTTTAAATAAGCTATCAGTATTTGAGGATCTCGTAGGCTAATTAAATGGTCGGTGCTTGAAAATCCATAATAGTTCCAGAATTGATGAAATATTGTGTTATAATCTGCGTATCTTTTCTGCTCACATTATATTGGTACCTCCAGGTAAGGATGTGAATAATCGACCCCTACACTATCATACATTTTATGTTTCATAAGTATATTACTTACAAGGATAATAAACGAGAGAATCAAAAGACTGTAGTAGTAATTGTTTACACATAGAATATATGTTTATATATGTTTAAGGAAACATGTGGGGGTTATGAAAAAGAACAATGTAAGTCAATATTTTGCCTTTTTTTTTTCTGGATGTTGTAGACCAAAAGTTGTACGGACAAGACAAAAACAGCGCCTCTTTGCGGCTTTTGCCAGTTGGGATATGTCCCAAAAAAAGGGAACTTTGTTTGCGAGCAAAAGTAAAACCGCTGATCGTATAGGTCCAACTGCAAACAAATTACTAGCACTACGCTACTACTCCACCTGTCTCATTTTATAAAGTACCATTTGATCGGATTTAAGAAATCAGATATTGATATTTTAAAATTTTAAATTTATCATTAAAAAAGTAAATAATAGAAGATTTGAGTAATAAAAAAGTTGTTGATAGTTTTTAAAGTAAGTAGAGTCAAACACGGATAAAATAGAGATGATGTATTAAATAATTGTCAAATAAGGAAATGCAACATTCTTTTTGGAACATACAAAGAGAAAATGATGCCATATAAATTGGGACAGTGGGAGTAGCATTTGTGGTATAGGAAGTAGCATGAGAGTTCGAAGTGTTACAGTTTACGGGTTCGGATTTGCTTCATTAAATAGCAATATATGTGTTATGAACAATAATAGACGTGGGATATTAGTAAGTTTTATGTGGGACCCAGGCTGAGGTGGAATTGTAAATTAAGTGCATTAGGGCTATTGGGAGTAATCCATTATTATATATAGTAGGGAGTATGTCAGTATAAGGCTTAAGCAATCAGTTAAGTAAAGTCTCTAGCTTCTCATCCCCATTCTCTCTAAGTTTCTCACCTCCTTTCTTTCTGTTATCTCCTCATCCCCCTTCTTTGTATCCCTTAAGTTTATGTTGTTCCTTGTAATTCCAGTTGACATCAATATAATTCAGCTTCCTATTATTGTTATGTGAGTGTTCTTTCATAGACATTGTTACATTGGTGCTTTCATTGCTCGTACTCCATGGTAACGTTGGATCGATTCAGTGGTGAAAACCCTGCGGCTTGGGTCCTTCAGGCTGAGCAGTATTTTGCCTTCTACAATATTTTTCCGGAGTATAAATTGTCCTTTGCTTCAATCTATTTGGATGGTGAGGCTTTGGATTGGTATCGATGGTTGTTTCGAAACAAGCAACTTGCGGGTTGGGACCATTTTGTGCAGAAATTGTTCCTACGTTTTCCGAATGAGACTAGAGAAGCAACTAACCAACGTGACTTAAAGTTGACGATTGAGACTGGTTACGAAATACTCCGCCAACTAACTGAGCTTCGGGATGCTTTGTCTGCCTGTGCCACTAAGTTGGCTGTGAATTCGGCTTCAGAAGATCAGTGTGAATTGGAACTTCCTGTCGAGGCAGGGGAGGTGGTAGATTCAACTCATAAATCTGATCCTGCCTCTCCGATTGATATGGAGTTTGAAAAATCTCCTGAACTGAGTGGCACTGATGTTGTCGCAATTAATCTCCATCCCTCCTCCAAGCCAACTGAGGTCCAGGTGTTTGAGAAAAATCCCGAACGAGATTCGTCCAATAAGCCAAGTCCAATTGCATCTCTAGCCGATTTCGAAGAGAATTTCGACAACTCTATTGTGAACAAGATGTTCGCTGAAAGTCCTGAAAGAGATACAACTTGGTTGCTCAGTCAAGTTTCACCTCATGAATCATTGCTAATTTCTTTCCCTGGCTGGGAGTATACACTGCCACATAGCGAGCAGTTCACGATGCCTAATCAAAATATTGGCTGGATTGATACTGGGCAAACATCATCTCTCAAACCACTACCTGGAGCCATTCATCGCCAACTCAAATACTTTGATGGTCAACATTATCTGACAGTGCTGCCTGAATGTCCCGCACAGGACCCACCGGCTAGGTATGTAGATGCTGACTCTCTTTATGGTGGCACGACTATATGGAAAGCGGATTTAGAAACCTGTGAATTGATAATTGATGCTGGACATGTGAACTCTAATAGGGAAGTGATATATTCTGAAGGTACTCGTCCTATCTGGGCGAACATGGTGATGCGAGTAATATTAATGGATGATTCAGCTACATTTTTTCCTTCCAAGGATCGTTCACCCGTGGGTAGGGATAATCTTAAGGAAAATTTTAAGAAATTTGAGCGTCACATTGATACCATCCTCCCTGCTCATTGTGTGTTGAACCAGTTTCCATTTGATCCTGGTGCGACTCTGTTACTGGTCACTCCTGATGGGTATAATAACTCATTTGCAAATGAAATTGATGGTTTAGGGATTATTGGTGTATTTCTGATGGCAATTAGAGTTGGCATTACTAATTTACCAATTGAAGGTTTAGCTCTATCTTGTTTTGGCTTTACACTGGTACAAGCAACGGAAAAAGATGTTTTTGATACCTTGCAACCAAAATTTTTTAGAGCACTATTGTTCTGCCAAATGAGCGTTAATAGATCCAAGAATAAGTATGAGGTGTTTAGAAGATCCATGTTCTCTGTCACCCTTGGTGGTTCGACATTAGTTATTTGTGTATGGGATCCAGGAATAAGCATGAGGCATAAAGCAGATCCATGGCTCTCAGCGCCAAAGTATTATGTCATGGCAGGATGTAAAAACTGTTCATTGTTTGCAAATGAACTTACTGTTAATGTCATATTTCTGAAGGACATTAAAGTTGATATTGACTTAGCAGTGGTCCTTGTTGAACATTTGAGGTCGCATCTCACAGTTGCTTTTGGTAAACCCTTGTCCATTTGGTTTGTTGTTGATTATTACTACAATGCATTCAAGGGTCCTTCTATTGCCAGGGAAGAACTTATTTTAACTTTGCTTCAGTTTCCACATGTTCAATTTAGATCAGACTTCCCTTTTGATCCTGGTACAAGCTTGCTTAACTTTGCACAGGGAATCTCTTTAGTGAATGGCGTGCCAGCTTCTCGCAGGGCTCCTAGAGATATTATCTCACATCTGTCAGATATTGATTTAAGGATTGGTCCCAAGTCTCTTCCTGCTCGTGTTGATTTCTGTGGCCCTTACTTCCAGAAGCATATGCAAAATCTAGTTTATCTTTGTAAGTGCAGAGATCCTCCAATGGTGGTTGAATGCTGGGAACTTGTAAATAAGTTCCATGACCATCCAACGACCAGTTTTGTCAACCACATTGTTGATTCCCTTTTCAACTTTGCCCAACAACGATTTGAATTTGGTCCTGGTGTATTTCTTGCTTGGACTGGTTGGCAGTCTCTCCAAGGCCCTGTGGAAGAATTTCGTGTTCCGGTAAAAGCCAATCACAATTTATTCAAGTTCATGCCTTTGTGGAGATTTGCTAATGGGATGTTGGCCTTGGTTTTCTCATATGTTCGGCTGGTAACTACTTTAACGAGCTGGAAATTAAGGTCAATGCAATATAAAATGGGTAGGCTTATTGCACACATTGGGGTGCCAACTATGGTTGAGGTCTGGATAATAGATTCCTACATACCATCTGGTCCTACAGGGGTTCTACTTAACCTATGCGTAGCAGCAGAGCAGGTGATGTATTTTCTCAAGTTAGTCATGCTGCTAATGTCTATAGAGAGCATACACGACCAAAGTTTTAATTGGTTCATAATAGGTGCACTAGGCACTATAAAGGGTCCTTCAATTTTGTTCCTTAGGCTTATTCTACATGTAAGAATTGTTGTCAAGGGTCAAATAATTCTAGAAGTTAGAGGAGCACCCAGTCGTATTGGTTTCGCAATATTCCGTACTTTTGATCCATGTGGAGTTCAAATAGTCATGGTTATCAAGAATATAGCTGCTGGAATGGTTCTCACTGGTCCTGGGACTGTAGGCCTTTCTGTTGCACATGGTACTAATATTAAGGGAGCATATCACATGCATTATATAATGACATACAAGGCTACTGTTAAATCCATGCCACAGGTTATTAAATACATTGTTAAATGCATTCCTGATGGAGGTGTTGCCTATTCATTTGAATGTATAGGAGATACAAGAATTTTGACCCATGCATTGCCATATAGTTGTGATGGATGGAACTTTGCCGTCACAATAGGAGGACCTGAGCTGAAGGCAATGGTGGCTTCGTTCCTAACAACACTGTTCTCTTGGGGTTTAATTGACAACTGTATTTCAAACTCATATTTGGTTGACATTGTGCCTGATCTACAATTGAGTCTCACCCAAATGATCGCTGTGATATCCGTGTTGCGCTACTTGAACCTTGAGGACAAGGTTCTCATTGAGAATGGGGGTATTGTTATGAACAATAATAGACGTGGGATATTAGTAAGTTTTATGTGGGACCCAGGCTGAGGTGGAATTGTAAATTAAGTGCATTAGGGCTATTGGGAGTAATCCATTATTATATATAGTAGGGAGTATGTCAGTATAAGGCTTAAGCAATCAGTTAAGTAAAGTCTCTAGCTTCTCATCCCCATTCTCTCTAAGTTTCTCACCTCCTTTCTTTCTGTTATCTCCTCATCCCCCTTCTTTGTATCCCTTAAGTTTATGTTGTTCCTTGTAATTCCAGTTGACATCAATATAATTCAGCTTCCTATTATTGTTATGTGAGTGTTCTTTCATAGACATTGTTACAATATGTTTGGATCATTGCCAAGTGGATTAAATTCACTTTAAAGGCTAAGATTGCATCTGCTATTATTGGTTAAAATCCTATTAGTGACAAGTTAATTACAATTAAAAATATAAAATATTTTAATTGCCAATAGACCCCCAATTTACTTCCTGATAGCCTTTTACAATTGTCAAGACATCAAGCATATAATTTCCGTGATGCAATTAAATATAGGTTATCACTAGACCTCTTTTACATATATAAGTGTCTAATTAAATACATAAATCTAGTCTCCTCAATATACGTTAACTACGTCCTGCATTTATTTGTAAAAATGTGCAAAACGTCAAATTTTGAATTTGAGTTGCTATGTGTTAATAATGTCTAAAATTTACGTAGTGCAACATTTAAAAGATCGTAGCAACAGACCAACTTGGTTCATGAACAACAAATTTTGTTAGTAGACTATTATTCGAATAAAATTTAAAAATTGAAAACAGAAATGAGAAGAAGAAAACCCGAGCCTGCTGACTTCACAGCATGTTCTTAAGGAACTTAATCCCCTCACAGTACCCGAGGTTATGGATTAGATCCTCCCAGGATAGAACGGATTACATTTGTTGCTGTAGTGGTACTCCAAACTGCAACAAACAGTGAACTCAAATGGCTGGCTGCGAAATCACACTATAATGCTGTTACTTTATTTTGAAAGTAATGCAGAAAGAAAGAGGAGAAGATCAGAATTTCCGTGTGGAAAAAACTGAAGGAATAGCCATCTATTTATAGGCCAAGGATTTCTGGATGAAGGTGACTGTTCACACTAGCAGGTGACTATTCATGAAAGGCAGCCCTTCAGGTGGCTGTTCACACTAGAAGATTAATTTTTGTTGGTCCGAAAAATTAAGTCAATCAATCATATCAATTGACCAAATCCGAATCCGAATCCGAATCCGAAGCCGAAGCCAAGCCGAGCGAGTGACGACGAGGACGATGGCGCGAGGCCCCTACCTCTTAGCTCCTTTTAAGAGCTAAAGGAAGTAATATTATATATATACCCAACAAAATACTTGTCTTTAACCGATGAGGGACAAAGTGAAAAAGCCAAAGTTGCCTTTTCATCTTCTTCCTTCATTTTTCATTCACACCACCACACTTCAAACCCCAACAATCCCCCACATGAATGGGGAATGATGGAAATATGCATGAAAAGTTGTGTGATTCGCAACAAGGATTAATTGCATCAGGATAAGTAGGTTTCCCTTTGAACTTTCCGTAGTGAACATACATCGGATATACTCGGTCAATCAGTAGATTTGATATCTTTGAACCGTCGAGCTTTGGTGCATATCTAGACAACATATGTCACATAATTAACCCTTAACCGTCTTTGATTCTCATTATTGTGTTCGTTTCAACCATGAACACCGCCTGGTTTCATAAGTGCGTAGAGAATTTGCCTTACGGAATTCTCCTTGAAGCGGCTTCCACTTCACACTTACATAGGTGATTTCTAAACATGTAATCCCGTAGATGTACACTGTTTGATAATTCCATATCAAACTTAGATAATCATTAAAAAAGCTACGGTGCTTTTATCCTTGGTACTGAACATTGTCTCATCACGAGAATGGACTAAAATATATTTAGCTTGACAATGTTAAACCGTCACTCACAACTTTGTTTGGCCTCCTTGAACCTAGATCTTGGGATCTCCAGTCTTCTAGGTAGAGTTACCGTTGTGAGTCACTTGTCCTCGGCCATATTCCCATTCCCCTCGATGACTTCTCAACTGCATGATCTCTAGTTAGGCCTTTTGTAAGCGAATCCGATACATTATCACTTGACTTCACGTAATCAATAGTGATAATTCCCCTAGAGATCAGTTGCCTAACGGTTTTATGTTTTCATCGTATATAACTATTTTTACCATTATACATAACGCTCCTAGCCCGTCCTATAGCCGATTGACTATTTAATGTATGAAAATCGGTGTCAATGGCTTAGGCCAAAATAGAATATCTTCCAAGAAATTTCTGAGACATTCAGCTTCTTCACCGGCCTTATCTAAAGCTATAAACTCAGCTTCCATTGTAGAGCGGGAAATCAATGTTTGTTTGGACGATTTCCAAGATACCGCTCCTCCACCAATTGTGAAAATGTATCCACTTGTGGATTTTGAATCAGTTGAGCCGGTGATCCAATTTGCATCACAATACCCCTCTATGACAGCGGGATAATTACTATAATGCAAAACAAAGTTTTGGGTATGTTGTAAATATCCCAAAACTCGTCTCATTGCCATCCAATGAGTTGCACTTGGGTTGTGTGTGTACCGACTTAGCTTTCAAATAGCACATGCTATATCAGATCGTGGAAAATTCATGATGTACATTAAGCAACCCAACACCCTAGCATAGTCCAGTTGGGATGTACTTTTTTCTCTATTCTTTGCTAGAGGCAGATTCGTATCTAAGGGAGTCTTTGATACCTTAAAATTTAAGTACTTGAATCTTTCAAGAACACTTTCAATGTAATGAGATTGAGACAAAGCCAGACCTTGAGGAGTTATGAATCTTAATGCCCAGGATTACATCGGCAACTCCTAAGTCTTTCATGTCAAATTTGCTAGCTAGCATACGCTTAGTAGCATTTATATTGGCAATGTCGTTACTCATTATTAGCATATCATCAACATATAAACAAACAATGACTATATGATTAGGAGTGTTCTTAATGTAAACACATTTATCGCACTCATTAATCTTAAAATCATTTGACATTATAGTTTGGTCAAATTTTGCATGCCATTGTTTGGGTGCTTGTTTTAGTCCATAAAGAGACTTAATAAGTCTACATACCTTCTTTTCTTTTCCAGGTACCAAAAACCCTTCGGGATGTTCCATGTAGATTTCTTCCTCTAAATCTCCATTTAAGAAGGCTGTTTTCACATCCATTTGATGGATTTGGAGACCATACACGGCGGCCAACGCTATTAACATCCTTATGGATGTGATCCTCGTTACCGGTGAATATGTGTAATAATCAAGACCTTCCTTTTGTCTATAACCTTTGAAAACTAGTCTTGCCTTATATTTGTCAATAGTGCCATCAGATTTCATTTTTCTTTTGAAAAATCCATTTAGAACCTAACGGTTTTTTTCCGGGAGGAAGATCAACCAATTCCCAATTATTGTTGTTTAAGATAGATTTTATTGCACTATTGACTGCCTCTTTCCAAAACGGTGACTCCTCAGAAGACATGGCTTCTTTAAATGTTCGAGACTCATCTTCTAATAGAAAATTCACAAAGTCATCACCAAATAAAGTAGAGGTCCTTTGACGCTTGTACGTCTTGGTTCTTCCTCATTTGGAGTACTTTTTTTAGTTCATTCCTGAGGTCGTTTGGTTCCTTCACCAATTGACTCACATTTCTTTTTATACGAAAATATGTTCTCGAAAAATTCAGCTTTATCAGATTCCATTACCGTATTAACATGAACACCGGAATTTTCTGATTTATAAACCAGAAATCGATATGCTTTACTATTTGTAGCATATCCAATGAAAACACAATCGACTGTTTTTGGCCCTATCTTAACCCTTTTGGGTTTAGGGACTTGCACCTTAGCTAAACACCCCCACACTTTGAAATATTTCAAGGTGGACTTCCTTCCTTTCCACATTTCATAAGGAATGAATTGTATTTTGCTATGGGGAACTCGATTAAGTATTTGATTTGCTGTAAGAATAGCTTCGCCCCACAAGTTCTGGGGTACACCCGAACTTATCATCAAGGCATTTATCATCTCCTTTAATGTTTGATTTTTCCTTTACGCAATCCCATTAGATTGGGGAGTGAATGGGGCAGTTGTTTGGTGAATAATGTCATATTCCAAACATATTTCTTCAAAAGGAGATTCATATTCACCACCCCTGTCACTTCTTATTATTTTGATCTTTTTGTTAAGTTGCGTTTCAACTTCATTTTTGTATTGCTTGAATGCGTCAATTGCTTCATCTTTACTACTAACTAAGTAAACATAGCAATATCGCGTGTTGTCTTCAATAAAAGTTATGAAATACTTCTTTCTACCGCGAGATGGTATTGACTTCATATCACAAATATCTGTATGTATTAAGTCTAAAGGTTTAGAACTCCTTTCAACTGACTTGTAAGGATGTTTAGCATTGACATTTTGATTTTTCGCATTCGAAGTTAGGAATACTTCCAGATCTATCATTTTTTGCAAGGTTTTATTATTGACATGTCCCAAACGAGAATGCTATAAATTATTTGACTCAACCAAGTAAGAAGAAGCTGAAATTTTATTCATACTGTCAACAACCATTATATTTAGCTTGAAGAGGCCCTCATTTTGGTAACCTTTTCCTACTAACAAATCATTCTTAGTTAATACAACTTTATCATATACAAAAATGCACTTAAACCCGTTCTTGACGAGAAGTGCAGTAGAAACAAAGTTCTTCCTAATTTCAGGAACGTGAAGGATGTTGTTTAGAGTCACCACCTTGCCAGAAGTCATCTTCAGAAAGACCTTCCCTTATCCTTCAATCTTGGCTGTTGTAGAATTTCTCATAAATATTGTTTCATCCATTTCAGTGGGAGCATAAGAGGCAAAAGCTTCTTTAACAGCACAAACATGGCGAGTGGCTCTAGAATCAATCCACCATTCCTTTGGATTTCCAATCAAGTTACATTCGGAAATCACAGCACAGAGATCAATGTCTTGAACTTCTTGGGAAATTACGTTTTCTTCAACCATGTTAGCTTGAGCCTTCTCCTTTTTCTTGTCCTTATCCTTGTCCTTCTTTGGGGCACGACAGTCCGCGGACTTATGTCCAGGTTTGCCACAATTGAAGCAGCTACCTTTCAACTTCTTCTTGCTTGGATAGTTCTTTGCTCCAGAAGACTTCTTTCTCTTATTTTTCTTTGGAGCAACTTCAACAATGTTTGCTCCCCTATTGTTGAACTTCCATTAGCTTTTTTTTCAGCGGACTTATTGTCTTCCTCAGTCCTTAAACGGAGAGTCAGATCTTCAAGTGTCATCTCCTTGCGCTTGTGTTTCAAGTAGTTCTTAAAGTCTTTCCACGAAGGTGGAAACTTTTCAATCATAGCCGCAACTTGAAACCTTTCATTGATGACCAAATCTTCCATGAAAAATTTGTAAGTAATAGTATAATTAATATTTTTAATAAAAATATTAATACGGATTATACCTTCAGCAAGGAGATCATGAATAATAACTTGAAGCTCTTGGACTTGGGACACAACAGACTTGTCATCAACCATTTTATAATCCAGAAATTTGGTGGCCACAAATTTATTCAATCCAGCATCTTCAGTTTTATATTTCTTTTCAAGTGCATTCCACAGTTCCTTTGATGTTTTAACGTTACTATAAACGTTGTACACGTCATCTTCCAGCCACTAAGAATATAATTCTTACTCAGGAAGTCAGAATGTTTCCATGCCTCAATCACTAGGAAACGCTCATTTTCAGGTGTTCCCTCGGGCAGGACAAGAACGCCCTCCTTAATGAACCTCTGAAGGCTTAGAGTGGTCAGATAAAAGAATATTTTTTGCTGCCATCTCTTAAAGTCAGTTCTAGAAAACTTTCCCACCTTTTCTGCTGGTGGTATAGCCGTTACTGTCGCAGGACGGCTTGGACCAGCATCAGCAGGAACTATGGTAGCATGAATAATATTTTTCACACCATTTGCCATTTCTGTCAAAATGGCACAACCAAAGTTATACCAACGGTGAAATATTTAAATCTTCAAAATGAATGATTATATAACCAAATTCGGTGAAGTGTTTAATCTTCAAAGTAAAGTACAAGCAAATTCAGTGAAGAGTTTATTTCTTCAAACTGAACAACAGTAGGAGTAGAAAGTAACGTAAACTTTAATCTCCAAAACGAGAGTAGAAAACCACGATTGTTTTAATCTCCAAACAACCTGAATAGTATTCGAAAACCGAAAAAAATTTAAGTTCCTTATGATTGTTAGTAGACTTTTATTTGAATAAAATTTGAAAACTGAAAACAAAAATGAGAAGGAGAAAACCCGAGCCTGCTGACTTCACAGCATGTCCTTAAGGAACTTAATCCCCTCACAGTACCCGAGGTTATGGATTAGATCCACCCAGGATAGAACAGATTACATTTGTTGCTGTAGTGGTATTCCAAACTGCAACAAATAGCGAACTCCAATGGCTGGCTGCGAAATAACACTATAATGTTGTTAGTTTGTTTTGAAAGTAATGGAGAAAGAAAGAGGAGAAGATCAGAATTTTTGTGTGGAAAAAACTGAAGGAATGGCCATCTATTTATAGGCCAAGAATTTCTGGATGAAGTTGGCTGTTCACACTAGCAGATTCAGGAAAGGCAGCCCTTCAGGTGGTTGTTCATACTAGAAAGTGACTATTCATGAAAGGCATCCCTTCAGGTTTTTACCGTTGCATAAACGGTCACGTGAAATTAAGTCAATCAATCATATCAATTGACCGAATCCGAATTTGAATCTGAGGCCGAACCGAGCGAGCGACGACGACGATGGTGCGAGGCCCCTTCCTCTTAGCTCCTTTTAAGAGCTAAAGGAAGTAATATTATATATATACCCAACAAAATACTTGTCTTTAACCGATGAGGGACAAAGTGAAAAAGCCAAAGTTGCCTTTTCATCTTCTTCCTTCATTTTTCATTCACACCACCATACTTCAAACCCCAACAAATCTTCCACGAGTAAGAATAAATGAATTAGTTATCGTTAGAGAATTAATAACAGATAGAAGGTAAATGAAGTTGTAACAATTAGAGAACTAATGAAATCAGAGGGTCTATTGGCAGTTAAAATATTTTTATATCTGTAATGGTTATTGATTTGCCATTAATAGGATTTTAACCAAAAATAGCAAATGCAATCATAGCCTTTCAAGTGCATTAGTCAATATGGCAATGATCCAAGCATATATTGTTACTTAATGGAGCAAATAATAATGGAGCAAATCCGAACCCGTTACGGCTAGTCAATTACATTGGTTTGGTCAAATTTTTATTTGGTCAACATATTGTCATGTAATTAGATGTTGTAATTTCTTGAAAAGGTGACTTCTAAAATTTCTATTATATAAATATATCCCTACTTTAGTCTTTAATACTCCTATTTTCTTCTGAGATTTCTTTTAGAATGACTTTTAAATTACAAATTTATATTTCACTAGACCTGCTTTCGCTATCCATTAATTTTAGTAATATTTTAGTAGAGAAATATATTCGTATTTTACATGTATCTTTTATTTTTCTACTATAAGTTATATGAACTCATTTATTTTAAATTTTATTGACATGGTCTGTTGGCCTAAATTTGATTAGAACAACAAATCGAATTTGTATAGGGTTATCAAGAAATTATTCGTATCAAAGCCACGAAAAAGATTAGAATAAAGAAAACGAGACAAAAATTCAAGTAAAGAAACGAGACAAAAGATTGAGAATAAAGTATAAGTATATTTCTGATATGTTTCTAGATGCATTACATAGTATTTACAAGGCTATTTATAGCTTTCAAGGACGAGGGCAAATTTTAATGCGATTAATGGCATTTACTCCACGTTTAATCGTGGTTTGCCCATGATCTCCTCATTTAAATCATGGGCAACGGTCGGCAGTTACAGAATTGAGAGCTCGTGGAGTGAAATCTTCTACGAGGGGCGAATCTTTCGCCTCGTAATGGATATCTTCCAATCGCCTCGTGTGACCGACTCGTGGTAATCATCCATTTCGTGCTCGAGGCAACTGACCTCGGGAATTGGGCGAGCCTTAGTGAACTCTTGAATAGAAGCTTTCAACCTCATCCAGCTCCGGGCCTTGCCAATTTAAACCTCGTTGACTTTTCACCCAATACAGATAGTCCCCCCACCCCTCGGATAATAGTTAGATTTTTTCAAGGGGTGGAAATAAATCGCCGGGAATTGAATTGGCTAATTCTCCACCACAAAATTTGAAAAGTTAACCGTCCTTTCGACGTTTAATCTTCTCCACGCGGCATTTTCTTAGCAGTTGTAACCCTTCGTTTTACCTTCCCAATGTGTAGGTAATAATGACGATTTTTCAAAGCACTTGAGTACTACCTATCTTATAAAACTCCCAACTTGTCCGTTACTTGCATTGTTTCCCAAATCTTCTGATCAATTGCAACCAATTTTTCTGCAAATCTCCTTCTTGATTTAAATTTGATCGTCATGTCTTCTACCAAGAATTCCTCAATAACTTTAGAGGCAAAAACAATGGATGACACCCCTGTGTCAGTGAGCAAAATTTTGGCTGGTACGTCTATACCATTGAGGGCAACTTCCCTAGAAGAAAGTGACCAAGACCGTTTCTCCAACCACCGTGACCCCGCCGCTCAAGAAGAAGTGTCAACTAGTGGCGACAGAGCTGTGCTTGAAGAAGCCACCACTACTGATAATAATACTGAAGCCACTGAAGCTTCACAGCCCACAAAGAAATCCTTCGTCGGGGAGTTAAAAACCCATCATGTGATCCCTTCAGAATTTGATCATAGTAAAGACCTCAAGATGCAGAAGTAATCGGCTTCTGATCTTGAGAAGAGTAGAAAAGTTCCAGTTCAACAGTCTCCGAGCCTTATCACACAAGACCTCGTAGATCAGGTTCGTGAAGATTGCGGTTAGGGTCCCGAGATCGAAGTTATAGTCCCGACCCCAGAGCATCGTACTTGCGACAGAGTCCATGGTTTTTTGTTCATCTACAACTATCCATTCACGATAGGTTTCTCACTTCCAATCCATCACATAGTTGATAATTTTTGTTGAACATACAACATTTGTTTGGCTCAGCTCGGTCCTGGAATTTGGAGGATCATTCAGTGCCTCGACTTTCTGAGCCAACGAGCCAAAGTTGATTTTACCTTTGATCATCTCATTTCCTTATTTTGCCGCACTATGCACAAGGATGGAATTGTCCAGCTAAGTAAATGAGGCAAATTTTCTATTATAACGAAGGGCGACGACACCGAGGATCGAGGTTGGTGCAATTGGTTCATCCTTTTCCCTACCACTCTTCTCTCCTCCGAGGCAGAGTTCCCCGATGAGTGGAACATAACTCGTAATTTGCCCACCCTTGACTTCTTCTTTATTCTTACAACTTCTCAGCTTTAACCAACTAATTATTTTCTTTTTCTAGCGGAGAAACTTCCCATCAACACCCCAGAGGGTTTGACTGTTCAAGCACTCATCAATGCCAAGTCGAGGCATGTGAGGTTAGGGATGATCCTGGCTGCGTTGAAAGAGAACCAGTGGTCGTGAAAACAACACGATAAGTGTGAATTAAACCTTCTTCTTTCTTCCACAATTTATCCTCATTCTTACCTTCCTTTTTTGTAGGCTTCCCCAATAAAGCGGTCACCGAACCAGCGGAGGAAGAAGAGAAGAAGAAGAAGAAGAAGAAGAAGAAGAAGAAGAAGAAGAAAGGAAAGAAACCCGAGATTGGAGTCCCGGAAGCGGGGGATAGTCTGAAGAAGTTGGAGGACTCAGTGGGAGCTCTTACAGCTAAATCTTCAAAGAAGAGGAAGGGCACGACAACCAACTCTTCTCAAGCTAAACGCCTTCGGGCCAAGTCACCTGAAATTCCTCAGCATGACCAAGCTGACGAGCCTTCAGGTGGCGAGGCTCATAATGAAAAAACGGCGGCTAATTCTAACGAGAATAAAGCCATAGAGAAAGCTAATGGAAAGGCCAAGGTGGCAAAAAACTTCCCTGCCGAGGAGAGGGCGACTGATGCCCTTGTTCAAGATGAAGAGAGGGTATATGAAGACTGCGCTCGGGCTGACCACCCCTCGTCTTCTACTTCAAGCCCTAGGCTGATAAGCATCCCCCCTGATCTGTGCATGCTGGATGACACAATGGCTATTCCTATCAGCCTTAGGGATTTGCTCGGTCCAGCTGAGCGGGACACATCGAAGGCTTGCCGATTGATAACCTGATGGCTTTCGCGTCTCAGCATGTAATTTTCCCCTTTTTTTCCTCGTTGTTCCTTTACCCCTTGACTTTATTAGAACCCCCTTGAACTCTTTGCTTTTGCAGAGTTTTGTTTATACTATGAAAGCAACTGAAATGGAGGCTGGCTGAGCAGAAGAGTTGAGGATGATTGGGGGTCACTGGGACCGTTTAAAGGAGAAGCTTCAGGACAAGATTGCTAATCTGGAGAAGCATTTGCTCGATTCTGAGGTGGATTTGGACTGAGCTCGTAAAGAGATTGAGGAGTCTAACCTTGAGCATGACAAGTCTCGAGAGGCTGCTGCCAAGCTTGAAGCTGAAAAGAGAGCTCACGAGGAGATTTTTTGAGGTGAGATTGAAGCAGCAAATGTGACGATCGATGACCTGAACAATTATCTCCATAGCCAATGGAAAGAGCTCTCGGCGAAGGTAAACAAGCTTGAAGTCCAAGCCCAGACCATCGAGGCCTAAGTTGAGAATCTTCAGAGAAAAGGGTCCATGTCCTCGTCCAGGCTCAAGACCAAAATCGAGGCTAAAATGAAGTCTCGTGACACTAGGGCTCGAGTTGAGAAAAATTGGGCTATAATCCAGACCAAGTTGCGGACTCTCGAGCTGTGCAAAGCTGGGGCGACCTTGGACGAGGAAATATCTAAGGCACAAGAAGATGTTTCCAAGGCTCAGCAGTTGATGAGCAATCTGCCTTCTCTCACGCCCTAAAATTTTACTAAAATAAATAAAATAAATAGGTTGTGACTTAGGTGTTTTTAAGGTACAAAATTATTTAGAGATTACGGAGTCGCCACTTGACATAGTTCAAAGGTGTGCCAAGTCACCAAAGTGGTACCTTGGTACATCTATGACTCGTAAGTGGTCTGCATCAGAGTTCCGGGTAAGGATCTCGGTTGACTCTCGGGAAGGTGTTAGGCACCCTCGAGTCCTGTGCAAGCACAGTTGCTTTATTGACGCTCTCTGGGTTTGTAAATTATTGTTTGTTTGTTTAGTTGCCAAATTATTTGTTACACTTTGATTTGGATGAAAGTCGCTCGTTCATTGACGAAAACTCTACCAGAGATTAACCGTGGACACATTGTCCATTCGAATCTTGATATAAATGAGTTTCGTGTAAACATTGTACGTTGATATTTTGTTTAGCCTGATCTAAGTGTTTATTATGCTTTCGACGTATTCAAAATTATTAATTTATTCTTAAGAGTTAATACTTTAAGTGTAAATATATTTAAGATTTCCTTGGTTACGTTACAAACATTTGGCTTCGGGTGGCAGACGTCCATAACAGCTCATTGTGACTAAGTGATCCAAATTTCCAAAGTTTGTTAAATTCTTAAGAATAGAGTGCTCCAACACTAAATATGGCCTTAACTTGAAGGGATAACAATTATGGGTTGTGGTTCAGATTTCAGATTTTTAAACAAACATAAGCCTACGTGTTTGATTTCTGCTTTCTAGAAAATTGTAGCTTCAATTTAGATGGTTTGCGTTTGTAGGCCTATTTTACTATACATTTCATCTTTGTCCTTTTACACAAGTTATACAAGGTTAAAATATGACACAAATATTACAAAGTTCAAATATGCAGATCTGTTCACGAACGTGCCTTTATTGAATAGCCTGGTTCTTACACGCTCCCATAATTGCCCCATTTTTAGCATACAATTTATTAAATAACTCAAGAACAAATGGTTGAAATCTTCTTCACTATTTCTATCGCACACACGTAAATTTGATAAGAAGTTAACAGAGTAATCTTATGAGGACATACATGAGCATAAATACACAAAATTCCTTGGGTTGAGTTAGGACTTACAAACTTCTCATTTTTCATATAATACTAAATGAAATGCTCATACAAGTTTCAGGAAAAATACCTATTGGATCAAAATTCTTAGTACAACAGCCATGACGACTCCCGAGCCCAAACCGTAGCAAGATACAACAGCAGCAGCAACACGAACAGAAAAGGAAGCAACAACTTCTTTGAGCTCAATTTTTAGACCCAACTCCCTAACTCTAACTTGAACCTTTTAATTTATATTACTAAACCCTCTTTTACCTCCTTTCTTTTTCTATCTTTCTTAATCTACTCTTTCTTTCATTTTTTGTTATGTTTTCAGATCCTAAAAGATGTGTGTGTGTGTTTTCAAATTGTTGGTGTCTTCTTTTAGATGTTCTGATCCTCCTCTTTAAAATAGAGTGAAAGACTCTCAAAAATAGGGGGAAGTGGGTGTGTGCCAAGTACAAAGGACTAGCCCATGTGCCCCAAGCCTTAGCCTTTTTTCAGCCCATCATTTCTTTGCATGCAAGGGTGTATTAGACCAAAAAGAGAAGAAATTACTGCAGCCACCCTTGTACTTCCTTGACTCAACTTTTGACATCCCATTTGACATCATCAAGCCTATGTCATTCTAACTATCTAAACAAATCAATACTATCACAACCAAACTAAACTGAAAACCATCAGATTCTTACTTGACATTTAGACAATAAACAAAACATAATAAGCTTCAAACTTAACAAAGCCAACTGGATCAAGATTTCTAGTTTCCAAGTTTTAACAATCAAAACAAATCAAACTAAACACCATGGACTAAAACACAAAACAAATTGAGGAAACTTACTCTATTAGTGATAGAACCTGGACAAACTAACAGTGAATGCAACTAAAACAAGATTCATTTCAGAAAAAGACATGTATACATTTTAATATGCCAAGCTAACTACAACAATTTTTCATGTAATTAATAATAGGATTCTAACAGTAACATGATTTCTAAAAACTAAACTACACATTCTGATCATTGGTTATGCACATTAATTTTATGAGCCAAGCTAACACTAACTAATGGCTAAAGAACAAGGAATGCTAGGATCTAATCTAACCCGTGAAGCTTGAAAACAACAATACCATCGATCCCAAAGCGGCGTCGCCGCTGTTTTGCTACGCTGCTGGCTGTTCACCGGTGTTTCACCAACGAGCAGTTGCATCAGACTCCATTACGAAAACAAACACTGCTTGATACACACCAACACAATGCATTGCAAACAGTGCCTCCATAACGTCATCATATCGTCACAGTTATCCCCTAACCAAACACTGCCTCGCATCGATTTCATCACACGCACACACAGCTTCAACTGCCTCACCAATCCAACATCGTCATTGCCTCACTCTTGTCCGTATCACAGCCCCGGATTCGCCCCTAAACACCCCCTTGTACTGCCTTGCTAAACAGCCTCGTGTCGCCATGACTGCCACTGCTTCAACATCAAAAAAAACATCACCATCACAGCCTCCAAATTAGCATCATCACAGTTTCACACACACGACAATGGCCAAAACATTCCCCACAGCTTCCCCACGACAAAACAAACCTGATTCCTTTGTTATCCCAAATTTAAACAGCCCAAGAAATCCATTACCTTCTTCTTCTAACTGAAACGATCCCATTTGGGGTCGTTTCAACTAGAAAAAGAAAGGAATGGAAAAGAGGAGACAGAAACAAGGCCTACCCATAAAAGTTCAACGGAAAGATGACGAAACTCATCGGATTTTGAAGTTTGACTGAAATTTGACCTCCGATCTACGCGAATCGATTCACTTTTTGAAGAAACCGATAGCGGAAATGGAAAGAGCGGGTCAAGAGGAGTCGATTGGTGTATTTTGTATTTTTTTCGGCGGCCGGCCGGCGGTGGTTGACAGCAGCCGACCGGTGGCTCCGCCGTGGAGGCGATTTCCGGCGTCTGAGTGAATTTTTGGGCAGGGTTTCCCTAGCCTTGGCGGCTGGGAAGGGAATTGGAGAGAAATGGGGGGGGGGGGTTTGAGTATATATTTGTGTGATATGGGCTGGGTTAGGGTGTTGGGCTAATGGGTTGGGGCATTGGGCTATTATTTTTCATATATGGCCATTAAAATGTCTAGACTTGATTAAAATACACACACAACTGAAATTAAAACCTCATAATTTTGCAATATTATCACAATTGAAATATAGAATAAAATTTAAACACATAACAAGTAATTTGGCAATTTTTAATATTTTACATCCTAATTAATTACAATTTTAGTTAGAACAAACACTATAAGTCCAGAAAAAATTGACGAAACGTCCTAAGAATCTAATACGACTATTTTGAGCAATTTTATGAGTTTTGGTGCCAAAATTAGGTGATTACAGCTGCCCCTCTTTGTTCGGAAACACGAAGAGTTTTCGGACAAAGAAGTAATCGACAACTAATTTTGGCTTTTCGGTTCTAGCCGAGGGCATACTTTGCAAAATGGTGACCGTACCTTGAATTTCGGTTCTAACCGAGAACAAAGTTACCTACATATCCCCGGACTAAGGAATCAGGTCAGTGTAGTTCCTTACGTGCGGCAGCTAGGGCTACCGCATTCAAACAGACACCAGACTCTTCTAGACTCACTAAGACAAACTAGACACTCTAGACTGCTAAGACAAACTAAAGACTCTTCTAGACACACTTGGGCTGATACTAGACACTCTTAGGCACACAAAGGTTGTCGTTGTTGAGTACTGGTCGCTTGCTGGTGGTCGGCTGGGGTCATTGCTTTTACAAAGAAAAATGCAATTACAACATTGAAAAATGTAAAAGTTACAATTCCTAGACTACTCTTCATGCTTCCCAAGCTGATGAACTGGTCTGAAGCTCCCACTAATCAAGTGGGTTTTGAAAACTTGAAATTGCCGTTCGGGCGGGCTTTAACTTGAAACTTGAAATTTCCGCTTGGGCGGGCTTTAACTTGAATGTTGAAATTGCCGCTTTGACGGAAATGCTGAAATTGCCGCTTTGACGGGCTTTGACTGAAATACTGAAATTGCCGCTTTGATGGGTTTTGACTTGAAGCTGGGGATGACTGCTATCTTTTAGCGGGACTAACTTGAAAAGGAAATGGTTGCTATCTTCTAGCGGAACTGACTCGAAAAGGAAATGGGCGCTATCTTTTAGCGAAACTGACTCGAAAAGGAAATGGGTGCTATCTTTTAGCGGGACTGACTCGAAAAGGAAATGGGCGCTATCTTTTAGCGAAACTGACTCAAAAGGGAAATGACCGTTATCTTTTAGCAGAAATTGATTCGGAAAGGAAATGACCGCTATCTTTTAGCAGATCTTGACATGGAAAGGAAATGACACTATCTTTGAGCGAAACTGACTCGAAAAGGAAATGATCGCTATCTTTTAGCGGAAACTGACTTTAAAAGGAAACTGACGCTATCTTTGAGCGGAACTGACTCGAAAAGGAAATGGGCACTATCTTTCAGCGGGACTGACTCGAAAAGGAAATGGGCGCTATCTTTTAGCGGGATTGACTCGAAAGGAAATGGGCGCTATCTTTTAGCGAAACTGACTCAAAAGGGAAATGGTTATTATCTTTTAGTAGAAATTGACTCGGAAAGGAAACGACCGCTATCTTTTAGCAGATCTTGACATGGAAAGAAAATGATGCTATCTTTGAGCGAAACTGACTCGAAAAGGAAATGATCGCTATCTTTTAGCGGAAACTGACTTTAAAAGGAAACTGACGCTATCTTTGAGCAGAACTGACTCGAAAAGGAAATGGGCGCTATCTTTTAGCGGGACTGACTCGAAAAGGAAATGGGCGCTATCTTTTAGCGGGACTGACTCGAAAGGAAATGGGCGCTATCTTTTAGCGAAACTGACTCAAAAGGGAAATGGCTGCTATCTTTTAGCAGAAATTGACTCGGAAAGGAAACAACCGCTATCTTTTAGCAGATATTGACATGGAAAGGAAATGATGCTATCTTTGAGCGAACTGACTCGAAAAGGAAATGATCGCTATCTTTGAGCGAAACTGACTCAAAAGAAGGGAATAGAGTTCCATCTGACATCTAGCGCAACTATCCCAATTCAAGTGGTCCCAGCTTTTTCTTGGCCACATAGCAGATGTCACACCAACTTTCTGCATCGTGGATACACCCTGTTTCTGATCTTGCAAATAACCTTAGTGACTCAAGTTCTATTCTTCACAGTAATGTGGGATGAACAACGCCTAAAGCTTCTCCCAAACATGTCCACTCTTCATGATACAATTTTGGTATGTCGTCTCTCCGCCTGATGTGCAGTGCTGGGCTCTAATTATCAATGTTGATCATGACTTGCTGAAAAACTTTTCCATTGTCGAGGGTGTACCCTGCTTGCTGGAATTAAACCTGAATCCTGAAAGACAGAGTTTTGCAATTTTCTTTTGTTGCTCATGTGAGGTTAGCGCCGAAAGGGCGAGGAATTAATGATGAGGCAAGATATACAAAATGGAATTAAAAAAAAAAGTTTAAGGGCGAAAGTCGTTTGGACAGGGAACGTCTTTCTGAAAAGGAAAACTTATCTGGCAATATATTGGTGGCCTTAATGATCATGACATATATCTTGGATGACCTCGTTCGACCAGTACCACTTGTTTGTTGAGAGTTGCTCCATGGAAGATATCAATCCATAATCAACGTTGAGGTGACTCTCAAGTCGACTAGTAGCGCCCTTTCGGGTTTCCGCCAACTAGCCTCTCTCTTTAATCTTTTTCCTCACTGTTTGTCTTGCGCCGCCTTCTCAGGTTTTCACCGACAAGACTTCTTTTTCTTTTCTTTTTTTTCTTTTCTTCTTTTTTTTCAATGCAATTTACAACATAAACATCTCTTTTGATGGCATCATCAACTTGTCATAAATGAAAATTTGACATAAGCTCTCCAAAACGCATCATGAGCTGACTGCGTATAATTCGCTCCCCTTTGGACATAATTTCTTTAAAAAATGAAAATTTTTTGCCCCACTGTTTAGAATAAACTGGGGCGCTTTATTTTTCTTCCTTGACTTCGAAACTGGTATGCCAAATATCTCCTGAAGCATGTGAATAGATGATACAAAAAATAATAGAAGTTTGTTTTTATTTTATTTTAATTATGAAATAAAATAAAAACAAACTTCTGCCCCAGTTTAGCATAAAAAGGGGGTTCTAAATTTCTTTTGATGTTGGCCGCAAACTTGGAAGCAAGTTTTGCGTCAATACGAAACAGGAAAGAATGAAATTTTCACTGTTATGAACACAAAGAAAATGGGGAGGAATATTTAATTTTCTCTATTTTCTTAAAAAATAAAAAAGCAACTTCTGCCCCAGTTTAGGATAAACTGAGGGCTTTGATTTTCTTGACATATCCCGCAAGCCTGGAGGCAAACTTTGCGCGAATAAGAGTAGACAGGAAAAGAGGAATTTTCTCTTGTTGCGACCGCACCAGAATGGTTGCCTACGTATCCTTTTGAGAGGAATCAGGTCAGACGTAGCTCTAGGCAAATGCCCAGGTTTTTTTTTATGCTTTTCAGTTTCATTTCATTTTGGTACAATTACATTGATTCCAACAGAGAACATGTCTTGAAAGTACAACGTTCAAAGTGCTAATAAGGGATACAATTTGGGATAGCAAAAAAGAACAAAAGCCTTGCATTCATCCCAATTTGAAAGCCATCTTGGAGTCAAATGTAATACCTCTTGACCGCATCTGCATTGACGGGTATTTCGGTTGTCCTGCCATCTGGATCTGTAAGGTACAAGGCGCCATTTGGCAATACTTTCTTTACCAGGCATGGCCCTTGCCAATTTGGAGCAAATTTTCCTTTAGCTTCTTCCTGATGAGGAAAGATTCTTTTCAAGACTAATTGCCCTTCTTTCAAGTCGCGGAGGCGCACTTTCTTGTTTTAGGCTCGGGCCATCCTTTGATGATACAATTGACCGTGACAAACTGCATTGAGCCTCTTTTCATCAATGAATGACAACTGTTCCAATCGGGTTTTGACCCATTCTGTGTCCTCTAACTCTGCTTCCACGATGATCCTGAGAGACGGTATTTCAACTTCAGCGGGTATGACTGCTTCAGTTCCGTATACCAATGAATACGGGGTTGCACCTATGGAAGTGCGCACAGTTGTGCGGTAACCAAGCAAAGCGAAGGACAACTTCTCATGCCAATCACGAGATCCTTGTATCATTTTCCTAAGGATCTTCTTGATATTCTTATTGGCTGCTTCAACCGCGCCATTTGCCTTTGGTCGGTAAGGTGTGGAATTTCGATGCATGATCTTGAATCTTTCACACACGTCATTCAATAAATGACTGTTCAGATTTGCCGCATTATCGGTGATGATGGTACTTGGGATACCAAAGCGACAAATAATGTTAGAATGAACAAAATCCACCACGGCTTTCTTGGTCATAGACTTGAGAGTGACGGCCTCGACCCATTTGGTGAAGTAATCTATTGCAACCAAAATGAATCTGTACCCATTTGATGCTTTTGGTTCAATAGGCCCGATAACATCCATCCCCCATGCTGTAAAAGGCCAAGGGGCTGACATTGTGTGCAACTCTAAAGGGGGTGAATGTATCAAATCACCGTGTACTTGGCATTGATGACACCTTCGCACAAAAGTAATGCAGTCATGTTCCATAGTAAGCAAGAAGTATCCCGCTCTGAGTACTTTCTTAGCTAGCACGAGCCCGCTCATGTGGGGTCCGCAGATTCCTGAATGCATGTCATTGAGAATCCTCGTGGCTTCAGTTGCATCCATGCATCTTAACAATCCCAGATCAGGTGTCCTTTTGTACACTACCCCTCAACTCAAAAAGAAACCACTTGCAAGTCGTCGAAGGGTTCTGTTTTGATTGTTTTCTGCCAATGGAGGATACGTCCCATCTTGAAGGAAATTCTTGACATCAAAATACCACGGTTGACCGTCAATTTCTTCTTCAACCACATTGCAGTACGCATGTTGAATTTGGACCTGAATCTCTAACGGATCAATATGGGCTTTATCAGGATGGACAAGCATTGAGGCTAATGTAGCCAATGCGTCAGCCAGGTCATTATGTATTATGAGAACATGTCTAAACTTTAGAACATCGAACTTTTGGCGAAGATTGTCCATGCACTGCTTGTACATGATCAGCTTAAGGTCTCGAGTTTCCTATTCACCCTTCATATGGCGTATCAAAAGATTTGAATCTCCGATCACTAGCAGTTCTTTGATGTCCATGTCTAGAGCCATACGCAAACCCATTATGCATGCCTCATACCCAGATGTGTTATTAGTGCAACTGAAGCGGAGTTGGGCAGCTGCCGGATAATAATGTCCCGTGGGAGAGATGAGGACTGCTCCAATACCATGGCCTTTTGAGTTGGAAGCACCATCAAAATATATTTTCCACACGTGCTTTTCTTCATTAATCAATTCCTCAAGCACATCTACCTCCTCGTCAGGGAAGTAAGTCTTCAATGGCTCATAATCATCATCCACTGGATTTTCAGCCAAATGATCAGCTAAAGCTTGAGCTTTCATTGCAGTTCTGGTGACATAAACTATGTCAAATTCTGTGAGCAGGATCTGCCATTTCGCAAGTTTACCGGTTGGCATTGGCTTTTGAAATATGTACTTCAGTGGATCCATCCGGGAAATCAGATAAGTGGTATAAGACAAAAGATAATGTTTCAACTTTTGTGCGACCCAAGTTAGGGCACAACACGTTCTTTCCAACAAAGTGTATCTGGCCTCGCAATCTGTGAACTTCTTGCTCAGATAATAAATTGCATGCTCTTTCTTTCCCGAGGCATCATGTTGCCCCAGTACACAACCAAAGGAGTTTTCATTGACTGACAAGTATAAAAACAATGGTCGGCCAGGCTCAGGCGGAACCAAAACAGGAGGATTTGACAAGTATTGCTTGACCTTGTCAAAAGCTTCTTGGCACTCTTCAGTCCATGCAATTGATGCATTCTTTTACAACAACTTGAGGATCGGCTCACATATTGTGGTAAGTTGAGCAACGAACCTACTGATGTAATTTAGCCTGCCTAGAAAGCTTTTAACATCCTTCTTGGTTCGAGGCGGAAGTAATTCTTATATTGCCTTGATCTTTGCGGGATCCCATTCAATACCTTGCCTGCTAACAATGAAACCCAACAATTTTCCAGCAGGCACACCAAATGCACACTTGGCTGGATTCAGCTTCAGATTGTACCTACAGAGCCTTTCAAAGAACTTTCTGAGATCTCTCACATGTTCCTCAGCAGTTTTAGACTTGATAATCACATCAACCACGTACACTTCTATTTCTTTATGCATCATATCATGGAAAATGGCAGTCATAGCCCTCACGTAGGTTGCCCAAGCATTTTTCAAACCAAATGGCATCACTCTATAGCAATAAGTTCCCCAAGGCGTAGTGAATGCCATTTTGTATGCATCATCTTCATCCATCTGGATTTGGTGATATCCAGCATAGCAGTCAACGAAGGATTGTATCTCATGTTTGGCACAATTATCTACGAGAGTGTGAATATTAGGCAACGAAAAATTGTCTTTGGGACTCGCCTTGTTCAAATCTCGATAGTCAACACATATCCTTGTTTTTCCATCTTTCTTAGGAACTGGGACAACATTTGCAACCCAAGTAGTGTGCTGAACTGATTGAATTACTTTTGCATCCAACTGTTTCATTATTTCATCATAGATTTTCTTGATCATATCAGTTTTGAACTTCCGTTGCATTTGTCTTACTGGAGGGAAACCAGGTTGAATTGGCAATTCGTGGACTATCAATTCGGAGCTCAAACCCGGCATCTCATCATATGACCATGCAAAAACATCCCGATATTCAAAAAGCACTTTTCGAATATCGTTCTTCACTTCAAGTCGGGCATACATGCTTATCTTGGTTTCCCTCACATCATCAGGGCTCCAAAGATTAACATCCTCTGTATCAGCCAAATTGGGTTTAGGCTTGCCCTCATGGCGTTCAACTTCCACGCCTATTTCAAAATCTACCTGTTCCCCATCGTATTCAATCTCGTTAACAAATTCTTCAATGTTTTCTTCATCACTTTCAACCTCAACTATGGTTATGGAGCCAAAATCAGATTGTGGTCCCTGGATGGACGATAAGTTCCTTAAACATGTCATGATATCAGGACCAGCAGATATATCACTACAGATAAACAAAAATAGAATAAAATTAGGAATATGAATAGAGATTGAAGGAAAGCTTGGCTCTTAGGCCTTTCATTAATGAAAAAAGGTTTGAATTACAAAAGGAAAGATGAGCAAAATAATACACTTGGCATACAACCCTTAGAATATCCAAGTGTATTCAAAAGAAAACTGTAAAACAACAGTCTACCAAGACCCCTCAGGAAGGGAGTGGCATTCCAGTTAGTCAGGTGCACGTCCGGGCCAATGTACTGAATTGAAGCGTTGCTGGAGCCTTCACCCGGCTGCACCATGCAGATTTCAAAAATGCCACCTAGATCAAATGGTGCATCCTGATTGTCTTTCACTGTGTTGACATTTGTAGCGACAACCTTTGGTTTCATGACATAACCCACAAAAGACTGAGCGAGACATGGAATTGGCTTTGGGAGAGACCAAACTTCCGACTTCTTTTTCTTTGCTTGCTTACGATCAGCTGCCTTTGGCTTGAACCCTACTCCCCACGTGCCTTGCACGCCATTTGGATAAACTGGATTTACCCTGCCTTGTAGCGATTCTCCCAAACCCTTTCCAAATTGGAAACCATGCTTTAACATTTCAGATGCCATCATAATAGATGTCTCTGACACTCTTGGGATGGGTATAGGTTTTACTTCTTTTACTTTTTCCATATACACCACATCGGAGGTTTGATACATGATGGTCGGGCGTGTGGTGACAACTTCAGGGCTGGTACGTCCAGACTATTGTTGAACTGTAAGTCATCCTCTCCGTAAACTACGACAGCTTGATTATCCCAAGTAAACTTGACCACCTGATAAACTGTAGAGGGTACAGCACAAGCCATGTGAATCCATGGTCGGCCCAATAACAGATTGTATGATGCATCCGTTTCCATGACTTGAAACTCAATGCTGAAGGTAGCGGGACCAATGGTTAACTCAAGATTGATGATGTCTAAAGATTCTCGAATTCCACCATCAAAAGCACGAACATCGGAGGAACTTGCCCTGATATTGCTCATATCCACTTTTAAACTCTTCAATGTAGACAGAGGGCAAATGTTCAATCCTGCGCCGCCATCTGTTAAAACCCATGTGACATATGAGTCTTCACACTTAACTGAGACATGAAGCGCCCGATTATGACCGGTTCCTTCTGCTGGCAGTTCCTCATCGGTGAACATCACACGATTAGTCTCAAATACTCTGGCAGCAAGTGCTTCCAGATTAGCCACAGTAGTTTTTTCAGGAATGTAGGCCTCATTCAGTATTTTCAACAGTGCATTGCGATGTGCTTCAGAGTTCATAAGTAGAGACAAGAGCGATATCTGAGCTGGAGTTTTTCTCAATTGCTCGACGATAGAATTATCTGTCGATCTCATCTTCTTCAAGAATTCTTCAGCTTCTTTCTCGGACACCGGCTCCTTGATGGGTCCTTGGTCTTCTCGACCTGGCTTTGCCTTTCTCAATTCTTCCGGGGTAAAACATCTCCCGGAACGAGTTAGACCATTTACATCTGCAGGAACCTCCATGATTTCTCTCCCGTTGTAAGACACAATTGTCTTGTTGTAGTTCCAAGGAACAGCCTTTGTACTTTTGACAGGGAGTTGCGCCGCTTGAGTGATGATAACCGGTTCACACTTCTTTGCCTTAACCTCGAAGACCGGAGTTTTCTTGCATGATGCCCCTTGCACAATAAATGCTGGTGCACTGTCATGAACTTTTTCCTGCTTTGCAGCCGAAATTGTGAAACTTGGCTCAACAGCTGCATCTTGCTTTGCTTTGTTGACAACAGACGCACTTGACTTTCCCCCAATTACAATAATAAAAGGCTCAGGGCCTTTGATGTCTGGAGAAGGACCAACTGCCACAATTTGCTTGGCGGCTTTCCCTTTCATGTCTTCTTCTATGCATACCATCCCTACCATGTGTACGTTGTTTTGAACATCATGAGCTGGTAAAGGATTCTGATTCACATTTTGTGTTTCATCCCCCACGACTTTTATCTGATTGTTGTCTATCATTGCCCGGATTACCTTTTTGAGTTCCCAGTAGAATTCTGTGTCATGTCCAGGTGCTCCAGAATGAAATGCACAATGGCGTGAATGATCAACTCTTCCATTGGGGTTCACTTTTCCCGGGATTAGCTTCAACAGATTGGCTTGTTGCAACTTTTCAAATAAATTAGTGTAAGTTTCCCCCAATGGGGTGAACTGTCTTTTCTCTTGTTGCATGTTTCTCTGTTGCATGTTTGGACGGAAACCTGGTGGACCCCGTGGACGATAAGGCATCTCCTGCTGAGTTGGGAATTGAGCATGTTCCTGTTGGTTGTTATATTGAACCGGGGCAGGGGGTGCATGCCATTGCGGACCAGATAGTGGTTGAGAATAAGATGTTGCATTGACGGGGAATGAGAATTGTGGCATGGCATATTGTTGGCCATGAGGTGGATAGAATTGTTGTGGTGGGGTCTGAATGTACCCTTGACGGTCATTGTATCTTCCTTCATTTCTTCTAGGTCCAGGACCAACCATTGCCACTTCATCTTTCTTTTCTTTCTTCTTCCCAAACGCACCTGACCCTGATTGCAATGCTTGGGTAGTGGCTCTCAAAGCTGTTTGGCTGACAATCTTGCCTGCCTTGATTCTCCTCTCAATCATCTCCCCAATTCTCACTGCTTCACTGAACTGCATCCCAATGGCAGAGGCCATCGCTTGGTAGTATGTTTCATCGAGGACTTCGACGAACTCTTCAACCATCTTATCATCTGGGATCAAAGGGCTCACACACGCTGCTCGTTCGCGCCACTTGTAGGCATACTCTCTGAAACTTTCACTTGGTTTCTTTGTGATCGTCTTCAAGGAAGAGCGATCAGGAGCAGCCTCCATTTTGTAACCATAATGATTTAGGAAAGCGCTGGTCATGTCATCAAAGGTAATCCATTTCGAAACATCTTGTTGTACAAACCATTCTGTTGCCGGTCCTCTCAAACTGTCATCAAAGTATGCCATCAACAATTCATCCTTCTCAATGCCCCTCATTTTGTTAAGGTAGATCTTCACGTGGATCCTTGGATCACTTTGTCCAGTGTACAGATCAAATTTGGGCACAACAAAACCTCCAGGCAATGGCACGTGAGGGAACAAACACAGATCTTTGTATGAAATATTGGTTTTACCCCCTTGCCCTTGTATGTTTTTCACAGTTTGCTCCAAGCTTTTCTATTTCTGAGCAAAATCATTCTCTTCTATTTTCCCCAACCTCTCGATATCAGCATGTGATTCTGGGTGGTGTCCCTGATCATACGACTCGTTTTGGCGGAAGACATTACCCTGAGCTTGGTCAAATTGTTGATCATAGGCCCTTAATTGTGGGTCACTATTCGATCTTTGCAAAGTGTGTCCTGCAGGAACGGTGAATGCTGCGGCTGGAACCTGGTGTTGGACATGTTGTCCATGTTGTGGGAATTGTACCCCAGGTTGTACGGTAGAAGGTCCGGCTGCATTGTCAGTTGCCGGATGTGGACCAAATCCCGGAGGGTAACGGGGGTCTCCTACCACTGTGGATTGCCCTTGCTCTGGTGGCTGGGTATTTGCCATGAAACCAGCAGCACCTGGCGGAACATGAGGTGCCTGAACCGCTGCCAAGTTACGAACCAGCTGTGTCATCATTTCTTTCATAGCTGCGAAGTCCTCGGCCATCTTGGCCTATTGCTCAGCTAAGCGAACCAGCTCAGTGTTCTCAGCTTCCTAGGCCATCGTTATTGGAGTGTTTTCCTGAAGAGGTGCTTCAACCACTTCTGGAACGGGCAGTGGTCCCCTGATTCTGGTGGAACAGGAATGTGGGGCCAGCACGGCAGTTGCTAAAGCTAATGAAATCAAAACACGTTAGTGTAACAAGATAGCATGGAACATGAATTTGCTCGTTGGCATAACCAATGCCTTAGGTCGTTATGCGTCATCCCGAGTTGGTTCATGGCATATTTCAAATGTGTACCCAAAAGACTTGCCTGTTCAGTGTGTTTCTTTGCATCATCATTTTCTTTCTACTTTCCTATTATTATTTCTTCTTCTTTTTTTTTCCTTTTAGCCTTTTGAAGAAAAATCAAAATGCAAGACAAAAAAGTAGCACAGTTTGAGACCAAATCAAGTTCCATTCCATTTAAGCTCTCAAAAATACATCAATGGTACAATGATCAATCCCACAAAATAAGACATAAAATCATAACTTGGGAAGACATCCCGACATAGACTGGAGAATAAAGTACTAGACGATAAAAGAGTTTGAAATATAAATAAAAAGTACAACATTTCCAAAAGTGCATAAATGAAAACAACATCCTAATCCCAAGTCTGGCACGGCTACATGTCCTCTTGAGGCTCCTGCTGATCCGCTAGTGGGTCCCCTGCCAAAGTCTGGCGTAATCCTGTCAAATCAGCTGTAACCCTGGTGACAAATGGCAGCAACTGCTGAACTAACTCCTCGACAGGCCGCCTCCTGTTATCGACACACATCTGTACAACATACACGGCAGTATCATACACCTGCTGATGTGCCGTCCTAATGACCTGATCTGCAGCCTGCAAACCATGCATGCTAGCTCTGATCCTCACTCCATCTCCCAATGCTCTGTCAAGTCGGGCCCGCAACACTGCAGCCTCATGGCGATGATGATCCTCTCTGCTCTGACTATCAATCAAAGCTGCTATGGCGGCATCTCTCTCAGCAACAATGCGCTCCATATCCAGACGATGCCTCTCCTCAAGACGGCACGTCATGTCACCTAACCGTAATTCCATCCTCTCCTCGATATCAACAATACCTCTCCCGGGTCTCTCAGGCATGACCTCGAGTGGGGGCTGGTGGCGAAACCATGCCTCGTACTCGGGAGTGACCTCTCCCTTAAGCTTATCATGTGCCAGTGGGCGATCATCCAAGAACACTCTGTTGTCCCATAAAATCCAAAACTCTGCCTTCTCTTTGCATTGACTAGACTCAAGCTTGGCGATATAAGCACTCATATTTTCAACTATGGAAACTTCCTGGATGTGGCCAAACTGCCTGAGTACCCTGACAGGGGCATATGGCTGCGTCCCCTCTAATCCCATCAACACAAAGAAAGGGCGGTCCCGGCTTCTAATGGCGATTTCACTTTTCACGAACCACTTACAATACCACAAAATATTATGAAAAGTTAGGGCATTCAGAAATGCTTTCCAACCCTCCTCACTGCCCGGGAAGCGAGTGTTTTTGACATGTTTCGGGTGATGACTCAAGTAGCTCATGGAAAAACACTCAACCATGTCAGGAGGTGGACAACTGCATATATGTTCCATAAACCAAACTTGAAGGAGTAAGTTACAACCATGGAAGAAGTTTTCTTTCGGATCGTTTTTGCACCGACCCAGAGCGCCATAAATGCTGCCTAAAATCATCGGCATGACAGTGAAGTCTTTATCCTTATCAAACAGAGCTTTCATGACCCAACTCAACGAAATGGGTATATGCCTGCACTTCATCGGGAAAACCATCAAACCCAGAAAAGCAAACTCAAATACCTTTGCCCTATGTTGGGACCAATCGTCATAGGTCACAGTTTGAAAGAACTCAGAACGATGTTCTTGATAACCGTCTGACGTCCCAAAATGTTTGTAGAGGTACCCAAATGAGATCCAACCATTGTACACCCCACCCAACGTAGTATCCACCGGCATCTCTAGGTTCTTGAAAAACTCTTGCTTACTGACAGACCTAGGAGCTAACATTCTTTTCTTTGCAAGGTCCATTTTGACCAACCCAGCTAACTCCTCTAGTGTGGGAGTCATCTTAAACCCGTTGAACTGGAAGGTGTTCTTGGTAGGGTCCCAACGGGAGATAAGTGCATTAATTAGATCACGGCGTGGGATCAAAACAGGATCGTCGAGCAAAAGATCAGTCAAGAGACCAATCCTACCAGTGACAAGCTTTCTCTGCATAGTAGGCATAGATTTCCACCAATCCCTTAACTCCTTAGGCGGGCCATCAATCATCATAATAGCGGGTGGTCTGGCACCTTCTGGGTATTTTCTTTTCCCGGACCTCGAGGACGATGCAGCCATAGTACCTAGTAAAAACATGGGTTAGGATTAATGCACAATTTGGACGACTTAAACAAAAATAAAGTAAATAAGACTCGACACTTAGTAGGGCTCAATTTCATTTTTTCTTTTTCCTTCATTTCATTTTTTTTTATAATTTTTTGCAGCAACTCGGCATAAAATTGACAAAAATACAGAAAAAATTTGTCATTATGACGACATTAAAACGAAAGTTTTATTTGACACCTTATAACAAGCCCCAGACTGCGACAGTTATCGCAACGATGCAAAAAGGACGAAATTGGGGAACCTTCGACACACATTTGGACACGAACTTCAAAAAAAGAAAAAATTCGCCATTATAACGTCGCAAGAAATTATTTTCAATATTTTTAGAATAGACTACTTAAACGCAAATGGCCTAAAGAAAAAATTCGGCATTATAACGGCACAATAATAATATATTTTATGACTCAAAAAAATTCTTCTTATGGATTTTGACATAATGACTCTAAAAAAATTTGCCATTATAACGGCGCAAAAATTATTTTTATTATTATATTTTTTTTTTCAAATTTTAGACTAGACTATGAGACTTGACTTAAACATGAATGACCTAAAGAAAATTCGGCATTATAACGACAGAAAGTTGAACAAAAAATAAAAACATTTCTTATGGATTTGATGCAATGATCGTAAAAAAAATTCGCCATTATAAAGGAGCAAAAATTATTTATTTTTTTTTCAAATTTTAGATTAGACTATGTGACTTGATTTAAACATAAATGACCTAAAGAAAATTCGGCATTATAACGACAGGAAGTTGAAGAAAAAATAAAAACATTTCTCATGGATTTGACACGATGACCCTAAAAAAAATTCGCCATTATAACGACGTAAAAATATTTATTATTATTTTATATATATTTTTTTTATTTTTTCACTTGACCCAAAATTCTATGTTCTTTTTGTATCCATTTCAGTGTACCCCGATCCCCAAACCAATAACGGTCAACATAACGACCTTCTGAACATATGCAACACAGAAAATGCCCTAAATGTGTCTTTCTAGGATGTGGGTTCCGTCTTGACACGAAGAAGGTCAGCCTAGACAAGTGCAGTACCGGTGTAGTGCACCTCACTAAGTCATCAAATGAAATGCAGATAAATTGGGCCTAAAGGTTTAACTCTCGGTGACAAAATTGACTCGGTGTCTAGACTGGCTCAGAACCCGGTGGACAAATCGGGCGGAAAGCGCATCGAGGTTGTCCGGCAACAGTGTCTCCGACTTAACCCCTACACACCGTCCTCCTAAATCATGGACAATTTTGTGTAAGAAGGTTTCCCAGATGCTGAAAGCAATACTGGTATATATATATATCAGAGACTCAGAGGGTTGCGCGAGAGGAGACAGTTTATATACAGTTCAGATAAATATTAAAGCAGTAACATTCAAAACATGGCAAACAAACAAACAAATATTCACAAGCCTAAAAGCGACAATTATTAAAGCCTGAGATTCTAAGTTCCCCAGCGGAGTCGCCAAGCTGTCACGCCCTAAAAGTTTACTAAAATAAATAAAATAAATAGGTTGTGACTTAGGTGTTTTTAAGGTACATAAATTATTTATAGATTACGGAGTCGCCACTTGACATAGTTCAAAGGTGTGCCAAGTCACCAAAGTGGTACCTTGGAACACCTATGACTCGTAAGTGGTCTGCGTCAGAGTTCCGGGTAAGGATCTCGGTTGACTCTCGGGAAGGTGTTAGGCACCCTCAAGTCCTGTGCAAGCACAGTTGCTTTATTGACGCTCTCCGGGTTTGTAAATTATTGTTTGTTTGTTTAGTTGCCAAATTATTTGTTACACTTTGATTTGGATGAAAGTCGCTCGTTCATTGACGAAAACTCTACCAGAGATTAACCGTGGACACATTGTCCATTCGAATCTTGATATAAATGAGTTTCGTGTAAACATCGTACGTTGATATTTTGTTTAGCCTGATCTAAGTGTTTATTATGCTTTCGACTTACTCAAAATTATTAATTTATTCTTAAGAGTTAATACCTTAAGTGTAAATATATTTAAGATTTCCTTGGTTACGTTACAAACATTTGGCTTCGGGTGGCAGACGTCCATAACAGCTCATTGTGACTAAGTGATCCAAATTTCATAAGTTTGTTAAATTCTTAAGAATAGAGTGCTCAAACACTAAATATGGCCTTAACTTGAAGGGATAACAATTATGGGTTGTGGTTCAGATTTCAGATTTTTAAACAAACATAAGCCTACGTGTTTGATTTCTGCTTTCTAGAAAATTGTAGCTTCAATTTAGATGGTTTGCGTTTGTAGGCCTATTTTTTTATACATTTCATCTTTATCCTTTTACACAAGTTATACAAGGTTAAAATATGACACAAATATTACAAAGTTCAAATATTCAGATCTGTTCACGAACGTGCCTTTATTGAATAGCCTGGTTCTTACACGCTCCCATAATAGACCCATTTTTAGCATGCAATTTATTAAATAGCTCAAGAACAAATGGTCGGAATCTTCTTCACTATTTTTATCGCACTCACGTAAATTTGATAAGAAGTTAACAGAGTAATCTTATGAGGACATACATGAGCATAAATACACAAAATTCCTTGGGTTCAGTTAGGAATTACAAAGTTCTCGTTTTTCATTTCATACTAAATGAAATGCTCATACAAGTTTCAGGAAAAATACCTATTGGATCAAAATTCTTAGTGCAACAGCCGTAACAAAGCCCCGAGCCCAAACCGTAGCAAGATACAACAGCAGCAGCAACACGAATAGAAAAGGAAACAACAACTCCTTTGAGCTCAATTTTTAGACCCAACTCCCAACTCTAACTTGAACCTTTTAATTTATATTACTAGACCCTCTTTTACCTCCGTTCTTTTTCTATCTTTCTTACTCTACACTTTCTTTCATTTTTTGTTATGTTTTCAGATCCTAAAAGATGTGTGTGTGTGTTTTCAGATTGTTGGTGTCTTCTTTTAGATGTTCTGATCCTCCTCTTTAAAAGAGAGTGAAAGACTCTCAAAAATAGGGGAAGTGGGTGTGTGCCAAGTACAAAGGACTACCCCATGTGCCCCAAGCCTTAGCCTTTTTTCAGCCCATCATTTCTTTGCATGCAAGGGTGTACTAGACCAAAAAGAGCAGAACTTACTGCTGCCACCCTTGTACTTCCTTGACTCAACTTTTGACATCCCATTTGACATCATCAAGCCTATGTCATTCTAACTATCTAAACAAATCAATACTATCACAACCAAACTAAACTGAAAACCATCAGATTCTTACTTGACATTTAGACAATAAACAAAACATAATAAGCTTCAAACTTAACAAAGCCACTGGATCAAGATTTCTAGTTTCCAAGTTTTAACAATCAAAACAAATCAAACTAAACACCATGGACTAAAACACAAAACAAATTGAGGAAACTTACTCTATTAGTGATAGAACCTGGACAAACTAACAGTGAATGCAACTAAAACAAGATTCATTTCAGAAAAAGACATGTATACATTTTAATATGCCAAGCTAACTACAACAAATTTTCATGTAATTAATAATAGGATTCTAACAGTAACATGATTTCTAAAAACTAAACTACACATTCTGATCATTGGTTATGCACATTAATTTTATGAGCCAAGCTAACACTAACTAATGGCTAAAGAACAAGGAATGCTATGATCTAATCTAACCCGTGAAGCTTGAAAACAACAATACCATCGATCCCAAAGCGGCGTCGCCGCTGTTCTGCTCCGCTGCTGGCTGCTTCACCGGTGTTTCACCAACGAGCAGTTGCATCAGACTCCATTACGAAAAAAAACACTGCTTGATACAAACCAACACAATGCATTGCAAACAGTGCCTCCATAACGTCATCATATCGTCACAGTTATCCCCTAACCAAACACTGCCTCGCATCGATTTCATCACACGCACACACAGCTTCAACTACCTCACCAATCCATCATCGTCATTGCCTCACTCTTGTCCGTATCATAGCCTAGGATTCGCCTCTAAACACCCCCCTCGTACTGCCTCGCTAAACAGTCTCGTGTCGCCACGACTCCCACTGCTTCAACATCAAAAAAAACATCACCATCACTGCCTCCAAATTAGCACCATCACAGTTTCACACACACGACAATGGCCAAAACAGTCCCTACAGCTTCCCCACGACAAAAAAAACCTGATTCCTTTATTATCCCAAATTGAAACAGCCCAAGAAATCCATTACCTTCTTCTTCTAACTGAAACGATCCCATTTGGGGTCGTTTCAACTAGAACAAGAAAGGAATGGAAAAGAGGAGATAGAAATAAGGCCTATCCATAAAAGTTCAACGGAAAGATGACCAAACTCACCGGATTTTGAAGTTTGACGAAACTTTGACCTCCGATCTATGCGAATCGATTCACTTTTTGAAGAAAACGATAGCGGAAATGGAAACAGGGGGTCAAGAGGAGTCGATTGGTGTATTTTGTATTTTTTCCGGTGGCTGGCCGGCGGTGGTTGACGGCGGCCGACCGGTGGCTCCACCGTGGAGGCGATTTCCGGCGTCTGAGTGAATTTTTAGGCAGTGTTTTCCTAGCCTTGGCGGCTGGGAAGGGAATGGGAGAGAAATGGGGGGGTTTTGAGTATATATTTGTGTGATATGGGCTGGGTTAGGGTGTTGGGTTAATGGGTTGGGGCATTGGGCTATTATTTTTCATATATGGCCATTAAAATATCTAGACTTGATTAAAATAAACACACAACTGAAATTAAAACCTCATAATTTTGCAATATTATCACAATTGAAATATAGAATCAAAGTTAAATACATAACAAGTAATTTGGCAATTTTTCATATTTTACATCCTAATTAATGACAATTTTAGTTAGAACAAATACTAGAAGTCCAGAAAAAATTGACGAAACGTCCTAAGAATCTAATACGACTATTTTGAGCAATTTTATGAATTTTGGTGCCAAAATTAGGTGATTACACCTTTGAGCTGCGAAAGTGGAGATGAGGAAGATGAAGATTCTGAAGCTTCGTCTGAATGAGCATTCCTCTTTTTTGTTTTTTGTCTGGGCTTCGAGCCTTAAGCATTCAGGCCAACGCTTTGTAAATCTTGGCCTTCGAGGCATTAATGAATTTTAAGATGCTTCAAAATATCACATCTTTTACTTCGCACTGAAGATATCAGTTTCATATTGTTCGGGTTTTTTGCTTGTACGACTTTGTTAATATAAAAACGAAGCTAGCTTAGAACAATGTCTCGTTCTCGAGCCGTGGCATAAATTAAAGATAGGCTTTTAAGCATCAAATAAAAAAGAAAATGAGTTCAATTTTTATTGATGGAATACGAGCCAATTTACATAAGTTTCAGTCATCAAATGACTTATGCAAAACTTAAGAAAATTTTTATTATAACAGCCTTTTTGGGCGACAACATCAGAATAAACAGAATAAATTAAAGGAATAGTCTCCGGTGTGCCGATCGACAGTCTTCGAGTTTTATTTTCGAAGTCCCCAGTTGTACCATTCCCCTCTCACCCCCAGTGTTCGGGTTTGAAGAATGCCGACCCGAGCACTGACTGCCATTTTCTCAGTCCTAAGAAGAATAGGGGAAGAGAACGAGGGGTGATCGTCACTCGGCCCAAATGCTGGGGCATCGACGACTTGGAGCTTCAAGCTTAAGTCTGAATTTGGCGAGTAGTAACAAGTCTTGATGTTGGGCCTCGGGCTTAGTAATTGCTATTTAGGTGGCTTAACCAAAGCCATTCCACTCTTCATCGCAATCGTGTAGCACTCACGAGCTATCCGTTGTTCTCCTCGGATAGCACCAATTCCCTATGGTGTTGGGAACTTGATTACCTGATGCAAGGTGGATGGACGCTTCCATTTCATAGATCCAAGGCCTCCCGAGGATAACATTATAAGCCATATCTTCTGCAACTACTTGGAAAACAGTCTTCTTATCTACTCCCTCGGTAGTCGTAGTAAGAGTAATTTCCCCAAGTATTTTTTTAATTGAATTGTTGAACCCTGTCAATATTGTTGCTTTCGGGACAGCGAGGTCCTTTAACCACATTTTCTTCATTGCTCCATAATTGTATGATGTTCACCGAGCTACCAGGGTCGACCAAAACCCTTTTGAAGTTGTAGTAAAAAATCCTCAACATGATTACCAAGGTATCTTGATGAGGGAACATCATCCCATCACAATCTTCAGTATCAAACACAATTTCATTCTTTGACCCACCAGCTCGGGTCCTTTTCTCCACAGTAATTGAGAGCTTTGAAAATTTCTTCACAGTCACGAAGTTCACACCGTTCACTTCTGACTCCCCCAGTTATAACGTTTACCACTCTTTTTTGAGATTCCACCTTTGGTGGCTGTCCCCCTCCTCTATTTTTGGATAAATTTTGATTCTCTTTATCAGTAAGATACTCATCTAGTACACCTTTCTTGAGAAGATGAGCCACTTCAAGTCGCAATGCCTTGCAATCCTCGGTGACGTGCCCATAATCCATGTAAAACTCACAGTGTTGAGTTTGATCACTTTTCCCCGGGGGTATTCTCATATCCCTCAGAAGCCTCACACACTGATCCGTCATCCCTTTTATGACATTCACCAGCTCGAAGGTGGAGATATTAAAGTTGTAACCAGAGATTCGAGGCAATTCTTTATCCTTGGTTACAAAGGATGGCCACGAGGAGTTCTTCTGATTAGCGTTGGAGCTAACCTTCCCTCCTAACCTCTGACTCACATGTTGTTGTCCTCCGAGGTGCTGGCTTACATGTTGCCTTTGCGAATTATAAGGCTCGTATCTCCTTTTTGAGTTCCCTCGTGGCGTATCGACGTGTCGAGACAACTCTACTTGGCCTCGGTATGAATTATACCGACCTGCTATTCTCAACTCATCCTCTTCGAGCTTGACTTTCGCAGAGGCACTATCATGCAATTAAGACCAAGTCTGGGCTTGGTACTGCTGGAGCTCCTTCTTCAGTTCGGCAGCTGCTTCTGAGTTACTCATGTTCAGATTTTTTTCAAAGGCCATGACTGCCATAGAATCGTCCATTTTCGGCAAGTCCATTCTTTCAGCCTGAAAACACTCGAGAAAGTCCTTGATCGGCTCGAGGTACTTTTGTTTGACGTCGAAGATATCCTCCTTTCGCTTAAGGATCTTCTAGGCCCCAGTATGAGCTTTCATGAACATGTCAGCCAACTCATCGAAATTTAATATCGACTCCGAGGGTAGGTGCATGTACCAGCGCAGCGCTCCCTTCTCAAGCGTGTCAGCAAACTTCTTAAGGAACATTGATTCCTTCTCCACCGAGGTCAAATCATTGCTCTTCATCATAGCCATGTATTCAGCTATGTGGGCGACTGGATTAGTCGTTCCATCATACTTTTTCAAGATTTGCAACTTGAAGTGCTTGGGGATGAGGGCAGGAGCGCCCTAGGGTTTAAAAGGTTGTTGCCTGCATTTTTCAATATCTATTGCTCGTTGAGGATTCTTGACCCCAGGGACATTTTCGAGCCATTTTTCCATGCTGGCCTCGAATTCTTTTTTTCACTTTTCAAAGTCCGACGGAACGCTAGTTTTAGCCACCGTTGAAGCTGCCCCAAAGGGTTGATTTCCTAGTGGCGCGGAGCCCGAGCCCCCAGATACAGCGCCATTTGGAAGCCCCTCTGTTGTAGCGCTCGTAGGAACAACGTGCGGGATGCTTCCATTGAGCGTGGGCTCGACAGGGTTTGATGCATTCCTTTCATTTCCAGAAAAAGCAGTGAACTGCTCTTCAAGCCGTTGCAGAGTTGCCATCACGTACAATTGAAATGGGCCATTTGAACTCGACGACGAGGGGTCAGTTGGTGGAATAGCACCAATTGGAAGACTTAAACCAGTTGAAGGAATCAAAGAAGCGGGTGTCAGGCTGGGAGAAGTTATGCTAGGTGGTGTTAAACCAGGTGGCGTTAAACCAGATGGTGTTAAACTTGGCGAGGTTATAGACATTCCATCCACTGACGAGGTGACGCTAGTTGTTGGGTCAGGGGTTTGGATCGTTGTGTTATTAGAGGTATTGGTGTTATCCGCCATTGGATGATATTGACAAGAGTAATTTGTAAAGCTGAGAATATGATTTTGGAACGAACGTTATTGCTAGATCCCCACAGACGGCGCCAATTTGTGTTGGCCTAAATCTGATTAGAACAACAAATCAAATTTGTATAGAGTTATCTAGCAATTATTCGTATCAAAGCCACGAAAAAGATGAGAATAAAGCAAACGAGACAAGAATTCAAGTAAAGAAATGAGACAAAAGATTGAGAATAAAGTATAAGTGTATTTCTGATGTGTTTATGGATGCATTACATAGTATGTACAAGGCTATTTATAGCTTTCAAGGACGAGGGCAACATTTAATGCGATTAATGATATTTACTCCACGTTTAATTGTGGTCTACCTATGATCTCCGCATTTAAGTCATGGGCAAAGGTCGATAATTACAAAATTGAGAGCTCTTGGACCAAAATCTTCTACGAGGGGTGAATCTTTCGCTTCGTGATGGATATCTTCCAATCGCCTCGTGTGGCCAGCTCATGGTCATCATCAATTTCGTGCTGCAGGTAACTGACCTCGAGAATTGTGCGAGCCTTAGAGAACTCTTGAATAGAAGCTTTCAACCTCGTCCAACTCTGAGCCTTGCCAAGTTAAACCTCGTTGATTTTTGGCCCAATACACATGGGTTTGTCAAAACTTTAAATTGTAAGAATCTTTCATTAGCTATATCAAATAAAAATATTATTTTTTTTGAAAGATTCCATAATTCTTTACAATATTAATACTCAACTATAAATTATTTAATATTTTTAATTTAAAATTTAAATTTATCTAATATGTCATTATTGCCAATTACACAAACAAATTACATCTATTGTAATAGTCAAACATGTCTTTAAATTGTCATGATGTGTGCTACTAGGTAGTGTGATTATTATATGATCCAACTAGGAAAACTACACAAAAGTATAAATTGGAGGTCTTTAAAAAATGTAGAGATATTTTTGTACAATTACACAATATATAGAAAATGGAAACTTAATTACAGAACATAGCAAAAGAGAAAAATCCCTAATCTCCTTCTCCCACTTCTTTCTCTCTCTCTTCCTCTCCTAACCTGACGCCGTTTGTCCTTCTCCCTTTCACCATTGGAGCTCCCGCATCCTTCCCCCACTACTTCCTACAACCACTGCCCCACATCGTTCCTGTCGGTGTTTTCGATCAGATCTATCGTGGTATACTTATCAAAAAATGGTGATTTTGCTTCAAGTTTGATTTATTTCATTAAAGTATAGTGTTTCAGATGAAGATCTAGTATTTTTCAATGAAGGACTTGTTTATTCTAGTTAGTTATGGTATTTCCGATCAGATCTGCTACTTTTCAATTCAGATATGTTATTTTCTCTTCTTTTTATTTCACTTATCCACATTGTATCAACACTCCATCTATCGTTTCCAATGCATTTTGTATCTTAGTATATTATTTCAGTTATTTCTTCATTGTCTTCTCATTTTAATGTATATATGTTGTTTCTACAATGTTTTTACATTATTTCTCCATACTATTTCAAGTGTTTCTGTTGTACTTATTTTTTCCAACATTTTCTATCCTGTTTTTACATATTTCTACATTGTTTCTACCTAAATATATAATATTTCTAGTATTTTTATTGTTTCTACTTATATCTACATTGTTTTCGCACTGTTTCACACTGTTTCCGCACTTTTCACACTATTTCAGTATTGTTTCATACCGTTTCTGCGTTGTTTCACACTGTTTATGAACCATTTCACCATTTTTCTGTGTTGTTTCACGCTGTTGTATCATTTTGTTTCAGGCTGTTTCAGCTCTATTTTCGACTGTTTCGGCAATTTTCGGCGACTTTACCGGCAGGCGGTAGTGGCGGCGACAGGCGGTAGGGGCAAGCGACAGGGGGAGGGATGTGAGGCAGAGGCTAGGACGTCACCTTTTCTAGATGTTTGTAGCAACTTGTATATAAAACTTATGTTTTGTAATATCAATAATATTTCTACTTTTTTTGGGTATTTAAGACTTCAAAATTGTATATAAGTGTAAATACCCTTCTAACAATTACACAATATCCAACCACATTCTTTAAGAGTTATTTGGTTCGATGGGCTAGTTGTACGCAGATCGTAATATTTGTATTATTTATACAAAGATTCATAAAGAGAATGGTTTCAAGTACATTCTCAGATGTGCCAAACTAAAGATCATTCAGTTGAGATTTGGTGATGACTTGCTGCTCTTTTGCAAAGGAGAACCAGAATCAATTAGAATGTTATACTCATCTTTTAAACAATTCGCACAGGATGATGTGTTGGCATTCATGCTTATATTTGGCTCTTTTAGACTAGCTATTTTATATCTTTTAGCCTTTTTATACAGGCAAATCTTATGTATATCTTCATGTTACAGGTATTGCTTGATATTCATCATTACAAAGCCAAAAAGGAATGAAAAAGGAACAAAATACAAGGACATTGGCTACAAATTGAAGACATGTAGACAAGGCGCCATCCGAACTAGATCGGCCCGCGACGAATAAAAGGCTGAATTGAAGAAGTCATCTGTCCAAAGGATGAGAGTATAAGAGCTGAAGATGAGCCACCTAAATGAAAAGGCGACCCACCGAATCATGGGCTGAAAGTAATCGGTGGATTCGCAGAGTCATCAGCTACCCGCCTATGCTTATAACGGACTCAGGAAAAAGGCGACAGAGAAGACCAATTTCGCCGCTTGATGAGCGCTCGGCGAACCTGAAAGGTGAATGACAAAGAGAAAGTTAGGAGTCTGTCTTCGGTGGCCACCAAATTCAATGGTCGGCTGTCGATTGATCAGCAAAATGTAGAAAAATAGACCAAAATGGCAAACTTGTAATTAGATTTTTGGCTCCCAAACCCATGCCTATCATTAGACCATTAGGCCTCCAAGGTAATGTACCTTTAAAAGCTTTTATTCCATCTTACTTTTGAATATTCTTGGAAAACTTGGAAGGCAAGCAAGGGTTTTACCAACAATTTTTGTAAGGATTTCACTCTTCGATTCATACCATTTTATGATTCTTGTTATTTCATTCCATAGTATGATTGTGTTGAACCCTAGTATGAGTAGTCTACTCATACTAGGGGTTTATCTATGATGACTTGATTATTTTAGCTTAAACACTTTTTTAATCTTCAAAATCTATGAGTTAATGTTATTCTAGTTTCTATTATCCTTAAAATGAAAAAGGGTTTAAGGTGAGGCCTCACTTGACCAAAACCCAGCTTTGCTTTCATCATCCTAACGGGGTTGAAGGTGTAGATTTATAGAAAGTAGCGAGTATTTGGGTTATATTGGTTCACTAGCCTACCCCATCTAAAGGGAACGACCAAAAAAGGGTTACTTCCGCTCGGGTCTTTGGACTAGGGTTTTAAGCGCCTTGTTATTGACTAACGGGCTTAGCTTGATAGACCCTCTCTATACCTAACGGTTTTAGAGGGTTAAATATGAGGTCCGACCATTAATCATTATCCATGGAATTTGTATGGTTAAAAAAGGTGTTTAGGTTATTAGAGTCTTTTTTTGTATGGGTAAACCCCTAGCTTCCTTTACTTGTTTACGACCTATTCATTAGTGTTATTGTTACATGTTAGTCTAGTCAATAGTTTACTTTAATCATACATTTACTTTTTACTTAGGAATACTCGAACGGAATTTAGAACTCGACCTTATCCACTCTAACATAGAACACGTTCTAGCTCCTCGTGGAATTCGACCCCGACTCTTTCGGGTACTATATCTTTGGCGATCGCCCCTCACCCATTGAGGTATAGGTTGAGCATGGATCACAGGCATCTAGAATGATTGCCAACTTCCAGAAGAGTATTATCTGTTTTGGAGGGGTTAGACAAGAGGTGCAAGACCAGATAGTAGAAATCCTTAGCTTCTCTAAAGGGCAACTTCCTTTCAGATACTTGGGGGTGTCACTGGGAAGGATAACATCTTGGACATCCAAGTTTTTCTCCTATGCTAAGAGACTAACTTTAATTAAGAATGTGTTGTTTCCTATCCAAGTGTTTTAGTCCTAAATATTCATCCTGCCTAAGAAGATCATTCAGCAAATAGAAAAAGTATGCAAAAGGTACTTGTGGACCGAAGGACTTGACACCTAGAATGCTCTAATAACATGGGAAAATTAGTGTGTGCCCATAACTGCAGATGACCTCAATTTATTAAATATTTCACTGAGGAACAAGGCACTTTGCAAGCTCCCGTGGAATGTAAGCCAAAGGAAAGACAAGCTCTGGATATATTTGATCCATGAGTACAGCATAAAAGGGAGCCACGTGGAAGAAATTGACCATAGCAAGCCTTCTGAGTAGTTCAAAGATCTTCAAAGCTAAGAAGTACCTGGAAAAAGCTGGAATAACAATAGAGAATATGTAGAAGTGGGAGACTTTTTCAACTAAAAAAATGTATAACTTGTTGCTAGGAACTCAGCCTAAGGTGAGCTGGAGGAGAATGGTATGTACCAGTTATGGGCAGCCGTAGGTCTTCATCTTATTTCTGGTGATCCAAGAGAGAGTCTATACCATTGATAGATTAAGCCAGTACGGTATCAATGTTGACCCCATGTGTCTTTTATGGAATAGTGAACCTGAGAGTATCCAACACTTATTCATTAAATGTACTATAGTTGCTGGTTTCTGGGACAAAATGTTTACCTGGAAAGGCATACAAAGACCAATCCTAGAATAGAGGGAAGAACTATAGTGAGCTGAGATTCATCACAAAGGACAATCTGCAGCATCTCAGGTGTACATAATGAGTTTGGCGAGCGCAGTCTACTATGTGTGGCAGGAGAGGAATCTGAGGGTCTTTCAAAATAAGCAAAGAGAGGGGAAAGCAATAGTAAAACATGCCATCCAGGAAGTGTACTACAAGGGGGTATATGAAACCTAAATTGAGAAGCAAGATGCCACATTTCAATTTCTATCCTAGATAGTTTAGATAGTGTAGGTAGGAGCATAAACACAGTTTCTAGGTCCTGAGGTATACCTCTTAAGTTGGGGTCTGTCCAGGTTGGAGCCAGTTTTGTATTTTTTTTTTTAAAGTTGTAAACGTTTCAGTTGGTAATGATCCAGTTTTAATTGCCAAAAAAAAAAAAATAATATATGAATTGTTAAGTAAGATTAAATAATGAATTACTATATAGTGGACAAGTAATACATGATTATCTTTTAGGAATTATTTATTACAACGACACTTTTGTCTTTTAAGTACTCGTATGCATGTATTGTTAATATACATATTAGTTAATTTACATTCTATTCTATATGAAAAAAATACATAAATTCTCGCATAATTTATACAAAGATAAGTTATACAACATTTAGTTAGTTATATTAAAATTCGCCATTAACTTATATGAACTTTAATATCACTAACCAGATGTTATATAAAGCAACTTAGATCTATATATAAGTGTTAACTTCCCTTATACATCAAACCAAACCACCCCCTTAAAGTATTTGAAGGGGCGTACAGGTAGCAGGTGCATGATTACAATTTATGGTTATGGGAGAAGCAACTAGAAGGCTAAGTAATCATCATACTATTCTAAAAGAGCCAATCCCCATAGCAAAAAGTAAAAGATGAAAATACCCCCCTAAAGTTTTAAATAACTACTCTTCAAAATAATATTTAGACTATTCCTCCTAATTTATTAGTATGAATGCGTACAGATGATTACATTCATCAAAAAAAAAAAAAAAAAACTAGACAGGAAAGCATCTCTTCGTAGTTCTCAAAATTGTAGAATTTGAAAAGTTACATTTAATAGTTAAATAGACCAAATTCATATTGATTATCACCAATTACATATAAACCAACATGCATGAATCAAATTTATTCTTCACTACCGTTTCAATTCTCATATTCCTATGACATTCTCACTCCGTATTATTTATGCTTCTTCATTTAAAGCACGTAATAACAGCCAATTCATTTTTCACTAGATCAGATTACCTACTAGACGTAGCCGAGCACCTTTTCTTTGTATTTGCATAAAATTTAAGGTCCTATTGTCCAGTGGAGTAAGGTAATCTGCATCTACTCTGGAGATAAGTTAACACTAATTAGCAGGAAGATTAAGAAGTCCATTTAAGTGAATTGTGTTCCAATAGGTAGATTGTCCTTATTAATTCGAGGGCATTGAGCTATTTCGTTCAAGGTCAGAGACTTCCCTTTTTTTTCTATCCCCTCTCCCCTCTCCTTTTCCTAGCTCTCACTATACAGTTTCGGCGCCGCCACTGCATCTTCGGCGTCACCACTGCTCTGACGTCACAGCTGCACTGGCGTCGTCATTTTCTAGTCGCCTTTGTCCTCCGCCGCCATCGCCTGGTGGTGTTGCCCCCATCCCCGATCTCTGTTAAAATCCTGTCGCCGACGGGTCTAGTTGTTTCCACCGGCGATGACAGTTCTGTATCCACGTCGCACCCACATTGCGTGTTGGCGATGCTCATTTCCCCGGTACAACTTCTGTTTTCTTTTTCTTTTTTTCATTTCTCCAACGACTTTCTCAGATGACACATCTAATTTTTTCCAGATCTGACTTCCCACCATGTATAAGACTTGTATGCATAGTGTACACCATGTGTATTGACTTTTGTGCGACTGGTGTATATCCTATTTATTTTTGTATAAACAAGGGACATACAACATGCATACAAAGCGTATACACTTAGCATACACTAATCACGAGTGTATGTGCTGTTTATCCAGTGTATAAACGTTGTATGCATAAGTTATGTTTTGAATACATACAATATACGTGCATATATACACATGACATATAATAATCGTATTCGTATATGCTGACTGTATTTTCATTGTATTACTGCCTCTCCACCTTAGATGGGGTAAGGTCTACGTACATCTTATCCTCCCCAGACCCCACTTGTGAGATTATATTAGGTATGTTGTTGTATTTCATTGTATGCCTACTGTATTTGCACGATGCATACAAAGAATATACATGTGCATACAATAAAAATACACAATACATACAAAAAGATACAAAAAAAAAAAAAAAAGATATTAAACAGACTTTCCAGCGATCAGCGGTGGTGGCAGTCATGGGGGGTTGTGATGGGGGGTGGTAGGAGGGAGATTTAGGGTTTTATCTCTCTTTTTTATATATTTGCTATGTATTGAAAAATATATTGCTATATTTTGAAAATATAAAAGTATTGATATTTTTATGTAAAAAAGAATGTTAATTTGTATAGTTCTGTAAATTTCCCACCTACTATTATGTTTGAAAATTTTCATAATAGATAAATTTTGAAGAATAATGACTCAGACCTAGCACCTCTTTAATCAAAACAAAAAATGACAGTGTAAACATTATTAAAGTAGCAAATTTTAGGGAAATGGTGGGTAGGATGCCGCTTGACTATCAAGCTGGTGTTAGAAAAAAATTTGGAGGACAAACATGGAACGAAGACTCAGTCAAAGACAGAAGGAAGCTCACAAGATCAAGGCAAGACCGAGCATAGCAGCACCCAAACACAACGGATATCGGGACGAGCTAAAGCCATTATTAGATTCCACATAACTGGACCCAGGAAGTACGATAATTATGCGAGCTGTACCAGTACAAAGAATATTATTTGGTCGCACATGACACCAACGTTCATCGGAATATCCGATTCAAAGGCAAGAGACGAAGAGAATAAGTTCATTTCCAGACCATGGGTTCACAATTCTTAAAAAGACAAAACTTTATTTTGGAGAGGGCATCTGGCTGAAAATGTACAGGAAACCTCTAGGGTTAAGGAGTAGTATAGATTTCCTTGTAACCTCACTTGTAAAAACTCTTTTTTCCTAAATACAACTTTACTCTATATTCTTTGCTAAATATTCTCACTGTAAACGACGGTCTTGAAAAGAAAGCACTAGTTAGCCCTTTGGGATCATCAATAAGATCTTCTTTACACTTATTTATCTCTTTACATGCTTCCCTTTATTACTTATTTACTTTAGTATCATAGTCTAATCAAACATGTATTTATTTCTACTCCAAAATCTAAGTAACTTAAGAAAGTCAAGGTTAACTTGATACGACTACTTACTTTGACATAGTTGAATACAAAATCAATTGGTATTGTCCAAAATAAGATTTTAATGCATACACAATCAATTTTCAATCATACAACATAATATATACTCGTCATTGACAAGTGGTTGCAACAAATCACTCAGAAGGATTGAATTACTTTGCTTCTGGGTCGAAAAGCATTGTCGAGACAGAAACAGAGTGAAGGGGCGGATTTAGCTTTTTGGGCTGAAAGACATAAAAGCCCTCTTTCATCAATTGGGTAATAATTAAATCTAAGGGTGGTACTTTGATGAAATAAAAAGTGACACTAGGAAACATATGCACTTTTCATAGTCCTAGTTTTTGGACACGCGACCTATATAAATGGTACAAAAATCAAGGTTATAGAAGATTATGTAATATATTTTTAAAAGTATATTACATGAAAAATCTTGAAAAAGTGAATCTTAATCATATTTAACTAACTTAATAAAGAAAGAACAAAAATGGCTGAACAAAGTATTAACATTCACGCAAGGTTTGATTGAAAATAATTTTTTGTAAAATTGAAGAGAACCATGGTACTTAGCTCAAATTTGGTGCGATGAAAATGTAATTTGAACTGATATAGATAGATTATATTTGTCAAAAAGAGAGTATACATCCGACCTAGCACACATATTGTCGTATCAGGTATGTCAGTCCATAAAAGAAAAGGCGGGAAAAGCCCGTGTGGAACATTTCAATACATACATTTCCTTCGGCTTTGAGATACCGATACAAATCCATGTTAACTTGACTTCCAAAAGCATCCTATTGACTACTTTTCTTTATCAACTTTGAGCCTTTATCTTATAATTTGTAACAAAAGCAGCTGGTTGCACATAACCTAAAAAATTCAATTTTTGCATGCTATTGTACAATTGCTTTCGCAGTTACATATCCGTCATATGGTTCATCATGATATTATTTTAGGCTTTTAGCTATTAAAGTTGTGATTATAACTTTCCGACACTACTCTAGAGTTGAGAACCTATAAAACAACACCACATACTTTCGTAACTTTTAATAAAGTGGCATCAAATCGCTATCCATGTTTAAAGGATATAGTATATTCAAACTAATGCAAAGGATAATGAAATTTGTAATTTGGAGACATAGAAAGCATAATCAAATAACCATATATATTAGACCATTATAACAAAAACTAACTCATATTCGTGGAATTTATATGACAAATGAAGAATTTATAAGGATATTGTCTTTTTCTTCTTCCGGTAAACCCAATATATTAACTCCAACAAAAGTACGACTATCTTATATAACCCCAAATGGTAATCTAATTAATAGCAAGATTGTTTTATATCATAGGTAGCCATCCAACTATAATGGAATCACCCGCTTCATTTTTTTAAATTCCTTATTGTTCACCTGCACATTATAATTAGATTTTACAAATGAGGAAGCTATCCACAAAGAACTAATCAAATAGCAAAGCATATGTATAGACATTAAGACAATAGAGAGTTTTGAACTGAAAATGAGGAAAAAGGATCAGGGTTGTTTTTTTTACTATGTTTGGTAGCATTGCAAAAAATATTATTGTGTTTGATAATGTAGTAGAATATTGATATATTTTTAAAAAAAATCCCTACATTGACACTGAGTGTAATTTTTCCAAGGTAGGTTGACCATGGACGCACTTGGCCCATTGCACATGCCAGAACCATTTACTATTGGGTGATTTACATAATAAGGACACCTTCTAACTCTCTATCAAAGATTTGACTCCTTAAGGAACGTATTGTAAAAATGCCCCATAAGAAAGTCCATGATGACCACCATTAGCAAAGAACTGTTGACCACCAGAAGTTTCCCTCTGGCGTCGTTAGTAACTTTTACTAATAGAGGCTATTTTTATAAGATTTTCTTATGGGGGTCAACTGAAGCAGCTACGCCAGAATTATCTATTTCAGGCAAACTTTCTTTACTAATGAGAAAGAGTTATTTACATAACTATGGTATGAGGGCAACTAATTTGCTTTTTTGACCTCCATAACAACAATTTAACAAAAATGACTTCCGCTTGGTTTAATGAATAAATTTTGGATGAAAACACCCCTATGAATCTTTAAAATGATGTCCATAACTTCGTCATCCTTTTCTTCATAAGTATTGTCTAAGAGAAATATTTGCCCTTAACCCCTCTTGTTTAAGCAACACTCGCCTTTGAACTCTTCCCACATTCTCCCATCTAACTTGAATTGTTAACTGGACACCACTTAGTATTTATATTCTTGCGTAGGCAATACTTGCCCTTTATCTCTTTTCATGTCTTCACGGATAATTTGAAGTGTTGTCTAAGATTAATTGATCATTTTACTAAAACCGCCTTAAATGTATATAAACTCTTAAAAGCAGTCAATTTTGAGAACAGCGGGTGAAAAAGTTTTGAATAAGAAACGGGTATATAGTGGAATTCGGTTATCGGATCATTTGGTTAAATAGGTAAAAACTTGTACGTGCTCAGTCCTCGATTAAAAAAGGCAACAAGTAGTACATAAAGATTCAAGCAACTCATAAAATGGGAGACGAGGAGAATTTCCTTGAAATTTTGAAAAAGCTAGACAGCGATATGTTTTACTATCAAAGAGACGTCATTCTCAGCTCGCATCTGGTAGAAAAGCGTATTCTTGATCCTGCCCAAGTTTTCCGACTCTATAAATCCATCATCAAACGCTACGATGGCATGATGTAATCTTTTTTTCTTTCTTTCTTTTTGTGTGACGAATTACTCCACTTGTATTCAAAATCAACGTAAATCTTTGCATTGCTATTTTAATCTTGCACAACTAATGTACCATTTGGTTTATGTTACAAACATTGCTGTATGGGCCTAAATCAGTTTAGGTGTACAAATAGAATTTGGATTCGGATACAAGCAATTCTTCGTATCAAAGCTGATATAACACGCGAAAAAGACGTAAATACGAGAAAATAACTGGATTTCAATATATAGATGTTGAGTACAAATTTGGGCAGAGTTTCAGTATGTTTTTCTAGATGTGCACAATACAAAATGAAGTTCTATTTATAGAGCCAGGGCCTTGCCCACGTTCTCCATCATCTGCTGCCGCGTCACCCCACTATCTTGGCGTCAACTGGAATAGTTAGTGGGATAAAGTAGTGGGCTGCAAAGCCGCTTGAACCGAGGGGATCCACCGAGGTGCGAATGATTTACCTCGGTGGCCAGACCCCGTTGCTTGACCGAGGCAGTCGCTGACCGAAGCTCAGCTTACGGCTCGCCTTCGGTAGCGACCTCGGTACCATGTCCTCGGCGATTTGCTCAACCGCCTCGGCGCTTGCCTTGTTGGTGCGCGTTCGGTGGGTTGAGATTCGCACGACCGAGGCGAATCATCGCGAGTCAATTTTTGCCCAATACAGATAGTCCCCCCACTCCTCGATCGCCTACCGAGGTGACCGAGGAGTGGAATGAAGTTTTAGCGGGAAAGTGACGTGGCTTGATCCTATCCAAGAGTTTCAAAACTCGCCAACGGTTCGCGTCCCATCAGGTTATTTCCCTTGGACGCGTGGCGTTCATCCACTGGTCGCCCGAACGACCGCGCCGTAATCTTTGTTTCCCCCAACGTTACAATGATGACGATGACGTCATCCTCTTTTAATCTTCCATACCTATAAAAGGGGCGCTTCACCAAGCTTTCTCCTCACTTATCTTTGAGCGATCAACAGTACAAAAGCCAAAAAATACTTTCAAACCCTTTCCAACTTCCTGATTTCGTAGAAGCTTCAACTTCCAGTATTGCCACCATGTCTACCACAATTTCTAGGCAAGACTCCAGCGATTCTGGCGAAAGGGCCAAGGCCGACCAGTTTGCCGGCGTTATTTCTAGTGGTGAGTTCATCACCACCGTGCCGGCGCTTCAAATGATAGAGGCGGAGGGCGGTGAAGAAGTGACCTCCGACGCTGGCGGCTCTGGGCGGCGGAGGGAGAGAGCTAGGCATGACGTCGCTGCTAGAGGTGAGGACGTCAGCTTGGAGGAGGATGATGCCACACATGGGGAAAAGGGTACCGAGGGCGACGAGGCCGCGGGCGGAGGAGAAAGGGAGAATGTCATCGAGGGGAGATCTTCGGCCCTATAATTCCCCTCGAGCAAGAGCTCGAGCCTCACCAGATAATCCCCTCCCATTTTGACAATACCAAGGACTTAAAGCTGCAAGCTCAGACAGCTGACCAGGAGGAGAAAAATAGAAATATTCCTGTGAACACCACCGCGACTCGCATAACTCAAGCTCACATTGAGCGATTTCGGAGGGAGTGCCGGTTCGAGCCCGAGGTGAAAGTGATCGTGCCTGATCCATCGAGCCGGGTATGCCACAACATTGAGGGATTATCTTTTGCTTATACTTATCCTTTCACCCTCGGTTTCTCCCTCCCAGTCCATAGGGTAATTGATGACTTTTGCCGGGCTTACAACTTGTGTCTGGCCCAACTTGGCCCCGGCGTTTGGAGGGTTGTCCAATGCATGGATTGGTTGAGCACGAAAGCCGGGGTAGATTTCACCTTCCAACACCTCATCTCACTCTACTACCCCTACTTTTACAAAGCCGGGGTCGTGGCGCTGAATAACCGGGGTAAATTCGCTCTTCTTCACAAGAGTGAGGATCACGGGGACCGGGGATGGAGCGACCGGTACATCTTGTTGGAAACAAAAGTTTTATCCGCCAAGCCTGATTTCCCCGAACGGTGGAATAACACACGTAAGCATTTTTCCTTTCATATTTCACTCCTCGGTGGTTTGCCTGTGTTAATTGACTGCGTTTCTTTGTTATCTCCTCAGCCAACAAGGTAGACATCGTGCCCCCGGCAGATTTGACTGAGTGGGTTAGAGCAATGACCGGGGCTCGCCACCGCCTCGAGAGGACATGGATGAAAATGGCTGCCGATTTTGGTTGGCAATGCAAGAGGCACGGTAAGTTTTGGCGATGTTTTGATAGGTGGGCTATTTTGAGATTTCGATTTTGTTTTACTGACTTTCCTTCCCTCGGTACTAGGTTTTCCGAACCGTGCCATCAACACCAAGAAGAGCAAGAAGAAGAAGAAGGAGGAGAAGAAGAAGGATGGAGAGGAGACCGAGTCAGATGATGATCTGGCTGCGGTGGCTGGAGAGTACAAAGGGTTGAAGGCTTCCAAGTCTTCAAAAACATCAAAGGGAGCTCCCGGTCAAGGGACTTCCAAAGGTAATCTTCGTCTTCGGTTCACATCATTAAGTATCGTTCCTTTTCCGCTTTCTTACTCTTTTAACTTCTTCCCTCGTTGTAGGCGTGAAAAGGAAGAGGGCAACTTCAAAAAAGCCATCCCGCTCGGTGACTCCTCGTACCGAGGCGGAGATTCCTCGTCAGCCCGAGGCAGTAGTTGAAAGGCGCCGAGGATTGGTGGATGAGCCCGAGGACGCAACTGCCGAGGCTTGGGTTCGAAGAGACGTCGATGTCATTGATCTCGAGGGCCAAGAACTCGAATCCGACATAGCTGCGGCAAAAGCTAAGGGTAAGGCTAAAGTCGCGGAGGCTGGCGCTGCTACAATTGGAGAAGGGGCTGGCACCGGGGCGGTTAGAGCGCATTCCGAACCCGCGAGAATTTCATCCTCGGTGGGGTCCTATCGGAGACTCGAGGTGCCAGTCTCCTCGAATTTGCTGGCCTGCGGCCCCGAGGATCTCTTAAGCCTCACGCCCTTGCTGGGGCCAACCGAGGACAAGGTTGTGCAGGAGTTTACTTCCGGCCAGCTATACAGTACCATGGCCTCCAACGCCGTAAGGGTAAGCTACACCATACTTAAAACCAAAAAAATTAAATTTTTATCTTTACCTTCGGGTTGTTGCTGACCTCGGTTATTTAATCTTTGCTCAGAGTTTCATCCTTTCACTGAACGCCATCGAAGTCGAGTCCTCGAGGACTGCCGAGGTTCGCCGCGTAGCTCGCATATGGGATCAGCAAAGGGACAAATTCAATGCCCAAATAGCTTCGCTGAAAGCTGACTTAACCAAGTCCCAGTCCGATCTACGCGAAGCCGAGGCGAATTCTGAGGCTAAGATTAAGATCCTCAGTGACGATTTCCAGGCTGAACTCTCGAGGCTGGGAGAAGAAGTCGCGAGGCTGGATGGTGAGTTGTCTCGAACTAAGGCCGAGGCCGTGAACATGGCCAAAAAGCATCACGAGCAGTTGAAAAGTCATCTGCTCCATATCAAGAAGCTGGAGAGTGAGAACTCCAAGCTTTCAACCAAGGATGCTCAGATTGCCGCCCTTCAAGACGAGATCGCTGATCGAAAGAGTAGGGCTGCACTCAAGATCAAGAGGGCCAAGCTTGACAAGCAGTGGGCCATTATCAAGACCCGGCTAAGGCTGCTCAAGCGGTGCCGCGCCGGGGAGATCAACTTGGATGAAGAGATTGAAAAAGCCGAGGTCAAGTCGGTTGAAGCACAAGCCATCATCGACGAACTTCCCCCAAGTGAAGCCTCGAGCGGCGATGAAGAGGAAGGAAGCGATGAAGATGCCGAGGGGGGCTCCGAGGATGGAGGCGATTGTCCCGAGGCGTAGACTTCTTGTAGCGTTGTTTTGTAAGCCTTCGGGCTTTTATGCTTGTACTTTGGACCTTTGGGTCACTTTTTGTTTTTGAATGTAAATACTTAGCCTTCGGGCTTTTTAATGAAAGGTATTAGCATCTTTACTTCGTGTGATGGCTTTTTACATATGCCGAATACTTTGATGCGAACTTTAATTTTTCCTTGCAAGACTTAAAACAGAATTTGACCGATGCGAACTTAGGACGACGTCTCGCCCTCGAGTCGATGCATTGTGCGGCTTCAGAACGTAAGATTTACGCAGATAAAATGAGTGTAACCGAAGTCATTTTATTGATATCAACGAGCCAAAAGTCGGCTATGTACATAAAACCAAGCCGAAACGGACCTTGGGTGAAAAACGAATTTTCAAATAAAAGCAAACTAACATCATGCCGCTACTGGGCTAATTTACAATGTACTAAATCTAATCCTCGGGCGTAAGTCCCCGGTTGTCGGATAGATAAGCTTCGGTTGGGAGGCTCGATGTCGACTTCGATATCAACCCTTCTCACTCCCCCCAGTGTTCGGTTGTGAATCTTGATGAAGATCCGAGCACTGGAGTTGGCTCGGTTCGCTTCCTGAAAAGGTCAAGCAAAAAGATGGAACGAGGAGTAAGTTAGCACATTTTCTATTGATGCCATGTGAGCGTTGTTCGGCTCGGGGCTGTTTAATTTTAAAAAGACTGAAAAGGGTTTACCTCAGCTAGAAGTAGTATCGCTTCAGATTGGAGATATTCCAATTCAGAGGTTCGGGCTCTCCTTGCAGACTCTCAATCTGATAAGAGCCTTTTCCAACAATTGCCTTGACTCTATAGGGTCCTTCCCAAATTGCGATGAACTTTCCCCCGTTATTTTCCTTTGTTGATTGATTCACAGTTTTCAGCACATAATCTCCAACCTTGAAGTCCCTGAATTTGGCTTTCCTATTGTAATATGCTTCGATCTGCCTCTTTTGAGCAACTAACCGAACCAAAGCTAGCTCCCTTTTTTCCTCGAGCAGATCCAACTCTATGCGCATTGCCTCTTGGTTTGCATCCTCGGTCGTGTGAGCATACCGAAGGCTTGGTTCGCCCACCTCTACGGGGATGAGGGAGTCCATGCCATACGTAAGTGAAAAGGGAGTCTCACCGGTGCTGTTCTTTTCAGTTGTTCGCATGGCCCATAGGACTCCGGGCAACTCCTCCGGCCAAGGACCTTTCTTCTCATCGAGCCTCTTCTTGAGATTTTCAATTATGATCCTATTTGAAGACTCAGCTTGGCCATTGGCACTTGGGTGGTAAGGAGTCGAAGCTATTCTTTTGATCCCCCACTGTTTGAAGAAATCGGTGATGGCTGCCCCCATGAATTGTTTACCGTTGTCACAAGCAATTTCTCTTGGGACGCCGAACCTATAGATGATGTTCTTCTTGATGAAGTCAATTACTTGATTTTGCTTTACCTCGGTGAGAGCTGCCGCTTCCACCCATTTTGTGAAGTAATCAGTCAATACTAAGATGAAACGAACTCCACCTTTTCCCTTGGGTAATGGTCCAACAACGTCCATTCCCCATTTCATGAAGGGCCATGGTGATACCACCGAGTGTAGAGGCTCGGCCTGTTGGTGGATCATCCGCCCATGGCGTTGGCACTTGTCACACTTTTGCACGAAGACCCTCACATCGGCACTGATTGTAGGCCAATAATACCCAGCTCTTAATAACTTACGCACCAATGACTTTGCCCCCGAATGGTTGCCACACTCGCCTTCATGCACTTCGGCCATCACATATCTTGCCTCATCGGGACCCAAACATTTGGCCATCGGGCCGCAGTATAACCTCTTGTATAGATTACCTTCGATCATGTGATACGAGGCTGCTTGGGTCCTTAGCTTCTTTGCTTCTTTCTTATCTTGGGGGACAGTCCCCGAGTCGAAGTAGAAGATGAACTTACTTCGCCAATCCCATCGGTTGTCCACCGAATTGACTTGCAGCTTCATCTCTCTCATTTGGGTGGATAACAGCCGAACCACCGAATCAGTCCCCGAGTGACCTTCATCGATAGCCGAACCAAGATTCGCCAAAGCATCAGCCTCGGTATTTTCCTCCCGAGGCACTTGCTTAACTTGCCATTCTTGGAATTGGGCTAAGATCCTTTGTGCCCGGTCCAAGTACAATTGCATTCTGGGCTCGCGAGCCGTATAGTCACCGAGGACCTGGTTCACTACCAACTGTGAGTAGCACCTCAATTCGATTCTTTCAACCCCCATTTCCTTTGCCAGCTCCAAATCTGCTAAAGCTGCCTCATATTCTGCTTCATTGTTGGTTACTTTCTTGAACCGAACCGAGTGCCTGACTTTCTCCCCGATGGGTGCTCTCAAGACTATGCCTAACCCCGAACCTTTGGAGTTTGTTGCCCCATCGGTGTAGAGTATCCATAGTCCTGGGGTGGTTCCTTTAGCCATGGCGTTTTCCTTTTCAGCCTCGGGCAAGATTCCAATACTAAAATCGGCCACGAAGTCCGCCAAGACTTGAGACTTAATAGCAGTCCGAGGTTGATAGGTGATGTCATACTCGCTTAACTCTACCGCCCATTTTGATAGCCTCGCCGATAACTCCGGTTTATGCAATATATTTCTTAAAGAGAAAGTTGAAACTACTGCTATTGGATGACATTGAAAATAGGGTCGTAGATTCCGGGCAGTAACAAGTAAAGCAAGTGCTAGTTTTTCCAAATGCGGATACCTGGTTTCAGCGTCGAGGAGTGTCTTGCTCACATAGTAGATGGGCTGTTGCTTGCCATCTTCTTCCCGAACCAGCACAACGCTGACTGACACTTCGGACACTGCCAAATAGACTAGCAATGTTTCACCCTCTTTTGGCTTGGCAAGCGACGGTGCGTTAGCCAAGTATTGTTTTAAGTCTTTCAACGCTTGTTTGCACTCCGGTGTCCACTCGAAGTGATTTTTTTTTCTCAAAATGGAGAAGAATTTGTGGCATCGCTCCGAGGACCTTGAGATAAATCGACTCAAGGCAGCGACTCGGCCAGTAAAGCGTTGTACTTCTTTCACCCCGGTCAACTCCTCGGGGATCTCCTCAATAGCTCTGATTTTGTCAGGATTAGCTTAGATGCCTCGTTCTGAGACAGTGAATCCCAAGAACTTGCCTGATCCAACGCCGAAGGCACACTTCTCAGGATTCAAATTCATGCCATATTGTCTCAACACGGCAAAGGCCTCCCTCAGATGATTCAAATGATCCTCCATTCGGATCGATTTGATGAGCATATCGTCTATGTAGACCTCCATAGACTTTCCAATATATTCTTTAAACATGCGACATACTAGCCTTTGGTAGGTCGCCCCGGCGTTCTTCAATGCATCACTTTGTAACAGAAGGTCCCTCGGTCAGTGATGAACGAGGTCTTTTCTTCGTCCTTCGGGTCCATGAGGATCTGATTATAGCCCGAATATGTATCCAAGAAAGTTAATAGTTTGTGTCCAGCCGTGGAGTCTATTAACCTGTCGATTTGTGGCAGTGGATAAGAATCTTTGGGGCAAGCTTTGTTCAAGTCAGTGTAATCTACACACATTCTCCACTTGCCATTCTTCTTCGGTACGACCACAACATTGGCTAGCCATTCGGGGTATGTTACCTCCCTAATGAAACCATTCTCCTGTAGCTTGGCGGTTTCGTCCTCGATCGCCTTCTTTTTGACCCCGGCATGTGGCCTTTTCTTCTGTTTTACCGGGGTGAATTTTGGGTCCACATTCAGTTTGTGGGTCATGATCTCCGGATCGATACCCGTCATGTCTGAATTGGCCCAAGCAAAACAGTCATGGCTGGACCTCAAAACTTCCATAATCGCCTCTTTTGACTTCGGGTCCAACTCCGAGCCGATTTGAACCTTTCTTTCTGGAAAATCTTTCAATAAAGTGAAAGAATCCAGCTCTTCAACGATGGAGTCCTCGGCTTTTTGCTTCCGAGGCTCTTGGACGCACGCCAGGATCTTTTCAATTTCACTTTGGAGGTTCGCCTCGCTAGACCCCGGTTGCGTTGGTTGCTATTTCTTTGGCCCGCTCGGGGCGACTCCACTCTTCAGTGCGACTGAGTAGCACTCCCACGCTACTCGCTGCTCCCCCTTAATTGATCGAACTCCCCAAGGCGTTGGGAATTTAATCACTTGATGCAAGGTGGAGGGAACAGCTTCCATAGAGTGGATCCACGGTCTTCCGAGGATCACATTGTAAGCCAGATCCTCGGGCATGACTTGGAACAGTGTTTCTTTGGTGACTCCCTCGGCGAATGTCTTTAGTGTGATCTCACCCAACGTTTTCTCCGTTGAGTTGTTAAAGCCAGCCAACACTGTTGATTTGGGAATGACTTCCCCTTTTAGCCACATTTTCTTCACGGCCCCGTAGCTGATGATATTTACTGAGCCGCCGGGGTCGATCAAGACTCTTTTGATGTCAGAGTCGTTGATTCTTAGCATGATGACTAGAGCATCGTGATGGGGGAACATCATCCCATCACAGTCATCTTCATCAAACACAATGTCTTTGCCCGAGCCTCCAACTCGGGTCCTCTTCTCCATGGTGATGGAGAACTTAGCAAATTTCTTGGCCGCGGCGAAGTTTACGCCGTTCACCTCTAACCCCCCGGTGATTACGTTCACTACTCTCTCCGGAGGTGGAGCCCGAGGTGGTTGTCCATCACCTCGGTTCTTGGAGAAATTGTCTTTCCCCTTGTCAGTAAGGAATTCGGCCAAAACTCCTTTCTTCAGCAAGTGAGCTACTTCGAGGCGCAAAGCTTTGCAGTCCTCGGTTCTATGGCCGTAATCTGCATGAAATTCGCAGTGCAGATTATGATCTCGTTTGTCCACCGGGGTCCTCATATCCTTGGGAACCCTCACCCCGGCAGTCCCCTTGACTACATTGACCAGCTCTGAGGTCGATATGTTGAAATTGTAGTCTTGGATACGGGGCAGATCCTTTTTTGGGGCCGAAGCGGAGCTCGAGGGAGTTCTTTGGTTCGTATTGGGCTGAACCTTCCCACCGAGCCTTTGGCTTATGTTTGAACTTGAGTGCGTGCCGCCGAAGGTGTTCCCTAGCCTTTGGCTAACATGCTGTCTCGTCGAGGTGTATGGCTCATACCTCCTCTTCGAATTACTTCGTGGCGCCTCGGCGCGATTTGATGATTCGCCCCGGTTACGTTGATGATAACCTCGGCTCTTGAACTCAGCTTCCTCCAATCTGATCTTGGAGTAAGTGCGCCTATGCAGGTCCTCCCACGTTGGGACTTGATATTGTTGTAGTTCTTTTCGCAATTCAGCGGCGGCGTCGGAATTGCGAGTGTTGATACCTTTTTTCAAACGCCATGATGGCCAAGGTATCGTCCATCCGAGGCAACTCCATGCGTTCGGCGTGGAATCGCTCAAGAAATTCTTTAAAAGCCTCACCGGGCCTTTGCTTCACTTCACATATATCCTCCTTCCTTTGAAGGATCTTTTGAGCCCCGGTATGCGCCTTGACGAAGGCGCTTGACATCTCCTTAAACGAGGAGATAGACCCAGCTGGCAAAAACATGTACCAACGTAGGGCCCCCTTCTCTAAGGACTCCCCGAATTTCTTCAAGAACATCGATTCGAGCTGTATGGCCGTTAAATCGTTGCTCTTTACCATTGCCATGTATTCCCTTATGTGCTCCTTAGGATCGGTAGTCCCATCGTACTTCTTCAGGAATATGAGTTTGAAGCCCTTGGGAGTTGGGGCTGGAGCCGCTTCGGGCTTGAAGGGTAGCTCCCTGTATTGATCAATGTCGAGGTCGTCCTCCTCCTTTGTTATCCCCGGCACTCCCTCGAGGCGTTTTTCCACTCGCGCCTCGATTCGAGCTTCGATCTCCCTGCTCATCTTTTCAACGTCAACCGAGGACATTGTCTCAGCCACTGAGGGAAACGTCCCGAAGTGTGGTGTGGTAGTTGGATTATACCCCGAGCCCCCAGACGTGGCTCCGTTGTGAGGATCCCCTGTTGTCGCGCCCGGAGGAACGAAGGGCGGGATGCCTCCACCAGGAGCCGTGGGCTGGGTGCCGTTAAGGGCAGCACTGTTTCTCGCCTCTAACTAGGCGCGAAGTTCAGCGTTAATGCTGGCTTGCTCATCCTGCTTGGTTTGGAGAGCTCTTAGCGTTGTGACAACATACATCTGGAATTCTTCAGTTGTCATTGGGGCGAGGTGCTGTTGGTTCAACGGAACGTCAGCCCGATCGTTATTGTTACCACTGTTATCAGCCATAACGTTGTTGATTCACGAAAGTTTGACAAAGAACAAACGCGAAACTTTAGAACAAAGCGTTGCTGCTTATATCCCCACAGACGGCGCCAATTTGTATGGGCCTAAATCAGTTTAGGTGTACAAATAGAATTTGGATTCGGATACAAGCAATTCTTCGTATCAAAGCTGATATAACACGCGAAAAAGACGTAAATGCGAGAAAATAACTGGATTTCAATATATGGATGTTGAGTACAAATTTGGGCAGAGTTTCAATATGTTTTTCTAGATGTGCACAATACAAAATGAAGTTCTATTTATAGAGCCAGGGCCTTGCCCACGTTCTCCATCATCTGCTGCCGCGTCACCGCACGATCTTGGCGTCAACTGGAATAGTTAGTGGGATAAAGTAGTGGGCTGCAAAGCCGCTTGAACCGAGGGGATCCACCGAGGTGCGAATGATTTACCTCGGTGGCCAGACCCCGTTGCTTGACCGAGGTAGTCGCTGACCGAAGCTCAGCTTACGGCTCGCCTTCGGTAGCGACCTCGGTACCATGTCCTCGGCGATTTGCTTAACCGCCTCGGCGCTTGCCTTGTTGGTGCGCGTTCGGTGGGTTGAGATTCGCACGACTGAGACGAATCATCGCGAGTCGATTTTTGCCCAATACAATTGCTTTAATAGTTTTGATTTGTTTACGCATAATACATGCATGACTTTACGTGAAATAAAATGTGGAATAACGTTAAAATGGACGATCTCAGCATTGCATTCCTTATATTGTACCAACAGTTATTATGTTATTATATTGTGTGGCAATCCATACTTTTCTTTTTACGAGGGCGTCTGAGCTAGCTTGTACCCGTCTTGTCTATTTCACCGGTACTTGCTAGCTCCTTCTAGCAGAAATACCAGGTAACTTTACTTACCAAGGCTTGGGAAGGTATTAGGAGTGACTGTTTAATTTTTAGGGCCTCCATTGGGATTTAAATCTGGGACCTCATGGTTCTCGTCCCACGTCATTGACCACTAGGCTACACCCTTGGTGCGATAATGCATACTTTATCATTAGTCAGATACCAATCCTTAATTATAGTTCTGGCATAACTACTCTGTGAATCTGATTCGCGTATGTGTGTGTGTGTCTTTGTTATTAGACACAGAAGTGCAACTCTATGTCTATTCGTTGGCATCTTTCTAATATAGCAGGTAAGCTAACTTGAATGGAACATGCAGGGCTCCTTTTCAAGGTTTGAATGTGGGTGATGCGGAAAACATGAGCTATGACAAGTTGGTCAACATCACTAATAATTTCAGTGAAGAAAATCTCATAGCCAAAGTTAACTGTGGCAGATTGTTCCAGGGCTTCATTGATGATGGTGAACAAGTGCACGAGGTTACTGTCAAAACATGGGATTTTATCTTTCCTTCAGCTGATGGATGTGCTGTGTTAGCTTGGATAAGCTTGAAGTTTTGACTGATGACTAAGGAACAGATCCAAGGACATGTTCCTTTGAATCACTGCAGCTGAATAGATAAATCATGCAAAATCATTTAAGCTGAAAATTATTTATTATCCTAAATTTAATGCTTATCTTGATAATTATGCAGGATTACACGAGATATGAAAAGATTGCATAAGAGTGGATAAGGGCTAAAAGGATTTCGGGTAACCAAAGGGAAGAGTTCAATTAGGACTCAAACTCTTGGAAGCTTTGGAGTTCTGATTGCTCAAGACTTCTTGGATTTTGGAAGCTATAAAAATAGAGGATTTCAGCTATTGAAGTGTGCACAAATACAGAGAGAATCAAGCCATAGCATTGAAAGAGTCTTTGCTTATTTGTGTAATCATTAAGCTACAGGAACTAAGTAAAGAACATGTTCCTTAGATTGAATCTTGTCAAAGTTCAGTCTTAGTTCAACTGTTGTAGGTACTGTCGAGTTGTATCATTTCAATTCAAGTCATTTACTTGAAGAAACTTCACTGATCGTGAAAGGGGTCACTAGAGGATTAGAGCTAGTCATAGGTTAGTAAGAAGGTAGTTTTGCAACCAAGTGAGTCTTTTACATAGTGAAGTTGAAATCCTACTTGGAAGAGTAGGTCGTGATTTTTTGATCCCTAGTTAAAGGGGTTTTCCCACGCTAACATCAAGTGTTTATTTACTTACAGTTTTAATTCTGCATATAATACACTAAAGGAACACATTTAAGAAACTAGTCCTTAAAACAGTAAGTGGTGTGTCTTGAGAAATAACAATTGGTATTAGAGCGGGTTATCCTTGAAAAGGTCAACACCTAGGATTAGAATGAGTACATCACAAGAGAATGGTGAGGGTCAGTCAACTGTTAGGGCACCTTTGTTCAATGGAAAATACTACTCATGGTGGAAGGAAAGGATGAGAGATCATCTTCAAGCCGAGGACTATGAGTTGTGGGACATAGTTACTGAAGGTCCCATGATTCCAATGAAAAAAGATGCTGAGGGAAATGATATTCCCAAAACCAGAAGGGAATGCAATGCTGAAGACTTAAGGCAGTGGGAAAAGAATACCAAAGCAAGGAAGTGGCTTGTCTGTAGACTCAGTCCTGATGAGTGCACTAGAATTAGAGGGTATACCACTGCAAAGGAAATTTGGGATGCTCTACAAGTTGCTCATGAAGGAACAAATCAGGTCAAAAGATCTAGAGGTACACTTTTTTTTGCTGAATATGAAAGTATTATAGTGAAAGAATGAGAATCAATTTCTGAAATGTACACTAGGTTTAATGCTATTTCATCTGAACTTATTTCTTTGGGTTGGGTTTTAACCGTTGAAGATATAGTTTAAAAAATCCTAACTAGGGTTCTTCCAGACTCGTGGGAGATTAAGGCTTGTGTTATTATAGAAAGCGAGGATCTCACCACCTTATCCTTAGATGAGCTTATAGGTAATTTAAAAACTTATGAACTGAGGAAAAAGGTTAAGAACATAGGTGAACCAGTTAAAACTGAACCTAACCTAGCCTTAACTGCTGCTGATAAGCCTGTTGATGATAAGGAACTGGTCCTTATAGCTAAAAGTGTTCAAAGATACTTGAATAAGAAAAAAGGGGCTAGTGGACAGGGTAGGTCTTCTAACATGAAACAGGCTGGAGAATGCTTCAAGTATGGAAGCATGGATCACTACATCAGCAAATGTCCAGTTATGGAAGGAGAATGGAGAAAGAGATATGTTGAGGAAAGAAGAAAGGCTAGGGAACAGGTCCGAAAGAAAAGTGAAAATCCCAAAGCAATGGTTGCTGGCTGGCAAGATAGTGAAGATGAACAATCTGATGATGATCTGGATGATGATCTTGCTCTAATGGCTCTTGAAGACTCAGATAATGAAGAAGATGCTGAGGTATTTGTTTCTAACTTAAAGAAGATGTGAAAAGCATGCCTAGAGAGAGACTAGTTAAAGTATTTCATACTGTGCTAAATGAGTTTAAATCTCTAAGGGATGGTAAAGATCAAATGCATGATGAAATTGAAAGTTTAGGAACAGAGTATAAAAATGCAGTAATTAAAAATGACTCTCTGAAAAGGAAAATTAGCATGCTAGAGGAACAGGTCCTCACACTTGAATCAACTGCTCAGGAACTGGAAAATGAAAAATCAAAAGTTAAAACAGTTGAAAATGGTAAGGGCATTGCTAATTCTCATCAGATCATTGCTGAAGAGAAATTGAAAGTCACAGTTGATGAACTGTGCAAAAAGGATGAAAAGATAAGATCTTTGGAAGAGGACTTAGTTAAAATAAAAATGGAGTTAGGAAAAACTATAAAATGGAACAAGTCCTCTGAAGCACTAGAATGGTTACAGGAAAATCATAGTAGTAACATGAAGGGTATTGGATTCATGAAATCACAGTCTTCACCCAAATGGGATCTAAAGAGTAAGTACCTATCACTTCCTGAAAATTGGCTATGCACTCATTGTGGGAACACTGGTCACTTAAAAGGAAATTGCCAATCTTTAAAAATGGCTGCACAGAGGAACATGTCCTATAAACCAGTTCAAAACTCTGTGACAAAGAAAACTGTTCACACAAAGAAACCATTACCATTCTGGGCTAAGAGAGATCTGATTCATTCTTTTTCTCAAGGAAAGGAACCCAAACTAGTTTGGGTTCTTAAAATTAACCCCTAGTTTTCTTTTGCAGGCTAGAGTGAAGGAGAGGAACCACAAATGGTACATGGACAGTGGTTGCTCAAGGCATATGACAGGACATAAGGAACTGTTCCTTTCACTCTCAGCCTTTCAAGGAGGAAGTGTTTCCTTTGGTAATGGTAAGAAATGGGAAATTATTGGCATTGGAAAGGTAGGTAGGTCTGATTCACATAGTATAGACAATGTGTTTCTAGTAGATGGGCTGAAGCATTGCTTATTGAGTATATCTCAATTGTGTGACAAAGGTAATAATGTTAATTTTTCATCTACTAGGTGCACTGTGACTAACCAAACTTCTGGAGAGATTATTTTACAGGGAAATAGACATGGAAATATCTACAAGGTAGATCTGTTAATACTATTTGATGGAAGCATGAGTTGTCTAAGTGTTGTGCAAAATGATTCCCTCTTATGGCGCAAAATGATCCCCTCCTATGGCACATGTCAGTCTTTCACAATTGAACAAGCTTGTTTCCAAGGATTTGGTGATAGGTCTTCCTAACATCAAATTCAAGGATGAAAAAGGTATGTGAAGCTTGTGCCAGGGGGAAGCAGGTAAAATACTCTTTCAAACCAAAGAAACAGGTAAAAACTACCAAACCTTTGGAACTGGTCCATATGGATATGTGTGGACCAATGAGAACAATGAGCCGTGGAGGTAAGAAGTATGTTATGGTATTAGTTGATGATTACTCCAGATTTACATGGACTATATTTCTTGCATCTAAGGAAGAAGCTTTTAATGCATTTTCAATTTTTGCTAAGAAAGCTCAAAGAACTCTAGATAGTCACATTGTTGCCATTAGATCAGATCATGGAACTGAATTTGAAAATCATATGTTTTTTAATTTTTCTAATGAAAATGGCACTAATTACAATTTCTCCTCACCTAGAACTCCACAACAAAATGGTGTAGTTGAAAGGAAAAATAGGACCCTAGAGGAAATGGCTAGGACTATGCTAATATCTGGTAATCTTCCACAAAACTTTTGGGCTGAGGCCATTAATACTGCATGCTACATAGTCAATAGATATATGACAAGGTCACTAATAGAAAAGATACCATATGAGTTGCTTAAATGAAGAAAACCAAATATTTCTCATCTTAGGGCTTTTGGTTGCAAATGTTTCATACATAACAATGGAAAGGATGCCTTAGGAAAATTCGATCCTAGAAGTGATGAGGGAATCTTCGTTGGTTATTCTTCAAATAGTAAATCTTATAGAGTCTTTAACAAGAAAATATTGAAAATTGAAGAAAGCATGCATGTTAAATTTGATGAAACTGACAGTTTAACTCAAGAACAGGTACAGGAGGATGAAGAGATTGGAATGCTGAAACATGGTAAAATTGATCCACAAATGCAGACATTGGATGGGGATACTGTGAGAAGTGAACTGCAAGGAACTGTTCCTCAGGACATAACTGAGAAGAGTAGCACAGAAACAGGGGGAACAAGTCTTGGAACCACCTCACAAACTGGCAGTGCTACTCCCTCAGGAACTGTTCCTCAGCAAGGGACTTCTGAAAATGGTCTGATACGCAAGCCTTACAAGTATCAAGGTTCACATCCTGTGGACTAAATAATCTCAGACAAGACAAACTAGATCAGCAGTTAAAAATCACAATTTGTGTGCCTTTAGTGTCTTCTTATCTCTTGTTGAACCCAAAAATGTGAAAGAAGCACTGAAGGATGCATATTGGATCAATGCTATGCAGGAGGAATTAAATCAATTCCAAAGAAGCCAAGTTCGACATCTGGAACCCAAGCCAAGGACCAGGTCCATTATAGGAATAAAATGGGTATTCAGGAACAAACTTGATGAGGATGGCATGGTAATCAGAAATAAGGCTAGATTAGTTGTTCAGAGGTATAGTCAAGAGGAGGGCATTGACTATGATGAGAGTTTTGCTCCAGTTGCAAGATTGGAAGCAATAAGACTTCTTATAGCCTTTGCTAAATTCATGGAATTTACTCTACATCAAATGGATGTTAAGAGTGCATTTCTGAATGGTTACTTAAAGGAAGAAGTTTATGTCAAGCAACCTCCAGGTTTTGAGAATGAACAGTTCCCTGAACATGTGTACAAGTTAGACAAGGCCTTGTATGGACTCAAGCAGGCACATAGAGCATGGTATGAACGTCTATCAAAATTCCTACTTCAACATGGTTATAAAAGAGGTAAAATTGATAGCACACTGTTTTTGAAAGAAAAGGGTAAGCATCTCCTAATTGTTCAAATTTATATAAATGATATAATCTTTGGTGCTACTTGTGAAAATTTAAGTAAGGAATTTGCAAATTTGATGGGGAGTGAGTTTGAGATGAGCATGATGGGTGAACTCAATTTTTTTTTTGGGTTTACAAATTAAGCAAACCTCAAATGGAACTATGATCCATCAACAAAAATATGTTAAGGAATTACTTAAAAGGTTTGATATGGATAATGCTAAGGAAATTGATACACCTATTGCAGTTGCCACAAAATTGGATCTTGATGAACATGGAATTTCAGTTGATCAAAAATTGTATAGGGACGTGATTGGTTCCTTATTTTACTTAACTGCTAGCAGATCTGATATTGTGTTTAGTGTTGGTTTGTGTGCTAGGTTTCAGTTAGATCCTAAGTAATCTTATTTGAAAGATGTTAAAAGAATATTGAGATACTTGAAAGAAACATGTTCCTTGGGACTTTGGTATCCAAAAGGTGGTAATTTTAATCTTGTTGGATATACTGATGCTGACTTTGCAGGTTTCCTTGTTGATAGAAAGAGTACCTCAGATATGGCACATTTTCTTGGTGAATGTTTGGTTTCTTGGGGAACCAATAAACAAAATTCAGTGGCACTTTCCACTGTTGAGGCTGAATATGTGGCAGCTGCCTCATATTGTTCACAATTGTTATGGATTAAACAGCAATTACAAGATTTTGGTGTTGATGTAGGAGTTGTTCCTATCTTTTGTGATAACACTAGTTCTATAAACATGACAAAAAATCCAGTGCATCACAAAAGGACCAAATACATTGATATAAGACACCATTTCTTGAGAGACAATTATGAAAAGGGGTTGATCACTATAGCATTTTGTCCTACTGAAAAGCAGATTGCTGACATTTTTACAAAAGCTTTAGGAAGAGATCATTTTGAAAGGAATAGGTTGGAATTAGGGATGATTAAATCCACTTAAATCCACTAGTTCTTCACTTTAAAATTGGTTGGAAAATTATACTTAAAATGAATTTTATCAAAGTCAATTTGAAATATTCAGTCCAGTTTCATACTTAATTATATACTCTTGTGCCATGATTTCTTTTTAAAGTTGCTAAAATTTAATGATGTTACCCTTATGTTCTTAGAATTTCAGATTGAGCAAAATTGAGTAAATTGGGAGGGACACTGTTTTTGGAGATAAATTCAGGTATGTACTCTTTATTATTCATTTATATTAGAAGTTTGAGGCTATAGGTAACCTGAAATTATAATATCCGGTATGTATAAGAGTCCCATCGGAGGAACCAGTTCCCAATCAAATCAGGTAACTCAAATCATAACGGCTCTTTTCGGGGAGACTCCCAAGAGTCCTTTAACGGCTGAAATTCATTCAATGAGGTCATAGTATTTGTTTTGCACTCAATCTCCACTGCATATCTAGAAAAGCAGTTGAGCTAATGTTACGAGAATCGTGAGAAGAGGAAGATCATTAAAGGAATCTCATTAATTTTGTATTCACAGGTGCACCAGTTATAACTTATGAGTTATAATTGTGAATACATAAAAAATGATATTTGAGATTTTTGAGAGGATATCAAAATGTGATTCATATGATCTAGGGTATTGCATACTTTATAATCTACTTGCAGGTTTGCACTCGATGAGAGGCTATATACTCCTAACAGATGTATAACACGTAGCTCTCACAGTATGCTGGTCGCACGGTCTATTTCATTGTATGAATATTTGTAGAGATGAGATGAGAATATGTTTCTCATATTGTAAGAGCACTCCCATTATGTGTGAGTGGGAGATGTTGGATTTATCCGAATAAAAGAGTCCACCCATAAAAGTGGTGCTCTTAATGTCTATCCGGGTAAAAAGATAAGTTACCTGATAGAGTCCTACAAGAGGACAGCTACTGTATTATACAGTTATAAATACAGTAGTAACACTACTAAAAAAACACAGTTTTCCGACCACCAAATCGGTCGCATATCGGTCGCCAGGTCGACCGATCGGCGACCGATACGGGTGGTGCGAGAATTAATGGTAGCAAAAAGCCCTGCGACCGAAACTCGGTCGATACTTCGACCGCTATGCGACCTAATTTCGGTCGCACAATAGCATACATACAATGACCGTTTAGGCGACCGAAAATCGGTCGCATAGGATATGCGACTGAAAATCTGTCGCATACGTGGTCTCAGTTGTGGGAATTAATGGTGACCGCTATGCGATCGATTTTCGGTCGCATAGGATATGCGACCGAAAATCGGTCGCATACTTGGTCTCAGTTGTGGGAATTAATGGTGACCGCTATGCGACCGAAAATCGGTCGCCAAACTGGAAAAAACCTGCAATAAAAAACCCGTTTTCAGGCAGTAGCAACAGCAAAAACCAGCAATAAAAAACCTGGAATCAATAGAAAACTGCATTTCGAAGACACTAAAAACAGTAATTCACCAATACAACGCAATAAACCAAACATTTCAAAAACATCCAACATCATTAGTTATATCCTGAAATTGTTAACAATAAAACTTAACAGACAGTTATCCACAAACATTCAAAAGACTACTCGGTCGAGGCTGAGCTAGATCCGGACTCGGAAGAGGAAGAGGAGTTGCGTCGATGTCTGCTCTTATGCTTTCTTCTCGCTTTCTTCTTCTCCTTTTTGGCAAGGAGCTTTTTGATAAAGTCTTGCGTTTCTTGATTTACTCTCGACAGCTGTGCGATCTGCTCTCTCATTTGAGCCATTTCAGCAGGATCAACGGCGCTCGACGGAGAAGAAGTAGCTGAAGAGCCCAAAAAGCGAGCATTATGCTTATCCGGAGCAAATAGCGATCCATGACCATAAGCATACCCCTTCTTAACCCCTCCAACAGTATCGACCCATATTTGCTTTTCTTTCTCGAACGTCAAGGGAGCCATTTCAGCAGGACCCATAGGCTTAGATAAAAAGACTGATTTCTCTACCGCTCTTCCTACTCTCTACTAAATAATTTAGGTGTTTAGACTGTGGATAAAGGGGTTGATCCGTCAAGTACGTGACAACCACCGACGGCCAGTAATTCCAGCCACGATTCAAGATCCTACCGCTTCCGCTTACGAGAACAACAAGTAAGTTCTCGATTTATGTTTAAACAATCTATTTAGTATAGATTTGTGATATATGCATGTTTGTAATTCTTCACTTTCTAATCTCAGAATCATTATGTCCATCATCTAATCTTTGTCATTCTAGTCATACAACACGTCAAAATGAAATTGGAACTATCCGATTCATATACCACCGAGCATATATAGTTATATACATACTATATCCTTTAGCAGGGACAAATTGAACATCTTAAGATACTGTAAAGTTTAAGTCATGAAAATGAGTTCTGAAACGCAAACCTTATAACTTCATCTATTTTTGTTTTCAACGTCTATATATATGAAACGGGGTTCGTCCAAACTAGATTATTGGAAGAGTATCATTTGGGGTTGGTCCTTCGTATTTATATATCCAAGAATTAATAGCCGACTAAGATACGAAACAAGTACTCCCTCCGTTTCATTTTAATTTATTCGTATGTTCGAAAAGGAATGACAGTATTTTAAATTTGATAACAATTTAATTTTAAAATTATAGTTTTGTCACTACTGAAATGATTTACAACCACACAAACATCTTTGTCTTATTTTACACCATAAGTTTCAAAAATCTTTTCTTTATTTCTTAAATTTTGTATCGAGTCAAACTATGACACATAAAATAGAACCGAAGGAGTAGATATTGCTAGAAAAGAAAAAGGACATGCAATCCAACTGCGAGGAAAATACTGAATTTTCAACTTACTAAAAGTAAAATTACAAAAAATATAATTATATAGTTTCTAAATTTAATGACATTTTTTAGGGAGGATTAAAAAGAATATCCAATTCCCTCATGATAGATCAAATACAACCTTAATGGTGATTAGAACGAGTAACCTGGCGGAGTTGAACACGTACATGCTGACCAAGGAAACGTGGCAACAGTACAAGTGCGAAAATTTTAATGATATAATATGTAAATACGTAGGTCAGTAATGCGAAAATTAATAATTTGAGTATAAATTATAAAATCATTAGCATTAAGAATATTAATTAGGTGAATATTAGTAATAAGAAAATTTAATAATATAAATATTATTTCTCGTGAATGAGACATATTATAAGTTAATATAATATTTAATTAAAGTGTTGCTTATTCTTCAAAGAAATAAAAAGATCTCAGCATTATGAGGGCTCCTTTTGTCATTCAAAATTTTAATAAATATTTTGCTAATAGTTACTACATTCTTATTCTACATTATATCATGTATAAAATAAATAGATTCCTGTAGGTTATAGACATTAATTATGTGAAAATGAAAAATTGAATCAAAATGCTAAGTATGTTGCGTAGAAAAATGCAATAAAACTTGTACAAAAAAAAATTTAATTTATGTGGTATTATTTCTTTTTTCGTCTGTTCTAAAAGTAATAATTATATAAGTAGAAACAGTTTGGTTTAGAGTAATGATTTTTCAATCATGTAAGTTTTTATGACTTATTGTATATCACAAATTTTTAATTTTTTTTTAAACTCTATGACGAGTCAAATACTGTCACATAAATTGAAACTAAGGTAGTACTCCCTCCGTTCCGATTTATATGAACTTTTTCGCTTTTCGAAAGTCAAACTATTTAAAATGATATTTTTCATGTATTGACCCTCGAAAAACGAAAATATCGAGGTTGGTGAAGCGTGGTAGTTGGATGATCATGTATTGAAATGGTCTCAAATGTAATAAAAAACACCATACTAGTAGATATATATCTTATCTTATTAATTAATGGGTTCTCAGATTCTCAAAGTCTCTCCTTTTGCTACCCCATTCTTGAAGTTATCAGCTAAAAGTGTATTATTCCCCATTTCCAACACCCAATTCAGGTTTCCATCAAGTAATAAGAGAGGTTTTAGAAGTGGGGTTGTTGTAGCCATGGCTCAGAAATCAGAGGATGAGTGGCGTGCTATTCTTTCCCCTGAACAGTTTCGTATTTTAAGACAGAAAGGCACTGAGTGAGTTGTCCTCTTTTTTTCTTGTTAATTCTTGGTAGGGACCGCTTTCTAGACCACATGATGTGAATTTGGATCAGTCGAGTCAGTAAATAAATTTTTTTTGTAAAGTTTCCTCTTTTCTCTTTGTTAATTCTTGGCAGATACCGCTTTTCCTTTTAAAGGACCCCATAATGCGAATTTGGATTAGTCGAGCGAGTGTAATAGCGATAGCAGTTGGGATTTTCAGACTGTCTACCTGTTTCCATGTATAATATGTGTATAATAAGTATATTCGTATATCCTGATTAGGCCAGCTTCATAGATATACATATCTGTAATTTTTTTTTTTTTTTTGGGGTTTAACCATCTTGGTATGGAGCACTTTCCCCTTTAATGGACCCTACGGCGCGAATCTAGATTAGTCGAGCCAATGCATTGGGGGATACCCAATGGAAATTTGACTCTGGCTGCCTGAGCAATGACTAGACTGCTTAAACAAAAATAGCTATTTCTAGTTATATTCTATGTAATAAGTGTATAATCTATGTATCCTGATTAGGGGCGGGTATTTCTGTAAAGTTCCCATACCAGATGGTTTAACCCAATAAATAGTGGAAAATTTAACATCACCTTTAAGTCCCACCTTTTGTTTATTTATCCTGTAAGGGTTTTATTACAACCTTTGTAATAAGGAACATACAAGTGGTCTTTATGTTTTTACAGATTTTAGTATTAATGTAACTGTGCTTTCATTTTATTGTTGTTATAAGCTTTGTTGTTTCTGTGCTCAAGTTTATTGTTTAATGACAATTGACAAGATTAGCAGATCGTGATATCAGCCAGGTTCACTGCCTATAACTAGATGTGCAGTGTCCACTGTCCAGCATGTTTAGGCCTATGTTTATACTCTGCATGTGGAGGGTCATCGACGGCCTTTTTAAGCGTTTGAGACCATATTCATGACCTTATTTACTGATATTGAGTTTTGTTTTATCATTTATCGTTTTGAGTTGCCTGGAGGTGCTGTTCTTATTGGTTAAAAGCTGCTTCATATTTCAAATTTACTTTTTGGCCTGTAATCGGAGTGTTGATGAACCGTTTTAGGCTTTTATACAATCAAGAATTGTTCTGTTCTGAATTGCTAGACTTTGATTAGCATTTCTATTTATGACTTGCACTCAGTATTTTCTGTAACTTCGACTCAACAATTTGAACATAGTTCTAGCATTTGGTAAAGCCAGTGAGAAAGCGTGTAACTTTATCAAGTTTGATGAAGGATAGAAAGCAAATTTATGATGCTACTTTCTGAATTTACTCAATCTTCTGATGAAGGGGAAAGAAAACTCTGAAATGCCAGAAAATTTAATGACACTTATATCGGAATGTCTATTTCAAATATCAATTTGTCGTAAGAGTTCTTTTTTATTCAAAGAGCACAAGACAGATCCTGCTTATAATAGGAGTCGATCAATTGCTGATGGCTCTTCATACAATGTTTGCTTTACCCCTGGTTATTTGTTCTGTTCTTTTTCCTTTAACATTGGGTTGGTTGGAGTGGGTAGGGGAAGGGGTGAGTAATGGTGGCAACTACACTGCTTTTGGTTTCCTTCACTGGACTGCTATTAGCTCTCTTCGGTCAAGCATTGTAGAGGACTTATGCACCAATTTGTTGTGAGGACTAACACAAAATTTTGTGACGTTTAACATTTAGCCTTTTCATTATTTTTTTAGAAGATAGAGTAGTAATATTTAACTCTTCATATGATACTTTGAAATGGACACTGTTACATATTCTGGAGATTGTCAATGTCTGATATGAGCACAGAGCCTCAAAACTATGCACGAGGACGTAGCCCCTACTTGTGGAAGGCTTGTTATTCAAGTTTATCACATCCAAGTGTCATATTTGATGCTAGGTGGCGTATCACATCTTTCTAGTTGGAGCGATGCAACATAAGAGCTTCTTCAAGTTCAAGGGGAGTTTGTTGAATTTATTCTCCACGTGCATGCTCAACATGCCTGTTTATAAGAACTCATCGCAAGCTTGTGGTTCAATATAGTTTTGTTTCTAAAACTTTAATAACTCGAATACTTGACTAGGAAAAATTAATGTAGTTGAATGACCATGATGTTTATTAAGTGATTAATGATAAAGGATTACTTACAGGTATCCAGGTACTGGGGAATATGACAAGTTTTTTGGTGAAGGAATCTACCAATGTGCTGGATGTGGCACTCCTCTCTACAAGTCCACAACAAAATTCAACTCAGGTTGTGGTTGGCCAGCTTTCTTTGATGGTCTTCCCGGAGCTATTAATCGCCATGTGAGCTTCCTTCTCTTCTCCTCGCCAGATCAATCTGGTTTTGTCATTATCTCAAATGCATAGATCATAATAGATAATACTCATTATCCAGGGAGAGATTCTTGGGGAGGGGTCATCGTTCCCCTAGGATAGAATATACCTCCGTTCCAGTTATACTAATGTTATACTATTACATTTAAGACCTTAAGTTTCAGGAGTTCCGTACAAATGTTATGGCATGTTCAACCATTCCATTCTTTCTTAAATCCGTGCCTAGTCCAACAGGATCATAAAAAATTAATATATGAGGTTATGTTTAACTTAAATGCCCTCCCTGCATTTGGGACCAAGACTAGAGTCTAGCCTTAGATATTGGGAGGTCTAGTTCCTGTAATTGGCAACTTCTTTTGACTTCCTTTTGTTATGTTCCATCGTTTCTTTTCGTCCTTTCGTTTCCAAAGGACGCTGAAGTAAGATGTGATGATAATCTGATTCCCATTCCCGAAGCTATTTAGCAGTCGACTGAGAGAAAGGAAAGTACCAACCCCTTTTAAAATTTACAAAGTAAAGGCTCTACAAAATTTTAGTTTCCTCTACTCTTTTCTAGTTTGAACCTTTTGCATTTATAATTGTTTTAATTGCACTCACCCCCACCCCCCCCCCCCCCTCCCCAAAACACACAAATAAGAGACCAACTTGCTAAGTTTTTCTCATCTTTCATGATGGATCTCACGTGCTGGAAACCTTGTTAATCCAAGATTTTCAAAAGAATATAAAGTAATACCACCTATATTCACATAGTCACTAAATTTCTACATGCTAAAACCTCCTTGATGCTGTCAAAATGAGCATAAGATATCGGGATTCAATTCTATTTCTCTAATGGCTAACGGAAATAAGCTGACCACTCATCTAGTTATTGTATTTCTATCTAATCACGTCCTCAAATCATCCACAAATAAGAATTTATAAAATTTCCAGCACAACAAGCAAGAAATTAAAACTGAAAAACTTCAAATTTTTCTGCAACGTATGTCATTCTTAAATGAACAAATATAAATAGATGACAGTACCTTAAGGAGCAGCACTTCAAAAAGGTGATATTGAAACAATAATTAATGGTAATCATATGCTTTATTTTCAAGTTGTGAATGAAAATAATAACAATGATTGAGGAAGGTCAAGAACAATAAAAAGGAAAAAAACAGGGTGACCCCAAAGGGGTGACCTGAGAACATAAGGGCATTCGGCTTCCAGCCATTAACAAAAACCATTGTTCATTGACCATAATGATAAGAAACCAGCATATGTTAGTTTTCTATATTGTGCTTGTAAAGCCAATTGTGCAACAATGTGGTCATCCTATCAACACAAGCAGATAACTATGTGGTGGGCTTGTAAAGCCAATTGCAGCATCATAATGTGGTCATCCTATCTACACAAGGAGAACACTATGTTGTCATGTCTCCGATATCATTGTAAAAACTTATGGGTCGTTTGGTTGCCCAAAATGAGGAAGCTATTACCCTTATTGAAATCAAGACAACTTATACTACCATGTTTGGTTGCAATTTTGCATCTTTAAAAAAATTAATACTCGCATAACTTATGTCAGAATTTATTTGTAATATATCAAATAATCCTGCATTACAATCTCTACATTACTAGTACTCATAACTAATACCCGCATTAGTAATACATGCATGGCTAATCCTTGCAAGTTTTGTCCGACTCCTTAGCAACTTATCTAGATTTTTGACATTGTGGCACTGTCTAATATGATTTAATTATTCAATTTTCAGCCCGACCCTGATGGCAGGAGGATCGAGATTACTTGTGCAGCTTGTGGTGGCCATCTTGGTCATGTTTTTAAGGGTGAGGGGTTTGGTACCCCAACGGATGAGCGCCACTGTGTCAATAGTGTTTCCCTCAAGTTTACACCAGCAAATTCTGAATGACCGTGTTGTATGTGATGGTTTCTGTTTATAGCACTATCTTACAGAGATGCTGCATTAGCTACTGATGACAGTGTTGTGTTTTGGAAATAAAAGTTACTTTTAGACTAAAGTTTTGTGCAGCCCTTTTTGGACCAAAGTTTGGTCTGACCATATAGACATTAATGTAACAAAATTATAGTTTGCCGTAATTTTGTTGGACCAAATTTACTGTCAATCTAACTTCAAACTTCAAAGAACACATTTTATTCTGCCATTATATTCCATGAAAGAAAGAGTATGACAAGAAAGACAAATTTCCTCGATGATGTTCAAATAAGCATAGTTTTTGATGTACTCGCTTTTGATTTGAGTAATAATTAAGAAGGCACCTTTTCGTATCGGGGATGTGGTATTACAAGATGAAAGAAAAAAATATTGATTGAGTGTATACACCAGTGATGAATTACGAACATAATATTCAACAAAATCTTTTGTGCCTAATCATAGTTTGTACTATCATGACCATTAAGGCCTACAACCAATTTCAACTGCTGTTCGAGTTTGACATTCTCTACACATTCTTGGCAATTGTCTTGCCCTTTTATTACCATCTCCTTCATTTCTTGCTTCACTACTTTCATCATTAGTCGAACCTGTTGTTGTTGTCGTCGTCGTCGTCTCTTTATACTCTGTAACCTCCAAAATTTCCACCTCCTTTCCAATCTTCTTTATTTCTTTTACAAGAAACTCTGGACGTACTGTTCCAACCACCACTAGTTTTCTCTGTTCAGTTTTAATTGTCACAGAATCTATACCTATTAACATAACAATGATCAAGAAAAATAAGCAACAATATGTAAGATTACCCTTAAACAAAAAAAAGAAAAAAAAGTACTACATTTAAAGAGCAAGTAACTGTATAATTTTGGTAGTGGTAGAGTGGTAAGTACTCCTTCATTCTTAACTAGAAACTTCAAATTCAAGCATTGACAATGAAATTATCTTAAGTAGGAAGTACTTTACCCCAAGTGGGACTTCACGACGGGGAAATAAGTCGCCTTCCGTAGGTATAGCTTTACCTACTAAGTGGGACTTCCTAGCTAGGGGTAAAGTAGCCTTTAGTAGGAAACATTTTATCCTCGAAACGAGACTTCGAGCACAAATCCAGATTAATCAGCCTAAAAAACGAATACTAGATACTGGGTGGAAACAAAAAAAGAAACAAACTGCATAAATAGGTGATAATTAAGCAAATAAGAAACCAATTATCTCTATTACCTTCACGTCTTGCAATGGCTTGTAGAACTAACTTCTTGCACATCACGCAGTTGAAATTAACTTGCAGAATTGTACTTCTAATCATAGCTATAGACGATTATAGCCAAATTAATCTTCAGTTATGTGGTTTCTCATGGACTTAGAAGAGATTGAAAATGGTGGTATAATTCATTATCTTCACATATAAGTTATAAATCACTTAATGTCGTTTTTAAATATGTTTTCAAGAGAGGACTTAGCATTCGAATGGACTATTACTTAGATACTATATGGTTGGCCACTAAACGTATGTAGAATTTTCAAAAACTGATGAAAACTAGAACAATTCCTATCACGATTATCCTTTTTTGAAGTCTATATATGGTACTAATTAATATGGTTTCATAGGCTAGACAATTTCAAAATATTCAAGTGTGAATACCTCAAATTCTGAAAGTGAAAGGAAAAGTCAATTATTTTGTTAATTTGTTTGCCACCATAGGTATGACCTGGACATGCATGACTGTTTGCTAGGCTGTTTGCTTGCACTCTATTACTCCAATATTTTTAAAAGTAAATTTATGCTTAAATTGTAGGACTTATTTAAATTAATTTGTAATATCTTGTAGAGGGAATGACCTCATTAAGATATTTACTTTAAGGTGGCAATGTTCTTTTTCAATTGTCTTCTTCAAGTAGCCTTTCAATTCTTTAAAGGAGTATTTAGTACTTTTCTCTTCATCTATAAAGTACTTTAAATGTTTGAGAAATAATGACAACTGTTATTGGACCAGTTGGTGCCTTTTGGATGTTCTATTTATAAGTAAACTAGAGAAATTATTCGTGCTTGTTTCAACACATGTATTTCATAACTTTGCCTACCAAGATTTAGATAAACGGAAAAAAACCACCAAGTATTTTTTAAACGCTGATTTCCAAGAGTTGCATCCACTTCACTGATCACTTGGTCACATCCTTACGAAATACTTTTGATAGCCAAGAGAGTTACTGTATAACATTTTCAGCTATGTTTCACTTGACAAGATTTTCGGGACTCGGGGGTTCGGACCACAGAGAATCCATGTATCTAACTTTTAGCCATACGTAGCACACTAGTCTATGCATAAGTAAATGTAAAATACTTGGAGCATCTTTTAGCAATCATATGTATTACTTCCATGGAAGCAAACAGCAGTAGAGCTAAAAGCTGGCTATAAAAGTGGATCATATTTTCAAGAAAGAGTTTATCATCTTACATCCTATAGCTCTTCATTAGTGGGTATTCAGATGCATTTTCCAGCTTTGAAAAGATCAGAGGCGACTCCACAGATCACGATGGATGAATCTCATTCATCGTCTGGATTCTTGGTAGAGTAGTCCCAGAAGTTATTGAACTATGTAACCATCATATTCAAGACTGCCAAACTAATGGAAAGAGGAACAAAGATATGCATTGATGCTTCTCGGTTTATGCAATTGGGGAACTAAGATCAATTGAGATATATCTGAATCTTTTTCCACTTGGATAACTTTAAGAAGTCAAATGCGTGAATAAAATACGGATAATAATGCAGTCATCTCTTTGTAGAGAGTGAATCCTAGGATTATGAACTCATTTCCACCTCACTCATGAGGAGAGTAAAAAAGATCGCCACGGTTTTAATGTTCACTTCAGTTTACGAGTAAAAAAAAAAAAAACTAGCTGTTCAAGCTTTATCGATCAGCATCTAAACAAGTGAGAGCTCACCAGCTTGGATAGATCTCTTGACAAGCTTTGCCCAAGACTCGTTGGTTTCAGTTATAATCTTAAGTGCAAAGTCCTGTGATTGCAAAGAAATAGATATTAGCAAGGACATGCAAAGCCATGAAGAAGAGGCTTTTCTAACTATGCGAAGTCAAGTGGCAAAGGATTGTCTACCTGGTAAAATATTTGTAATATCCTTCGGGGGAATGGGGGGTGACAGATGGGGGTGCGAGAAAAAAATGTTTATGTAAATATAAATACCAGTATTCTTGACGCATTCATGTCATTAGGTGCTATAATGGCTCACCCTCGAAACGAAAACCATGTAGATATTACATAGTAAATCATTGCAGGAGAGGGATGAAAAGAATTATCTTCACAAGGAATGCCCAAATGTGAATGTCTAAATTTTGCTAAGCCCACTAACATTAAAGATTTAAGATTGGTCTCCTTCAATACATATAGTCAAGAAATTAATAAATAAACAGAAACAACCATCTTCAACAATATGAAAACAAATTTGAGAAAAATTTTGCAGTATGAAGCAGTAAACATAATAGTGTCCAACAGGTTACCTTGTTAGCTGGCTTGTTCCCTAGTCCGAACTTGTTAGCAGGTTTTCCGTCAGGGATCTTGTAGTCTCTAAACCATTCCCTGATAGCTGTCAGAGTACCCTGAAATATTTACAATAATTAGTTTGACGAATGATACTAAAGAGTTAAAAATATTTAGTACAGAACTCACATAGTATATGATCAATAACAAAGTATTGATTTAGCTCATTAATAGTTATCTTAATCACGAGTCACGACTAATTTCAAACCTACAGCACCAATAGGCAATAACTGCTAAATGCTATAACAGGTTGGCTTTCTGAAAGGCACTGAAACAGAACAGGTTTGCCTCTTTAATACCGTTTACTTCAAGATCATTAGCTCTCTTCATTTGGTATAGCCCAGAAAAAATCAAGGAACCTTAATCAGCAGGTAAAGTGTCCTAACGAATAGCCGCATACTTTTAGTAGCTCTTTAAATCAGAAGTATTAGACTAAAAATTGGGCACAAGACGTTGATGTGGCTTAACCACATTTATACTTCCAATCTGACCAACTATCTATACAGCATCGACTTTTTTAAGTACCTTAGTAGAGAACCTCCAAAGTTTCATACCATCTAAGCTGATTTGAGCTATTAAGAATTTAACTTAATTGCAGATATTGATGCACTAAACATCGGAAGGAATACAATTCCAGTAATGGTCATCAAAATGGTGTGGAACAATAATATAAGAGGTTCAGGATCTGGGTAGAGGAAACAAGTATTACTTCAAGAAAGAAGGCAAAGCAGCCAGATTAAATGCTTCAGAAACCCTACGATTAACAAAGCAGCCAGATTAAATGTTTTGCTTTATGCAATGTGAATGGATCATCAAAAGTAATGGAAATTTTTTTGCACGATTGCTACAAACTTTGGATATAAAGCCGTGAGGATCTTGTTGTGGAGATCGAATGACTTAATATAGGTTATGGATACTTGGCATGCCTCTCTAATATAAGGAGGCTTTAGCTTAAAATGGCCAAGAAGTAATAGAGGGTAAGAGCTGGACTCCATCTTCATGCTTCTCCAGTTGCTTGTTCAAACTTAAATGGTGCAACTTCACCCAAGGTACTGGTGGTCTAACTTAGACAAACTAGTCCAGCTTCCAGCAAAGATTCATTTCGCAGCAGGTGCTGTATGGTTGAGATTTGCAACAAAGGGTTGGAAATTTGCTGGTATGGATCAGTCCACCAGCAGACATAGGAAGTTTTGCCTAGATAACTTTGACCATTCTTCAATGTTCCACTCCAACAAAGTATGCAGCTAACTTCTAAAATCAGCTATATCACTCTTGTTATGCATAAAAGTTATTCTTCTATTATTTCCATTGTCGTTCCTGTACGATGATCACTGGCCAACTTATCAGAACTTCTACTCACTGGTCCTCTAGAGGAAGTAAGTTATTGATAAATTTACAAACCAAAGAACTTGGTGTAAACATATAAATTTAAAATTAAGGATAAAATTTTTAACGGAGTGCATGGAAAAAGTGTCGGAGAAAGATGATGCATAAAAGTGTTGTAGTCATAAGAAGTCTGATTATAAAAGGAAAATAATTAGCAGAAGAGCCTTATAGCACTCGAAGCTTACCGGAAAATGTTTCTCCACATCATCAATATCATTGACAAGTGAAGCTCGGGGATCATCTAGAGAAATAGCAACTATTTTCCAGTCAAGTTCTCCTTCATCGATCATTGCCAAAACAGCTAAAGGTTTGACCTTCAAGACCTGGCCAATTTTAGCACGGCTTTCCCCAATCTCGACAACATCAACTACAAAACAAATTAGTCATCAAGAAAGTTAATCAGCTACACCATCCTCTAAATCCTTTGTTGTATTTTTGATGGATGATTAGATCGAAGCTCATTTAACGATTTCGGAGTGATGGAAACATACCAGGGTCATTATCTCCAAATGCCCCCTCAACTTCAGCATTTGCAAATGAAGGGTCTTCCCAGGTTTGAGGAAGCAATCCATAGTTCCAGTGAATATTATATCTGATAATAGTAGAAGACGTACATTAAATCATACAGAGAACCAACATGACATCATAAAATTAGCAACTTCATGCAGATATCACAACAGAATATGAGCGAAAAACTAATAGTCCTATCAGACACAATCTTTTTCCCATTTAACCTTCTTTTCCCATCTAGGGGGGGAACTTATGGGTAAAATAAATAATTCCATAGTGCACATCAAAATAGAAATAGATCATACTAAAATAATACAGAGAATAGTCTTACGGATAGTATCTAAGTTTCCCCTTCTTTGTGCCTTGTTTAATTGGTGTGTAAAGCTCATCTGTAGCAACTTCCATCTTTGCACTTGACTCTTTGGGAATTTCAGCAATAAAATTGAAAACACCATCACCTAAATGTAGTGGTATGTCATGCCAAGGGGAAACCTGCAGATCATATGAATGTGAGGGAACTAAAACGCTCATGGAGACAAAAGTTCAAAGTCATTCTGACAAGTGAAGATCAACAAAAATGAAAATAATTGCAGAATGAACACAAATAAAAATAATACTCCCTCCGTTCCACAAATGTTACGGCATATTTAAGATCACATGTTTTAAAAGAACAAACTGTCTTCTGCTTGAACTATTGTTATGTCACTTCCATTCCTTTCCTTCTTTTAACTCAATTTCGTTTGCTACTTCTCCTGCATCTTTTTAGACCAGATAATATGCAAAGATTTTAACTTTGATAAACAGACAGAGCAAAGAATTTTTACTATAGCTATTTGTAGGCGTGAATCGGTTGTTTAAAGGAAAGGTAACTGTTACAACAAATTATACTACAGTAATATAAAACTTCTTGGTGTATACAACTTAAATCCATGAGCAAATACTTCAAATTTTACACCAATAAAAATGACTAACTGAAGCTTGGAATTAGGCAGTCCATCCGTGAATTTCAAATCCCATTTCTACTCTCTCCAAGTCTCAACATTCTTTTGATAATCGAGAAATCTGGAGGGCCAGTAGTGCACGGTTCCAAACTCGGTAAGTAATTGGCACACCTATCTACCCTTCTCCACTTAAATACCACACATTTGTCCCAAAATTAATAGTCCAAAACAAGACACCATTTTTCAAATTATAAGTTCATCTTTTTCTCTAGAAATAAACTTGACATTACGAGATCAATGATATTCCAATGGGATGATACATTTATCCATCAGCTTATAAGCACTTTTTTTCTTATCTACGTGTTTGGCAAAGACTAGGAATTATAAGCCAAAATAAACCATAATACGTTTCTTAACCCCCCACCCCCAAACACCCTCTTTTTTCCATGTATGTAAACAAATTTTTACCATTATAACAGGAAAATACTTAATTTTTAACACCTTTGTACCCAAAAAAAAAAAAAAAAACTCAACATTAGTTTCAGCACTTTTATTCAAACACGCAACTACTTATTAATGAATCAGCTAATTGATTACTCCCTCCGTCTCAAATTAAGTGTCTATCTTAACTCTTTAATTTCAAGGTACTGGACCACATTACACACTTTCAATTCAAAACGACAATATTTAAAAGCCTTCCTTATTTTCTAAAACTCCGTGTCGGAATGTATAACAAGTGCGGTAAGTACTAACCTTTTTGCCAGAATCATCAACGTAAAAGACACGATAATCCAAAGTTTCAGGTTGTCCATGTTCTTTAATATGAATGTGAGGATTATAAATTGCAGTGCAAGTGAACACCCTTTTCTTGTGTACATTTGGTAAACAAATATTGAAATTGTTGGGTTTTCGAAGAGCAACTTTTGATACAAGAGAAGCAGTTATAGTATTGTTATTTGCTGATGATATCATCACTCTTGCAGCCGCCATTTTAGTCTCTTTGGCTGGGCACGGAATTTAAGAAAAATAAAAAAAATAATGTAATGCGGACCAGTACCGTTATCAAATATGAAAATAGAAGGTAGATAATTAAATTGAGACAACTGCATATTTTTTTTAAATAAATAGTAAATGAGCCAACTCGATACGATAATTATTTCTCAAGATATTTGGTATCTTTCGTCAATATTAATTTAGTTTCTATATAATTTCCTCAAAGATTTTAATCTAGTTCTATGCTTATGAATTTTAATGTGATTTTATTTACTAGTAGAATATAGCTTTTTAAATTTACATTAATTTTGCTTCACATTTTAATATACATATTTGCATTAAGATTTATAATTATATATCTAATAAAATAACCGACCTTATTTATCGGATAACATTAGGTATGTTAGTGTACTAGTAGATTTTAATGCAAAAAGGAAGTTGGTAGAAACAAATTATCAAGGATCAAGTAGAAAAGGAAACAAATCATAAAGAAGACTTTTATGATATATAGTAGAAATATGAAAGAGATACAAATGATTGAGAACTTTATATAAGTATCTACCTCAATCAACGTATTGATTTATAAGACTAATAAGAAAATGCTGCTATGTAAATTGAAACGGATGGAGTAGGTTACTTCAAAGTTTTGTTCTACAACAAATCATCATTGCTTAACCAACCAATTTTAACAAAAAAATCTTGCTATCTAACCCAATAACCAACTTATAAAATTCTTTTATATGTTACTATAGTATATGTTAAATATATACTCCCTTCTTTGCCAACATTGTTAGGTTAACAAGACATATTAAATGTGAATACTTAAGAGTATACTGTGACAATAAAGTTTCTATAATCTATTTTTATATTAATTGTTCTGTGTTAGTGATTTAGTGTGTTATAGCTTATTATGTCTTGGCAAAACGGCACAAGTCCTTGTGCGGATTATAAAAATGTACTCCCTCCATTTTATTTTATGTGTTATAGTTTGACTCGGTACAAAGTTTAAGAAATAAAGGAAGACTTTTGAAACGTGTGAGGTAAAATAAAATAAAAAAAGTCCTTTCTATGCATTATGGTACCATAAATTGTTCAAAGCACATTACATAACAGAAGAACCTTTTTTTCAAATTATGGATACCAAGTTCTTTGCAATCAAGAGAACATGGAAGAGTGATGTACAACAAAAGATCTTCTATCACATATCCTTTGCATGATGATCAGTCTCATCATATATTTCCTCCTACACAAAACACACAACTAGTATTTTAATATCTTGGACTAAAAAGATCATGAAATCATTAATAAAATCCAAATCTTGAGTGATTTTACCCTATGTTGCTCGGATCCTCTGAAAATGCTCCCGGTACGTGTCGGATCAGGATCCGACACGGGTGCGGCAGCATTTTGAAAGATCCGAGCAACTTAGATTTTACCTGTAAAAGCTCTTCAATAACATCTTCCATAGTTATAATACCAACAACCTCTTCCTCTTCAGGGATCTTTGGTAGAGAATTTCCATCTAACTGCAGAATGTCTGAATGCAAATCTTTTGACCACCTTCTACTTCTACTCTTATATGAAGAGTTTTCACCATTTGGCAAACTGTTACACTTCTTCAATGATCTCTTCTTTAGGCTCCTCTCTAAGGGATGCTTTTCAACATCAATGTTTACTCTCACATCTTTATCAGGATCTAGATAGGTAAACACAAAGCGGAACGTTTACATCGGATAAAAATTTGCTTGTGAGAAGTAATAGAAGCTAGTAAACAGCAGATGCTTACTGTCATCGGCGCTCTGGATAGCAGGCTGATCCATCTCTTTGTTGCATTGTCTTATAACCACAGCCATATGACTATGACCTTTCTGAAACTCATTCAAGATGTCATCCAACCGCATAGTATACGGGACCCTGCACCATAAAAGAGTAAACCATGATATGCTTAAAATCAAACATCCACAGACAGGTTGCAACCAAAATGAATGTAGCACCATAGACACAAACAAGGTGGCAAGTTCATTAGTAAATAGAACCTTAAATGCATGATAATAAACTATGCCTCCAAACTTGAATGCACAAAATACTCCAGCTTTTTCATACTATTAAAATAGGTGATACGCGAAGCAAATAGTGGTACTCCTTCCTTCAAGTTGAATATGGTGTTGTCCTTCAAGAGTCCAACCTAACATCATTCTGGCAAACACTTTCTTGATTATTTTAGACCTAAAAGCACTAAAGATTGCTAATGATCAACAAGATATAGTCAGACTCGTAAGTGTATCTCATCTTGTAGAAGGAGGAACTGAAGACCGGGAGAAGCAACTAGATCTTTGGATGTTCTTTAATTTTCGCGCTTCGTAGTCTCAATATTTATAGAATGAGGATGATAAACAACAAAACAAGAGAAAAGTGGTGTACTATGCCAAAGACAACCTAATTTACCAAAAGGGAGGACTGCAAATAAACCTGAATAAGTTAACTACATCCTAGCACAATACATTCAAAGATAGCACAACATGCAGTCAAATTCATGCTTAGTATGTTAATATGAGAGATACAAAGTATACCTTGGAATCTTTCGGATAGTAACATTTTTCACAGGGGTTTCATCTTCTGGATGGACGGTTAATAAGTTCTTGACCTACAAGGTCATAGAAACAGTATCTCAATTGAAGGCTTATTGTATTAGCCACTACTTGTCACAATTAGTTAAGAATATGACATCAGTTACCTCAGCATTCCTACATGGTCTTCATCATCGATGTCATTTTGGAGTCGGCTAATTGATCTGAATTTATTTAGGATATAAAATTTGGCCAGCGTTTGTTATAACTACTTCAGATATATTACCAATTTGCTCAGCTACTAGTACTAACTACGTGAACTTTAGCACTATGTTGTTTCAGAATATGCTGATTGATCAGAACTTTTTAAGGATATAGTAGCTTTTGTACATGTGAGAGAAACATCATTTGGTAAAATTGCAGGTGTTAGTATCATCACATGTTTCTGTCTTCGAGGAAATAAAGAAAATATATGAAACAAGAGCGATCGTTAACACAGAACCACAATTTCAGAAAAGAGAATATTCCTCAAATCGTCTTTAGCCTCACACAAGGCCTAACTTTGGCTTCATTTAGCCAATTCTGTTAACCACAGATAAGAAAAAGTTGCTTTAGGGGATAGACGACTATTTCCCTAGTATCTTAGGAAGTGCAGACAGTTCCATGAAGCGCTATAGACTGAGTTTCGATTATGTTGAGGGCAATATTTTACAGAACTGTGGAAAAAAGAGTAGTACCAGAAGAAGTCCAATTATGTTTGTAGTTTGCTCATAGTAGACTGGTATCCTGCTATGCCCTTTTGCCAAAATTAAGTTTTTCAACTCCCTGGAAAACAATAGAGTATTAAACAGTTGAGAGGTTGGAATCATGCAATATTCCTCTATATAGACATTTTAGATGCCAAACCTGTCCAACTTCCCGTTAATGTCAATAGCAAAGGTTTCAGATATAGGGGTCATAGCATCACCGGCTGTTTTATCGTGAAGCTCCAGAGCACCAGCAATAATAGTTGTCTCATCATTTGTTAGTTCTCCACCTTTACCAGCCTGTAGAAGTGGACCAGGAATCGGAAACATTAAGTAGCCAATGCAAGAGGCTCGAAACCATTGGTAATCAGATCGAGGTCTGAGAAAAAAAAAATTTGCATGCAACACATTTCCAACAGGAAAGAGCAGGAAATAAGAAGTAGACTGATACAACTACTCCTATACGGACTTATTTTAGAAGAAAATCAAGACAAGCATGTGGGGATAATCCTATCAATTTATGTCACTTTCTTGGTTTCGGATAAGATAAAACTTCTAGACAGCAGTTATTAACAGTTTATGTATCAGTTACTGCTGTACAGTAACTGTTTCTCTAAGTTTTAGGAGTATGTCTTTATGTTTAAGTTATATATATATTACTTGTAATAAATTTAGGGAGATATATCTATTTCTATCTTTGAATCTGGAGATTTGTCCACTCCATACGGACAGGGTTATTGGTTAATGCAGTGTTTAAGATTCTTACACTCTATTTACCAATAAAGTTTCTTCTTCTTATTGCATTATTGTTACAGTTCTTATCATTTTGGTATCAGAGCAGCAAGATCCAAGATGGTGTCCACCCGTTCGTCAAATGAACCGCCATTACAACCAGCCACAAACCATCCAAGTGAGCCCTCTAATGATCCAATTTCTCAACAGTTGGCACTGATAACATCACGTTTGGAAGCCTTAGACGCAGCTGTCAAAGCCCAATCTAGTAATACTCAAACTGATGTTAATCATGATACATCTGCTAAAGGAAAAGGTCAAGGTCCAGAATGCAATATGGGTCCTCGTGACACTAGAAGATCTTCTTGGGTTGAGGACGCTGAAGGTGATATGGATTTGCCTTGGTGGTTGAAGAACCCATCCCGTAGGCCACACACCAAGATGGAATTCCCTAGGTTTGAAGGAGGAGACCCTCGCGGTTGGATCTTGAAGGCTGAAAAATATTTTCGGTATTATCAAACTCCTGATGATCTAAAGGTTGATGTTGCAGCCATGTATCTGGAGGGTGATGCACTTGATCTCTTTGCATGGATTAACAGTGAGCGTACTTTGTTGTACTGGGAAGACCTTGTTAAAGCTTTACAAGAGAACTATGGTCCTGCTGAATTTCAGAACCCAGATGAGCATCTTTGTAGCATTCGACAATTGGACACGGTACAGGAATATCGTCAGGAATTTGCTAAACGATCTGCCCGAGTGAAGAATTGGCCAGAACATTGTCTTTTGGGAGTGTTCCTTAATGGATTGAAAGAAGAACTCAAGGCAGATGTGAGAATTCACAAGCCCAGAACCGTATATAAGGCTATGAGTCTTGCAATGGAATTTGAACAAAAAATGAGTTCATATCGTGGGCATAAAGGGTCTCAATGGTCCAATTTGTCAAGATCTAACACAACTCAAATTGGTTCTGCACGTGAAGTTCCTCCCCAATCAGTAGGCAACCAACTTATGCCACGGACCAATCATTTTTCATCACAACTTCCTCCTCGTTCTTCTCAGAATCGTGTGTGGGATATGGAGAGGCAGAATCGCATAGCAAAAGGACTCTGTTATAGGTGTAATGAGAAGTTTGCACCAGGTCATCGTTGCAAGACAGCGTCTCTCACTCTCATGGAGTCAACTGACAACACTAATGGTGATGATCCAGTGGAGGAAATGCCAAGTGAGAACACTGACGGAGATGCAAATGCTACTGACCTTGCTGAAATTTCATTCAATGCCATATTAGGTAAGACAACAGGCACAACAATGAAACTTCAAGGTACCTTAGGTGGACGCCAAGTGCTACTACTTGTAGATAGTGGGTCATCCCACAATTTTATTTCTGAAAAAATTGTGGATGAATTGCATTTGCCTGTTCAGTTTGTGCCATTTTTTGGAGTCCAAATTGGCAATGGAGATATCATTCGTTGCAATCGTCTTTGCCAAAATCTTGATGTGCAACTCTCAGGATTGACCATTGTCCAAGATTACTATCCATTCTCTATAGGTGGAGCAGATTTGGTGCTTGGAATTAAGTGGCTTGCTTCCTTAAATACTGTACAGGCTAACTGGAATGAGATGTTTCTGATTTTTAATTTGAATGGGAAGCGGTATAAACTTCAAGGAGTTCCACAAAAATCAGATGCACAAGTTGCTTTCCAGTACCTTTCTAAGGAGGCAGATACTTCAGGTAATCTTGTACCTGTTGAGATTCAAAATTTGCTTCACAAGTTTGAATCAATTTTTGAAGAACCCAATACCCTACCACCTTTTCGCCAACACAGCCACTCTATCCCTTTATTTCCTAATTCAAAGCCACCCAACATCCGTCCTTATCGCTACCCTTACTTTCAAAAATCAGAAATTGAGAAACAAGTGTCTGAATTACTTCAGAAAGGGTTTATAAGGCCAAGTACCAGTCCCTTTGCTAGTCCTGTCCTTCTTGTCAAGAAAAAAGACAACACTTGGCGTATGTGCATTGATTATAGAAGTCTCAACCAAATTACTATCCCAGATAAGTACCCAATCCCTAATATTGATGAACTTCTTGATGAATTGTATGGGGCAACTATCTTTTCAAAAATTGATTTGCGTTCTGGTTACCACCAAATACGCGTCAATCCTGTCGACATCCCAAAAACTGCTTTTCGCACCCATTCTGACCATTATGAGTTTATTGTCATGCCCTTTGGTCTCACTAATGCCCCTTCTACATTCCAATCAGCCATGAATGATTTGTTCAGACCATACTTGCGCAAATTCATTCTTGTCTTTTTCGATGATATTTTGATATATAGTCAGACATTTGAGCAACATCTTAGTCACTTGCAACTTGCCCTCCAACTTCTCAAAGATAATTATTTCTATGCCAAAGCTTCTAAATGCTTATTTGGCCAGATTCAAATTTCTTTTTTGGGTCATGTGGTTTCAGCGGATGGGGTAGGTGTTGATCATGAAAAAATTAAAGCAGTCTTGGAATGGCCAGTACCAAAGAATGTAAAGGAGTTACGTGGTTTTCTTGGGTTAACTGGCTATTATCGAAGGTTTGTAAAAGGGTATGGACTGATAGCTCGACCACTTACTGAACTTACAAAGAAAAATGCTTTCCAATGGTCAAGCTCGGCTGAAAGTTCTTTCCAGCATCTCAAGCAAGCCTTAACCACTGTGCCAGTACTACGCCTACCTGATTTCACTCAAACATTTGTGGTGGAATGTGATGCTTCTTCCGAAGGAATAGGGGCTATTCTTCTTCAAGATGACCATCCTATTGCTTATTTCAGTAAAGGACTTTCTTTTTCCAGTCGTTTGAAGTCTACATATGACAGGGAATTGCTTGCACTTGTTTTAGCTTTGCAGAAATGGAAACACTACCTTTTGGGCCACCATTTTTATGTCCGAACAGATCATTGCAGCCTTAAGTATCTCCTCTCCCAGCGTATTACAACTAATGAGCAGCAAAGGCTTTTAATGAAATTGCTTCCTTTTGATTTCACCATTGTTTACAAAGCAGGAAAAGAAAATTTAGGAGCAGATTCGCTTTCAAGATGCCCACTGAATGCTGAATTTTTGGCTCTTGCTCTTTCCGTTCCAATGGATTTTACCAATTGGCAAGATGCTCTCCACGCAGATATGTATACGCATGAGATTATTAAAGCCATCCGCCAAGACCCTTCATCACAACCAGATTTTCACTTGGTGGATAACAAGCTTTATTTCAAGGAAAGATTGGTTGTTCCAGATCACTCTTCCTTGCGAGAAAAGCTTATTTCTGAATCTCATGACACACCTTCTGCTGGGCATGGAGGATATTTGAAGACCTTGAAGCGTCTTTCCTCTAATTTCTTTTGGCCACGGATGAAGTATGATGTCAAGCTCTTTGTTCAGAATTGTTTGGTCTGCCAACAAGCCAAATACCAAGCTTTAGCACCTGCTGGTCTTCTACAACCATTGCCTATACCTGATAGAATTTGGGAAGATATATCACTCGACTTCATCGTTGGACTTCCTAAATCTGGTGGTTATGACACTATTTTGGTTGTCGTCGATCGTCTCAGCAAGTATTCTCATTTCATACCACTTTCTCACCCATATACTGCCAAAACTGTCGCAAATATTTTTTGCAAAGAAATTGTGCGTCTTCATGGAATTCCTCGATCTATCCTATCTGATCGGGATGTCATCTTTCTTAGTGCTTTTTGGCAGGAGCTTTTTCGGCTTAGCAAAACCAAGCTAAGGATGGGTACCTCATATCATCCACAATCCGATGGACAAACGGAGGTGGTTAATAGATGTTTGGAAACTTATCTAAGGTGTTTTGCTATGGAGCAACCTCGTACATGGAGTCAGTATTTACCATGGGCAGAATTTTCTTTTAATACTGGTTTCCATTCATCAACAGAGACTACTCCTTTTAAGATTGTCTATGGTAGAGACCCTCCAACAATCTGCCCTTTTGTTCGTGGAGAAACACGTATTGTTGAACTTGAAGAACAACTTCTGAATCGTGATGCCATGCTGAAAATCCTGAAGGATAACCTTTTAAAGGCTCAATCACGGATGAAACAACAAGCAGATTCTCATCGTCGGGATGTTACTTTTCAGGTTGGGGATTCGGTCTTTCTACGTATTCAGCCTTACCGTCAAGTCTCTTTGGGTCATCGCAGGTACAACAAACTGTCACCTCGATTTTTTGGACCATACAAAATTGTTCGCTGTGTTGGACCTGTTGCGTATGAACTAGAGCTTCCAGAATCTTCCAAAGTCCATCCCATATTCCATGTATCTTTGCTCCGTCCAGCTCATGGTCAGCATGTTACACCACCAGCTCCTCTCCCTATCAATGAAAAATGGGAACTTGTCCTCTCTCCTGCCAAGATTCTTACACATCGATGGGTCAAAGAAGCTGGCACTCCTTCTTTGGAATTGCTGGTCCAATGGAATAGTCGTCCTCTTGAGGAAGCTAGTTGGGAAAGTTATGATTTAATTGCTGAACAATTTCCATCATTTCGCCTTGAGGACAAGGCGACTTTTCAGGAGGGGTGCACTGATACAACTACTCCTATACGGACTTATTTTAGAAGAAAATCAAGACAAGCATGTGGGGATAATCCTATCAATTTATGTCACTTTCTTGGTTTCGGATAAGATAAAACTTCTAGACAGCAGTTATTAACAGTTTATGTATCAGTTACTGCTGTACAGTAACTGTTTCTCTAAGTTTTAGGAGTATGTCTTTATGTTTAAGTTATATATATATTACTTGTAATAAATTTAGGGAGATATATCTATTTCTATCTTTGAATCTGGAGATTTGTCCACTCCATACGGACAGGGTTATTGGTTAATGCAGTGTTTAAGATTCTTACACTCTATTTACCAATAAAGTTTCTTCTTCTTATTGCATTATTGTTACAGTTCTTATAATATCCATCACTTTATGAAAGCAATAAGTCAATGAAATGACATTAGAAAAGGAAAACAGTTAGATATGTAACAATAGTGGAGAGAACAAGCTTTCTACAGCACAATGATTGGTTAGTGTCAGAAACCTACCTCATTTCCATGAAAATGTACCAAGGTTTTCAATTCAGCTCGTCGGAAAAGGCCGCTGTTTCCATGACCTAGCAGATAGTCCAACAGCTGCAAATCATAGAAACTAAGGTGCTTAAGGCCAATATCAGCAGTTGGTTCGATACATTGGAATTTTTTGTAAGCCAAGGAAAGTTGAATAAATTCATATATAAGCAGTTCACCTTGCTTATTGGATATGCAACAGGAAAGCAGATCCAAACAAGAACGCGGACAAATGGGGCCATAGCTGCACCAATGGCCAGTCCATATCTAGAGCAAATGGATTGTGGTATGATCTGTTCAACCACAGAATAGTAACCAATCAATGCAAGTAAACTTAACATTTGATGAGTTCATCAATTAGAAGTGCAGATTACTCAGTAAACAAAAACATAAAACTACAGCAACAGGCAAACAGTTGATTTTTAATCTTAAAAGCAGTTTCTCACCTCACCAAACAGAAGAATCAATGTGACAGAAATCAGTATAGCACCCCAAGCGGTAATTAGGCTGTCAAGAAAGACGGGAAGTGCCTGAAAGAATTTTGACAATTCTCAGTCACTAAACTGATATCCAACTAGTACAAGAAAGCTGTGCTGCTAGAGATGCACTATCAAAATGTTGTGTACCTCCATAGCAGCAGCATTGCAAATAAGTAGGGTGCAGAGCAATAAATGTTGATTTTGAACAACAGGCAAGATCTTGGCTGTAAAGACAAAGCAAAGTTTCTAAATACTCCAAGTATCAAAAGGTAAACGGGGACATATCAAAGCAGCAAGATTCAAAAACTTTCGAATTCAAGTTTTGCATTTCACATTTACTAAGGAAAACTACATACACTAGGCACTAATCCAGCATCCATAAAGATTATAACGGGGTAACTTTTACCCTTCTTTCTTCTCAATGAAGCACAATAAGAGAATAAATGTCAGCAGAAGAAACTTAACTATTGCTCTTAAAGTGGCATTCAGTATTGCAAACATCCAAGAGCTTTGCCAATGCCCCTTTGCAGAGAGAACATAGTAGTACTCCCTTTGTCCCATTTTGTTTGTCATAGTTACTGTTTCGAGAGTCAAACTTCTTAAATTTAATCGTTAGAATATAAAATCTTTAACTTTTTTTAAATAAAATTTACATATTTGAAAACTACATGAAAAGTACTATAAACTCGTTTGATTCTCGAAATTCGAACTACGACAAACAAAGTGAGACGAATGGAGTATTAATTAGTACCTATGTATGTTATGTCTCGAACTCACACCTTATTATAATAATGTATCACAGTCAGAATCGAACCAAGACCTCTAACTGCACTGATACCATTTTATCTAAAAGCTTAATATAAAATATATGCATGAGGAAAGTGAAAAGTTACCAGCATTTTTACGATCATTAGGAGTACCAGACTTGGCAAGAACTTCAAGATCAACAAGACTTAACGACATGAGGCCTAATGTAAGTCCAGACATCATACCAGCAAATACTACCAACAATATTATTATCAATATATGAACAAAAAACTCTGACTCGCAACATTTGTATTCTACAGCCATTAATTCACACTTTTTTAACCAAATTAAAATATACCAACTTCAAAAAAGTGATAACCAATATTCAATCACCTCCATTCTTGAAGCTGCTTCGTAACTCTTATATATTATGAGTAATTATTAATATATGATTGTATATATATTATATATGTTTGTTTAACAATATTATTTCGAAGCAGAAATGATTGAATATTAGTTTTCTTGAAAATGAATTCAAAGAAAGGAAAAAGAAAAAATGAAAAGTTATGTTATTCTTGTTTTACGGAAAACAATGACAGTTTGGAGAAAAAGGAGGGAATATTAACGGTACGAGTTATTTGCCATTTGCCACAAAGTGAGTGGTGTAGCGGATGAGCTACTCGTCTCTTAATCAGAGATTCAGAGGTCTCAGGTTCAAATTCTGGATATAAAAAAATCACTGGTAGAGAGCGCTTCCATTGAATGGGGTCCTACACGGTGCGAATTCAAATTAGTGACCTCCAATGAGGGTACCGGATACTCGCGTGGAAAACCAAAAAAAAGTTCTCTTTCTAAGCTTTGACTTGCAAAAAAAAAAAAAAAAAAAAAAAATCTAAATGGTTGATATTTAAAATAACTTGACTATTAAAGTTTTTATAAGTTGGTGTGATATTTCATTAAATAAAATCAATTATTCATATGTTACAATCATGCATATAATATATTCAAATTAATATCATAAACTAATTTTCGTCATTGAATTCATGATTTGAATGTTCAGAAATTGTGTTAGGAAATCTAAGAGTTTGAGATATAAACCTAAAAATATGTAAAATTGGAATGATGGGGCAAATGAGTACTTAGATTTAGCTTAATTTGATGTGTGAACCGATATATTGCTTATAAATTCAATCCGGCGGCGGATCCAGAATTTAGGGGTATTGGGTGCCAAAATTAATAAAAACGTACGGTGGCTGGGCATTAGGAGCGGAGGTCCAAATATTATACAATGGGACTCAATAAAATACTAAGAATGTCATATATAGGATTTAAATTAATAATTTAAAGCAATTCTTGAAATATCTTTATCATTTTAATGGAATTTTGCCTAATGTCAAGGGGTTAAAAATTGTAACTATACCACAAATTTTTATTTTGTTATTCTATATACATAGTCTAATTTTTGAACCTGCTGAGCCTTGGCAGACTAGAAGGCAGGAGGTGGTCGGAGGCATGAGAGTGTTTTTTTGTTTAACCATTTTTTAGATATGATTTAATTGAAATTTAAAAAAAAAAATGAATTCGAAGTTAAAAAGGTAGTTGAAATTTAAAATTTTGGTTATAAAAAATTCAAATATTTAAAATAATATCTATGAACAAATTATGTATTGACATTTTACTAATTACAAAGAGAATAAATAATAACAAAAGGTATAACAAGAAGTTAACTAATTTAAAAAGTGAAGAAAGAAACCAGTGATTCCCGCTTTTGGAAAGATTCGAACCTAACACACCAGCATCAAAATTTTTGACCCACAACCAATGGCACCATGAAGCATTTAATTGTAGTGGGTGTCACTTTAAGTTGTTTATATTTTTCTTCTTTATATATACATATATGTACATACACGGCACCCGCTACCCTATATATAGATCCGCCCATGATTCAACCCATCATCTCGAAAATATTTATCCTTAATGAAATGTTTTATAGCCACATATTTATGTAAGACTTATTTTGGACCACAAGTTTTAAAAGTCCTAATACATTTCTTAAACTGATTGCTCAAAGTTATAACAATTGTAACTAAGATATCCTTTTCTGTGTTAACTTTTAAATTCGTAAATTTTATAGTAAAAAAAAACATATTATCCTCCATACCAAACGCACCAAATGTGAAGTAAATTTTTTTGTAATAATGGTAAGACCAGGAAATAAATATTTTTATTTTATTCATAACAAATGAACATGCTACTTTAAAAAAATGTACATGCCACGACAACAACTAATATTCAGTTTTATTTTATAAATGAGGCTGGGGAAGGGTGAAATCAATTGTAAAATATTGAGAGATGGTTACGGGTTCGACAGAATCAAGTGACGTATAATAAGTTGAATCCCGAACCTATAAACTTCAAAGTCTGAACCTCCCACTCGGTAAAATGTAGACACACTCTATCTCACCAAGGTGGAGAGGCCGGTTCCGATATACATACTAAAATACAATAATATCTCTAAGACTTTATTTTGCCCCATTTCTTTTTCATTTTTTGCCTGGACAGATCCAAGATCCCAGCTTCAACACTCAAAGATCTACCTCTCTGCTCTCAGGTACCTCCCCACTTCTTAAACTACTTTATTATTATTACCAAGAACCCAAAGTTCAAGTCTTTTTGTTCTTCATACATATATTCTTGCATAGTAAATGTAATATGGTTTTCTTGAGTCGAGGTCTATCAAAAACAACAACATTTCTACCTCACCCGAGGTACGGTAAGGTGTGTGTACACCTCACCATTAAAGACTTTACTTGTGGGATCGTACTGAGTATGTTGTTGTAGTGTATGTAATGTGAGACTCTTCAGTTATATTTATATCCTTTTTCCTTTTTGGGTATCTGAAAGATTCATTTAATTTGAAGAACTTGGCAAATGTTTGAGAAATTTTTGTTTAAAAATGAATACTTTTAAGCATTGTTCTCTTTAAAAAAAAGGCAGCCCGGTGCACGAAGCATCTCGCATTCATGCAGGATCCGGGAGAGGGCTGCACCCCAAGGATGTGATATAGGCAGCATTGCGCTTTTTAAACTATATAATATATAGTTCAAGCTAATGGCAGTAGGTTTCATATTAAATGTTCAATTTCAGTAAGTCCTATATTGCTCAGAGCGAATAAATAGAGCTGAGGTTATAGTTAAATCCGATAATAGAAAACCAAAATATGAGTAACTACTTATAGTATGCAGGAAAGGGCTATATTATATTTGAAAATGAGTGCTTTTTCCTTCCACGGCTTCGATCTAGTGGTAAGAGCTCAACTCGTGATGTATGTACTATGGGCATGTCACATGGTCGAACCAAACCTTAAAGCTCGGTATTTAAGTGAAGAAGGATAGACCCAATATCCACCAAGTTTTGAACTGTGAGCCACTAGCTTTAGAAGATTTCTCGGTCATAAAAGAAAAAGAATCAAGTGGGAATAAGGTGTTATGTAGGAGGTTTTATGAAAGAAGATAATCCACACCCATGTTAATGGAAGAGTATGCTAGTCTTTAGTTTATCTAACATGATTCTAAGAAATGCGTGTTTAAGTGGGAATAATGTATTATGTAGCTTGAATTCCTCCTTTTTTATTTTTTTCTTTTTGTGAATATAATTTCCTTATTAGAATCAAATAGATGTTGATTGACTGTGAAGTTGTTTCCTCTTACATATAAAACAAATGGCCATTGAATCTTTTGAAACCAAAAAGGGTAATAGAGAGAAGAAGATATCCAGCTATAGTTTGTTTTCATTGGCTTATATATACGTTAATACAAAGAACCGAGCTCTCTATCCTTTCGCCTCATAAATGATAAATCTTTAAATTAGCTTAGCATAGGTGTATACCAACTGAATGTCCACCGTCTGCTATAAGTAAAGCTATTTTGTGTTGTATAAATGCATATTCTACTTAGTTTTTCTCAGAGGGCATCAGAGATTATTCTTTGCCTCAATTAGCTCTTAAAGTTTCTTAGGCTTGTCATCACTCTGATATTGTACTTATGAATTTGATGTATAATGTTCAAAAGTTTTTGCAGTTATACTCTTATTAACTTGCATTTAATGCCGAACATGTTTCAGTCGTTGCAACTCCATAAAAATGTCAAGAAGGCCAAATACCTCTCGCCGCATTGGAGATGCTGGGAGCATTCCGTTTGTTGGCTCATTTCACCAGAAATCACGTCCATCTCCTTTATTGTCTATAGGACTTGTGGTTGTGGTAAATACCGATTTCTTTTTTCATTACCTGCCATCTGCGGATTCGTCCCAATATTATTATTATAAAGGTTTGATACTTTTCATGATGAAGTGCTTGGATTGAAAGAAAAGTCAAAACAATATATGTATCTGGAGAAAATAAAGTTAAAACAAAGAAAACAGTGTGTCTTAGATATGATTGTTTGAATTGAAATGTGAAAGTGACAATAAGTATTAGTATATGTGTTAAGATTTTTTGCATAATCTGCAATATTTAAGTTTCAGTACACAAGAATTTACTTCCATAACGGCAATTTTTCAAGTGTCAGAAATCCAATGATTTCATGCAACTAAATCATGCAGACAGCAATGGAGGTTTCAGTTTATTGTTCTATCCCTTCCTTGTACCATCACCTGGTGTATAAGATGCCACTTTTGCCAAAAAAAAAAAAAAAAACTACAAAGAGCTATCAGGCCTCTATTTGGTCACCAATGAGGGGCTTTACTTCATTGATAATAACAAAAAGGGGACTGTAACACTTTCTGTCGCAAAACTTAGAAGCTTAAGCAGAGAGGGTGAGGGAAGCCAATGAAAATGAGGGCTGTGTTTTCCTCTTTTGATGTAAAGCACGATCATGAAGAAGTACAAGAATCATCTCAGTGATTTTGATTATTCAAATACCATAAATTTGTCAACCACCCTTTCTTAATCTCAGCATCCATCAGTATATGGGAAGATGGCATATATCTATACTGAAACATACTCATCATATAAATGCCTTCCGTTGCATACTTACTGATATATCTATCTATCCACTGATGGGCACATTTTTCATAATCTCCTTTGCTCTTATGGCGCTACTCTTTCAAAAGTTGGAGAAATGTTGCCAAATCAAATTGTCCTGTTCTTGTTCTTATTGTTAGATCTTAAATGATTCCAATGTAATATTAGCCATTGATTGTTTTACTTATTATGATTTTTTCAGGGTGCATTGTTGATTATTGGTTATCTATATCATGGTTCAGGTTAGTGTTGTGTCTTCTAGGTTAGACATTTCTCTCTAAGGATTATGTATTGGCTACACTACTTTATTCTGTTCTGTTAATCTTCTATTGGCATAATTTGCGCTAGAGTATTTCTTATTATCATCATTTTCTTAGATTGGTTGCAGGTTCTGTATCTTGATTCTGTGACATCTGAATTATTTCTTTTTATATTCTGTTTAGGTGGAGCTGCTGATGCTTTCAATAGACTTGAAGGTAACCAGCTATACTACCTGAATCATATGTTGCATTACTACTTAGTATAGCATGATGTATGACCTAGTTACTTGAGCATTTTCCTCCTTCCTAGGGAGGTGAAGTGAAAGGGTATAACACTATAACAGTATATCAAGATTTTGTTACTTCAGTCCATTAGGCGTACTGGCTCAGTGGGACAAATAATATCCCATATAAGTATATTTCTCTTAAATATTTCAAGTCTTTCTTTACTAAGAGATACAGAAGATGGTGATGTTAAAACAACACTAGATACTCATCTATATACATTGTAATTACTTATAAGACTGAGGATCTTTCAAATGTCAATGTTGTTGACTCCGGAACAACGTTCAGAGCAATGCTATTTGTTAGCGTTGCTATTCCTCATTTTTTCTATGAACTGTTTTTGCCTGCGGACAAAGGAGCAATTTCAGCCCTTGGTTTACCTTGGAGTTAATGTTAAAATAAAACTTTTGCAGGTGTTTCGTGCACGTCAGAACTTCACAGAGCATTGCCTATACTGAAGAAAGCCTACGGCGACAGCATGCGGAAAGTATTGCATGTAGGCCCTGAGACATGTTCAGTGGTGTCTACGCTGTTAAAAGAAGAGGGCACTGAAGCATGGGGTGTTGAACCCTACGAGTTAGATGAAACTGATGGCACTTGCAAGAGTCTTGTTTATAAAGGAGTTGTGCGAGTAGCTGATATCAAGTTTCCTCTTCCCTATCGTTCCAGCTCATTCTCTCTTGTCGTAGTGTCGGATGCAGTGGATTACTTGTCTCCAAGATATCTCAACAAGACTATTCCAGAATTGGCAAGAGTGGCTACTGACGGTTTAGTTGTTTTTTCTGGTATAGTTCAAGAACTATCTTGCCGTTTCTATTTTCTTCAATAGTTCAGCTAATAAACATTTCACATATAGAATCTGACTGGGCTATGTAAATGTGAGGTAGGGTATGCTGCATAATCATTGCTGTTAGCGTTAGGAGACATTCCTTTTTAGGGTGATAGTTGAGTGTAATAAAGCTATTATACATTGTTGCTCCCAAACGCACACGCAAGTATACGTGGTCGACAAGTAATAAAGTGATAAGATGAGTATCGTTCCCACGAGGACTATTCAGACTGAGTTCTAGCAAACAATTTATATCTACTATCCAGGGGTCTTTTCCAATAGTGATGATTTAGTTAACTAAAAGCAATAATTAAAATGGTTGAAGTTTAGTCAAACAATGGAGCAAACTTGGTTGTAAACAATATTAAGGAGACGGTCCAGGGTTAGAGTTACGAACAATCCAGTTGAGTTATCCAATTGATTCCACTTCTTAAATCCCGGGTTACTAACTAACAGATTAAATGTACCCGCGAAAACCTTTCAGTTCTTCACGGTCTATGCAGGCTACTCCAATCCCTATATGTCTATGGGTTGAATCACGTGCACGCATTAACGAATTCTGTAATTAGTTAAACTAGGCGAGCAAGTATATGTCTATCCTACTCACAAATTGGTTCCCCGATGCCCGGGTTCACAAACTAGTCCTACTCTTTCTTATTACGTAATTAAATTCCCTCTTTCGAGTTCAATCTAAAAACCATAGATAATGCGTAATAATCGGGCCCTGACAATTACACAAGTGAAATCAAGAAAGAATAAGCAACCCGTAATGGGATTCAATTAATGGAAATCAATCTTCAAACATCAACCTTCATGAAATACTCTAACCCTAGAACTAGAGATTTAGCTACGCATACTCATAATAACAACACAAGGATTTGATGTAATAATGAAATAATGATGTAATAAATTAATGGAAGGAAGAAAAACCCTTGTCTTGATGTTATGAGCTCTCAAATTTGCTCCAAAGTCTGAACTCCCTTACAAAAACTAAGTAATAAACTATTTATAATGTTTCCAAACCCTTGGTAATAAGTTAGACCCAAAACTAGAAGGAATAGGGAGTAAAATCGCGCACAAGGGGCGCTATAACGGGCGCCCCGCGCCTCGGAACGCGTGACAATGGACAGAGGACGTCGAAAGTTGGCCGCCTTGGGCATGCGGCGCGCTGAAAAACGCGCAGGAACAGTGGGCGCGGTGGGGCCCGCGGGGCGCCCCCTACAGCGCCAGGCCAATTTTTGTGTTTGCTCGCTCCTTTGCTCGCTCGTGTCGTGCCTTCGTGTGCTCGATCCAATCCTAAATCAAAATCCAATCTTTTCTTGCTCAATCATGCTCTTAAAAGCTCCAATTACATTGCGTAACAACCTACACACGCACGACATAAAATCAGTGTAAAACCACAGTCAAAAGCTATAAAACGAGCGAATAAGGTACCCAAACGCAAGGAAATATTAAGGAAATATAGGCATAAAATGCCAAACATCACCACCCCACACTTGAACCCTTGCTCGCCCTCGAGCAATCACAAATAACTCCCAACCTAGGTAAAACAGGTCTGCCTATGACTATGGTTGATACCGACCATTGAACCAATGCGCACATGACTACCATGGATCCACAACATGCCAACAATTTGCCAAACTCAAAAATATGAGAACAACCACCCCAAAATAGCTCAAATGCACAAACTCAACTCAATGCAACCATGCTCCCACAAAATTACACATATCTACTCAATCAAAAGCCATCAACTTCACCGAATTCATGCAAACCACGTGCCCTCACCAATATGAAAGAGAGTGCCCCCCATAGATCACACACAAAAACAAATATCATGAATAGAACGGGGCAATAACAATTGAATTCTCTCACTCTCATGAAAGGCTCACATGTCACACACAACGTACCATAGGCTTGCCCGTAGTGTAGGACTCCACTAATGTAGGCTCACTCCAATCGGGATTAACTAGGACTTTAAAAAGGTCGTAATGTAGGCTAAGGGGGGGGTAGGATACATATGGGTAATAGTGACTACCTCCCTAAGCACTTTAATACACCACAATTAATTCATCACAATTCTCATCAAAGCCACCCAATCAACACTTTCACACACACACACACCTTCTCAACAAGTAGCATATTTTCTTTTAAGCACACACTAGCAAGGAATGAATATCTTTCTCTTTTTTTTTCTCTTTCTTCACAATTTTTTTTCTTTTTTTCTTTTCAACTTTGCTATTTTTTTCTATTTCAAATTCATCCAACCTTGCCAATGCTTTTTTCACTACTTCACAAATTTTCACAATTATTCCCCTTCATTAACTCCACTCAAGACCTCCCAATATCCAACCACAACTCCAAAACAACACACAATATTAACTAAAGTGCTTAAGGAGTAAAGGGCCAAAAGAGACAATTAAGAACAAATGGGTAGACTCGGGGTGTGGGTGCCAACAAGAAGGGTCAATTCAACTCACAACAACAATTTTCCAAGGTATATATGTAAGGGTAGGCAAGTAAACGAAGGCCTTGTATCATTTCCCGACTAGAGCAAACCTAGGATTTCGCTTTGCACACACACGGGGCAAGTTCTAGACATTAATATGCAACATGGAGCAAATAAGAACATGCCTCACAACACACATTGCACATGGTCCACACAAAAAGGCTCCATCAACAACTCTCAACTAAGCTTCTAGAATGCAACTTGTGGAAATTTAAGCACTAATGCACAAAGGTTCACAATCAAGTCAAGCAAGCGGATTCAAGCATCTCAAGGGGGTTGTTCCAATTTTTTAGGCATGCATCAAATTAAAACCAAGGACACCACAATTAGCACATGCAATCAATTCAAGTCCACCGGTATCAAACAAATCAAAGGCACCTAGCATTCCACCTAGTTCCTACGCCTAGGGTCATCTACAACTAACTATCCTAATCCTAAAAATAAAAAACTACCCGGTTCAAAGGTCTCCCCGTGGAAAAGAACCGAGGTCATAAGAAAAACCACGGGGTGGATGACATGTACCACTAATAAAGACTAAAAAAGAAAAATCTTTTTGGAATTTTTCATTGGTTTTCTAATTTTTTTTTCAATTTTTCCATATATTAAAGCAAGGAACAAATCAAAATAAAGTCAAGTGACAAAAGAAAAATCCTATGGGTACATGCATCCATAACCTCAAAAATAAGGGAGAGTTCCCCACCCCACACTTAAACTAAGCACTGTCCTCAGTGATAAAAATAAGAAAGTACAAGGTAAAGAAAACTTCCCTGAAGATTCTAGTCCTTGGTGCTAGCATCCTCCAAGCTTTCATATAGTATGAGGTACTCAGACTTCCCTCATCAGGTCATCAACATTAGGCAAGGGTGAGGACACCCCACACTTAGCCTCGACATTACATGAACCTGCAATCCAAGGAAAAACAACAACTACGTGACACTATAAATAAAATAATACAAGTACAAACTCGGGTTGCCTCCCGAGTAGCGCCTTAGTTAACGTCGTGGCACGACGACACTTTTAGCTCACTTCCAGCCTTTATGTCTTCTCTTCTTACGCCGAACTTTTACTTTCTTCCCTTCTTTTAGAGAACCCATCTTCAACTTCACATTTGGTGTACTCCCATGTTCTTGTTCGACACATTCAATCATAGAGCACTCTTCAATTTTAGCTATGTGCTCCTTCTCATTATACACCTTGAAAGTCACCTTTTCTCCATGTGCTCTAACCGTCATCTCACCCAGCTCCATGTCAATAATTGCCTTCGAGGTGACTAAGAATGGTCTCCCCAAAATGATTGGAACTCCTAGGTCCTCTTCATAATCTAGGACTACAAAATCAGCAGAGAATGTAAATTTACCAACTTTTATCAACACATCCTCCAACTTACCCTCAGGGTGAGTGAGTGATCCATCCGCCATCTTGAGAGTAACTGAAGAGGGCTTGATTTCTCCTAGCCCTAACCTTTTGCAAACAGACAGAGGCATCAGATTTATGCTTGCACCCAAATCACACAATGCACCAGTGATACTATGCCCTCCAATGGTACAAGGAATAGTAAACTTCCCAGGATCTTGAAGTTTTGGAGGTAGCTGGCTCAAAATTGTGCTACACTCCTCAACTAACTCAACTGAATCTATCTCTTGAGGCTTTTTCCTCTTGACTAGAATCTCTTTTAAGAACTTCACAAAGGATGGCATCAATTCAAACACATCAGTCAAAGGAATATTAACATGGAGTTCTTTCAGCATACTCACAAATTTTTGATACTGAGCCAAATCCTTCGACTGTATAAGCCTCTGCGGGAATGGTGGAGGTGGCCGAGGTGCCTCCTTTCTCTCTTCTTTCTTCTTCATCTTCTCCACTTTTTCAATTTTCTCAATTTCAGCTCTCTCCTCAGACTTGGTCATCAGCTCTCCACCATCAATTAAAGTCACTGCAAGACATTGTTCAGGCTCTTTTTTAACAGTACCTATTTCTCCCACCAACTGCCCCAACTGGTGCTCCAAGTTCTTGTGAGCACTGGCAAGATCTTGTATGGCCTGTGCATGGGCTGCAGTGTCAGCTATCATTCTCTGCTGGCCCGCCATTATCTGCTTTAGCATCTCTTCAACTGAACTGCTAACCTGCTGTGGTGGAGCTGGGAGTGGGTGGTAATTATTCGGGGCTCTCATATTACCATGATAATAACCATTACCAAACTGATTTTGACCCTGCAGCCTGTTTTGATTACCCACGTAATAAACTGACTCTGGGTTAGAAGAGCAAACCTCTGTAGCATGGTCTTGACCACAAACCTCACAAAAGCTCTGGAGTTGTTGCACTGGAGCCACTGGTTGCTGAGTCTTTTGCAGAACTAGCTTGCTAATTTGATTGGAAATAGCATCCATCCTAGCCCGTAGCTCTGAAACTGCATCTAATTGAAGTACCCCTGCAGCTTTCTGCGTAGTAGCTCTACCATCACCCTGCCAGTCGGGATTGCTCTGCGAAAATTTATCTAGCAACTCATAGATCTGGTCAAAATTTAAGGCCAGTACTTGACCTCCAGCAGCAGCATCTACCACGATCTTAGTGTGCGCAGTCAACCCCTCCACAAAAGTATGTGCAAGAACCTCATTGGATTGGTTATGGTGTGGACACTCTCTCAGTAAAGCTTTAAACCGCTCCCAGGCTGAATACAAAGACTCTCCTTCTAACTGTCTGAAGGACATAATTTCACTCCTCACCCGGGCTGTCTTGGCAGATGGATAAAACTTAGCCAAGAACTTCTTAGCCAAATCATTCCAAGTGGTGATAGACCCAGACTTTTCAGCCTTTAACCACCTCTTTGCTGCCCCAATCAGTGAAAACGGGAACAAAGTCAAGCGAACATAATCAATAGGAACTCCCGCTGGTGTATAAGTATCACTGATCTCCAAGAAATTCTGGATGTGTTGTTGCGGATCTTCATGAAGCAATCCACCAAATTGTCCAGTCGTATGTAACAGTTGTATCATACCGGACTTAATCTCAAAGTTTCCAGTAATTCTTGGCTTAACTATGCTCGAAGCTACTCCCTCCAGGCTGGGGAGAGCAACATCTCGCACAGCTAAAGCTTGTTCTTCTGCCATTCCTGTAGGTAAAGATCAAGCAGGACCTAATACCTGAAACAGCAGAAAACTCAAAACAAAAAAAAATTAAACCCGAATAGAAATTAATAAACTGTTCAAAAAGAAATCAGCCAAAAATTAGTCCCCGGCAACGGCGCCAAAAACTTGTTGCTCCCAAACGCACACGCAAGTATACGTGGTCGACAAGTAATAAAGTGATAAGATGAGTATCGTTCCCACGAGGACTATTCAGACTGAGTTCTAGCAAACAATTTATATCTACTATCCAGGGGTCTTTTCCAATAGTGATGATTTAGTTAACTAAAAGCAATAATTAAAATGGTTGAAGTTTAGTCAAACAATGGAGCAAACTTGGTTGTAAACAATATTAAGGAGACGGTCCAGGGTTAGAGTTACGAACAATCCAGTTGAGTTATCCAATTGATTCCACTTCTTAAATCCCGGGTTACTAACTAACAGATTAAATGTACCCGCGAAAACCTTTCAGTTCTTCACGGTCTATGCAGGCTACTCCAATCCCTATATGTCTATGGGTTGAATCACGTGCACGCATTAACGAATTCTGTAATTAGTTAAACTAGGCGAGCAAGTATATGTCTATCCTACTCACAAATTGGTTCCCCGATGCCCGGGTTCACAAACTAGTCCTACTCTTTCTTATTACGTAATTAAATTCCCTCTTTCGAGTTCAATCTAAAAACCATAGATAATGCGTAATAATCGGGCCCTGACAATTACACAAGTGAAATCAAGAAAGAATAAGCAACCCGTAATGGGATTCAATTAATGGAAATCAATCTTCAAACATCAACCTTCATGAAATACTCTAACCCTAGAACTAGAGATTTAGCTACGCATACTCATAATAACAACACAAGGATTTGATGTAATAATGAAATAATGATGTAATAAATTAATGGAAGGAAGAAAAACCCTTGTCTTGATGTTATGAGCTCTCAAATTTGCTCCAAAGTCTGAACTCCCTTACAAAAACTAAGTAATAAACTATTTATAATGTTTCCAAACCCTTGGTAATAAGTTAGACCCAAAACTAGAAGGAATAGGGAGTAAAATCGCGCACAAGGGGCGCTATAACGGGCGCCCCGCGCCTCGGAACGCGTGACAATGGACAGAGGACGTCGAAAGTTGGCCGCCTTGGGCATGCGGCGCGCTGAAAAACGCGCAGGAACAGTGGGCGCGGTGGGGCCCGCGGGGCGCCCCCTACAGCGCCAGGCCAATTTTTGTGTTTGCTCGCTCCTTTGCTCGCTCGTGTCGTGCCTTCGTGTGCTCGATCCAATCCTAAATCAAAATCCAATCTTTTCTTGCTCAATCATGCTCTTAAAAGCTCCAATTACATTGCGTAACAACCTACACACGCACGACATAAAATCAGTGTAAAACCACAGTCAAAAGCTATAAAACGAGCGAATAAGGTACCCAAACGCAAGGAAATATTAAGGAAATATAGGCATAAAATGCCAAACATCATACATTTTCTAAAATATGGATTGCATTTTTAGGTTATCCAGGTCAGCAGAGGGCTAAGGTGGCAGAACTCTCGAAATTTGGCCGCCCAGTAAGTCATTGATCTTTGCTCTGTAGCTTCATTTTCTGAAGATGGTATGTTATCTGTTTATTTGTTTAAGATTGGCAAAAGTATGTCATTTCTATTTAAGGCAGAGCTATCCTTCTTATTGCATCTGCTGTTTGAACCAAATTCCATCAATTATTTTTGGGTGCCATGGATCTTTACTGATGCACTGTCTATTAGTTTCCAAAGCTTGACTAATAGTTGGCAGTTGCAAGAATTGATGCTTATATAAGTTTGCAGATCTGTTGTCGTTCCACTTTATTCCTTTGGAAATTTCTTAGCCGATTGTGTCTTGGGTCCGGATCCCCTCCAATAAATAAAGGTCCAGTTCTTGTCAATAAACATTTGGATTAACGTCATTTGTCCCTAAAACATTTGATGGCCTGATTTCATCCCTTCTCCTTTACCCTTTAAAACTCTTTTTTCTCTTTCTAACCAAAGAAAGAAGATGCAAAAAACCCAATGTTGATATGTTCTGCCAACAAATTTGTACACTAACATTTGTATTTCTAGCTTGAAATAGGAGTTTTGTTTTGCTTTGAAATGAACCCAATTTTTACTCTCATCATATCCAGTCATACATGGAGGTCTTATTTTCTATCGAAGAACTTCAAAGTTTTCACACTTCAATGGAGCAGATTTTGTAAAGAAAGAGTTGTACTGTAGAATGCAAAGCAGCTGAACAAATCTTTTTTTCTTTGCTACAACATCCGTAACCAAAGTTGTCCGTCAGTTTTGTATTCAATGCAAGCTTCTTTTACCCGTGTCAAAAATCTGTTGAGCTCAAAGTAAGAGTAACAAATTTGATATTTTTATAGTAAATCTAGTTTTTGAATCTGGACTAAAAGAATCCGTATCGTGAGCTTCTCCTTACTTTGTGTTGGGTTTTCTGCATCTTTACTTTTTTGTTTGGAAAGAGAAAAAGAGTTTTAGAGGGTGAAGGAAGAGGGATGAATCATGCCATTAAATTTTTATGGGACACGGCATTATAATGTGTATTGACAAGTTCTGCACCTTTATCTACTGGAGGGGATCCGGACCCGTGTATCAATATATGGAGTTTGGTGTGAAGGAGCTGGGTGGAATACCGAGGATTGTCGTTAATTACTTACCATGACCTGGATTGGCCCTTCGTTAAACCCTCTCTTAGCTTTTCCCCAATATGACTTAGCTTGAATGTTGATCTCTTTTCTATTTGATCGTTGTAAGTATCCAAAAATAGGGATGTTATCATTCTCAGAAAACAGTATCTGAAAACAGGGAGAAATTATAAAAAAGAATGACCATTCAAGCGCATACTTTGTAATAGACCACAATTTGACTAAATGAACAAGGTAAGAGAGCTATAGTAGACAACATAGACAAATAGGTAAGCAAGGGCCTCATGTTGTTTCTTTTTCTTTTTGGGATAAAGGTGGTATCCAGGCCACAACTTAAGCACTTGTCTATTTCACTAGATACCTGCTACCTCTTACCAGCACAATTACCAGTAACTCGGCCCGTCAAGGCTTAGGATGATGGGAAGAAACACGTTGTGTTTTTTTGTTTCTACCAGGATTTGAACCCTGGTCTCCAAGGTTTACATCCTCTTTGTGCCACTTGGCCTTTTACATGTGGGAGGCTTGACTTGCGAAAGCACCTGAACTTTTGATCTATTAGGAAAAAGAAACACTAAACTAATATCCTTTGATCTGTTACTAGCTAGCATTTGTTGCATAATTTTGGTCGGCTGTTCAAAGGTGTTCTCTGCTTCGATATATTGAGATTTTCGTACCTTTGTCTGTCTAGGCCAAATTGCGGAGCTCATCCTGGTGGATTAGATTTTTTATTCAATCCGGCTTAGAAGAGAATGAAGTTGCAATCAAGAAGTTTGAACAAGAATCAAGCAAGAGGTCTTATCAGCCTGCCTGCCAAATTTTCCACCTCAAACCACTCCTTTGAGAACACTTTCTCATGTTTTTAAATAGATATAGAAGCATCTGCAGCTGTATTAAATTATTGTTCGCCACATATCATGCCGGTGTTCCAATTGTGAAATATCAACCAGTGATGAATTGGCAATTTAGTTGGAAGAAGTTGGTTCTGTAAGATAGCCACCATAAATATATATATATCTCCTAGGCTTGGAGCTTTCAATCAATTTGTATCACATCTCTTGTTGCTGTTGCTGCAACACACAACTTATCGTCTTCAGACCAGACTTATTATTTGGTAATTGAATATATTGTAACAGAAACACAGTAATTTATGATTCATTTATCATGTTTTATTTATTTTCTAACACAAATGCTTATTCCATTTATACACTAACATTACCATATGTTCATGCTTAACCTTCTTCATGGAGGTAAATCTGGGCACTTGCAATACAATTTTTATTCTATGTTTTAATTTTCTGGAATTGTATATCTGGAGGCAGGCTTTGTAAACTGGCCAATATCTCAAGTTGAACAAACTCAGAAAACAGAAAGATGAGAATAAGATTTCCTGATATTGTATACGTATAACTTTGTGTTTTCATATTATGAGCTGATAAAGTTACAAAACAAAGTCACCTTGTGGGGTAAGGTTTGCGTACATCCCACCCTTTCCAGATCCCACGTGTGGGATATACCGGATATGTTGTTGTATAAAGTTACAAAACAAACGACAAAATTATGGTCTGTTAATTCTTTTTTCTGCACAATCAGAGAAGAAAGTTCTTATTGAAACAGTCATTACGAGGGAATCGAATTATGTGTATAATTTTGTCTACTTGTTTTTCTCATTCATTGTCTTGGAGTCAACTCTTGTAGCACAATGTGTGATGCTAATAGTGCATGCAACTTTTACCTGGACCCAGTAGCGGATGTAGAGTGTATATCGCGGGTTCGGTAGAACCAGTAGATTTAGCACGGACAATATATTTTTGTTAAAAAAATTATTAAATATGTGTAAAAATTAAGTCAAGAATCCAGTTACTTGCACATTATTTCGTTATTCAAAAATTTAGAACTCATTAGGTTCAAATCCTAGATCCGCCTCTGCCTGGACCATGCATGTCATGTGAATGCCATGCAAATTTTACAAAACACTTCGTGCTTTTAAACTTTGATGGAGTAAAGACCAAGAACCTTTTCTTTAAATCCAAGATCTGATAAATCTTGACAATCAGCTCATGCTGCTATATATGATTTCACTGGATACAAAGTTAATTAGTACTCTATTGGAATAATTAAGAAAAGGGAGACCTCAAGGACATGCATTTGAATTTTAGTATCAATAGAAGAAATTAGTGAGTAAAGTAACTTTAGTTTTTCTGTCTTTTAGAATCTTATAGTCAAGTCGTGAAGCACAATTTGCGACCCTGATGGCGCAACCTTTACCTAGGTTTCGGGGCAACAACTTTTATAAGGTACTACAAGTCTATAAGGATGAAGGATTATACACAATCCATGAACACACAGTTCGCCCAGGGTTTAACCGTATTTGTTTCACTAGTCAACAGAGTAATCACATGTAATTAAGAACACGAACTACGCTAAAAGTTCACAGTCTATAACGTACCTTAGTTACAAAAGGTGTTCCAATACGTAGAAGACCGCATCCGTTCTTCAAAGGAATCTTTCATTGAAGTTCTTCAACATAGAAGAAGCGAGTTTTCTTATGTTCATTGTCTCAGAAGAAAGTTGGGAGGAAACAAAAGAAAAAGAAGCGTTCTTTTTCTGATTAGAAGTTCCTACTAATAGGACTTCTTTTGTTTTCCAAATAGACACAACTTTTCAACAATATCCAATGGTTGTGTCTTTTCACTTTTTTTTTATTATTTATTATTATATATATAACAAATTATATATACTTATTATTGGATATGGATCCGGGTTGACCCACATGGGTGACCCGTATCCAATTTCCAACAAAGGATGTCAAGGGCGTAAATATTATACTCCCTCCGTTCCAAAATGGTTGTCATAGTTCGAATTTCAAGAGTCAAATGAGTTTAATTTTGACCATAATATTTTTATATATTTTTTAAATATTTTGAATTATTAATTATTGTGACTTATAATACTTTTTATATAGTTTCTAAATATATAGACATCATTACAAAAAACTTAAAGATTATATGTTTAAATTTACGGTCAAAATGAACTCGTTTAACTCTCGAAATCCGAACTATAACAACCATTTTGGACGAAGGGAAGTAATAAAGTATAGAAAAGGATTAATATGGAAGCAAATTTGGCGTCAGGTTGCTGACTAGAGAAAAAAATCAAGTTAATTAACATTAAACAGTATCAGTTTCAATATTAGCAACTTACATTTAAATGTCCGCAATTCGCTCATGAAAAGTGATCAACTTTAACAAAAAGCACTTCAATTTGGTCAAAAAGAGGTTAACTTCTATGCATTTTCTAGGATTAACAATGTCGAGTTGTTTTAGTCCATCAGGTAAAATAAATTGTTCATAATAAGTAAGGATTTTAAGTTATATATATCGTCGATGTAAAGTTTATTTATCTTCACCAAATATAGTACTTCCTCCGTTCCAAAATAGTTGTCATAATTCGGATTTCGAAAGTCAAACGAGTTCATTTTGACCGTGAATTTAAACATATAATCTTTAAGTTTTTTGTAACGATGTTTATATATTTAGAAACTACATAAAAAGTACTATAAGTCACAATAATTAATAATTCAAAATATTTAAAAGACATATGAAAATATTACGGTCAAAGTTAAACTCGTTTGACTCTCGAAATTCGAACTATGACAACCATTTTGGAATAGAGGGAGCAGGTAACTTGCACTATTTTTCAAGATTAGAAATTTTCATTGTTTAATCGGAGTAATAAAGTATATGTAAATTTTCTTTTAGCCGAGGGTCTATTGAAAACAACCTCTCTAGACTCTATATGTGGTTGTTGTAATAAAGTTTAGGTGAATGCCCTTTGGATGATCTCTAGACTCTATGTAACTTAAATATGTAAGTAAGATATGGTAACATAGAAAACAAGATAAATAACTTGCTATAACATGATATATTACATTGAGATTATACTATAAAAAGATTTAGTAAGTACCTAAATGATGGCCGTGACATACTCAAGATTTCTTCTATAAATACCTTGTTAGCAAGTCTTGTTTTTTCATTCAAAAAGCATATTCAACAATGCCTTCATTTCTTCTAGTCACTATACTTTTCTTCTTGTTAGTTTCCCATCCTTGTCATGCTCAAGATTCTCAACAAGACTACTTGGATGCCCACAATAAAGCTCGTGCAAATGTTGGAGTTGGACCAATAACATGGGACGACAATGTAGCAGCCTATGCACAACACTATGTTGCCAAATTGTCCGACTGCAACCTTGTCCATTCTCAAGGTCCATATGGTGAAAATCTAGCTGAAGGAAGCGGCGATCTAACAGCGGTGACGGCGGTGCAAATGTGGGTTGATGAGAAACAGTACTATAATCATGGCTTGAATTCTTGTGCTGAGGGACAAGAGTGTGGACATTATACTCAAGTGGTTTGGCGAAACTCGACTCGTTTGGGATGTGCTAGGGTTGAATGCAATGATGGAGGATATGTTGTCTCTTGCAACTATGATCCTCCTGGTAATATTGTAGGCCAAAGTCCATACTAAAGAGATGTCCATTTCATCTTCTATATAAACTTCTGTTTGATATCAACACTTAAACAATTGCGCCTGAAAGCGACTTAGGTAATTATAAGTATTTTATACGTTATAGTTGTATGGACTGGCTATTATGAAATCTTAAGTATTCTTGAGAAATCATGTGTTTAATAAGCTCAGACAATAGCAACAAATATTTATGCAATTATGCCACTTAAAAGGTATTGTAAGCAACACTTTTTTTTTTGAGAATGGTAACATGTGTAATATATATTGCTCTAAGGCTGTGCAAGCCTTTTACAAATAGAAAGTTCACAAACTAAAGACTAAGAAACATTACAAGGTGCCAAGAACTTCTAAGATAGTGTCTACGTCATCTATGACTTCCTCTTTACACCAAAACAGAAATAAACTCAAGCAGTTCATCTTGATATTTTGCAGAGAGTTTCCTTTGTCTTCAAAACATCTTAAATTTCTCTCCCTCCATATGCACCACCATATACATCCAAGGACAATTTTCCATCTTCTTTTTTGAGTAGCATCTCCCTTGAAGCTATTCCAGGCACTAAGGAGTCCGATAGGTGATTCAGGCATTGTCCAGAATACTCCTTTCATATTACTCAATAAATAACTTCCATAGCTGATCAGTCACTACACAGTGAAGAAAAGGATGGTTTATTGTCTCTGCAGCTTTCCCACATAGATGACACCTAGAGCATAACTGAATACCTCTTTTTATCAGGTTATCTTGAGTCAAAACGGCCCCTCTAATTACCAGCCACACAAAACAACTAACTTTATATGGAATTCTAACTCTCCAAATATGTTTCCAAGGCCACCAGACAAGTTGAACCGTCTGATCATGAGTCAAGTATGCAGCCTTCACAGAGAATTTGCCTTCTTTCTGCCCTTTAATAACCATCAATTGGAAATCTCAAAAAATTTTAAAAATGATAACTAACCTGCTTAAGTTTTGAACAAGTAAGCGCACATATTTAAGGTGTAGAGAGATGCTTAAAGTTCTAGACTTGTGTGTGTTGTTACACATTTATTAGCGATAAAATTATGTACGCTTAACGAGAAAGAATGGTGTCTCTAGTTTGCCTTGATAAGCATAATAATAATGATGTGAGATGAGTTTAAATGGAGAAAAATTGTTTTGTGAGAATCCATATAGGCAACTGCGGCATCCCCAACAAGTTTGGGTATTGAATGAATATATTTTCAGTTCTCATTCCTCAAGTCCCATCTAGAACCTTGAGAAAATATTTTATTAACAAAAAGCTGGTACAAAAACGGACCCAAACAAAAGCTTTTTGTGTTACAAACTTACAATTATTTGTCATAATAAACGCTGCTTTACAAGCAGCTGTGCATACTAGTAAGCTTCAAAAGTTAAGTATTGATTCTGTAATTATCTATTGAAATCTTGCATTGTCAAATGACCAATTCTTGGTCTATTCTCTAAGACTTGCCATTCCTAGCTGATCATTGTTACAACCTCAACAACTAAACACAAGGAGTGAAAAATTATTTTTGATTGAAACTGTCCAATAAACTGATTACAATAGAAATATGAAGGATCGAGTAATAAACTAAGGAAATAGTAACAGAGAAAAGGGGATGAGAGACTTAGAACCTAATAACATGCATGCTTGTCACTTCTTTAACTCATAGAGCCTCGAAACAAGCTTGAATCCCTATAAAAAGTCCGTCCCTAAAAGTTTAACCTTAGTCTGTACATAATCCAATTGGCAGGGTCTACCCAAACATGGTTGGTGACTTAGTGTTGCAATAGAGTTCCAGACATAATAGTACAATATGCTCCTAAACCATGATGCAACAGAATTAACAAGGTAACACTATGCTGCTGCAATGTGTCATCATAAGAACTTGTAGACAATCTATGCATATACTTCAGCCAGTGCTATCTGTGGGACCTACTGAATAAATTAAAATTAGTTGGTAACTGTTATGAGAAAACCATAACAAACATGTTATATGAAAACGGTTTTGACAAAACAGTTTTGCCAACTGAATTCTGATTGGTCCTTTAGGGCGGCAGCATTTCCTATATAAAGGGTCGTTCGTTCTTCAGTTTCAGTACACCGAAAAAACAGAGCAACACAGTAGTTGCTTAATGTATTCCACAGACTGAAAGAAAATAGTCTGTGTAGGAAAATAGAGAGTGTGAGCAATATCATAGTGAGGTGTTAAAATAAAGAGAGTTATTTCTTTTGAGTGTGTAGTAGTCTACGACTACAGTGTGTAATATTTCTCACTATAGTGAAGTTAGTTTGCTCCTCTCAATACGTGGTTAATTTACTTCTTTTTGATAAAAAAGTTTTTCCACGTTAAGAAACTTGGTGTCGTTGTACTCTTCAATTCTTGTGGATTATTGTGGGAAATATTCCTGGGGTATACTATTATTTCCCAACATCGTGGTATCAGAGCCATGGCAAATAATAGTACACTTGCTTTTCAATACCCTCGTCTCACAAAAGAAAATTATGAAAAATGGTGCCTACGATTGAAAGCCATTCTTGGCTCTCAAGACGTGTGGGAGGTTGTTCGTAGTGGGTATACAATACCCGATAATGAGGAAGCTCTGCCTCAAAATGAAAAAGATGTCTTGGTAAAAATAAGGAAGAAGGATCAACAAGCTCTCACTCTCATCCACCAATGTCTGGATGATGCCATGTTTGAGAAGGTAGCCGATGCTACCACCTCAAAAGAAGCTTGGGAGATTTTACAAAATTCTCTCCAAGGAGTTGATAAAGTGAGGAAGATAAAACTTCAAACTCTAAGGGCTGATTTTGAAGTTTTGAAAATGAAGGAATCCGAATTCATTTCGGATTATTGTTCAAGAGTGAAAGCTGTTGTAAATCAATTAAAAAGGTACGGAGAAGAAATGGAAGAAATTCGTGTGGTAGAAAAGATCCTTCGGTCTTTAACACCTAAATTTGATTATGTGGTGTGTGCTATTGAGGAGTCTAAAGATTTAGACTTTATGTTAACGGAGCAATTGGAGGGTTCTTTACAAGCCCACGAAGAAAAGATCAGGAGGAGACAAGAAGAGCCATTGGAGCAACTTCTTAAAACCAATGCATCATTCAAGGATGGAGGTGAAAAGAGCTATAGAGGAAATGGACGAGGAAGAGGCCGTGGCGGCCGAGGAAGAGGAAGAAACAATGGTAACAGCTTCAACAATGAAGAAAAAAGCTTTCAAGCATTCAGAGGTCGTGGTCGAGGACAAAGAGGAGGAAGAGGACGTGGTTACTATCAAGAGACAAATGGTAAAAGGTATGACAAATCTAAAATTGAATGCTACAATTGTCATAAATTTGGCCATTACTCTTGGGAATGTCGTAGTAATGTTGAAGAGAAAGCTAACCTTGTTGACGACAAAGAACAAGATGAGTCAACATTGTTGCTAACACTCAAAGAAGGTGACAAGGATGATTGCAGCTCGTGGTACTTGGACAATGGAGCAAGCAATCATATGTGTGGATGCAAAGACAAGTTTGTGGAACTCATTAAAAGAGTGAAAGGCAATGTGTCCTTTGGAGATTCCTCAAAGATCCAAATTGAAGGGATAGGTACGATTCTAATCTCCTCTAAAGATGGTGGCCATAAAATGATTAAAGATGTTTATTATGTGCCAAAATTAAAAAGTAATATTTTGAGTTTGGGCCAACTTCTTGAAAGAGGATATGATATTCATATGAAAGATATGCATCTTTGGCTTAGAGATTCAAATGGAAAATTAATTGCTAAAGTTGAAATGGCAAAGAACAGATTGTTTACTTTGAATCTTAAGACAATTGATGCAAAGTGTTTGAAGGCTAATGTTCAAGATGAGTCATGGTGCTGGCATATGCGATTTGGGCATTTGAATTTTGAAGCGCTCAAATCAATGGGAGAAAAAATGATGGTGAATGGAATGCCTTCAATAAACCATCCCAATCAATTGTGTGATGCTTGTCTTCTTGGCAAACATGCAAGGAAGAGTTTTCCGAAGGAGGCCACGTCAAGAGCAACCAAGCCACTCCAGCTTGTTCATACCGATGTGTGTGGACCAATCAATCCTCCCTCTTTTGGTAAAAGTAAATACTTTCTGCTATTCATTGATGATTTTAGTAGAAAGACTTGGGTTTATTTCTTGAAGCAAAAATCTGAAACATTTGTTGCTTTTAAGAACTTTAAAGCACTTGTGGAAAAGGAAAGTGGTCATGAAATAAAAGCTTTAAGGTCCGATAGAGGAGGCGAATTCACTTCAAAAGAATTTAATGACTTTTGTCAATCTCATGGAATTCGTCGCCCTCTAACGGTACCTTACTCACCACAGCAAAATGGAGTTGCTGAAAGAAAGAATAGAACAATTCTTAATATGGCTAGGTGTATGTTGAAAGCTAAAAGCATGCCCAAGGAATTTTGGGCCGAAGCTGTTTCTTGTGCAGTTTATTTGAGCAACAGATCTCCAACAAGAAATGTTAGAGATCAAACTCCTCAAGAAGCATGGAGCGGAAGGAAGCCAAGTGTCAAACACTTGAGAATCTTTGGGAGCATAGCCTATGCTCATGTGCCACATCAAGGAAGAGCTAAACTTGATGATCGAAGTGTCAAGCATGTGTTTGTTGGCTATGACACGAGTTCAAAAGGTTACAAGTTATACAACCCTGGCAATGGCAAAGTGGTGGTGAGTCGTGATGTTGAATTTGATGAAGAAGCGACATGGAATTGGGAATCTCAGGAAGAAAATACATACGATTTTCTTCCGTACTTTGAAGATGATGAAGAAGAAGCACAAGAGACCGAGGAACCCTTACAGGACACAACTCCGCCACCATCCCCAACCAATGTTGCATCTCCTTCCTTTCCAGGAAGTTCAAGTGAAGCGCCTCAAAGAACGAGGACAATTGCAGATCTCTATGATAATACAGATCAAATTGCTAATTTTGATTTTTTGTATTGTCTCTTTGCTGATAGTGAACCAATGAACTTTGATGAAGCTGTTACAGACAAAAGGTGGAGACAAGCCATGGAGGAGGAGATCAAGTCAATAGAGAAGAACAACACTTGGAAATTAACAACTCTTCCCAAAGGTCATCGAGCAATTGGAATGAAATGGGTATACAAGGCAAAGAAGAATGCTGATGGAGATATAGAGAGATACAAGGCAAGACTTGTGGCTAAAGGCTACAAACAAAGGCATGGCATTGACTATGATGAAGTCTATGCACCTGTTGCCCGCATGGAGACGATCCGATTGCTTATCTGTTTGGCAGCACAAATGAAGTGGAAGATCCATCAACTAGATGTCAAGTCAGCCTTCTTGAATGGCTATCTTGAAGAAGAAATATATGTTGAGCAACCATTGGGCTTTGAGGTCAAAAACCATGAAGATAAAGTGCTTAGATTGAACAAAGCCTTATATGGATTGAAGCAAGCTCCAAGGGCGTGGAACAGTCGCATCGACAAGTATTTTCAAGACAATGGGTTTACTCGTTGTCTCCATGAATATGCTCTTTATACTAAAGTTCATACTAATGGAGATATTTTACTTGTTTGTCTTTATGTTGATGATCTTATCTTTACGGGTAATAACCCTACTTTGTTTGAAGATTTCAAGAAAGCTATGTCCCGTGAGTTTGATATGACGGACATAGGGCTCATGTCATATTACCTGGGTCTGGAAGTGAAGCAGATGGAGGAAGGCATTTTCATATCTCAAGAAAGCTATACAAAAGAGATATTGAAGAAATTCAAGATGTTTGATTGCAACCCAGTAAACACACCAATGGAGAGTGGGACAAAGCTGTCAAAGTTTGATGATGGAGAAAAGGTGAATCCAACCTTTTTCAAAAGTCTTGTGGGAAGCTTAAGATACCTGACCTGTACGAGGCCGGATATACTCTTTGCGGTTGGCGTAGTGAGTCGCTTCATGGAAGCTCCTACCTCAACTCATTTGAAAGTTGCTAAAAGAATTCTCCGTTACCTCAAAGGTACAATTGACTATGGGCTATTTTATTCTCCTACTAATGATTTCAATCTTGTGGGATTTTGTGATAGTGATTTTGCGGGAGATATTGATGATAGAAAAAGCACAACTGGCTTTGTCTTTTTCTTGGGTAATTGTGTTATTACCTGGAGCTCAAAGAAACAATGCATTGTTACTCTCTCGACATGTGAATCTGAATATGTAGCAGCGACGTCTTGTACATGTCATGCTATTTGGCTGAGAAGATTGTTGAAGGAGCTCAATTTTCCTCAAATTGAAGCCACGACAATTTGCATTGATAACAAGTCCGCACAAGCACTTGCAAAGAATCCAGTGTATCATGATCGGAGCAAGCACATAGACACAAGGTATCACTTCATCAGAGAATGTATTGTCAAGAAGGAGGTAGAACTCAAGTATGTGAAGTCTCACGATCAAGTTGCAGATATCTTTACAAAGCCACTCAAATTTGAAGACTTTCAGAGAATGAGAGCAATGCTTGGAATGAAGAAGAAAAATCAAAATTAAGGGGGAGATTTGTGGGACCTACTGAATAAATTAAAATTAGTTGGTAACTGTTATGAGAAAACCATAACAAACATGTTATATGAAAACGGTTTTGACAAAACAGTTTTGCCAACTGAATTCTGATTGGTCCTTTAGGGCGGCAGCATTTCCTATATAAAGGGTCGTTCGTTCTTCAGTTTCAGTACACCGAAAAAACAGAGCAACACAGTAGTTGCTTAATGTATTCCACAGACTGAAAGAAAATAGTCTGTGTAGGAAAATAGAGAGTGTGAGCAATATCATAGTGAGGTGTTAAAATAAAGAGAGTTATTTCTTTTGAGTGTGTAGTAGTCTACGACTACAGTGTGTAATATTTCTCACTATAGTGAAGTTAGTTTGCTCCTCTCAATACGTGGTTAATTTACTTCTTTTTGATAAAAAAGTTTTTCCACGTTAAGAAACTTGGTGTCGTTGTACTCTTCAATTCTTGTGGATTATTGTGGGAAATATTCCTGGGGTATACTATTATTTCCCAACACTATCAAGTTACCACAATAATAGTTAATGAAATAAGTGCATCATTAGACATGCTTAAATGGAAAAAAGAAAGATGATGGAGGCATAAGTAATTAAAAACCAACGCTGCGATAGCAGTACAAGGTTCTGAATCTTAAACACACTGAGAAAGTACTTAGTCATGCTTTCCGCCAAATTATTACTATTGAACGAGTACTACAGGAAGCACATACTTTCTGGAAGTTTGAAGCGAGGTAATTAAATCTTAGCTGATCCAACAAGTGGAGTGCTTGATGCATTTTCATCACTGCAGGTTGCACAGGGCACATAGCTCTAATCTCTTCTGTTTTGCTACTTTAACATCACCTTCCCACCAAGTACCACGGACAATGTCAAGTGCTATTTGTAAATTGTCTCCTGGCACGAGAGTACGATTTCTTCGGATCGCCTTAAAAGTCATCTCAGCACCGCTTCTCCTTAACTACAGAAACAGGTAAAACAATCATTGATTGATCTAATTCACTTGTGTTTAAATTTCTTTAGTGCAGCTGCTTCATGGTACCACTGGAGAAGGGTGTTTGAGAAAACCCAATAAATATCTGAATGCCTGGATACTGATGGGCCCTGATGTTGATGAAATATCTCCGAGCGTTAGAATTCCTTCAGACAGCGTATCAAAGTCTTTTGAATGTTTCAACTCCGTACTAAAAGCTTTCAGATCGCCAGCAGAGAAGACTGGAGTGTGAGCCTGTTAAGAGATGTGAAATAGAACGAGTATAGGCACATTATCAATACACGCCCAATGCAAACAATGTCAAGCATAACATGGTTGTTTAGAATAACACATCAAAGCAAAGGGCAGATTCCATACGTATGAAAGATTAGATATTTAAACAAAGAGTATTTAGGCTAACCTCCATGTTCAAGAAAATGGAATAGTATCTCAGTAGCCTGAAACAAAGAGTAATACATCACTGTTAGAGAAATCTTAGCATATTCGTTGATATGGTATGAAAAATGGATTTGTACTACTAAGTTTTAAAATAGTATTACAACTTTTTGTTAACATAATCTTGTGTACTAATCTTGCAGATCGTGATCAAGTATAGGGTTTTCAATTTCATCAGATATCCCCCGATCTTGCATCAAAATTCAACAGAAAATAAGGAAATTATAGGGGATACGGCTGTATAAATTAACAAATAAAAGGGAGTTCATTCATTCATGACATGGCTGATCTTAACCCCACACACGCGCGCGCGCACACACATATATATATTGGAATTTGATACAAGAAGACTAGCTAGGTGATCAAATAATGGACAGGCAATCAAAACATATCCATCATGCACAATGGCCTTTGCCTTACCTCGTGAAAAAGATGTAGAACCCAGTCGTGTAATTTCTTTCTTGTTAGAATGAAAAAAAGGCTAAGATATGATTGAAATTTGGTCTGTGGGCTGTTCGGATGGTTGGGCCAATTTGAAGCGAGCTAAATGAGAAACATCCAACTTTTGATCGTGAATGAATTGTCAAGTACCGTACGATTGGCTTAGTCGAAAACTAAGGCCGTGACAGTTGGCTGGCTCTTAATTTGGATCATATAATTTGAACAAGCCATTGGCGTTTGGCTCTCGCTAGGGTGTGCGCTAGCTTAAGTTTTGAACGCGTAAGCACACAGATTTAAGGTGAAGAGATGCTTAAAGTTCTAGACTTTAGTATGGTTAGTGTTAGCCCCTTGATTTGGTTGCTCGGAAATGGCATGGTTGAGACAAGGGATTTGCATGATGGCCCTTGGCTCAACCTAAATGTGGGCATCGTGTATCGGCTAAGTATGTGTGGGCATGACTTAAGTTTGATGGCAGCGTGCGCGGGCTACGTTGCTTACTCATGTGTGGACATGAAGAATTGATGGCTGGAACTTAGCAAAGACTTTGACATGACATGGCATGTCAAGGCAAAGCAAGGCAGTAGAACGAGGGAAACGGCTAAGGCGTGGGTGTTGGCTAAGTGTGACCGTGGCGCAGTCAGCTAGACTTGTGCGTGCAAGCAGCTAAAGACGACGTTGGCACAATGCAACGTCATGCAGCAACAAGACTTGGTGAATGGCTAAGTGTTGGGGCGCAGCTGAAGCAAATCAGCTCATGTGTTGGGCACATGAATGGCGGTTACAAACAGTTCCTTTAGTTCCTATGTTGTAGGGTGTTATGCCTATGTGTAATTTGTCTTGTATTTTAATTATGTGGATAATTATTGATGCCTATGCAGTTTGGGATGTAAACTGCCCTAGTGTGTTGGCTAAAAACGTTGTTGCCAAGTGTCCTAGGCTAAGGCTGGCTATTTATATGGCCAAGTAAAGGCAAAAACACAAGTGAGTGATAATTGTGATTTTGCTTAAGTGTTCAGAACATTGTGTGTCTTTGTATACGTGATAAATACAAAGTTGGGCGTGAGTTTTGCCCGTAAATCTGTGTATGCTTATATTTCTTACTTGTCTCAAAATTAAACTAAGTCATTGAACCAAAACCAAGCAAACGATAAACGAGTAGGCTGAAACAGTATGGGCTGTTGCCTTGCAGATTTAAGTGCGAAAAATTAACCCCGTAACAGTTAGTATGGTCAGCGTATGTTGTTACATATTTATTAGTAACAAAATTGTGTAGTTTTAACGAGAAAGAATATTGTCTCTAGTTGGCCTTGATCTATTGATGTATTTATTTAAAATGGGACTAAATGGAGAAAATTTTTTGGTGAAAATCCATTTAGGCAACTGCTGCATCCCCAACAAGTTTTGGTATTGAGACTGAACTTAAAAAAAAAAAAAATCATTTGACTCGTTCCTTTTTTTTTTTTTTTTTTTTTAAAAAAAAGTTTAAACACCAAGTAAAGGGTGGATTTATAACACCATCAAAGAGTTCAAACCAGGTCTGGACAAATTCCAGAACCTGACCATAATCAGTGTTACAGGCCCATAGAGTATATACTCTACTTACAATCAGGCCAACAATAAGCTCTCAAAAGTTCAAAGTATGAACAGATATGGAGTCCAACAAAAATAGAACTCCTAATCTGTTCAGAGCAATTCAACCAATTCCCTTCTTCTTTTTCCTAATCCTAAAGATAGGCATTCTGCTCTTGTCCATCCTCAAAGCTCCTTTAGCAAGTGTAGGAATTTCTTGAATGGTGTTCCAAATTGATGATCTCCCCTTAAAAGCTGCATATTTAGCTAAGGCATCTGCGACAGAGTTAGCTTCTCTATAGCAGTGTCTTACTTCTCCTTGATGTCTGGTCAAATTTTGTTGGATCCTTCTGATATGTTGTTGAACCTGCCATGGAGGTTTAGTCTTTTCCAGAATCATGTTGACTATAAGCTTAGAATCAAGCTCAAGAACAACCTGTTGGAAACCTTTGTCGATGCTACATTGCAATCCTTGAAGTGCAGCTTGAGCTTCAGCTAAATTGTTGGAGCAAAACTCCAGCGAGTAAGAGAACGCCAGTACCATTGAGCCTGAGTGATCTCTGATGACACCACCTGCTCCGGCCTTGCTTTCTCTCATCATTGAGCTACCATCTGTGTTGACTTTGAGCCAATGTCTCTGCGGTCTTATCCAACATACTGGGAAGCTTGTAAGTGTAACTTTATAACTGTCCGCAACTTCACATATTTCTTTCCACGTAGAGGACAATTTTAGCTGACTGAATTCCCCAACTAAAGAGAGCTTAACATGAGATAAAATCTGATGAATTACTCTATCGCATGAAAGCTTTTGTTGTCCATACTTAGTTGCACATCTACTCTTCCATAGTTCAAAATTAATGAAGGCAGGCAAAATCTTGAGGATAAGTGTCTGAAGTGAATTGTGGTTCTGTGCACTCCACCAGCTCCATAAAGCAATTCTAATGTCTTGATCAAACATTTTCACACCTATTGAGTCGGCAAAGAACTTCCACACCCTCTTAGCCATTTCACTAGATATGAAGACATGATAAGTAGTTTCAATTTGAGGGGTTCTACAACATAAACATTTAGACACTACATTCTGACCAAACCTAGCCAAGTTATCATCCAGAGGGATCTTCTTCTTAAGTACTCTCCAGTTAAGAAAAGATACTTTAAAAGGAATTTTCTTATGCCAGAGATTCGCAAGGAATTTGACTCGTACCTGAAGTTCCATTCTGGAACCTTGAGAAAATATTTATTTAACATAAAGCTGGTACAATGAAGGGGCCCAAACCAAAGCTCTTTGTGTTACAAACTTACAATTTAGGATAAGCATTAACTTGCTTTACTAGAAGATGTGTATGCTATAGTAAGCTTCAAAAGTTAAATATTGATTATATAATTAACTATCGAGATTTTGTACTCCACTGTAAAATGACTCATCCTTGGTCTATTCTAAGACTTGTCATTCTTATCTGATCAATCTTCAAGGTAACAACCTGGCTAGGCAAACTTTTTCGACATTTATCCCCAATTTGCCAACTTATTACTACTATTGAACGATTACCACAGGAAGCACATACTTTCTGGAAGTTTGAAGCAAGGTAATTAAATCTCAGCTGATCCAACAAGTGGAGTGCTTGATGCATTTTCATCACTGCAGGTTGCACAGGGCACATAGCTCTAATCTCTTCCGTTTTGCTACTTCCACATCACCTTCCCACCAAGTACCACTGATAATGTCAAGTGCTATTTGCAAATTGTCTCCTGGCACGAGAGTACGATTTCTTCGAATCGTCCAATAAATCATATGAGCACTCCATTTCCTTATCTACAGAAACAGGTAAAACGATTGTTGAGAAGATATCCAGCTTGCTTAAATTTCTTTAGTGCAGCGGCTTCATTGTACCATTGGAAAAGGGTGGATGGGAAAAGTCAGTAAATGTCTGAATGCCTGGATACTGATAGGCCCTGATGTTGATGAAATATCTGCGAGCATTATAATTCCTTCGGACAGCATAGTGAAGTCTTTTGAATGTTCCAACTCTGTACCAAGAGCTTCTACATCGCCAGCAGAGAGGACTGGAGTGTGAGCCTGTTAAGAGACGTGAAAGAGAGATGAGTATAGGCACATTATCAATACAAGGTCACGCAAAGAGTTAGACCGGAAGAAACGTCGTCAAACTGAGCGTCTGAATAAAAGGACTCAGTCCCCGTGAACGGCCTAGGCATGAGAGATAGCTCATGACTGGTATATGGATCTCTCTATGCAGTGGTCGGCCTTCTAGAAGCTTCGCCTCTATCGAAGCAGAAGAAGTCTAAGACTCCAGCCCTGGTTTTTGGACGTTGCACATGACACGTTCAATTCGAATCACTTTTTTTCCGACTGGCCCCCTCTCGAGAAGCAAAAGTTTTTCTCTGAGAGAGGAGTTCTCCTTCTCTAAGAAGTCGGTTTAAAACGCCTCTAAACTATTATTTTTTTAAGTAGTTTCATACCTAAACTATCGTTTGTTTACGGTACCCCTAAACTATAACTTTTGCATATGAAGGGGATACTGTAAACACGCGATAATTTAAGTATGAAACTATTAAAAAAATGATAATTTAGGGAGGTTTTAAGCCTTTTAACTCCCATGCAAACAACGTCAAGCATAACATGGTTGTTTAGAATAACACATCAAATTAAAGCAAAAGGGAAGATTCCAACGCATGGAAGATTAGATATTTAAACAAAGAGTATTTAGGCTAACCTCCATGTTCAAGAAAATGGGATAGTATCTCAGTAGCCTGAAACAAAGAGTAATACAACACTGTTAGAAAAAGTTGGTACGTGAATTCTTATACAAATGTTTTTCCTTTTAAAAGATATCAAAACCAAGCAAAATAATTGACGTTAATAGATATTCAAGTATAGGGTTATTAATTTCATCAGATATCCTCCGATCTTGTACCTTTTACGAGCGATCAAAATTCAAAAGAAAAATAAGGAAATTCCTTCATGGCATGGCTATATAAATATATATATATATATATACACACACACATATATATAATGGAATTTGATAAAAGAAGACTAGCTAGGTAATCAAATAATGGACAGGCAATCAAAACATATCCATCATTTGCAATGGCCTTACCTCGTGAAGATGATCAAGAACCCAGTCGTGTAATTTCTTTCTTGTTTGAATGAAAATAACTCTAAGATATGGTTGACATTTGATCTGTGGGTCGTTCGGATGGTTGGTCCAATTTGTAGCGAGCTAAATGGTGGAAATTTCGTCCTTTTTGGAACTTCATCCTTGTACATTACTTCGTGCTACAAGGGGTGAAGTTAACTTCAACCCACAAGAATTGAATTTTATGTGTTTTATGCCTAAAAGTTCAAGGGCTCTTTACATATATATCCGCCCATAAAAAAATAATTACTTTTAGGCGTCCATAACTTTTTATATCCAAAAAATTAATACATATTAAATATATTTTCAATATTAATATTAATATTTAATAGTATGATATTTAACTCCCTTAATTAAAGGAAACAATCAATGGTAAAAAAAAATAAATTACCATTAAATATGGTAGTTGTACAATTTTAGGCTTAATGATAGAGTCCTATCAACATAATATATATTTTAAATATTAAAATATTTTAAATATATAGTATATATTTAAATATCAATAATATTTAAAATATTAAATATATTAAATATATATATTTAAAATATGAAATATCAATAATATTAAATATATCAATAATATTAAATATATTAAATATCAATAAGATTAATATATTCAATATATATTTAAAATATGAAATATCAATAATATTAAATATATTAAATATCAATAATATTAATATATTCAATATATATATTTAAAATATTAAATATATATCAATCATATTTAAAATATTAAATACATATTTAAAATATATTTAAAAAGGATAAAATGTATATGGAAAGAAAGAAACAAAAAAAGGTGTACAGAAAAAGTAATTATTCTTGGTCAACATTCATGGGGCGTAAATTTCCCAAAGTTCAACCATAATGTCTCAATCCATAAGATTTGAAGTTCCAAAAAGTGGCTATTTTGCCACGACTAAGGAAACCGTGGCTATTCATACACTATGCCCAGCTAAATGAGAAACAGACAACGATTGAAATTTGGGGTTTTTACACCAAAGGCAATATTAGATAGGAAAAGTTACATCAAAAACACAACTCTAATAGCTAAATTATAAAAAATAACAATACTTTTTGTATGTTCCATTTTGAATATTAAAAAAAAACCTGGTGATGGTGGCGGCGGCCAGCGGTGACGATGACTTGCCGGTGGCGGTGAGTGGTGGCAGCAGCCCTCCAATGCAGTGATGAGTGGAGAAGGTGGTAGGAAGAGGAGATAAAACCCTAAATTGTAGGTGTTTGTTGAAACTTGTATATGGTATGTAAAAAAACTATTGCTATGTTTTGTAAAGTGGTAAAATATCGGTATCTTTTGTAAATTTGGTGTTAGGATTGTTTATTTTTGTAATTGTCCCAATAAGTTACCTATGCTACATAAAATAGTTATATTATTTTGCTTACATGATATTACTATACTTTTTTTTTACACTTTATAGAATACTATGGTATCTTACTAAATTGGAATTCATTCCATCTTCTTCCTACAAACCCTACCACTACTATTCTGCCTCTCTGCCGCCGCCGTCACTTGCTGCACCGAAAAATATCACCAAAAAAATACATGTAGATACAAAGATATACACTTGTAGATATATCGAAATACAAAGTAAATACATAGTTATATATTCTAACATCTAAGAAATACACTTGTAGAAACATAAAAAATACAAAAAAATACATAGTTATACAAAGTAATTCGGTGTTGACTATTGGGGATAAAGCTCGAGAAGCGGCTGCTTTAGGCCTCACACTTAAAGGGGCCCCACTTTATTGATTTAGCTATAGCTTATCCTTATACTCTTTATTGATATAGATATAGCTTATGCGTATACTTCTTTCCAGTTAAAAACGCACAGTACACTTTTTTGTCTTTTTCAATTTAAGAAGGAGAATACAGTACTTAACATATTCAGAGGCCCAATTGTGAAAAATTGTTATCAAGAAATAATCTAACTAACAACCGCATGATTATTAGTATATTCTCTAACAAAAATATCATTATGCTATTAGGATTTAAAGATACTAATTTTTTTTAAAATAAACTAGAGCCAAGTAGTATTAATCCATGCTGCTATATATGTTAATAAAGTTTTTGTAGAGTAGCCTATCAACACATCATTAAAGTCACAATCACTTTATTAGCATTTTACAAATATAACCACTTAATTTTACACCATAAGGTCTGAAGTCAAGGTCAACTTCATACCGCAACTAAATTTGGCTCAATTTCATACAGAAGTTTCCCTTAGTATCTACTCCTTCCGTCCCAAAATGAGTATCTTAATTTGACTGGACACGGAGTTTAAGAAATATAAGAAGACTTTTCAATTTTGTGGTTCTAAATTAAAGATGTGTGTAATGTACTAAAATATCCTTTAATGAAAGAAAGAAAACTGACTAGCGTCTCCAAGTTGTTTGAAATAGTAATGAAGTCTGTTTCAAAAAGATCTCGGAAGCAGGTTCACTCTCAAAATTAGGAGCTTCCTCTGCTGACTTCTGTTAGGATTGGATATTTACTAACATTCAAGTAAAAATGGAAACCAGCTAATGTCTTCAAGCTACTTGAAATGGAAATGAAGCTTGTCTCAAAAGATTTGCGAAGCAGGGATTGATCTCAAAATTGGGAGCTTACAGGCTGAGAACAGTGCCCGCTCCCTTGTATTTGGGGGAGTTGGACGGCCGTTCCGCTCTTCGGGGCTTTCTTTTTTCTTTTTTTGTTAAAACAAATACAACTGAAAAAGACTGCTAGGAATTTAGACTTTAGGCGTACCTGAGCACTCATGCCTACAGACCCCTCGATTCTCTTTGTATGACTACTCTGGAAAAGAAAGTCTCACTACTCAATGGTTTTCGATCTTCTTTCCCCCATATGGATATTGAATAGAACGAGTTCGCTTCATGATTTCGTGACATACAAAATAAGGGATTGTTAGAAGAAAGCTCCTATACACAATGAGAGTTGAACTAAACAACTTCTTCTTTCTGGCTAGTTTTGGCGAGGGGAAGCAGCATGCTAGAAAGTCACAAGTAAGTTGATTAGATATGGTAGCTCTAAAATGCCATTGAATTCCTCACTATTAAAGCACTGTAGATGTATGCTTAAACAAAATGCACAATTTTTCATCTGAATTGTAGACTCACTAAAGATTCAATGCACTTCAAACCCAACTTTTCGTTGAACAAAACAAAAAGAAGACAATAAAAGAAACATAGTTACCAGGTCTAAGAAAAATACAGGCATATACTACACTATTTTACTAAATCTCTGTAAAGAATGAAATCCATATCTAAGGATGCACAAGTTGGCTATTGGCTTCTGGAAAATTTTGTACATGCCCAGCTAGAAACACTAACGCTGTTTATACTATCATTCTCCTTCTGCATAACCAAGAAATTTTTGAGTGTCAATAGCGCACGAATTGAAACTTGATAGATAATGGGTCCGCCCCTCTACCCTTCTCCACCTAAATACCATGCTTTCTTTGTGACAGGGTTTGAGTCAGTGACATAATCCTAGCTCACACATCACAAGTTGCACTCCTACCACTAGACCAAAGCCCCCAAAAGCATGCTAAACATGTTTATTATGATTAAATAAATCTAAATATACAGGCATATCTCCTATTACTATGCTATTTCTAGCTCCTTTTAAGGCACTGATAGCTCAGAATCCATTTGATCAATTGACACCAATCAGACTATAATTGTGATCATTGCCTCTAATCACAATATAACAATTACTAATAAGTATATATCTGACACATTTTTCTCCATATTTGCCACATCCATCAAATTAAAAGATGAATGCATATGATCAAAGAGTATTGCATATTTACAGAAGTTACAGGCTCTTAGATCCTTAACTGTAAGACATGCTTAAATGTTGCTCTAATGCAACATGACATGTCATAAGGGAAAATGCATTTTTGTTTCCATTCTTTTGTGGTAAAGCAGTTTAGCTTTCCTTCGCTTCCAGTTAATTCTTCCCACGACTATAGCATTCGAAGCTCAAAAATCAGAAATCGGGAGGTACTAACTCAAGAACAACACGGTAACACTATGCATTCGAAGCTCAAAAATCAGAAATCGGAGGTACTAACTCAAGAACAACACGGTAACACTATAGCATTCGAAGCTCAAAAATCAGAAATCGGAGGTACTAACTCAAGAACAACACGGTAAAACTATAGCATTCGAAGCTCGAAAATAAGAAATCGGAGATACTAACTCAAGAACAACACGGTAACACTATAGCATTCGAAGCTCGAAAATAAGAAATCGGAGATACTAACTCAAGAACAACACGGTAACACTATAGCATTCGAAGCTCGAAAATCAGAAATCGGAGATACATGGTAACACTATAGCATTCGAAGCTCAAAAATCAGAAATCGGAGGTACTAACTCAAGAACAACACGGTAACACTATAGCATTCGAAGCTCAAAAAATCAGAAATCGAAGGTACTATCTCAACAACAACACAGTAACACTAGAATATTCGAAGCTCAACAACTTTGTTCTCTTACATAAGCAAAAACAAGAAATAGTAGTACTAACTCCAGAACAACACAGTAACACTATTATATTTAAAGTATTATTCATAAATATGGTAGTTATCATTCTCAGATCCAATCAGCAAAGTATTCGTGAAAGCCTTTGGTCAAGTTTCTTTGAGATGGGCAGCTGTACCAAATTTTACGATCAAAATTAGTTCGGGTTTTAGGTTAAAAAAGCTCCAAACGTAATTATGAGAAAAGTTCTGTTATTATGTAATTAGGTATGTATGGATTGCCATCAAATGATAGACATGCATCCATTATATTATCATAAGCTTGTAGATAAAATCATATTTAGAGGCCTTATATTTGTTTCACGAATTTCATATACTGGCAAGACATTAAAAACTAATTATTTAATTTATATATAGATAAATTAAACAAAACAACGAAATAAAGTATTTAAAGAACCTAAGTTAAAATTGTAAAACCATCGCAAAAAACAAGAATGGTTTCACATACTCCATTCTTTTCAATTTATATGGCTTCGTTTAACTGGGCAAAAAGTTTAGGAATGAAATGAAGACTTCTAAAATTTTTATCAACATATGTCATATTACTTGTGTGGTTATAAAGCTTCTGAAACATGTTATAATATTTGTTTGATAATAAAAGTTTAATCAACCTTTTTCAAATATTTTCATGAGGAAAATTGTGCTTCTCTTTTTTGAGCAAATAAAACATAAAATTGAATTATAGAGGAAACTAATTGAGGCTAATTAATAAGATATAAAAAAGTACAACAATTTATAGACTTACCGATTTTAAGAAATTTAAGAAAAATTTATAATCATTTAATAAATAATTATTTTATTGAGCAATATATATATTTACCCATTACTAATTTGGGGGCCCTTAAAAATGGAGGGCCTAAGACAATGGCTTTACTTGCCTTACCTTAGGGCCACCCTGTACTCACCACCTTATAAGTAGAGGGATTATTCAACAGATACCTATACTGACCCTGATGCATCCTTAAGTCTCGTTTCAATTGATCGATTTGTTCAGTATCCGTATCCATTTTGTATAGAAATTTTCCAATATACCTGTCCTCTAGAACTAGACGCATAGCAGCATTAATTTCTAAACCCTAGTATATTGTTATTAAATTGCTAAAAAATTTGATTAAACAACAAATCACAATGGGTGTGAACACTTGCTGCACTTAGTATTTAAGTATCACTACTTGGTTACCAAGTAGTATTATTGGGGCAATGGCTTGGTCCCAATAAGATAACTTCTACTTGTTGAGCAAGTAATAAGCTTACATAGATTTTCTCTTCTATACTCTCAACATGGTAACCAAGTAGTAGCTAAATTATTATTGTTATAATTAAAAATATATAGCTAAATAATTATTGATATAATCTAGTGTACCTTACCCCGCGCGGTGTTACTAAAAACATTAGTGAATTAATGAAAATAGTTTTTTTTAGTATATTACTATTTAAGTAGTTTAACCATTCATATCACTATATATTTTTGTAGTTTAAACTTTAAATACTCGTTATATACCACTTCTACTGGTTATTCTCCTTTTAAAATTGTACTAGTATAGTACATCCGCTCGGCTGATATAAATAGAAATTAATCGTGATAAATTTTTTATATAAAAATAGATAATATAACTATTATCATATTGGGTGCTCATTAACTCAATGAACATATGTCTTGTAACTAATTTTTAATATAAAATGCAATGTTTGGAACAAATATGAAAATACTGGATAAGTTTTTACAGAAATACATGAATCTTTATTTTACGCTTTTCAATACATGAAAGTGGATTAATCGAGAGTGAACGACTATTGATTAATTTAGAAGTTTACTTTTAAATATCTTGTTTGAAATAAAAAAATCCTTGTACTATAGTGAAACCATCAAATTTTGGTAGATATATCAACTAATCCATTAACCACTTCCTAATCCTAAGTAGCTACGAATCAAACTTCTAATTTACAATTTATAAGCTTCATGCCTGTTTGGAATTACTGTAAAAAAAAAAAAAAAAATTGCTTAATTTGAGAAGTACTTTTGGTATAAGTATTTTTCAAAAAAGTTCTTTTAGATAAAAAACAGTTTGTGTTTGGAAAACTCATTGGAGAAGTACTTTTGATAATAATTTGTGTTTAACTAATCTTTACAAAAAGTACTTTTGAGTGTTAAATTATAAAAAGGACATCCAAATTCATTTTACATTTGAATTAAGATAAACAAAGAAATATTTTTTTCAAATCACGAAAAGAATATCCAAATTCATTTTACATTTGGATTAAGATAAACAAAGAAATATTTTAAATATTTATCATAAAAGACTTTAATTAAAAAATTATTTAGTTTAAATGTAAAACATAAAGTAAAATATATAAATTTAAGCTATTGAACAACATAAAATATAGTTAAATCGAAGTGATAACCGAATTAAAAATTTATAGTAATTACTTACTTATAAAAAAATGATTTAAAAGAATAGGAGATCATATATACGGTTGATAGAAATAACTAGAAATAAAAACTAATCATTAGATAAATAAGAATTATAAAAGTATATAGCAGGAAAAATATGGGAAAAAAAGAAATACAATTTTATTTAGAAGGAGATCATATGTTAATCAATGAGGGATAATTTGGTAAATATGAATTTTTAGTAAGGATATTTATGTATTGAAAAAATTAATAAACTGTTTTTGCTTCTACTTCTTGGAATAAGCATATATTTGTAGCTTCCCCCAACAGCACAAAAGCTGCTTCTACTTCTATCTAAAAGTATTTTTTTTTTTTTTTTGCCAAAACCTAATGCCACCTACAAGGATTTCCCATTTTTAAATGGAAAAATTAATTTTTACAAGGGAAGTTTTCATAAATATTTAAGTTTCAAAAAAGTATCAACAACATTTTGGTAACAGAATCTTATTTACTAATGTGGCAGATCACGATCGGATCAATTCCGCAAAATATGCAGCCTGTTTTATTGCCTTAAACATAGGGAATTTTTATCTGGTTTCATACTAATCTTAGGTTTTGTTTATTTATTCATTTGTTTTTTTTAGAAAGTTTAAAAGAGTTATACTTTCAAAATGATTCTTTTCCTTTTTAAATCCATCCTCGTAAAACCAGAAGTATATTTAGATGTGTAGTTTAACTATATGTGTATAGTATCATAATGATGTATTTTCAATCTATGTTTAATATATTTGGAAGAATGATGATATATATTAATAATGCATATTAGCGTGAACTAATAGTCGTGTCAGAGGCGGACCTATGTGCTGAATTTGAGTGCACCGGCACCCGGTGATTTTGACAAAAATTTTATATATATAGATATAAATACTTCAAAAATTAGATATTTATAGTACTTGGCACCCGGAGAAATTAGCATATTTACATTAAATTCAGTAGTGCCCGTCATACTCAAATTCTGGTCCGCCTCTGAGTCGTGTATATTCTTTTTCTTATAATCTACTGTAATACTACTTGACAAAACTGCAGTTGAAAATGTCGAATTCATTGAGCCCTTATATATGATGGACTCCCAAGTATTTATAAGTGGAAGAAAGCATCTTTAACCATTTAATTCGTTGTTAAATTACCAAAAGTGTTCTCCACAAATGGACTACTCTCAGTCACACCACCAAGATTTTTTTTTTTTTTTTTTTTTTTTTTTTTTGAAAATTAGATATTACCAACTCTAGCTTCAAACTCTCAATTGTGTTGAGTCCATATAAAATAATTTTTCTCAGATAATTTCTTACAAAGATGGAGTTCAAACTTTTGTCCGTGTAAACAACGGTATATACTTGCATTTTGCACAAGGGCATCTCGCCATCCCCTCCCTTAGAAATTCATCAAGTATTTTCGTTTGAACTAAATAGTCTTAAACCTCCTCTTACAAATTCCTTCCTCGACCCCATGTCCAGAATAATTCCTATTATACATGCAACTACAACATCACATTCTATTTACACAAAGGTATTGACATATTCAAAATATTACTATTTTATCTACGCTAATTTACACTCCTCCCTAACGCTCAAAGGTATGTTGAAAGTAGACTTAGCATTATGCCTAACAATTTACAAAAACCATTAGGACTATAGTTTGTGTTAATTTTAATCCTAAATTGTGTAACGGATTCATCTAGAACATATTAAAGACAAGTCTGCTTCTCTAAAAAACTCGAACTAAATTGTTCATGCTTGACCTTCTTTTGGCATTACAGTCTCTATAATGCTCGTAATCTTTGGATGTATATATTGTTCAGTTTTTCAATACTACTTTGTTACACTAATGAACTCTTACCTTATCAAAAAAATATAACAACAAGAAGTTTTTTTTTACAAAAAAATAAAAAAAGGCGCCGTTGCCGGGGATCGAACCCGGGTCACCCGCGTGACAGGCGGGAATACTTACCACTATACTACAACGACTTGATTGTTGTACTATTGTTGGGATCCCAACTGATATTTATTATTAACTATACTTTGTTTCAGCTCTAAACAACTTTTTGGAGCTAAACATGTTAGTACCACCATATTAATATTTCTAATTAATACTTCATACACGTAATTTCCAAATATTTAATGTATTAATATCAACTTTTTATTTTGTACTTATAGTAAAGGTCAAGGTTTACTCTATTTGAAGGCTTTTCCAAGTGTGACGTATCCGAGTTTCACTTATTCTTCACTCTTTCACTTCCCTAATGCAACAATTATATGCGTCCTACAATTCGAACCATATCTAAACTTATTTGATTTGGAATTTAATTGTAAATCATTAATTTAAAAACCAAAATATATCTAAAGCGAATTATCGAACAATTAATTATCCTAGCAACATCTTATATGAGATCCTGAGAAGCTCCACCTCCCAACCTAAAAAAAAAAAAAAAAAAAAAAACTTTAATTTGTAATAGCACTCCAACCAATCACCCAAAAGTAGCCAAATAGGCAAAATTAAGTTTACTTATACACTCATTAGTGAACGATAAATTATCCTTAATTTCAAACTGATTTGTTTATTCATCTAATCTCAAACTATTTGAAATCGATAAATTCTTAACATTAATTCAGCATTATTTAACTAAAAATAAAATGCTAATATATGCCACCTAATAATCCAATTGACTTTGGATTCTTCCCAAAGCGACAAAAGTTAACCAACATTGTATTCTGACTATTCTCAATGCCAAAAGTTGATTCCTTAACCAAAACTCCATCGATTTGTCAAAATTCATTGTTTTACAAGTCGCCTAATAAATAAATACATTCATATTATTATCAATAGCAAGACTTGATCAATATGACAACATTAACATTTGGGAATTGTCCATAGATATTCAATGATTATGCATTCGTGTGAGCACCGCAACCCCACTTCGGAAAAAATTTACTCACACCAAATGTATACATCAAACCACATCAACTAATTATGGATAAATAATTTAATAAGGTGAAAAGATGAGTAAATTAATTATGATTAAGAGAAAGAAGCATGTATTAACTTGATGTATATACCCGAGTGTAGATAAGTTTTTTTCGCCCCCTCCAAACCCAAATATCAAACCAACCAATCACCCAAAAATAGAAAGATTGAGTATAGATATCTAAAGATCAGACCACGGAAAAGATGCCACTTATACAATCAGTCTTTGTTTATGAATCAAATTTCATTCACACGTCCACTAGTATATAAAAAAAACTCCATCACTATGTCAAAATTCATTACTACTACCTCCTGTAATCACCTAATTTTGGCACAAAAAAAAAATATCAAAATGCATAAAATAGTAGTGTTAATTTTCTTCAGTTTTATATGTATCGTAGCTAATGCTAGGCATTTAATTAGGAGAAAAATACTAGAAAAATATCAAATATATATTTGTGATGTGTCTAACTGTGTCTTTACATTTGTGATAATATGCGCACTTGTATAATTTAAGTGTTAGTTAATTAGTCTATTTGTCAATTGTGTGTGTTATATAATTTGTATTTTAGTAGTTTAAATTTGCAATTGGGGCTATTTGTGAAATCCAAAAGAGAGTTAAATGAAGCCCAACATCTCAGCCCACCCCATTTGACCCGTTTAATCTCAGCCGTCCATTCAATTTGATCCAACGGCTCACAAATGCCCATCACTTTCACCTTATAACCCTTTCCCAACCCTCATTTCCCACTACACACACAGCTAATCACAGAAACGGGCGAAGCCCTGGCGAAATTTACGCCGCCGCCGGAGCTCCGCCACCGGCGACGGCGAGCCACCACTCTCCGGCAAAAAAAAATACACCTCCCGAACCACTTTGAGCCCCTCTGTCCCGATCTGGCTTTGGTTTCCACAAAATGTCAAGGATTTCTTGTAAATCGGGTTTTGAAAGTCGGCACTCCGGCAACTTTTTCTCTTTTCCGGTGAGTTTTTCTTTTCTCCTTCTTTTCGTCTCCACCCCGTTCACCCTCACATCCCCATTTTTCCAAACCCCATCCCCATTTTTCCCGAACCCCGTCCCCGTTTCCCTTTTCCTTTCATACATTTTCTGTTTCCCACTACTTCTTCTTACATTCTTTTTCTTTTCTTTTAATGATGATGTTGAGGAGGAGGCTGCGTTTTGTTTTCTTAGCCGAGGGGTGTTGAGGAGACGATATAGCAGCGGTGTAGGGCGCGAGGCAGTTTCCTGGTGACGTCGGGTGGTGATGATGATAGGCGACGGGCTGTGATGTTGCTTGGAGTTTTGGAAAGATGGTGTTCTGCGAGCGTGGATGTAACAGTGGTGGCGTCGGAGTTCTGTTTTACTGTGTTTTGACGACGAGCAGTAGCAGCAGTGGCGACGTAGCATGGGCATGGCTTGTTGATTTTGTTGTTGTTCAGGCAGTAAGCTTGCTTTGTTCCTATCGTTATTTTGAAATTAGACGTGCAATTAGAAGAGCATGATTAGAGTAGATTTAGTGATGTGTTCGCCTACGGAACCATGAATATTAACTTTTAAATGAAGTTAGACATAACCATTGTTGATGTATGGTGCAACCTGGCGTTGTTTGTAGATTTCAGAATGAGTATGTCATTTTTGTTAGATTTAATTCAAGTCTATGAAATTTGTAAGAAAGCATGTCTGTCCTTGTTTTGTTCAAAACTGTCAAATTGTGTATGTTTGCTCATTGAGTTTAGGGTAGTTCTTCCTCTTTGTTTACTTGTAGTTAGTGGAATAAAATCACCATGTTGATGTAGTCTAGTATTGAGTTATAAATGAACACATTTTGGTATACTGAAATCTCATCCTTGTTAGTTAGCGAGTGGAATGATATGTTGGCAGATGTCAAGTCCATTGGCAATTGTTTCTGTTTAAAGTGCTTAAGCTTCTATGTTTGTTGACCTTTGAAGCGCAAGTCCCTGTGGCTTTTAGTTGCCTTTAAGCCCTTAAAGTATATGTAATGTGAGTTGAGTTCATGTTACATGGAGTGCTTGGCTGCGGGTAAGAAATGGTAGCTTAGGTTGAAGTTAGTTTAAATTTTGCTTGGTTTGAGTTAAAGCTGAGTCCCTTAGTGTGTACTTAAGGATCTGGAATTTGAGTAATGGATCTGATAGCCTTTAGATAGTTAATTTAAGAAGTAGAGCTCAGGGGGTCATTTGGAGTTATGTTTGAGGTAGTATAGGCCTTTAGATAAATCTGAAATCTAAAAAAAAAAAAAAAAAAAAAAAAATAGCTTAGGTGTAATGAAATAAAAAATCTGAAAATATATGGAAAGAGTGCAATTTGAATTTGGAGGAGTCAACAAAAATCTCCCTCATTAATGAGGGCAGATTTAGTAGGCTATAAAAGGCATAAAAATTTCGGCAAAAGAAGGACTCTTCCCATGCCAAATGCCATTTTTGGTTAAAATCCAAATTTTGCATTTATAGCTTGGCATGCTTGTCTGAAATTTGGGAAAAGTGAGAGAAATTTGGGGCTTTGGACCCCCTTTTGCTATGCCCAATAGCTGGCCTTTTTCCCTATAAAAGAGAGTATTAACTCTCTCATTGAAGGGAGGTTTTTAACACATTGAATGCTCCCATTTACTCCTCAACTACTTTCAAAAAAAATTTCAGATCTGAAAGTAAGAAAAAAAAATAATAATAATATAGCAAGAAAATACTTGGAAAAAGGGAATAGTAAGGAAGGGTTTGGGTTTAGGCTATTATTGCAAAAGGGTGTTGTTTGTGGCTGTTGTTGCTGTTTGGTCTTTGCTTCGGGCTGTTTGAGTGGGCTTGGCTCTTCTTGTTTTAAAGTTTGTCTACACTAGGTAAACTTTCATTTCATAGTTTATTTCATGAGAAATCAGCCATATTTGAAGCCATTATTTATGAATGCTAAGTTTTTTTTTATGTTGAATGTTCATTGAATAACTGTTAGTGTAACTTCTAAGCTGAAATTTTGCGCAAATGACACCATTATGCAATCTGGTACAGATCTGATTTTCGAGCAAAATAACGGCTGTTTATGCAAACGTGTTTTGGAACAAACTAGAACGTTAGTTGCAACTCCTTTTTGTAAAGTATGCTCAAATCAAATATATAAGTTAGTTTTTTTTCATGAAATATAAAGGGTAGAAATAGATTTACAAAGTGTTGACAAATGTGGCCAGATCTTGAAATAAATAGATAAAAAAGGATATAGGTGCAAGAGCTATGAAATAAAGAACATCAGCATAACAGTGGGCCAAATAGAATATTTAATATGGCTAAATGTTGAACAAGTAAGAAAGATGACTGTTTTGCGCAAATATTGTTAATAATAGAATACCAATGCCTAAAGTGCTAAAGTGGGCTAAATAACAATCAAATCTGCAAATTTGTGGCCAAATGCTAAAACAAATGGCCAAAGGAACATTTCTGCAATTCATTTTGACAAAGATTCAGAGGCGTGCAAGTTTTCCTAAATGGGCTGAACCTTTTTTTGCAAATCTAGATTACTTAGTTGTCATCTTTAAACTTTAAGGCCCCAATGGTGTTTAAATTAAATTTAGCAACTTCTTTTTGATAAATAAACAAAATCAAACTAGGTGAAGGATAAAAGAATAAGCTAAGAGACATTAGTATCTGAAGCCAAATAAATTGATTCAAGTGTAGTTTATTTAAATCGGAAGATCTCGAACGGGTGAAGTGCCTGCGCGACCATATCCGGTTTTAGATAAATTACATTTGTGAATATTGAATCGAGCCGTATTTGAATAAGATATAAATGTGTCGAAAGTAAAAACGGCTCATATAATCAAAAATCAAGCTGAATTATGAGTTCAAGTTTGACCAAAGAAAATAATAATACAATAATAAAGAATGAATTTGGAGACTCAAATCACGGTTGATAAGGTTTCGAACGGGTGAAGTGCCTGCGCGAAAATATTCGGCCGAGTCACTGAAACAAAAAAAAAAATAAAAATAAAAATAAATGAATAAATAAAATAATAAATCAAAGCGTAGCAAAAGGAAATAAATAAAGGCAGGTACAATAAATATTTCATATAGCCGGAATACGTCAATAAAAGCAACTGTGCTCGACACAGGACTCGAGGGTGCCTAACCCCTTCCCGAGAGTCAACCGAGATCCTTACCCGGAACTCTAACGCAGACCACTAACGAGTCATAGGTGTTCCAAGGTACCCTTTGGGTGACTTGGCACACCTTAAACTTGTCAAGTGGCGACTCCAAATTTTAAATAAACAATTCGTACCTTGAAACACCGTCACTTCCTTAAATGGAAACCCTAACTCGGGATAGTGCCAAATAATCGTAAAATCCCACAAGCGCTTTCCTAAACCCGAAACGCCTTCCCCAAAAGCGGGCGCGCGGAAAAAAAGGGGTGTGACACCTCCGTTCCAAAAATAGTTGTCATAGTTTTCTTACTAGTCTGTTCTAAAAAATGACACAATTTTAAATTTGGAAATATTTTTTAGTTGAAACTACTACTTTACCTTAATAAAATATTTTATAGTCACCTATTTATGTATGACTTATTTTGGACGACAAGTTCCAAAAATCTTACCACATTTCTTAAACTCCGCTCCAAATCAAACTATGACAACCATTTTGGAACGGAAAGAATATTTTACAAAAATTAACTTATGTTGTCTCTTACCAGGATACACACATCATTTATGTTAGCAAAAATAGTGTCATGCAGACCCTCTTGATCTGTTAAAAAATACTAACTATTTAAGGATAAAATCATAATAACAATAATAATAAAGTACAAAAAATCAATAAGAAGTCGTTGTTTACCGGATCCTCATCATCATTAATCTGAGCAAAAATAATGTCTCTTAGGCCATGTAACACTGTGACAAAATATGTAACATATTAACATCCCAAAATAATCATAATATACAATAATAAAACAAACATATCAAAATTTATTACCAAAAAAAGCCAGTTCATGAAGGTATGCCTGGATTGTTATCAAATGATAGACCTCATTGGTCATTCTGAGAAGTTGTAGCCAATATGCATCCATTATATTATCATAAGCTTGTAGATACTCACCCAAGACGGCCCAATGGAATTTGTGGCCTAAAATAAAATCATATTTAGAGGCCTTATATTTATTTCACGAATTTCATACGCTGGCAAGACATTAAAAACTAATTTTTTAATTTATATATATATATAAATTAAACAAGACAACGAAATAAAGTATTTAAAAAACTTAAGTAAAAATTGTAAAACCATCGCCAAAAATAAGAATGGTTGTACATATTCCATTCTTTTCAATTTATATGGCATTGTTTATCTGGGCAAAAATTTTACGAATAATATGAAGACTTCTAAACTTTTAATCAACATATGTTATAATACTTGTGTGGTTATAAAGTTTCTGAAAGTTATGATCTTAAACATGTTATAATATTTGTCTGATAATAAAAGCTTAATCAACCTTTTTCAAATATTTTCATGAGGAAAATTGTGCTTCTCTTTTTGAACAAATTAAACATAAAAGATGAAATTCAATTATAGAGGAAACTAATTGAGGGTAATTAATAAGATATAAAAAATTACAACAATTTATAGACTTATCGATTCCAAAAAATTTGAGAAAAAATATATAATTATAATCATTTAATGAATAATTATTTTATAAAGAAATATATATATATATATATATATATATATATATATATATATACCCATTACTAACTTGGGGCCCATAAAATGGAGGGCCTAAGGCAATGGCTTTACTTGCCTTACCTTATGGCCGCTCCTATACTCACCACCTTCATAAGTAGGAGGATTATTCAACAGATACCTATAATGACCCTGATGCATGCTTAAGTCTCGTTTCAATTGAGCGATTTGTTCAGTATCAGTATCCATTTTGTATAGAAATATTCCAATATACATGTCCTCTAGAACTAGATGCATAACAACATTAATTTCTAAATCCTCGTGCATTGTTATTAAATTGTTAAAATATTTGATTAAACTACAAATCACAATGGGTGTGAACACTTGCTATACTTAGTGGTCGTTTGGCCATAAATTTAAAAAAAGAGTTTTTGAAGTTGAATTAAAAAATGGTATTTGGAAGTTGAAGTTGTGTTTGGACACACATTTCACTTAAAAAAAAGGTAGATTTTTGTGAGCAGAGGAAAAAAAATTTGAAAAAACTTGAAAAAGTGCTCTAAACTACTTTTTTGTTTTTCAAAAACTATTTTTCAAAAAAGAGTTGAAAAAGTCGCAAGATTTCATGGACAAATATATTTTTCAAAAAAAATTTAAAAAATAAAAAAGAAATTTTTTTTTTTTTTGATAAACGGGTCCTTAGTATTTATACAAGTATCACTACCTGTTTACCAAGTAGTATTACTGGCTTGGCCCAATAAGATAACTTCTACTTGTTGAGCAAGTGAAAACCTTACATAGATAACTACTTCTATACCCTCAACATGATAACCAAATAGCAACTAAATAATTATTGATATAACTAAAAATATATAGGTAAATAATTATTGCTATAACTTTTATGATAACATAAGAAAAGTATATCTACTATACCTTACCCCCGCATTGTTACTAAAAACATTAGTGAATCAATGAAAATAGTTTTTTTAGTATATTACTCTTTAAGAAGTTTAACCGTTCGTATTACTATATATTTTTGTAGTTTAAACTTTAAATACTTGTTATATACATCTTCTACTGGTTATTCTCTCTTTAAGATTGTACTGCTATAGTACCCACGCCGATGCGCAGCTGATATGAAAAGAAATTAATCGTAATAAATTTTTTATTTAAAAATAGATAATATAACTATTATCATATTGGGTGCTCATTAACTCAATGAACATATGTATTGTAACTAATTTTTAATATAAAATGCAATGTTTGGAACAAATATAAAAATACAAACATAAAATGTTTGCGGATAAGTTTTTACAAAAATACGTGAATTTTTATTTTAAAAAAAATTTAAAAAAATTGCTCTAAAAGAACAACATTGTTGCCGGGGATCGAATCCAGGTCACCCGCATGACAAGAGGGAATACTTACCACTATACTGCAACGACATGGTTGTTGCACTGCCGTTGGGATTCGAATTAATATTTATCATCAACTTCTTTGTTTCAGTTCTAAACAACTTTTTGGAGCTAAACATGTTAGTACCACCATATTAATATTTTAATTAATACTTTATACACGTAATTTCCAAATATTTAATGTATTCTATGTAAATTCTAGTTAAATCATCACATTATGTGTATTTGATTTATTTCAATATAAAGTTGGCAAAGATGTCTAACACTTTGTTAGTTTCCACATTAATAGCAACTGATTTGTTTATTCATCTAATCTCAAACTATTTGAAATCGATAAATTCTTAACATTAGTTCAGCATTATTTAACTAAAAATAAAATGCTAATATATGCCACCTAATAATCCAATTGACTTTGGATTCTTTCCAAAGCGACAAAAATCAACCAACATTGTGTTCTGACTATTCTCAATGCCAAGAGTTGATTCCTTAACCAAAACTCCATCTATTTGTCAAAATTCATTGTTTTACAAGTCACCTAATAAATAAATACATTCATATTATTATCAATAGCAAGACTTGATCAATATGACAACATTAACATTTGGGAATTGTCCATAGATATTCAATGATTATGCATTCGTGTGAGCACCGCAACCCCACTTCGGAAAAAATTTACTCACACCGAATGTATACATCAAACCACATCAACTAATTATGGATAAATAATTTAATAAGGTGAAAAGATGAGTGAATTAACTATGGTTAAGAAAAAGAAGTATATATGCCAAACGCATATCATGCATGTATTAACTTAGTGTAATACTCGGTGTAGATAAGTTTTTTCTGCCCCTCTAAACCCGAATATCAAACCAACCAATCACCCAAAAATAGAAACATTCAGTATTGATATCTAAATATCAGACCACGGAAAAGATGCCACTTATACAATCAGTCTTTGTTTATGAATCAAATTTAATTCACACGTAAACTAGTATATCATAAAAAAATTTGGTAGTATTGTATAATGATAATTGCTTAATATATGACACCTGATGCCTCATGTATGCCAACTAAGAAACCAATTGACTTTGGATTCTTACCAAGAAACAACATAAAATCAACCAACATTAGATTCTCAATCCCAAAATTTCATGGGATAATTACACAAGCAAAAGACGAAAATTATCAAAAATAGCCCATATTTTCGAATCTTACCTGAGCTGTCACCCTTTTTTCGAGATAGGGGTCGCCGCAAGTTTATACAAGTTTAAAATTGTATAAATTTGTATAAGTGTGTATATGCGAATGAATAAATCTGTATATTAAGGATGTTTATATGAATTTTTACTTTTTTGGTGTATATTTTTGTATTTCTCTCATTGCTACGCATTTTTCTATGTATATTCATGTATAATTTATTTTTTGGGGGGAGATTTGTGTGTATAAACTTGCACAAAGCAATGATTTAGACGCAATAAACAACATAAATTCAGTAAAATACAAAAAAATAACGACACTACTGGTGGGAGAGGGTGTCTGCCGGCGACTTAGTGGCTGGGGAGGAGGAGATTTGGTTGCTAGGGTGTTTTTTATGAAGGAGTGCTAAAATTTGTGAATATTTTTTAGTTGAAACTACTATCTTACCTTAATAAAATGTTTTATAGCCATATATTTATGTATGTCTTATTTTGGACAACAAGTTCCAAAAGTCTTACCACATTTTTTAAACTCTGCTCCAAGTCAAACTATGACAACTATTTTGGAACGGAGAGAATACTTTACAAAAATTAACTAATAAATAAATTTTTCCAAACGAGACAAACAAAATAAGAGCAAAAACAAGACAATTTGTCAATCACTGTACACTAGCTGTCGGTTAAGCAATATCCAATGAAAAGCCAAATAGGCAAAATTAAGTTAATATATAGAGTGTCATCAATCAACGATCAATTATCCTAAATCTCAAACTGATTTGTTTTAATATTCATCCAATCTCAAACTATTTGAAATCAATAAATTCTTAGTATCGATTCAGCATTATTTAACTCAAAATAAAACGATGGACAAAGTGTCAAATATTAGAACCAACATTATTACTAGTCAACTTTCATTCACACGTGCACCATTATCACGCCACAACACTTGTGCTGCTAAAATGTGTTAATATATGCCACCTATTATCCAATTCGTAAAAATTTCGTGTAGGGCCTATTTGGCTCGCGCTAATTAATTTGTAGCCGTCAAAAATAAAAGAAACCCAACTTTTAGTTGAACAAAACAAAAAGAAGACAATAAAAGAAACATAGCTACCAGGTCCAAGCAGAATACAGGCATATACTACACTATTTTACTAAATCTCTGTAAATAATGAAATCCATATCCAAGGATGCACAAGTTGGCTACTGGCTTCTAGAAAATTTTGTACATGCCAGCTAGAAACACTTAACACTGTTTATATCATCATTGTCCTTTTTCAAAACCAAGAAATTTTTGAGTGCCAACATCGCACGAATTGAAACTTGGTAGGTAATGGGCCCGCTCCTCTACCCTTCTCTACCTAAATACCATGCTTTCTTTATGACAGGGTTTGAGTCAGTGACATAATCCTAGCCCACACATCATAAGTTGCATTTCTGCCACTAGACCAAAGCCTCCAAAGCACGCTAAAAATATTTATTATGATGAAATAAATCTAAACATACAGGCATATCTCCTATTACTATACTATTTCTAGCTTCTTTTAAGGCACTAATAGCTCAGAATCCAATTCATCAATTGGCACCAATCAGATTATAATTGTGATCATTGCCTCTCACGATATAACAATTATAATAAGTATATATCTGATACTTTTTTCTCCACATTTGCCACATCCATCAAATTAAAAGATGAATGCATATGATCAAGGAGTATTGCATATTTACAGAAGTTACAGGCTCTTAGATCCTTAACTATAAGACATGCTTAAATGTTAGCTCTAATGCAACATGACATGTCACAAGGGAAAATGCAGTTTTGTTTTCATTCTTTTCTGGTAAAGCACTTTAGCTTTCCTTCGCTTCCAGTAGTTCTTCCCACAACATTAAATTGGAGGTACTAACTCAAGAACAACATGGTAACACTATAGCATTCGAAGCTCAAAAATAAAAAAATTGGAGATACTAACTCAAGAACAACACGGTAACACTATAGCATTCGAAGCTCAAAAATCGGAAATCAGAGGTACTAACTCAAGAACAACACGGTAACACTATAGCATTCGAAGCTCAAAAATAAAAAATTAGAGGTACTAACTCAAGAACAACACGGTAACACTATAGCATTCGAAGATAAAAAATCAGAATCAAAGGTACTAACTCAAGAACAACACGGTAACACTATAGCATTCGAAGCTCAAAAATCAGAAATTGAAGGTACTATCTTAACAACAACACAGTAACACTAGAGTATTCAAAGCTCAAAAATCAGAAATTGGAGCTACTAACTCAAGAACAACACGGTAACACCATAGCATTTGAAGCTCAAAAATCAGAAATCGGAGATACTAACTCACGAACAACTCGGTTACACTATAGTATTCGAAGCTCAAAAATAAAAAATCGAAGGTACTATCTCAGCAACAACATGGTAACACTAGAGTATTCGAAGCTCAACAACTCTATTCTGCTACATAAGCAAAAACCAAAAATAGTAGGTACTAACTCAACAACATAGTAAAATTATCATATTTGAAGTATTCTTCAGAAATATGGTAGTTAGCTTTCTCAGATCCAATCAGCAAAGTATTCGCGAAAGCCCTTGGTCAAGTTTCTTCGAGATGGGCAGTTGCACCAAATTTTACAATCAAAATTAGTTCGGTTTTTAGGTTAAAAAAGCTCCAAACGTAATTACGAGAAAATTTTCATATCAAATCATTATCGTTATTATGTAATTAGGTATAAAAATATTGAAAAACCCTAGGCGGTCTTATCGGAATTGTCCGATATGCCCTCATCATCATTCAGAAATATTGTCCCACCAAGTCCCTCGAGAACTAACGAGAATATTATTTATTAATATAATATTCATAAATCATAATAATAAAATAATAATCATAATAATACTATTTAAGGATAATAGAAAAATTCATGACAATAATAATAAATTAAAAAAATTATCTCTTAAAAACCAGTACCCTGGATTGTCTATCAAATGATAGACCTCGTTGGTCATTTTGAAAAATTGTAGCCAATATGCATCCATTATATTATCATAAGCGTGTAGATACTCACCCAGGACAGCCCAATGGAATTTGTGGCCTAAAGTGAAATCATATTTAGAGGCGTTATATTTGTTTCACGAATTTTATATATTGGTAAGACATTAAAAACTAATTTTCTAATTTATATATAGATAAATTAAACAAAACAACGAAATAAAGTATTTAAAAGACCTAAGTTAAAATGGTAAAACCATCGCCAAAAACAAGAATGGTTTTACATACTCCATTTTTTTCAATTTATATGGCATCGTTTAACTGGACAAAAAGTTTAGGAATGAAATGAAATCTTTTAAAATTTTTATCAACATATGTCATAATACTTGTGTGGTTATAAAGCTTCTAAAACTTATAATCTTAAATATGTTATAACATTTGTCTGATAATAAAAGTTTAATCCACCCTTTTCAAATATTTTCGTGAGGAAAATTGTGCTTCTCTTTTTTGAACAAATAAAACATACCGGATGAAATTGAATTATAGAGGAAACTACTTGAGGCTAATTAATAAGATATAAAAAGTACACTTACCGATTTCAAGAAACTTAAGAAAAAATATATAATTATAATCATTTAATGAATAATTATTTTATAGAGCAATATATATATTTATCCATTACTAATTTAGGGCCCTTAAAATGGAGGGCCTAAGGCAATGGCTTTACTTGTCTTACCTTAGGGCCTCCCCTGTACTCACCACCTTCATAAGTAGGACGATTATTCAACAGATACCTATACTTACCCTGATGCATGCTTAAGTCTCGTTTCACTGAGCTATTTGTTCAGTATCAGTATCTATTTTGTACAGAAATTTTCCTATATACCTGTCCTCCAAAAGACTAGAACTAGACGCATAGCAGCATTAATTTCTAAACCCTCGTGCATTGTTATTAAATTGCTAAAATATTTGATTAAACTACAAATCACAATGGGTGTGAACAGTTGCTGCACTTAGTACTATTTATACAAGTATCACTACTTGGTTACCAGTTACCACGTAGTATTATTGGGCCAATGGCTTGGCCCAATAAGATAACTTCTATTTGTTGAGAAAGTAAAAACCTTACATAGATAATTACTTCTATACCCTTAACATGGTAATCAAATAATAGCTAAATAATTATTGATATAACCAAAAATATATAGCTAAATAATTATTGATATAACTTTTATGATAACATAAGAAAAGTATATCTAGTGTCCCTTACCCCGCACTATGTTACCAAAAACATTAGTGAATCAATGAAAATAGTTTTTTTTAGTGTATTATTATTTAAGAAGTTTAACCGTTTGTATCACCATATATTTTTGTAATTTAAACTTTACATACTCCTTATATACCACTTCTATTGGTTATTCTCCCTTTAAGATTGTCCTAGTATCATACCCACGCCGATGCACGGCTGATATGAAAAGAAATTAATTGTAATAAATTTTTTAAATAAAAATAGATAATATAACTATTACTCCTATCATATTGGGTGCTCATTAACTCAATGAACATATGTCTTGTAACTAATTTTTAATATAAATGCAATGTTTGGGACAAATATGAAAATACAAACATAAAAATGTTTGCGGATAAGTTTTTACAGAAATACATGAATCTTTATTTTACACTTTTCAATACATGAAAGTGGATTAATCGAGAGTGAATGACCATTGATTAATTTAGAAGTTTACTTTTAAATATCTTATTTAAGTCCCATTATTTTGTTATGGGACTTTATACAAAATAAACATGTTCAAAGGTCCCACTATTTTGTTATGGGACTAATCTGGGGTACGTGAGAACTTTTAGCTATTTCTAAATTAATTTTGAAACGGGGATAAAACTCATTAGCGCGTCCAAAATTTGATTCCTTAACCAACATAGTATTCTCAATGCCAAAATTTGATTCCTCAACCAAAACTCCATCTATTTGTCAAAATTCATTGTTTCACAGATCACCTAATAAATAAATACATTCATATCATATGACAACATTGACATTTGGTAATTGTCCATAGTTATTAATTATGCATTCGTGTGAGGAACCTCTCTACATCCAAAAATCAATACAACCAATCAACCAGAAATAGAAACATTGAGTATAGATTATCTAACGATCAGACCAAGGAAAAGATGACACTTATACAATCAGTCTTTGTTTATGAATCAAATTTCATTCACAAGTCCACTAGTATATCATAAAAAAAAAACTTGGTTGTATTGTATGATGAAAATTGCTTGAGATATGACACCTGATGCCTCATGTATGCCAACTAAGAAACCAATTGACTTTGGATTCTTACCAAGAAGATGAAGACAAAAAATCAACCAACATTACATTTTCAATCCCAAAATTTCATTCCTCAATACCAAAACTCCATCACTTTGTCAAAATTCATTACTACTTTACAAAAATCAACTAATAAATAAATAAATATATTCAAACTAGGCAAAACCAAATAAGAGCAAAAACAAGACAATTTGTCAAACACTATACAACTCTATCTAGAAGTGAAAAAAAAATAGAAAAATGACAAACCAGCTAAAAAGTGTTGTCATTTAGTACCGGTAAAGATTTACTCACACCGAATGTATACACTAAATCAATAATGGAGTCTCGTCACCTAACAATATGGTAACCCGACCCGATTAGACTTCATTCTTGAATGGACTGCCTCAACTCTTTTCGGAGCTTATGAGAAAAAGACCTACAAGCATCCATACTAAGATCCATAGCAGCTGCCAATGCTACAAAGGCTGCAGCATCCTCAGCACATTTCACATGCTGCTCCCCAACAACCACCTCAGGCTTGCTGCATTTTCCTTGGCCCTCTACCGTGGACGACATCACGAATCCACGGTACAGGACCTGTGCCCATGACCCGGATCCGGCTGCAGACCCAAAATCTGATCCGGATCCAGAACCTGAGCTTAAATCAAAGCTGCTGTTTGGACTAGTCAGTGGGGTTGCACCATTGGTTATGTCAATGCTGAACTTGCCACCATTCTTGGTACTGATAGTTGAATTGACCATTGTTATGGCATCAGTGGCACCATCAGGGATGATTTCAAAGCGATAACCGAGCTCACCATTGCGCTCTAGCCACGCTTCTAGGCGCCCCCAGGGCTTCCAAGTACCGCGGCCTGGACGTAGGATAAGCCAGGCTCCAGGATTAGACCTGCTGACACTATTTGAACCATGTGATGGGACAAATGGTGTCACCATAGATGCTGCAGCAATGGGTGAGCCAGAGAGATCATGGATTGTGATAGACCATCCCTTTCGCTCTTTCATGGCTGCCTCTTTATCAGCTTTACAAGAACTAAAGCAACTTGTTGATGTGCTTGGTTCTGATAGTGATGATCTGTAAAATATAACAATCAAGAATTAGATGCCAAGTTCAAGAAAGTTTTGTCAAATTGGCAACAATATGTGTATACTACTCAATAACACCATCAAATCAACAAAGACTAGTACTCTATAACAACATCGAATCAACAAAGACTAGTACTCCCTCCGTCCCAAAATGAGTGTCTACTTTTCCTTTTTTGTTTATCCCAAAATGAGTGCCTATTTCATTTTATGGCAACTCTTTAAATCTAAGATTTGTTTCGGTCCACAGGATTTCGGTCCACAGGATTTAAAGACACTGGCCCAGAATACACGCACTTTTCATTTTACACCACATAATTTAAAAGTCTTCATTTTTTTCTTAAACTCTGTGCCCAGTCAAACCCGAACACTCATTTTGGGACGGAGGGAGTACTTGATAACAGCATCGAATATATAATTGTTAAAAACACAATGAACCTAAAGACACAAGTATCAAAAAATTTATAGCAATGCAGACAAATCTAACTTCAATTAGAAAAAGATAAACCAATTACCTCGATCTCAAGTTATTCTGACAAGAGTTCCTGAAACTGAACTCACAAGTAAAATAAGGTTGTTTAACATTGCCATTAACTTGAAAAACTTGGGGACTACACTCAGGTTCACCATCAAACTCGAAAACAAATCTTGGGTCCGCCTCTGCCTTAACATTCAAGTGCAACTGCGTTGCATTACTAGACCTACCAACCGAAACCCATCCATTCTGAATCACAACTCCTTTTTTACCATTTCTTTCCAACCCCTTGAATTCCAATGGCACTAACACACTCCCTATTAACTTACCACCTTTCAAATACCCTCTCTTACGTGCACATATTTCAATCTTTAAACAACAAGTTTTTCCTTTTGTCGTCGATTTTTCGACAAGTTTGTCAATCTCCAACTTGTTTAAATTGAATGCAGCATGTATTCTATTCTCTAACACTGTTGGGATAGTTGAAACTTGCGTAGAGAAGCCTTTAAGCTTGAATTTACAATCAAGAAGTGTACTTGAGGACAGTTTGTGTTTAGCAGAATATTTTAAGGCTAAGTTTGCAATAACTATACGTACAAAAGGACAAGGATCCATTAGTACTTTAGTTGCAACAACTGTTGTTCAGCGAGAGAAGAACTCTAAGGATGGAATTATGGGAAAAAGAGAATTCACTTCAAGAATCTATATATAGTTATACATATATATACCAGCTGGCAATAGGGTCTAAAGATAGAAATTAAATATGTCTAAAGATAGAAATTAAATATGCTCGATTGCTCGTCACATAAAACTCTAACATTATACTACGAGATATAAGGTGGAATAACAATGCGGGAATAGAAAGTGGAATAAAAATGCGGTCAGTAGCCATATGCGTATTAAAATCCTAAAATGACAAAACTATTATCATAGTAACAATATTTCTTTTTAATTTGTTTGAAAAATAAACAAATTTTCTAAATTATATAGTGTTTATGAATATGAAAATATCAATGGTTAACAAAAAATAATATATGTATTATAATTCTTACATTACTAATTTCTATATAATTAGTAACACACAACTAATATTGGTATAACTAAACCTGCATAACTAATATTCACATTAATTAATCACTACATAATTAATACCGACAGCGTTAATCCACACATAACTTATACCGGCATAACTTGTCTTCGATCCAAATGGCCCCTAAATACATAAATGGATGGGCATACGTGCGGAATGAGCTGTGTATGCCAGCAAAAGAGCATCTTTTTCTTTTTTTTTTTGGTCATTTATTAACTAATAATCACTTGGTGTACAAGAACTTGTCGTTTTCTAAGTTATTTGTTTCTTTATTTAGGTTATTCTATTCTATTGGGTTTCTATCTTTTATGTCTCACTGTCAATTAGCACATTAGTATGCTAAACTTTTGTCACTTTCCTAGTATTGCTTTTATTTCCTAGGATTCTATTGGGTTAAATAATGTCTTGAAATTATTGGATATCTTAAGGTTAGATATAGGTTTGATTGGCTACAGCTATTATGGAGAATTCTTATGCCAGTAGGAAAAAGAATGGACACACATATAACGTGTAACTATAATACGGAATTCTTTTCGACACCAGACTCTATCTTAACGACCGGTAAAGCCCTCTCTCTAGGATATGGCACTTCACTGCTGGGAGAGGAAAGAATTCTGAATTTTTTACATAAAAGTACAAATTTTAGAACTTAATTACCAAACATAGCAACATTTTAGCAAAATAACCCTATATAGAGGAAAACACAAGTTAATTACAAATATAGCAAAAACATAGCAATATTTTCACATAACATACCAAACCCTTACATTCTTCCTCCTATTTCCCCCACTATCACTTTTGCTCCTCCCATTTCTCTCTATTTCAATTTTCCTCCCACCATTTCCCCCAATTTCACTTTTATTCCTATCATTTCCCCCAATTTCAATTTTCCTCATCCCATCCTCGATGTATCTCGTTGTATCTCACCGTATCTCAACTGTTTCTGCACCGTTTCAACTGTTTCTGCAGCACCGTTTCTAACTGTTTCTGCACCGTATCAACTGTTTCTGCAGCACCGTATCAAACTGTTTCTGCAGCACCGTATCTAACTGTTACTGCACCGTTTCAACTGTTTTTGCAGCACCGTATCAACTGTTTCTGCACCGTTTCAACTGTTTCTGCAACACCGTATCTAACTGTTTCTGCACCGTTTCAACTGTTTCTGCAGCACCGTATCTAACTGTTTCTGCACCGTATCAACCGTTTCTAACTGTTTCTGCAGCACCGTTTCAATTGTTTCTACGGCAAAAAATGCATTTCTTTTAAAGTGATGAACTGAGTAAGCCGGCAGACAAATAGGATGAGAAACAATATGTTGATCAAGCTAGCGCACGAAGAAAACAAACCTCAAGTTCGTTAACATATTTACTCCAAATTTGACGAGGCCAATACATACAATACTTGGGTACTTCATTTATGTCCTCCAAGTAATCTCTGATGATATTTGTTTTCTGAAATAAATATGTTGCTATTACTCTTCTAAATAAAAAGATTTCAAAGATGGATACAATAGCTCCTAGGCGTGCAAAGATTAGGATTAGTACCTGAAGAAATAAACCCACAACATTGGGAAGAACTGGAGCTAAATCTTCTTTACCAGAGGCATGGAAAAGTTTTGACAAGCCTAACCCTGCAATCCCAGCTACATAGTGACAATATTCCTCATAATCATCAATTGTTTTAATCTGCAATACAAAATTAGTATACTCAAAATCCAAGGAGATTTTATTAGTACTTTTTATGTAAAACGTGTAAATTCTTATCTTATCATCAATTGTTTGTCTTGCATTGCACACAGTCTGGCTATCAATCATTAGATGCTGATATGTCATAAGAACCAATGGAAATCCTAATATTGCTTGTAGAAATGAAAATGTAGCATTTGACGGGCCAATAGTACTTCTTATTATAGACAAACAGTTTCTCAGAAATTTTGGTAAGTGTCTTGGTGACTGAGATGCCAAATTACCAATTCCAGATACACTGGTAATTGAGAGAGAGGATTTAGATCGGGACCCGTTCCTTTTGATCTGTGGTCTAAGAGTCATAGAGAACAAAGGAGAAACAAGGAATGAGTGCAGGGGGAGGGGGTGATGGCGCTGGGATGGTAGGGATAATGGTGGTGGGTGGTGGTGATGGCGTTAGGATGGGGGTTATGGCGCTGGGGTGGTAGGGGTGGGTGTGGGGTGATGGGAGAAAGAGAGAGTAAGTGAGAGAATTTTTAATTTAGGAAAAATGGGAAGTGAAAGTGAAATGTGTTAGTTTATTGTTAAATGTGTTAGAAAAATAATGTTATGCATTGTAATTAGAGAAATATTGCTATTTTTGTGTAATTAAGGGTGAAAATTTGTATATTTGTGTAAAAAACCCAAGAATTCTTCTCCAAATCATCTTTCTTCCCCTATCCCTAAACAAAAATAGTCAGTATAGTGACTAGTCTCAGTCCTCCATAGCCGAGAACAATATTTTCTTATTAGTTCTGGCTTCTGTAATCATATCTTCAAGAAGGTCAATGTTGTATTTTTTTTTATTGTTTCCCACCCGTCCTCATTGGAGGACGCCTAATTCGGATTCACGCCGCATAGGGCCCCATTCGTGGGAAGCGCCGGTACCCTCATTGCGTGGGAAGCGCCGGTACCCTCATTGGAGCCCCGACTAATTCGGATTCGCGTCGCGTAGAGCCCATTCGGGGGGAAGCGCTTCATACCAGTGATTTTTTCCATACCCAGGGCTCGAACCCGAGACCTCTGGATGAGTAACCCCATCCGCTACACCACATCACTTGGTGGTTCCTACGCGGTATACAAACTTGTATAGTTTTATCTATTGTTTGGTTACTAAATTCAATTTCTAAGATATATAATATATATGTATAACTTATATACCAATTCTAATATTCTACTATTCTTACCAAGATAAATGTGGTAATGCAAAAGGCCAAAAACTATCCTTGTGGGTCTCTTCAATCAATTTTTATAGTCGTTATATGATTTTCAACCAAACATAAGTTTAAGTGTTATATATATTTAATTTATAATATAATGAACCAAACATTTAATAAAAAATAACTCATATATTACTAATCCATATATACTTATCCTTGTATTACAATCCGTATATGCACAATCGTAAACTTAGATGTATTTATTTGGCTAGTCGGCACAAAATTTAAATACTAATATGCTAAAATAGGAGTAACTCAAAAATAAGGCACCCAATTGGCACAACAAATTAAATTATAGTATAACTAAAAAATGTTTCTAATGTCAACATATATAAATTAAATCCTTTTAACTTGATATTATATATTATATAGGAAGTAGTGGATAATAAATAATGCAATAGTTGCAATATCGGTTTAGAAGAAAATTATCATATTAATTAAACTTAATTTTGATTACTTAAATAAATTCTTACTCTAAAAACATGTACAATTATACAAAATTAAATTATTCAAAAATGGGAACAAAATGGTTCTCTATAAATTAAGACAAAGAAAGTACTACTAACAAATTGGTATATGTGCACCTCAATGATGATTGATGTACATTGATTTGAAGTTCCTATTAGACTACAGTTCAAGATCCGTTTTAATGGCATGTTACAAATTTAGCTAGCGTTTGGACATAGATTTGGTTGAAACTTGGGAATTTGAGTTTTTGGAGTTGAGCTGAAAAATAATTTTTGGAACTTGAAGTTGTGTTTGGACATAGAATTTAATTGAAAAAGTAGTTGAAGTTTTGTGAGTAGTTTTTCAAATTTCCCAAAAACTGCCCAAAAACAACCTTTGAGCACTTTTTGAGTTTTTGGGACTTTTTGGGAGAAATTTTGATGAAATAGCATAAACAAACAGTTTTTCTCCCAAAAACTTCTAAAAAATGTACCCAAAAACTATAAACAAACGGGGGCTTAATTTCGTATTTTGTCAAGAAAAATGTTTGATCTTACTCAAAAATAATCCAAAGCTAAAATACGGTTAAGTGAAGTGCACAAATAACTATATTTTTTAGACATTATGCTTTCTTAGACATAGTTGGTATAAAGAAAAGGTTTCAAATTTTGTCCCTAAACTACAAACTGTTGCTTAACTATGGCACTGTTAAAAGTTGGCAACAAAAAAGGCTTGTTTCTTTGGAGGATCTATCTCGTGTCTGGTATTACATAGTTCCACTCTGTAAGAACTCCAATTCATTCTCTTGAAGCTAATCCTGTTCATCATAAAGGATCCGTTCTTCAAGAAATGACCTGGACCAATAGGGAAATCCCAAGTCATTGGCTTTTCAATACAATCAAATAGAGCGCCCCAAGAGCGCCATATTCTACGAACCCAAACTATGTGATTGAATAAATCCTCCTGCAAGTCAAGGGCTCCTAAGAAACTATGGCTGTTAATGAAATGAATCATATGATGTCTTTGTAATGAAGCAACTAGCTAACTTCAACCATACTAGAGCTGTGAAACTACCAGTATTTCATAATTGTAAGTTCCAATTCTCGAAAATGATTGAAGCCTGGCGTCCCCCCTCAACCTATGTATGTTTCCCATTTTGACACAAAAAACCCAATAAAAGAAGTTGGAATGTCATAGATCAAAGCAAGTCCCTAGACAGAATAGAGCAAAAATAATCGTTAGGCTTCAACGGTATGATGATCTGCCAGTCAAATATACAATGGTACAAGTATGCATAGATGACTAAATTGTTTGATTACATTTATTTGTTATGTTCCTCTTCATCTAGTTGAGAGAGACATTTTATATAACTGGAAAAAACAAGGCAACCTTCTCATAAAGAGGTGTATCTCCCTGCAGGCCCTATAAATAAGTAGACCTCCACAGTAACTTTAGTGATATCTGTTTAAAAGAATAAACATCGCATGCCCAAGTGGAAACACCAACACTGATTCTGAGAAACAGCTGCTTCCTCTTCAGAAAGCAATCAGCGGATACACTGATACACATATCCAATCCCAAGCTAAAAGCACTTTCTGCTAGCAAAACTCCCAATGAGCTTGTAAATTAATTTATCATCAGAAGAATCTCTTGACCTATCACAGAAATATTACAGAAAAGGTTAGAAAATCATGGTCAATAGTGACTACTAAATTTCGTCAACTTGATATTATGTGGTTAGGTTAGAAGAGAGCCACAAAGTCATCAAATCCTTAGAGAACTAAGGTAATTTGTTAAGAAACTGACTGACCGAGCACTAGTTATAAGAATGATAGCGTTAGTCCAGAGAGTCGTTTGAGGAAAACCTCTTTATTTGCTTGTAGAGAGAACACCTCCTCTTTTTTATCTTTCTTGATAAGTAAGAGAAGCTCACACAATAATGACCCAAGGAAATTACAGGGGTTCCTATAGTTACACAGCTAAAAGAAGTAAAATAGTCTGTGAGATAGCAGGCAAGGCCTATTATAACCGGCCATTAATTGACATGGAATAATGAAGCTTCGGTTTTCACTTTCCCCAATGGGTAATGGCTTCATTCATTCAGATAAATCCAGATATTCATCTTACAAAGCTCCCCACATACTCAATCCGAGAAAAAGTTAACACTAGTTCAAACAGGCAATTATTCTCTTTTAATCCAGAAATTAACTCATTGCCACTTTTGTTTTTCACGGGGAAAAGAAAGATTACACAAGAATGTAAGCAGTATAATCTAGTACATGTAATAATAATACACATTTACCACTAATATGTTTTTGCTTTTATTTTCCTCATAAAAAAACATGGTTCTGCAAGGTTCAGATTGCAGATCAGCACACAATACACAAAAGAAATGGTAGTTTTACCAAGATGGGATTTGGGAAGAAGATGGGGCTAGTCGAAGAGAGGAGGCCAGAGACAAAAGCGGTCAGGGGGAGGGAGCTCACAGGATGAACTAAGGAACAAGAGAGGCAATGGAAGTGGCCAGACAGAAAAGCGGGCTGGGAAAGGGAGCTTACAGGAAGGTCTAGGGAACGAGAGAGGCAATGGAAGTGATCAGGGCAGAACAGTCGATATGGAGATTACATTACCATCAAAGTTTCACATTGTGGGGTCCAGCTAGCTCAAGTTAAAGAGGCACTCAGGGATATCATAAATATCAAATGTGGATGTTTATTTGGTTAGCTAACTCAAGGTTGTAGAAAATCATGCTCCAATACTTGTCTAGGAAATACAGTTTCACTGGAAGTAATTTGCGAGCAAATTAACTTATTTACTGAATCTGATGTCATGGTTTTACGGGGTAGACAGCAGTGGAGGTCAACGTGACGGCATATCAAACTAGTCGGATATCTTAGTTATTTCTCAATGTGGAAGTCTGGAAGAGAAGCTTCCTTAGTTTCATTAAACTAGATGGGAGACCACGTTACTCATCCTAAATTATAAATCTGAGTGGTGCGTCAGCTGCAATAGAACAAAATCAGAGGACCCATCAGCAGAGTACAGTGTAAGTGTGCTATAACCATACCTGGAAAAAAGAGTTCTCGGAAAAGAACAAATTTGAATCTCAGGTAGCATCCTAGGAACAGAACAAAAAAGAAACTGTTTCCCTAATCCAACCCTTAGACAGTCCGCAGACAGTGTTCACTTTCCTTCCTAAGGAAACTTCTATTCATTTTTTATAACAAAAAATATTATGCAGGAAACTATTTCACTCTTCTTGGTACAAATTGTCCTTTCTTCTATTATCCAAAGCATACAAATTAACAAGTAACCGATTGTTCCCTTAAAAATACTGAAAAATGCACAATTCAACTCTCAACTGTTTTGCACAGTCAAAAGAGACTGTATGTGGGACGGAGGGATTTTTGGTTTTATGAGAGTTTAGTTAGCATAACATATATAAACAGTGATGGAAACATTTATTATCATAGTTCATTGAAATGTAGATGTTATGCCTAATATCTGTAGTCACCCTTTTAATGTCGAATCGAAGCTATACTTACTTGTTCAAGAGTCAAAAACATTATAACATTCCACGATCCTAGTCGAACAAAATTGGGGAGGAAACCCTTATAAAAAGCAAGTGGTCCCTGCATTAGACATTTTAAGATACATAAGCATTTCGTGCTAGCATCTGCTAATCTGACAACTATCAGGATAAAAATTGAGATCAGTTAATGCAAAGCAATGAAGCTAAGAAGACAGGAACAACAGAAGCAGTTGACAGCAGTTTGTCAGCAGATTAACTGAAGGGGGTCTCTGAACTCTCTCAGTGACACCAATTGATACTCCAAATGATTAATAGGTATAAGTAGACAAGAGGAACTCAAACTGAGAGGATGGAAACACAATAAAATACTTGCAATTGTATGTCCGTTATCCACTTTATACAGATAATTCCTCTATAGCAGAATTCCTCATATATTAATTTGCAATTAGACAAGAATAGATCCTCTAGTCATCAGCTTTTAGTTATCTATCTTGATACCTACTCTTACCACTTTTTTTTTTTTTTTTGCTTCTGCATTACAATTAGGGATCATTGATGCGGAAACATCTTTCAACTGCCGTATTCTCCAAATACAAATAAAAGCACTCCTATGTGTGATATTCAACTTAAAATTCTCAGTGTCATCTTGTAGCATGATTGTTGCATCAATAATTTGGAAGGGTGACTACTTTTTTAAGTACAATCAGTGAATCCAGAAGGTAGACTTGCAACAATTCTTATAGGCTATAGATGAAGCACATTTTTTTAGTCACAGAAAACCCAAGTACAATGTTGCTATTTTATATCTATAGTAGGTATGATATGTAGCCAAATGACAATGCATTCCGAAACAAGAATATGACCAAACAAATTTACCTCATTGTTCAATGTTTTGAAAAAACAATCAAAGGTGTTCTTGTAGACTGAATCTCCCATCATCCTTGATTTGACCTAAAAGAAATCAAGCAGAAGACTTTTTCACTGGCATAAAATAACATTGTGTTTTCCATTCACCAAACTTCCGACAAAAACTCAATCAAGCCATGAATATCTTCCCCCGGTCATGATTTGTAGGATCGTTGTGTTTGTTTATATGTGAGAGTGCTAAATACACGTATCTATTTATAAGAAACTATGTAGCAGAAACAGCGCTAGTTTCAGTTTGCAAATGAAACAACCCCATAGCAAACACATTTTTATAAGTAACCATTCAAAAAATTTCACCAAAAGAGTTCATTTTTCTATCAGGAAGTCAGAATACCTTAAAAATCAACAATAACATGCAACTAAGCTTGATGCGATTTTGAGTTAATTGGGAGGGGCTATCCACTTTTTTGTTCAAACTACAACTTTGGTATGGACAACAAGATCCTAATGGAATTAGAACTAGCAACAAAGCATGACAGAGATATTTAAGCCCAAAGAGTAAGATGTACATAACCTGCACTACAGCTTATATTGTTCTTTCATTTTTCTACATCACCACATGGTTGAAAGATTAAACGTATCGAGTTCCAGCTTGGCATTATAGTACAGTATGCTTGCATCTATTCTACCAGATACTAGGATTTCTAGCGTCTAAACCAACTCGGTGTAAAGCTTCGCAAAGTATAGCTGGTCCTATATCTGGATAAAAGAAGAGGGTCACAGTAGGTTGATCATCGTCGTAAATACAGCTTATTTATGAGAAATCCTCTAAATAACAAGCTCGATATAAGACCCAACTGAGCGAAAGCGACATTAAGGATTCATACGTTGATCCTAACTAGTTAAGAATTGGGCATAGATGATTAATTAGATCAATTTGCAGCACCCTGACCCATAATTAATGCAAGATCAGCTCTTTTCTGTAAATCCTAGGAGTTCTAATATTATCTGCATATAAATTTTAGAGAACAACTTAGCCAAAAGAAACAAGTCAAAGCAGATAAAGAAATGAAAACTGAAAGACTGCAGGTAGCAAACGTAGACAATCTGTAATCTTTTTTTCAAGGCACAAGCAAAGAATTCCGAAACAAGGAATTTTATTAATATCAGAAACAGGGAATTTACCACATCAACAGGAGAACCAATAGAAACTGCAAAGAATCCAGCACCTAAACCAGCTAGGAGATGAGTTAAGACACTATCTGCAAATCCTGGAAGTTTTAAGATTATCTGCATAGAAAAATTTAGAGAAGCAGCTTAAGAAATAATCTCATGATGGCTAATAGTAGTAGAGGCATTCCATCCAAAAGTGAGCGAATCAACAGCATTAGCTTTACCTCTTTCAGATGATCATAACTGGCTAGTTCAGCAGCATTAATAATAGCATTTCGTGCAACGTTTGGCACAATACCAGTCCACAAAGCCGCCAGTCCTTCCTATACAATTTCATCAACTATAATATTTTTAACAATTAAGCATCAATAGACTAGTTGCGCATCTTAGGTCCTCCTCGATCACCTGTTTCACTATTGTATAGTATGCATCGAAAGCACCATCATAACGTCTAGGCGTACCAGCTTTACCTTCAGCCTGGAGTCGAACTTTTACAAGATCAGTCGGATTAGCCACAGCAATAGCTATTGCACCTTTATTTACAAGGAGAGATAAGATGTCAATACAACTATTAAAAGGCTGATCATCTACAAGAAAATATCAATTTTTTCTCTCACCAGTAACAAGAGCAGCCAAAATTTTACTGAATAAAGAAACATCTCCAATATAACTGCTACCTACAAGAAACACCTTCACCTGTCCAAATTGTAATCAATCACAAAAAGTTATATTGAGCATATATATTTTCGAGTTTAAGTTATATACACTGTCAGTTTTACACTATCATGTCACCTTTATCTGTTCTAGCAAGTTGAGTTTTTTCACGATCGGGTACCAGCATAGCAGGTAACCTGCTCTATTTCAAGAATTTGGAAATTTTACACTAAAAGGTCACATTTACCTATTGTAGCACGTACTATACCTTATTTCAAGAGTAAATATTTTTTACACTACTAGGGTCATCTTTACTTGTCGACGTTGTCGTAGCAGATTGAACTTTTACATGATCAGGTCAAGTTTACCATTGTAACAGGCAACCTACCCTATTCAAGATTTTGATATTTTTTACACTATAAGGTCACCTTTACGGCTTTACCTTTACCTAATGTAGCAAGGAACTGGCTTTATTTCAAGCTTTTTAGAATTTTTACACTATCATATCACCTTTACTGTTGTAACAGCCTCGCAGGTAACCTCTCTTATTTCAAGATTTTTATAATTTTTACACTATCATGTCACCTTTTATCTGTTGACCTTTTATCTGTTGTAGGCTTATAGCAGGTAAACTACCTTATTTCAAGATTTCTGGAATTTTAAACTTCTTTTTTTTCCTTTTCTTTTTAATAATCATGGTGTTCTGGCCAGCTGACACACCTCCACTAAATCCACGAAGTACCTGCTACCTCCCACCAGTTAAGTTGCTCGGATCCTCCAAAATGTCGCCACACCGGTGTCGGATCCTTCAAAAATGCATTACTTTTGGAGTATCTGACACGCACCCGGCAGTATTTTCGAAGGTAAACTATCTTTTATCTACTCTAGCACGTAACCTGTCTTATTTTTAAAATTACAAATGTCACTCTTCACGAAGGCTTACCTATACATATCTTTTGAGTGACCTAACAGTGTAACTTTTTCTTTACGTATATAACTCAAATCCTAAACAAGTCAAATATACGGAAAAACGAACACTTACAGTTTTGCACTATCATGTCACTTTTTATCAGTTATAGCAGGTAAACTACCTTATTTCAAGCTTTCGAAAATTTTAAACTATCTTTATCTACTCTAACACGTAACCTGTCTTATTTTTACCACTTCTCACGAAGGTGTAAATTAATATTTTTTTTTACCATCGACAGTGTATATAACTTAAACTTTAAATCAAAACGATACTGACAAAACGAATACATACAGGCTCATATAACCCGATTCGTAGACCTCCATATATACACTGACGATGTAAACCAGGAATAATGCCTTTCCAAAGAGCAAATAAACCTTCTTCTTTAGCAATTGTAGCAACAGTACCTAATAATCCCCTATACTTTTCACTTGATGATCCTCCTCCTGTTCTCTTTTGCAATTGTAGCCTTACTTTAGCTGTATCTAATGGTAATGTACAAAACTGCAAATTTTTAACATAACAGTACAATTAATTAGAACAATTTGCATAAATATACCTTTAAAATTAAAATTAAGGAAATGTACCTCGGCGAAACAAGCAGCAAAAGCGCTACTTAAGAAGATTCCGGCAAATGAGATCTCAGATGCCATTTTTTAAAAAGTGGAAAGAGGAGTGGTTGTTTTTGACTTATTAGAGAGTGAAGGTGTAGGGGAGGTAAGTAGAAGTGTTCGTTAAAAATCGATCCACATAGACTAAACAAATCATTAACACTCCGTTTGGATGGTTGTTACCCATCGTTTCATAAAGTGTTGTATTGTATTGTATGTATGGTATTGTATCGTATTGTGTTGTACAATGTTTGGATATACTATATTGTTTACCATGGTTTAATAAGTAAAAATAAGGTAAAAGATAAAATAGAAATATTAAATAATAAGTGGGGTATGATGGGTAAGAAAAATAGGTAACGACGTGATCCCGAATCGGTCGTTATATAAAGTGACAGTTTTCATGGTTACATAACCATGGATTTAACGATATCATACAATGTTAATTAAAAAAACAAACAAAACAAATATCGTACCCATAATAACAATACAATATCATACCATGGGTTACAACCATCCAAACAAGTTGTAAAATAATCGAATTTATTAGAGAGTAAAGATGCAGGGGAGGTAGGTAATGATGTGAAGTGTACCTATAAAAAGGGGGACTTTATTGATTAGCGGCAACAGAAAATTGAAATGTGAAAGCAATATCACTCTCATAGAAAATGAAAGCTAAGGCAATTTTTTTTTTTTTAAATAAACCCGACCGCTTCTTCTTTCTAGGAACAAATAGTGGTACTTTCACTTTTTATTATTACGGTGACTCAAATCCACAATCTATTTAATATAAGTTGAAGGTATTTACTGTCTAAGTAACCTTTAGTTGTTAGCTAAAGCAATTAAGTATACTCACCGTACCAATTTATTTGACATACTTATTTTTATTATAATTATGAAAAAAGATGTTATATTTTTATATATCTTTTCCTTGTTGAATCTTACTGAATATAAAAGTTACTCTCTTCATCTCAATTTAAGTATTTTTCTTTCCTTTTTAGTACGTCTAAAATAAAAGGAGCGTATGTTTCCATATTTTATACTGTAACTCTTTAATTTCAAAATTTACTTAGGACCACAAGATTTAAAGACATTGATCCACGTTACGCACAACTTTAATTGTAAACCACATGATTTAAAAATATTCCTTATTTTTTTTAAACTCTGTGCCCAGTCAAATAGAGATACTTAAAACGCGACGGAGTGAGATTAAAAAATTGACTCTCCGGCCAAAAGGTTCATATAAATAAAAGCGGATGGAGTATTTGAAAATTATAGTAAACTCAATTATATACTAACGTATGGCCTTTTGTATATGAGTTTTGTTAACTATATAACCCTCTTCATTTTTTAGTTTGAAAAAGACCTTACCAATAGATTACAAATATGAATATTTTGAAAACTATAGTATGCTCAAATTATATTCTAGCTAACATACGACTATTCCCATGCTTTGAAATTTTTATATATGAGCTTTGTTAACCTACTATATAAAAGAATATTTTGGTGTTTAATTCATTTCTAAAATCATAATGGTAAAGGATTATAAAACCAAATCCCCTCAGTGGATTGTTAAAATTTAAGCTCTTAATAAAATCAATTCTAGTGTTTTACAGACTCCAAACCTGTCAGATATGTTTCCTCTAAATGTCATTAGAGAGAATTAGTGTATTGCAAATCTAAATAAATTTGAGATGATCATGTGCTAATTATTCCACTCATATGATGATCAGCCTCTATAGTATGATCATCTAAGCTTATTTCCAAGGTTCCCAATTCCATTATTTATTATTGAGAATTATCTATAGTAGTTACCTTTTAAATGATCTAAGACCTATTTATAGAGTGATCCTATGATCGATACAAGATATAGACTATCTCATTCTTTATTCTATTCTATTTCTGAAAAAAAAAAAGAAGGGTGACTCGATCCATCTGAATCACACCCTTGTTGATCCAATGGCCAAGAAATAGCACTTTCGTTGGTTTCCCGATCGGAGATTCATGGATCACAGACGGTATCTCCCCATGGCCTATGTCGAAAGATAAAAGGGTGCTGCATGTATAAATCCAAAAGAGCTATGATGACTCTCGAAGTGGAATTGGAAGAGCAAGACGGGCTAAGGCTGGTAAGCTACCGAAGGTAGGGATAATCGTCCAGGTCTTATTTCCATCCTTTGACTTTTGAGCCAGCGACACCTCTCCACGAATCACTTTTAAATGATCGAATAGTACAAAGATTTTTTGCATTAGTTGTTAGTATATGGACGTAAACTGGTCTAATGTATAATAACTTAATAGAAACGGAAGAAAGATTACACACTAGTAATGTTGATTAATGAAACATTATATGGAGAAACCAAACTCGAGATGTTGCTTGACCAAAGGCCAGCCAGTAAGGTACTGGCTAGATTAATTTAACCAAATGAAGGAGAAAGAGGACCTAAACGTGCCACTGAAAGACTCTACTGAACCCTTTTAGCTACGGCAAATGTTGCCCAATTCACATTCACTCGATCTACGTCGAGCAAAAAGCCAGGTTTAAAAGAATCCATGATCATAACCAAAAGTATGGTTATGAGGATTACTTGAAGCAGCAATGACTGGCTTAAGATCATAATTATCAAATATTCCAACACCATTCATAGCTAAGAAAGAGGAAGAATTACTATTCTCATGAATCATAAGCTTGGTTGCTTGAGTTGTCACATTCTTTTTCAAGTCTTCCATAGACTCCTTTAATTGCTCAAGCTCATGCAAGGCAAGTTCACCTATAGGAGCTTCCCACCAATATTGGCTTTGATTAGTTTTCCTCATTTGATCAAGTGTTTCTCCCTTTTTCTTCTCAACTTCAAGCTCACCAAGAATTTGAGTGATCTTCAAGTTGAGCTCAAGAACATTGGCATGTCTATGAGCCTCAACAATATGAAGTCTATTGGAGATTGGATGAGGGTTTCTTGAAAAGAACCTATCAATAATAGACTCAACATTAGGGTGGCCAAAAGAGTATACTTTTCTTGCTGGGGAGAAAACTATAATGGCAATTTCAACCCCACAAAGTGTACATAATTCACTAGCTTTCTTAAACAATCCAGAACGACGTTTAGAGAAGGTAACTTGGAGGTGATTCTTCATCTCTATTTTGGCAATTTTTATCCTTTGTCGACCCATACTAGGTTTCTTTGCCATGGATAAAACTTTAAAATGAACAAATTCTTCTTAGAAAGTAAGCAAGAGATTAGTTGTAAGGATTGAATTTGCATTTTAAGAGTATAAACATGTGCTATTTATAGGGGCATTAGAGTTTACTATCAAGCTTAATTATCTTTAAACTGCTTTACTACTATGTCTTTCTTACATAATTCATGTGTTGATTTGGGAGTTATAATATCTTAGTGTTTTAATGCATGAATAACGCAAAACTCAATGCACCTTAGTTGGCATTATCAAATTAAGTAGTAAAAATCAATATTCCTGATCATCAAAGTCAACAATTCATTCCATATACTCCCTCCGTCCCATTTTAGTTGCCGCCTTCAGTTTTTTCACGCCTATTAAGAAAATCATTAAATAAGGTGTGTATTTTACTATGTTACCCTTATTTAATGTTTGACTATTAACTTTCTTTGAGAATTATTTTAATTATTAAGGGTACAGTTGGAAAGAACTAGTAAATTTAGTCTTGAAATCCTAAAGTGACAACTAATTTGGGACAAACTATTTCTTCTAAAGCGACAATTAATTTGGGACGGAGGGAGTATCCCTTAATCAGTATTTGAAGTGTTTGCATTTTGCAATGTCAACCCCTTTATTAATGGTCCTAATTATGGGCTAGCTGGGGCTAACCATGATAATCAAGAGAGTAAGCAAACTCTCAAAAATAAATGATTGTAGAATAAGTGAGAAAAACGTTTATTAGAAATCATTTATTCCAGTAGTGAGTTGTAACCTAAGGCCAAGCTAGTAAATTCTTATAGTTGGATAATAATTATGATGGTATAACTTGAGTCATTAGGAGACCATAATTGTAGATCTTCCATAAATCATGAATAGAATTTACATAAACAGAGATTAAGGATAATGTTAAGAAACAGCAAAATATTTTCTTGAAAGGAAATTGGTTGAATTGATATCGACAGTTACAAATAAAGCTTCAACAAACGGGGGAACGAAAAGGTAACATCCTAAAATAGGCCAATGTATATTTTATCTTGTAATCCCATAGGAAAAAGGGAGATTTACAAAAATATACACTGTATATACAAAAAATATCAATACTTTTTCATTTTACAAAACATAACAATAGTTTTTTTACAAAATATATACAAGTTTCAACAAAATCATGGAAATGAAGCTTTTACTCCTCCTCCCAACCCACTGCTTCAGTTTCAGTTATGACGTCGATGGCCGACGGCAGGTCGCCGAAATCTTTTTTTTTAAAAAAAAATTGGAAAACAATATAAACATGTGTAAAACATACACAAAATACACATTCATACTTTTAAAGAAAAATATATTTAACCAATGAAAATACATAAACATACATTAAATTAAAATAGACAAAACATATACTTATATACACCCACAACATACAAAGACATAAAAATAAATATTTGGATATACAAAAGACATTCACATACATAAGAAACAGACATACACTTAAATATGCGTATATACAGAAATATACAAATACAACAAAAATATTCGCAACGTACAATTGAAAATACAAATATACACAAACATACAACAATATACAAATAAAATATCATTAGATATTCAAAAAAAAAATTAATGAATTTATACATAAAAAACATACACATACACATACACATAAATACAAACTTTTTTTATGTATATATAAAAAAATACACATACAAAATCAAAAAAAAAAAAATGACAGAGGAGCAGATCGGAAGTAGCAACTACGGCGTTGGAGCAAGAACTCAGATCCTGGAGCAGCAACACATTGAAGGACGGAGCAGCAACGCCGTTCTAGTGGCGGAGCGGTCATGAAAACTAAACGAGCAACAGACCACTACGCTGGAGGAATAGCGGCGCCGGCGGGTTGGGTTCCAGCATGGGACGGCGGCTGGGTGGTGTGGGTGGGTGAGGGAGGGGAGAGAAGGAGAGAGAAGAATCTAGGGTTTTTATGTTTGGGGGTGAGTAGGAAATGAAAAATGGTATTTTTTGTAAATGTTGCAAAAGTATTGGTATATTTTGTAATGTGTATATGCATTGTCATTTTTTGTAATTTAGCTATTAGGGTTGTCAACTGGTGTAAATATTCCAAAAATTTGTGCAAAAAGATCTTTACTGGGATTCGCCAAGTACCTCGGGGATATTTTAAACTAGAATCCCAGAGATCCATCAGGAAGTGCCTCCAAATTATAGTGTTGTGGCTAAACGTTAAATACTGATTTAGCCCGCTTTTGAAAATTTTAGAAAATATTTATTATAAAAAATATTTTTCATTGAAAACTTTTTCTTTTGTACAAAATACACCCTATGCATTGCTTTTTTACCTTTTTGGAAGTGGTAGGAAATTATTACAGTAGTACTTTCTTCAATCCAAAGTAATAATTCCAGTAGATTGAATTCATGTCAAAAAATTTGACATACGTCCTTAAAGAACAAGAACTAACTTTTTTTTTTTTTTTTTTTCAAATGCTCTCCAACTTCTCCTATTAGTATTGTGATAAGTGAGATTATTGATAGTTGAGACAAATAATCTTAGCTAGCGTTTGGACATAGATTTTCAAATAATTTTTGGAAAATATATTTTGGGTAAAGTTTGATATGAAAATAAAAAAGTGTTTAGACATATTTTTTGGGAACAAATTTTTTGACTCAAAAGAGCCTTTGAGCTCTTATGAAAATGAAATTTGATGTGTAAATATTAGTAGTTTTTGGCTCAAAACAGCTCAAGGCTACTTTTTGAGTTTTTGGGACAAGTTTTACTTAAAAAGCATAAACAAACACTTTTAGGCCCAAAAACTCCCAAAAAATTTCTCAAAAAACTATGTCCAAACGGGAGCTTAGATTAAGGTTATTGAGGCCTTATGTGTTTCCAATTAACAAAGATATTTGAATAGTTCTTATCTCAATTAGGTGCACTTTTGTGAAGTTTTTATAGCCACTTACTAATATACTCAGAATATGCCTAATTAATTCTGACATTGTTAAAAGTAAAAAGGATCATTAAAACATTTTACTTGAAGATTTATGTGAATGCACAATATTACCACCACTTTACTCACTATCATAATCCAATTATCACCATCAACCTCCACCATCAGAGGCGGATTTAGAATTTGAACCTTATGGGTTCTAAATTTTAGTATAACGATTTTAACTGAAAGTTAGTGAGTTCTCGACTTGATTTTTGTACATATCTAATAATTTTTTTAACACAAATATACTGTTCGCACAAAACCTACCGGGTTCTGCCGAACCCGATACCCCTACTCTACATCTGCCCCTGTCCACTATACAACATGATCACTAATTCACTATCGTCAACTATCACCACTAACCACCCCACAACCTATTACTCCTTCCGTTCCAAAATAGATGTCATTATTTTCTTATTAGTCCGTTCAAAATGGATATTAGTCCGTTCCAAAAAAAATGATACAATTCTAAATTTAAAAATATTTTTAAATTGAAACTACTACTTTACCTACTTTAGCGGCTCGGCCAGTTACTCGAGATTCTCGATTATTCCATTTTCTCATGTTAGCAATGTACAGTGGTCAAATTGGATCATTTCAGATAACTCGAGTTTCGATAACTATAAAAAGAACTTTCTAGTTCACAATACCTATGGTTTGATACATAATAAATTGTCCATTGTTTTTTACAGACAACCGAATAGGTTTTTGTAGATGGAGCTTCGATAGCAGTTAGGTCTAGAGGGAAGTTGTGAAATACAAGTTATGCCTTGGAATGAAAGACAATTCCGAAGAGGGAGTGGATTTGGATATATTATATGAAATATTATGCAATTTCGCGCTTACTGTACCTCTAAGTAAAACTCGTAAGATAAGACTTTGTTTGAATTAGATGTTAAAATTTCAAATTGCCACAAAATTCTCCTTAGGAGTAGGACAAGTTATCCAATAAACAATGCGACACATTGCTTCATAATAACCATTGACTTGCCGCTAAACTTAAAGATATATCTTAAAATGTTTTCCAAACTAGGTGTCATAATTAGATATAAACAAGAAATAGCGTAGATCTCATATGAATTAATTAAATAAATGGTTTCCTTTGTCCATTAGAACTAATCCATTTTGATCAAAATTCAATTCATATTTCATTGTTGCATTGGTTACAACTTCATTAAAATCATTGCAAATTATGGCCTTTGGCTGCAATGAGGAAGCTACCATTGGCGAGTCATCATTATCATTAGGCCCTCATGACATTGCCAAAGGACCACTATTGCCTAAAGAAAATGATACACCTTTTCTTGAAAATTCAAAATCTTGTTTGCCTAAGACATTTGCAAATTTCTTTATTGCTATTGTTGGTGCTGGTGTTCTTGGATTGCCTTATACATTTATGAGAACTGGTTGGATCACTGGCCTTGTTACACTTTTTTCTGTTGCTGCATTAACATATCATGGCATGATGCTTTTGATACATACAAGAAAAAGACTTGATCTTTCATTAATTGGTGATTCCAAGATATCGTCTTTCGGTGATCTTGGATTTGTTGTTTGTGGTCCTATTGGTAGATTTGCTGTTGATGTTATGATTGTTCTTTCACAAGCTGGATTCTGCATTGGATATTTGATCTTTATTGGCAATACATTGTCTCATCTTATTAGTTTGTCAAAAGGTTTTGATGGGATTCCTTTGTTTTCCTCTGCCAAGAGTTTGTACATATGGGGTTGTTTTCCATTTCAACTTGGATTAACTGCAATTCCCTCATTGACACTTCTAGCACCTTTGAGTATATTCGCGGACATTGCACAGATTGGTGCAATGGGCGTCGTTATGGTGGAGGATGTGGTAACTTTCACGAGCCAATGGCGTTCGGATATAGAGTCTTTCGGGACAGTATCCACCTTCTTTTATGGATTAGGTGTGGCTCTTTATTCATTTGAAGGTGTTGGAATGGCTATACCTTTAGAGGCAGAAATGAAAGACAAGTCAAAGTATGGGAAAATATTGGCATTGTCAATGTTTTTGATTGCTCTAATGTATGGAACATTTGGTGTTATGGGGTATTTTGCTTTTGGTTCAACTACAAAGGATATAGTCTTATCTAATATGGGAAAAGGACTAGTAAGCACATTGGTTAAAGTTGGTCTTTGCATTAATTTGTTCTTTACATTTCCCTTGATGTTAAATCCAGCTTTTGAGGTATTTGAGAGGAGATTTTCTGATGGAAACTATTGTGTATGGATGAGATGGATACTTGTATTAGGAGTGACAATGGTGGCTTTATTGGTTCCTAATTTTGCTGATTTTATGTCATTGGTTGGTAGCAGTACTTGTTGTATTCTTGGATTTGTTTTGCCAGCATTATTCCATTATCAAGTATTCAAAGAAGATATGAACAAGAGAAGAGCACTTATGGATTTGGGATTAATAACCTTAGGGGTGTTTTTTGGAGTTTCTGGTACTTGGTATTCCCTCATTGAAATGTTCTCTAAGAAAGGCATTATTTGATAGTAGTATCTTCTAGCTTATGTTCATTTATCAGTTAATACAAATTGGATCATGTAGTATTATAATTCTTGAATCCCATTTGATTGTGTGATTGTGATTGTGATTTGTGACTGCTACTTGTTTATAAACTTTTGGTATTCCAAACTTTGATTCTTTATACCCAATATGATCTCATAAGGTCGGAGGAGAAGCGAGGTGTACGCAGACTTTGTACTAGTTTTAAGGAAAAATTGATCTGTGAACATGAAATCTGTTGCATCTGTTCATTTCTTTTTTGAGAATACAGAAACAAATACTCCTCCGTTTTAAAATTTGTGGTATAAAATAAGACAAAAATATTTGTGTGGTTGTAAATCATTTCAATAATGGCAAAACTGTAATTTTAAAGTTAAATTGTTACCAAATTTAAAATGCTGCCATTTTTTTAAAACAGACAAATAAAAAAATATTGCCATATAAATTGAAACTATTAATTTTGTTTCAAAATTTACCAAACCTATTATTATATCTGATTTTCATAATCTACAACATCATGGATCGGCACTTGGAAGAGTCACGTTACCTATCTTATAGCCACTCATTGGAAAAGTCACAAAGAAACGTAAATCATGCGCATTCCATCGAGAGATGTACTATAACTTTTAAATGGTCGTTTGGGTGATGGGATTGGATTAATAGTCTCGAGATTAAATTTGAAACTACATTAATCAATATTTGGTCGGTATGATTAGTTAAAGTGAAAAAATTTTGTACCAAATTTATGGTATTACTTTATCCCACATAAAATGTGGAATTATAATTCCAAGATTATTACAATTCCAAATTTGTTGGATATCCCATATTTTTAGTCCCGCAAACCAAATGATCCCTAATTGTACCTAAAATGTTAATGGTTTGTTTAGAAATCTATCACCCGCACATTCGTATGTATCGTACATGAAAATTTTTTAATAAACACAAGTTTAAAAAGAAATATAGATTTTTGATATTTATGGTCATAATCAATTCTATAACAAGTTTTATTGGCACCAAAACTATTTAACTTCGAGCCTCGTTACCAGAACACGAAAGAATTTGTGATTTGCTAAATGTACCAAGAAAATTTTGGGAATGTACTCTTAGAGAAGTCCTAGTGACCCACCAAACCTTACTATGTGTTCTACGGACGGAGTTCAAAAGTCGGCTGATTTGCAAAATATGACACGGAAAACAATAGTTTATTTTTTTGCCCGTGCTAACAAATAGTTTGTAAAAATGCTCTCGTTAAGGTTTATTGAAAAAAATTCGGGGCCAAAACTTGTCTTTATATTTTTTCACTTTTCAACACTTATCCCTTCAATTATTGGCAATAGGAAATACTTGCCGCACTTGGTCGCAAGTCTTGGCAAAAAGGCAAAACTTGTCTTTGACTCCTGCTCGATTTGCCAACACTTGAATGACAAGTATTGGCAAAAGGCAATACTTGCCGCACTTCGTTGTCCCTTCCAGTCTTCCCTCTTGCCATATAACTTGAAGTATTGACAAAATAACACTTGTCCTTGAAGTATAGTCAATTGCCAAGACTTATAAAAATTTTGCCTTGAAATCTTGGCTTAGGACTAAATAAGAGTATTTTGCTAAAATATTCCTTAGTACGGATAATTTTGTAAAATCACTCTTTATGAAGGACATGCGGTGAAATTTTTTGTCAAAATTCTAGTAATGGGGTCTAAAACTTAAATAGTTTTTTAAAGCAGGCCAATAATGCGTAAGCGACACATATATGCACTATTTATGTAACTTTCCCCATTCTATAACAAATTTGTGTAACTGTGAAATTTAAGTTAAATTTATTTATTTTAATAGAAAATAAACTATCTGTTTGAAAACCGACTAAAATGAAAATGCCATGTAAACTAGAATAGGTGAAGTATTTTTAATTAAATTTTTAAACTTCGTGTATAGTCAAAAACCGCTATTGAGAAATGGAGGGAATATGTTAAACATTTAGCGCCAAAGCTGTTGGACTCCCGCCAATAAAAAAGTTTTACCATCCCAATCAAACAATATATAAAAGGACTAAATAAAGCATAGGAAGCTCAAGGGTATATAGTTTAAAAAATGACCAAAAAAACACAGTACTGGTTACTAAAAACAGAGCCAGGAGAGTGGTCATGGGAGGATCAAGAATCCAATGGAGGAGTATCAAATTGGGATGGAGTGAAAAACAAGCAAGCCCAAAAGTATATGAAGTCAATGAACATAGGGGACCTTTGTTTTTTCTACCATTCAGGTTCAAAAGCCCGGCGCGTGGTGGGAGTAGTCTCAGTGGCGCGTGAATGGTACACGGATGAGGAAGGCGGTGGCGCGGTGGATGTGAAGGCAGTTGGGATGATGAGGAGGTGTGTGGACTTGGCGGTGATGAAAATGGATCAAGGGTTGAAGGGTTTTGGCCTGTTTAAGCAGCCGAGGTTATCGGTTGTACCTGTGGAGAAGGGGTTTTGGGATAAGATTTGTGAATTGGGTGGTGGGTTTGAGGGTGATGGTGATGATCAAGGAGATTGTGATGAGTAAAGGGCTCGTTCTGCGCTTAAAACATCCCGCGTTCATGCAGGATTCGGAGAATGGGTGATGAGCAGTTTTGTATATTAGATGTTTGTGTTTTTGTTTAAAAGAGTAGTCCATCTTTAGTGTATGGATTTTTGGGGTGGTTAGGTTTGGTAAAGAAGTTATCAATTCGATTAAACCACAAATGTAGCTTGTTCAGTGGCGGAATCAGAATTTTAACTAGGAAATTCAAAAGTTTATATATTAATGGAAAGAATTATTTTACCGCCTATTTGTGTATGATTTTCCAGTGAAGGTGATTCAATTGAACCCGCTTCAGCTTGTTCATAATGCGTAATATGCATTTATTGTCACGAATGAAATGGTAGTATTATATATCCACTGATTTAAATTTTTGAATCTGTTTTTGCATCAGTTCCAGAGCATTGGAGTCTCTGATTATCTTGAATGAAATGTCAAATCTGTAAAGATCAGTACTTACTGAGAAATGGTGGAAACATCAAAAAACCGGAACCCAATCTCTTCAAGAATAGGACATTCCAGTATCGTAATGTAGTTGAAATTGGCTCTCCGGTCTGAAGCATACTTCAATAGTAGAGAACTAGAAGGGATGCAACAGCGATAAGGACTATGGAGAAATTCAAGTCTTAAAGACAGTAACATGATCAATATTCAATAGAAGATAAGTGAAAATCTACATAAACCAGTTATACATTAGCAGTTTTAGTTGGAAAAAAACAGTTCCCAGACTCGAGAGCATTGCACATTAAGAGCAAAAAACAGCAATGTACAAGTTTCAACACTCTGTGTGTTTGTGCGTGGGCGCGTCTTGGGCCTCTGCTCTCTATGTTTTGATATTTCAGTTTGTACAAGTACTAGCCAGTTTTTCTCTCGACTAGATGTTCACTTCTTGAATAATGGCCATTACAAGAGTAACTTTGTGTCTACTTGGCATTGATTGTGATTTGAAGTTCTTTTCTCTGATTTCTCTGATAAGTTGCGACTCAGTTTCTGAACCATCATCAACCGATGTTCAGTTTGAACAACTACAAGAGCTAAAACAAACTGATAACTGGATTTGGTTGGAGGAGTTTGATGCAACTTAGCACACAAATAATACATAAGATCAGTTGGAGGATCTTGTTTTGATGTATCTGGGCTCCTCCTCCCTTAGTACTTTACTTAGAAATTGTTTGACCATTTCTTTTCTGGAGAGGTCAGAAAAGCTTAGTTTAGAAGACATCAACAGCTAGTATAGGTTGATACAATGAACAAGATATGAACTATTTCAAAGTTTTCTTGGATCAAAAGGGGTGGAAGATGTGTTATATTCAAATCCGTCCACATAATTGTCTTTGTTTTTACCATTTTCTGTCTAGTAATTTGACCCAAATCAATCCACTTTTCTGGATGTTGTCATATGTCTTAGAACTTTATATTACTTCCAACTATGATTGTAGATACTGAGGCATCTAAATCCTTGAAAGTATACAAGAATGTGAACAGGTCTATTCCTATGAATGAGTCTCTTCCTTACCATTTATTACTCTCTCTGTTCCAAAATGATTGTCACAGTTCGGATTTCGAGAGTCAAACGAGTTCATTTTGACCGTGAATTTAAACATATAATCTTTAAGTTTTTTGTAACGATGTTTATATATTTAGAAACTACATAAAAGTACTATAAGTCACAATAACTAATAATTCAAAATATTTAAAAGACATATAAAAATATTACGGTCAAAGCTAAATTCGTTTGACTCTCGAAATCCGAACTGTGACAATTATTTTGGAACGGAGGGAGTAATATATATCCATCTAAATGATATACAATGATGAAGGTCAAAGGTGTTTTTAATAGGCAATAGCAATGGATATCTGTAGTCAAAGTCCATCTGCATCATATTAAATTATGTTGATTTTACATACCTATTCATATCATACTAAATTTGAAGTTATCCATTGACAATTCCCTGCTCTATTTATGATCATTCAACTTAATATTAGTAATTGGAATTAATATTGACTTCAATGGCATCACAAGAGAACATTGCATCCTCACTTATACAATCATAGCTTTCAAGTTAGACCTAGAAGTTCTATTATCTGATTTGTCTAATAAGTTGTCACTCGGCTTTCGAAACGTCATCGACTAGACTATTTCTACCCTTTTTTCTTTAGCCTGATATTTCTATCGTGATTTTCAAAACGTATTTTTTTAAGATGTTCTTCCTAGCCGAAGGTCTATCGGAAACAGTCTCTTCACCTTGGTGGAGTAAAATTTGTGTACATCTCGCCCTCTTCAGACCCTACATGTGGATAAACTGGATATGTTGTTGTTGTTGTAGTAGTACTATATATTCTACACTCAAGGATGTTGATATCAAAATTTACTTGTATATATCAAAGGGGCATTTACTTAATTTTTTCCCAATTAGATGATGACAATATAGTATTGCTTTGAGACTTGTCTTCAATACAAATGTCTCTTTCTTTGCAATTTTACATGGTTGATTTGGCTATAAGAATAACTATAACCAGGGGAGGTATATATAATCCCTTGAGTGGCTCTATTATTTTCCATTTGTTAATCAATTTATAGGAAAATAAAATGTAACTTAAGTCTTCCCACGAATCATTAGTCAATAACAAACGTATCCTAATTTCATACTAATAAGTTTATCAGCATCATATAAAATGATTTCTTTTCACACTCGTATTCTTGTAATACAGAATTTGATAAACATATTCATCTTTGACTAATAGCATTCAAAGTAATATTAGCAAATGGAATATTTTTGGTCGGTAGCTCTATAATTTACATTTATTAAGTTAAGGTATGTCTTAATATACCGAGGCGAATTTAAAATTTTAATTCACTGTTACTTTAGAGTGTAAGTTAATAATACAAACTTTTAGAGTATGTGTTCACAAACTTCATATTACACATATTATCGACAAATATATATATGATATATCTAATTTAAGAAAACGATCATGGGTTCACGTGAACCGCCGGTAAACATAGACATCCGCCTCTGGCTATAGTAAATTCTCCATGGACCTTTGATCTCATATATATCAACCTATTCGTTTTTTATCAAAACATTTTTGGTGAGATAGACCCATGAAAGTGGAAAAAACGGAAGTAGAACAAATGAGTCTCTTTGATAAATTCATATAGTATTTATGTCTGAGTATATACTCCAATGCTATAAAAATTAATATAAATAAGTCTTACATAAGTGTGAATTGTGTAATAAACAAAGTAAGGTTTCTCTCCAAATAGAGTCATAAAAGACCAACGCAATAGACAAGACTTTTAACTTATCGTGGGATGGGGTGCTAGTCCCTCGACACAAGGAGCAAGTCCCACAAAATTTATTATGTCTATTATTTGAAAAAGTAATAACAAGATAGAAACACATTTGATAGAATGTGAAAATATTATGGGAACTGCTTTAAAACTTTTAAAACTCAAAAGCAAAATGTGTCAACGTTCAATTCATTATATCATAATAATATAACAACATATTCAGTGCTATACCATCAAAGTGGAGTTTGAAGAAGGTGATATAAAACAGACCTTACCCCAACTAAATGGAGATGTTGTTTTCGATAGACCCACGACTAAAAATACAGAAAACATATATGAAATAAGCTAAATGACAATACCAAATATAAATAAAATATTGACAGAAAAACTCGAGCATGCCCAAGATAAACAAGGAAACCAATAACAAAAAAATGAAGTATAAGATGAAAATAGAATATATAAAAATAATACTACTGCTAATTAATATGAATAAAAATCAGACTACTATCTATCCTTCAACTCTAATTCTTGATCTCCACGCTTTCCTATCTAGGGTCATGTCTTCGGTAATCTGGAGGTGGATCATGTCATGTCTAATCATCACGCCTCAGTTCTTCTTTGGTTTACCTCCTCTCCGTAGACGATCAACACTACCAATCCCTCGCACCTCCTCACCCAATTATCAGTGCTCCTCCTCTTCACATGCCCAAACCACTCGGACATATAAAAATAATAGCAATAATATATGTATAAAATGGTATCATAAGTTAACAAATACGTATGTTGTATGCATCAAGCATTCTTTTGTCGTTTGAAGTAAAAATCAAGATGTAAAGCTTGCATGAAGTGATGAATAGCTCACCTATCTAGGTGTGAGTCCACAAGCCTTCAACCCCCTCCCTCTCCCTATTGCCTGAAGTGGTAAAACGTTGACTCAGATCACCCACTTTGTCCTTTTCTTTTAATTTTCCCTTGTTTGTACCCCTTGATACGTTCATTTAATTGGGAAAATTTCAAAAATAAGCAGCCGAATACCTAAAATTATAAACACGAGGTCATATTTTTTTTCCATGCATAGCACCCATCCTTAAAATTACAAATTTTAGCACTCCTTCATAAAAAACACCCTAGCTATCAAATTTTCCCCTCCCCGGCCACTATGCCACCAACAAACACCTTCCCCCCAAATGGTGCCATTACTTTTTTGTATTTTACTGAATTTATGTTGTTTATTAGGTCTAAATCATTGTTTTGGACAAGTCTATACACACAAATCTCCGTCTAAAAATTAAATTATACATGAATATACATATATAAATATGTAGCAATGAGAGAAATACAAAAATATGCACGAAAAAGTAAAAAATCATATAAACATCCTTAATATACACACTTATACAAATTTATACAATTTTATACAACTGTATAATTTGTATAAAATTGTATAAACTTGTATAAACTTGCGGCAAACTGCTATTTCAGGAAAAGGGTGACAACTCGGGTAAAATTCGCAAATATGAAATATTTTTGGTAATTTTCGTCTTTTGCTTGTCTTTTAGTGTAATTATCCCTAATATTGCTTGAATTTCAAGGCCTTTTTTATCAGCTTTTGTGGCTGACTTTTCATTGCAGGCTTCGTGCATGATATGACTACTTTGTAGTAGTTTGTATGAGCTCTAATTTGACTAAATTAGCTTGGATTTTATAAAATTTGGACTACTGAAACACGTGAACTGACTTTCTACTGGTCCGTTCGAGTAAAATCTAAGCCATTTTCTTATCGAAATTAGCTTTTTTTTTTTCCACCTGGTGTCCGGTATCCTCATTGGAGCCTCGACTAATCTGGATTCATGCCGCGTAGGACCTTATTCGGGGGGAAGCGTTCTCTACCAGTGATTTTCCATACCCAGTGCTCGAACCCGAGACCTCTGGTTAAGGGAGGAGTAGCCTCATCTGCTACACCACATAGTAGTGAAATTAGCATGTTGTTGATGATGTGAAACAAGCCAAATGGAATGGTGAAAATAAAGCTCTATCTATCAAGGACTTATTGGCCGCAGCCAAACATTTACCAAATTCATACTCTGAGTTTCTGCCAAATAAACAAATGAAAGAGGCTTTCACATTAGTCGGATTTATAGCCAGGGAACTCAATTTATTTACCAGGATTCAGAAATTTACCATTCTATGTACTAACATTTTGAACTTTTTTGATTAATATGTCCTTTTGACAACTAATATAATTATAGTATTTTCCTAATTTATTTATATTGAATATGAACTTTCTTATAATAGTATATACTCCTATTATTTAAAATAATGAACCCTATACACTTAGGTAATATTTAATGATCGAGTCCACATGTTTTCATATTATAAACACCTACCCTTGTAATGATAATCCTTAGGGGGTCGTCTGGTTACAAGGGTGGTTAATAAAACTAATTTTGAGATAAAGTGTGAGAGTACTAACTCGTGTTTGAGTGAATTTTTGTGATCAATATATAAAAGTCGTTTATACTGCAATAATGATATTATTTTATAGGACATCCAATTTCTACATCACTCGAGGTACATGCAATGTTTTAAAAGGTGGGGGTGCAAGGCGAGGCTTTTTATTTACAATGAGGTGAGACGAAAGCCCCGAGACATGCAGCATAAGTCCCATGGTTTTTTTTAAAATTAATTTTAAATTAATAAAATAGCATAATGAGCCAAAAAAATATCAAAAGTACAAAAAAAATTAAGAAAATTAGAAATAAGAAAAAAGATTATAGAGACAAAAGATCTAAATTTTAACAATTGTAAGAAATTGAATAATATTACAGTTTTTAGGAGATACAAATAAACCATAAGGCCTTAACTTTCAAACAATTAAAAATAAAAATTTGTTACTATAAAAAGTGAATAAACAAGAAATTTATTACTATTATAATTTAAAACAGTAATTCTTCATTGATAAATATAAAATTTCTTTTAAATTGCAAAACAATTGAAGTAATATTTTATAGTGCATTCAATGTGGGATAGACAATTTCGAAATTAAACTATCCCCTTTGATAAAACAACCAAATGACAAAAAAAAAAAAGTAATTTTTCAAAGCTTTTATCTCGATGTGTTTAAGAAGACCATGTTATTATTCTCCTCCACTAAACAATTTTCCTTCCTTTTTCATACCCTTTGTGCCATATTTTTGTTTATTTGTTGGGCCATTTTAAGGATCATAAGAAAAAGTCAAAAGGCAAAAAAATAGTTGAAAAATAAAAGCAAAAGAATCCAAGTGAAACTCAAATATTATTAAGAACCGTGGCATAGCTCGTAATATTCGGAAGACAAAGGACCAATTCTTTAGGAGGAAGCTCCAGTCAATATGGGATACATAATCTCACACGCAAAGCAACAAACTACACTAAAAATAAGAGATTTTTTAGCCATAATAACTTATATAAATACACACATACTCTCAACATTTCCCATTTTCAGTAACTGTGTTACCTACATTATATTCAAGCATCAATATTTTTCATCATTTCGAAATATAACAATCTTATGGGGATGCAGTTGGAGAATTTTGTGGAGTCGATAAAGTCGAAAGTAAGGAAGTTGAAGAAATCAAAGAAGCCATATGTCAAGATGGATAAAAGTTCAAGTGTTAAGGTTGAGATACGTAGCAAGAAAGCTCGTAAACTCATTGAAAAAACTCTACAAGCTGCTGATCATCCTGGCAAACGTAGCCTTTCTTGAAACTATACTACTTTATTCTCCCAAATTAAAGAGACAACATGTCCCTTAAAGTTTCATACTTCAATTTGTGTATATGAAACAAAGGTGAGTGTAACATTTTAAATGAGTATAGAGTGTTACTGCACCCGTTACAATTCTTCTTCTTCTTCTTCTTCTTCTTCGTCTTCTTCAAATTAGACCAATAAGTATGGACTAATTAATATACATGCTATGCACCCTCTCCCATCTCTTCTAAATCGTTTGGTATTATTCGTCAATGGCCAGACTATACTAGCAATTTTCGCATTTATGAATTTTGAACTAATTAAGAAGTTTGGTGAGCGGAAGGAATAATATTCATCCTACCATATTCTTTGATGGTCACATATTCCAATCACAAATTTGCATCTGCAACTTGACACGAGTATAGAATGTAGTAATCAGGTTCGATACGATTGTGATGGAGATAATCTACATTTCAGGATTCTTTCCTATGTATATATAGTTTAAGTTAAAAAAAAAAAAAAAAAAAAATTGATGGGGTTTTTTTTTTTTTTTTTTTTACCAGGCTGAAATAAGTGGAGAAAGTTGGCCTTTTAGCCTGTTTAGGTGACTGGGAAAAGTTGCAAAATCTGGGCAATCCTCTTTACTGAATTTGTAACGTTATTTTTAGAAATTAGAGTCCATTGTACTAGTTTGTGAATTTGTAACGTTATTTTTAGAAATTAGAGTCCATTGTATTAGTTTGTTTAGATAAAGGACAAGACTACAAGTATATTCATTTGTTTTTACATGAAATCTGACGTTGTTGTGTGCTTTTGAGGATTATAAGATGCTAAATGACTGGATCAAAGATGTACATGTACACTACTTGTTAACAATTACTAGTAATTAACTACACGTATTTATTGTCTCATTCAATGTTAATTGGGATAATTACACTAAAAGACAAGTAAAAGACGAAAATTACCAAAAATGACCCATATTTTCGAATCTTACCCGAGATGTCACCCTTTTCCCGAGATAGCAGTCGCCGCAAATTTATACAAGTTTATACAATTTTATACAAATTTATACAATGTATAAAATTGTATAAATTTGTATAAGTGTGTATATGCGAGTGAATAAATCTGTATATTAAGGATGTTTATATGATTTTTTACTTTTTTTATGTATATTTTTGTATTTCTCTCATTGCTACATATTTATATATGTATATTCATGTATAATTTAATTTTTAGCGGGAGATTTGTGTGTATAAACTTGTCCAAAGCAATGATTTAGACGCAATAAACAACATAAATTCAGTAAAATACAAAAAAGTAATGGCACCATTGGCGGGGAAGGTGTTTGCCGGTGGCTTAGTGGCTGGGGAGGGGAAAATTTGATAGCTAGGGTGTTTTTTATAAAGGAGTGCTAAAATTTGTAATTTTAGGGGTGGGTGCTATGCATGAAAAAAAAAAATATGGCCTCCTATTTGTAATTTTGGGTAGTGGACTGCCTATTTTTGAAAATTCCCCTAATTAATTACTACTGCTGCTGCTGTTAGTAAATCTTTTAATATTCTATTGCTCGGCGTGTGATATTTTAGAACTCTTTACATAAAATCTTGGCTCCGCCCATGCCAACAAGAAGTGTTGCATGCCTGCAATAATTAGAATTTTTTAAACCAGTTTCAAGGTTTAACAAGAACTTATGATCAATTAATCCGCCTAAGAATGTATTGATTATGGGAGCGATACTTAGTCAGGGAATAATATTATGAATGGTCATTTTACTTTCACTATATTTCACTAAAGTTATAAACTAACCTATGTAAGAAAAAAGAACACTCAAAATACCTAAATAGAAGGTAAAAACGTTGAACAACAGTAACTCCAATTTCGAAAATATTGATGTTGGAATGTAGGAAGAATCTCATATCGGTGAGAGAGAGGTAACAAGATACCCATATAAGCATTGGATAATCTTCCATTTTTTGAGCTAGTTTTTGGGGGTGTGAGTTAGGTTCAAGCATTGGACAATCCTCCACCCGTGTGATGGGCGTCCGAATTTATTATGTGCCCGAACGGGTGTTGAAATTTATGATGATATCAGAGCCAGGGAAAGACCCTGGCCTCCCTCTGAGCACGTGGATTAAAGTTCTTGCTAAGATAAATCTAGCCTGTTGAATCAGTGTAGCTATCTTAGTTGTTCAGTCCAATAAAGACATGCCATTAACCTGTGTAAATTCAACGAATTCGCTTTGCTTCCACACACATCTTGAATCCCAAGTCGCATGGGGGTCCAAAAGTGTGATGTATTGAAGATTTGTCAAGACCATTTGTTTCAAATGGTTTGATTTTGACTACCAATTGCGTTCCTATGCCGTTATCCAACTTGTATTAATTACATCAGCTAAAGGAACCAAAGGAGAGAAAATAAAACTAACTTGTATATATCCTTGTATCCCTTTTTAAGTAGATTGTATGTATAAGGCCAAACTCATAAGCGGCCACCTACACTTATCTGCTTTTTACTGCACTTTCAGCAAATGTTCGGTGTATGCAGTGGCGTACGCAGAAATTTTCGTTAGTAGTGTCGGAATATAGTTTAAAATTGGTGCTGCCACTGTTGGGATTTGAAACCTGGACTCTGCAATTAAAATGCATGTGCTTATACCAACTTAACTACTATTCCTTTTATTTTAGTGGTGTCATTTTCTATTTTTATAGGCAATTTTCTGCTTTTACTTAATATTTTATATACATATTTAACAAAAAAAAATTATTTAGTGGTGTCGGATGATACCGGTAACCCGTGAATAGATACGCCATTGGGTGTATGTAGCCAAGTAATGTACGAATTTCAAACAATCTTGGCGCTCAATAGTAACAAGCCTAAGTTATAGTGTCAAGTGAAAGAATCAAACAAGTATAGAGCCTCTTATGTATATAACGTTTTGGTAGTAATTGAGCAAAAGTTTGCACTTACGAGGATACAAATAAGCGATATATATGGCATTCAATAAAATTGAGTATTTTTGGCGAATAATGAGTTAATGCCATATAGAGAAAGAGAGGACAAAGAAAATGCATGTAGCATGTTTTACGATATCTTGTATCTTGTGTTCTATACAATGTTTAAGAACAAAATTAAAGGTAATATATCATGCATGTTGTTAAGACGTGTTGATTCCTCACTAGTTGATAACGATGAATTTCATACTTGTCCACTTGCATGATATAATTGTTACGTAATATGTACGAATTGATCAAGATGAGTTGGTTATATGGAAATTAGAGTCAAAATAAGATTTTTATCCTGATTCCTGATACAGACAGAAATAGGGGACATTCTGGCTTCCGTTAGAGATTTGACCTCACAAAGAATGTTTTGCAAAAATGATTCTTGTAAGAGAGTTTCTCGTGATCGCCAAATCTTTCTATTAACAAATATCTAGAATTTCCTTTGGGTCAATTTTTCCTAATAGGATAATTTTTAAAAGACTCCGAGGTAGCATTTGTCAATTTATAATATGAAGTGTTATTTCTCTAGATCATTTTGCTAAACCAGCTTTAAGTGGAGACGAAAAATCATGACCAAGAATAAAGGGGTATATGTAGTGAAATTTTTTGGTGAACTGCCAGATTTTTCCTTACGAAGGCCATTTTTTAAGACTTCTCTTATCGGAGCTAAAGCTACGACAAGTTGCAAGAAGTATCCTATTTTCGTAAATTTCCCTGGGACTTTTGAGTCAAAATGGGCTTGGGGTCCTAGCCTAAAATATTGTGCGAGGTGTGTAGCACAAGGGGTACTGTTGAACTTTTACCCATAATTAACAAAATATATAAAAAGTGACCTTAGCTTAAAAATATATTTATTGGGGAAAATGTTTTTGCCCGTCGGGCATATGTTCTAGTTGTAATGTCGTACAAATTAGTCTTGCATATGATACAAGAGTTTGAGACATTGCCATTACTACTTATTGTACTAACAGTTTCAGTTGTAATGTTTAACTCACTTTTTTCAGGTAACAATTATTTCATGATCTAATTCTATAGTATTTTCCAACAATAATTTTTTTAACTTACAGTTCCAAAAGTAAGATGTAGAATGTTATGTTTGAATCAAAGAATATTCCATGCCTAGCAAACAAATCCTCAAAACATCATCAGGAAAGTCATCCAAGAAGTTTTTTATATAGCTTCATTGAAGAGAAAGCTAGATAAAAGGCTAGAAGAGCTGAAATTTTATCCTGAATAGTGAAGTTTGTTCAGACCAAGTGTCGGTAGTTTATGAAGCTTAGTTGGAGTTGCTTGGCTGCAGTATAGGAAATGTCTGTACGCAATTATGTTTTCACTGTACGTATACTTTAACGCTTTGGTAATAAAATTCTTTTATTTACCAAAAAAAAAAGTCGTCAATAATTTATCAACACATACAACTTTTGCGTAGATGTATGTTTTGTGTGACTATTTGTCTCCTCTTCTTTGGCATAATATGGGTGTCAATACTCTCATGAATCGGTTAAAACAATGGTACATAACTAGTCATGTTTGAAAGTGTCCTTGCTTCAACACTTTGCCGTCTAATTCAACATATATACACATACAAATTTGTACTCATCAAACACATTTATATATCACTCATATAAGCAAACTCTCCACAATCCATTTGCCAATTTTTTTAAAAAAATTTAGTACTTCTGGCATTCTAAAATGAGAACCAAGGGCAAGAAGAAGCAAAACAAGTTGGTTAGATATATTTTGGCACCCTTTAAGGTCTTAGGCAAAGCTAGAGAATTTTACATGAAAACTATGTTTGATTGTGCTCAACAAGTTGGTCAAGCAGGCAATGTTATGCCATGTACTATTCCTTATCAAATACCTAATACAATGCCCAAAAACTTCAACAATGTGTCGATGAAAAATGGTAAAGACGATGAAAATTCGAAACGTCTTCATCGAGTAGTGTCAACCAAGAATGTCAAGGCTATGGTGGAGATCAATATGAATATAAGAAGAGAGTTGAAGAAGCAAATCATTGATCAGTCTACTTTGAGAAGCTATAGCATTGGAGTAGGAAGATTGGGTAGAATTGATGAAAACAAGCCTTGTGATTTCAAAGAATTGGATGTTAATAAGGTTTTCTACACAAGATCGAGAAGTTATGCTCTCGTGAGTAGAGACAGATTTAGAATTTAAGTTTGATAAGTTCAACGTTTACAGTTTTAGTAAATTTTCACATTGTCTTATACTTTATGATTAAAATTTTGAGGTCGAGCTGAACCCATCAAATGTTACGGTCCATCTAACTCCGGTTATGATGAACAACTTTGTTTGGTTATTGGAAGGAGCTAGTCATAATAACGAGATATTGCTTGCCAAAATTCAGTTCATTTTTCAGTTGTCAACAACATTATATTATACTAATGTATGTTTCTAAGATACAAGAAAAAGCCTTTTGAGTCTTATATCCAGGTTTGAGTTTGAAGAGGGCTCTTTGAAGAAATTCTTGCTTTCTAGCCAAAAATACAAGATTTTAGTGCCAAATTTTATGCTATGGAGTGGTACATCGCAAAACCAAGATTTTCATTAAGGGTATCAAACTATAAACAATTAACATACGGTCTGTATCGTGTAATTTTTCGACCAAAGAGTATGTCAAGGTAGGTCTGCCCCTGGAGTGGTATATTAATTACCTTGTGGTTGAATCTTGAATTTGGGTAACAAACGTCTTATAAATCGAGCCTACACTTGCCAAAGAACTTTAAAAATAAGGTATAACGGTTGGGCTAAAACAGCCCAAGGTGCTCTTAACATGGTGTGATACTGTCCGCTTTGGGCTAAGCCCGCACGGTTTTCCCAAAAGGCCTCACACCATTAAGAGATCCCTACACCTTATAAGTAGGTTATTTTCCTTGCCAACTTCCGATGTGGGACTTGGTTCGCACACCCAAACAATAACGGTGGACCTACGTGCCATCACCATCTCCTATATATAAGATTTTTTCAGACATATGTGATGGCTTCAAATAATCAGCAAAACTTTACCTTAACTTTTCCAAAAACTTTACCATTTTTTCTCATCCTGTGAATTCCAACCCTCCATTTTTATATATCTCCAAATATGGTACATATGCTGCATGTAATTGTTTTTCCTCTACTACTACTACTTTCAAATGTTGTCTTGTCTCATTTCATTGTTGAAACTCTACCAGGCTTCAATGGAAAACTTCCATTCAAACTTGAAACTGGGCAAGTATTATATATATGTATATATATATATATATATTGATTTTGCATATATATTTCTGACTTGTATTTTCTTGGTGAATGGTATTTTATGATCAGTTATATAGGTGTAGGAGAAGAGGAAAAAGTGCAGCTATTTTACTACTTTGTAGAATCTGAAAGAGACCCTGAATATGATCCTCTCATGCTTTGGTTCACTGGAGGTCCTGGTTGCTCTGGCCTTTCTTCCTTTTTCTATGAGATCGGTACGACGATACTCGAGTTTAACTTTTATACATTGACAGTGTGATGATATAAGTAGTAACTTTTTGCACTATTAACTAGATTGCTTTAATTATATCACATTGTTTAATTTTACCTTGTTCTCTTCCGTTCCAAAATGAGTGTCTACCTTTTTTTTGGGACGGAGGGAGCAGGTTACAACATACTTTCAAAAAGGATGAACCTATTTTTTTTTTAGTCTCTTTAAAAAAGAATGACCTCTTTTTAAATTTGGAAAGAAATATTCGCTTTTACTCATCCCTAGATGATTTGTAGCCACACAAATATCTATAACTTATTTTAGACCACATGTTTCAAAAGTCTTCTCTCTTTATTAAATTCCATATAAAGTCAAATGGGTTCATCTAAAGTGGAACGGAGGGAGTAGGTTACAACATATTCTAGTAGGGGTCACTTTAGAATTTAGTAGGTGAATATTGATGATACACTGGTCTTAGTGATGACACGTCCTAGTCGAAAAATAGATATTTTATTGAAAAGACAGATGACCAAAGAAAAAAAATTAGATGGTAGTAAATGGTAATGACAAAAGGACCAAGGGAAGTGGTTTATAGCTCATTGTCCATAAATATAAGAGTAGAGGAAATAATTGATGGGAAATTTACACTCCATGCCCACAAAAATAAATTATTTACGTGTTTGTGTCTAAAAAAATTAGTTTATATAGAATATCCATGCGCCTCATTTTATTTACAAAAATGCCCATCTAGTCTGTTTTATTTACACTATGTGCTCACTCTCCCAATATTAACTGTATACCATTGCATTATATTGGTATACCAAATTAAGTATACTTCTTTTATGGATTTAAGAGTATAGTGTAACAAGTATACTATGGGAGTATACTGTATACTAGACAGAAGGATGGGTATACAGTGTAAATAAATTTGTGGGTAAAAATGTAATGGGTATGGAGATGTAAATAAGTAGGGTTTGATGGGCATTTTTGTAAATCCCTCAATATTAAATTGCCTTTGTAGACGCAAGCTAAGGAATATGTTTATTTAAAAAGTATGGGTGAAGTGGAGGATTAGCTACTCCTTAGTGCAAGTATTTAGGTTTTATACAATAGTTATTCGTCCTGAAGTTTTGAACTAAAAAATTTAATTTCATGGTACAATGTTCTGAATGTGCGGTCACACTAGATTAGGCTGCAAATGTTTTAACTTATCCACATGTTGAGTATCACTAACATGAAGATTTCGAAGATAGATGTGCGGTCATACTAGATTAAATAAGATTAAAAATTACAACATCGACAAAAGATGCGGGTATAGCACCATCAAGGATAAAATAAGAGAACGCCGCTTGAGATGATTTGGTCATCTTCGGCAATGATCTCCAAATAGAAAAGAAACTTTTGGGACAATTTTTCGATTTCTTATTAATTTGAACAACAATCAAATAATCAATGGAACTAATGTCTCCATTAAAGTAGCTAGGATCGATGAATTTGAATAATGAATTGAAGAAAGGATGGATCAAAGAATCCAAACTTAGATACCGTGACTAGTTTGTTGGTAGATATGTGGGATAAATTGGAGGAAATAGTGAAGAAGTCAGGAATTAAATTGAGGATGAAGCATTGCAGCATAAAGAGGAGTTTAACAAGGTGGTTCAAAAGGGACCTGTTGATGAGTACCTCGAAAAGTTTGAAGAACTGCAAATAGATTTGTAGGAAGTTTTGTTGAAACTGTTAAAACAACTACTGAAATTCTAGCTGAAGAACATGACGTTTAACACGAGCAGAGTGTAGTTGTGATCGAAGAAGCAATGCAAGTGGAGACGGACAAAGTGCATAACCGGGCTTTGGAACTTGAATTATGCACTGGTGATATTATTACTGAAAATAAAGAGCAGAAGGTGTCCGATAAATTTCCTCAAAGTGCTGAAAATAGTCTGAAAGTTGCAGTCATCTCATCCGTGGAAGTCATCGTAGGGAGCACAACACATGTAGTGCCACAGAACTTAAATGTTGATGCAAGTGCGAGACAACCTCTGAAAGGAGTTTTCGTTGGCCAAATTGAATCTGTTGGGGGAAACCTGCAAGGTAATCTCGTGAGCTACTTTGGTATTTTCTTTCAGTTTACATAATAGAATTTCCAAAATTCTGGAGGAGCAAAAGGAATCTGCCATTAAAATGCAAAAATGTTCCAAAATAAGAATCTGTGGAAGGCATTTGTACTGCCTTGTTCTGTTGAGTCGATTAACAATTATTCTGAAAAACTATCCACACGTGATAGTTGGGACATTATGAAACTTATTAACTTCTACAGGTAGTTATGTTCAGATATTAAAGTTTTCATATTAAGCGGAAAGAAGAAGGTTATTGAGACTTTTTGTACAAAAGTGGGAATGAAGATGTTATGGAAGCTTTTCTGAGGGATGATTTTAATAAGGAAAATCTTTGGTTAGCTGAATTCTTGGAGTTTCAGGTAATTCCAAACACCTGCCGTTCAGCTAAATCCAGTTTGATATGTTTTCGTAGTCCACATGGATTTGCCTATGCCAAAGCAGTGTCATTCCTTTGCGTCTGAAAGTTTGGTTGAAGAAAAGGACACCACTGTTGAGGGTAAAAGTCCTATTGAAGCACTGATGTTTATTGAGGATTATCCTAATTGTCTGGATGTACCGTTGTGTTGATAAGTCTAACATTGATGAACTAGAGATGATCAACTTTGTGTTGGTAAATCTAGGCAGTAGTTCCAAGTTATTAGATCTTGAGACCAGTGGACTATGTTTCACAGAGTTCATTGGAGATAAGATGTTGGGAAATTGACTGTTCCAGCACCTCATGTCGAGCAGGGGAAGCTTGGGAAAACTGGTGGAAGGATCATAATATTTCTAAATAGTATATACGATGTTCTGTCATTACATTCAGCAGCTCAGTTCTGTAGATGTTCTGCGACAAATATTGTTGTTAAGCTGATTGCAAAAGATGGTTTGACAGCATTAAGGCACATTACATCGGGTCCTCATGCTGCTTGTAGTGTTGACAAGACATATAACTGTAACCACAACAATCCTTTTTCATTCTGGAATAAATTGACATTCAACAAAATAGAAGCAAGGCCGGGAGAAGCAGCAGTTCCATTGCTTACATTTTTGCAGAATCCAATTTCTGTGGAAAATCTGAGAGCTGACAAACAATATGACTTTGAATTGCTCCATGAGCCATATCAGATTGGTCCTGAACAATTCAAGGCATTATATTATCACGCCAAATTTCAATTTGAAGGTGGAAACTACTCTGGAGCTATTGATTGTCCTTATCAATACATAGTTTTGTGTACAATGAGTGACAGAAGACGCAGTCCTCAGGAAAATAGCTAGCAGCAAAGACCTATAATAGAGCTTTGCTGAATTGTCGATTTTCATCTTCCTTAATGGATAAGATATTATTGGAATATGGGCTATATGTTTGGAAAAACACATACTGCTATCGTAAAAGCACATAAGTGAGTTTCCAAATCTGGTTAAGAGCATGGGCATACTTCAGCTGGAGAGCTCATTCTTTTGCATTTTGGCCATTGGCATTGGTAGTTCTGTGGGTGTGCATACCTGCAACAAACCAGTAAGTATCAACCATTGTCAGCCAAATGCATCAGGAATGACCTTGAGGAAAGGTCAATTTGCAGTAGGAGGGATTATAATGCACCTGACTTAGTACTATCACGTGAGGGCACATGCTCATTCTTCTCAAGATACAGCAGATCAAGCAACAGGAGAAAAAGTGCAGAATTTGGAAAGTATCTCTCTCTTACCTCTTCAGGGTTTTCTTCTCGTCTCTAATTTCTTTCCCCGTTTCTCAATCTCTCTGATTCCCCTCTTCTTCTTCATTCACTCCTCATATTCATTGTTCTAAGCTGCTTTAATGGAGTCGTTAGTCAGATTGGTTTTATTTTCCTTTCATTGTAGTCGTCGTTTAAATGAATAAGGATCAGAAAGTTGTTCCAAAATTTTTCTTTATGTTAAATTAGATTATTACAATCTCCAACCATGGTGGTGAGTGGAAGTGTTAAAAGGGGACGAGATTGACCTACAATAATGTGAAAGTTGTCACGGAAGACCTGCAATCTCTTGGCATCCATGCATGCCTGGGAAAAATAGCGCGCGGTGGAAGAAATAAATCTATAGGATTAGAAAAGAGAATATATTTAGGCATGTTAGTACGTTTATTTTAGGTCCTATATTTTCTTGGGATTTTTAATCCTGCTATCAGTACAAATATAGAGAATTTCTAATACTGTTATTTTTGTTTATCTTGTTGTCGAATATTGGTATGAGATGAGCTTAAATGGAATGATATATCAATAGACCAAAACTTGCTTGAGATCAAATGTAGTAGTTGTTGCCTCTGCAGGAACTACTACACCTGATTAGGTGGAGGTGATTTTTAAGTCTTGACTTTGCCATTTCACTTTGTAAATAAGTTGAGATGATACTCTGTAATAGAAAGAAATAATTTGGAATCGTTCTAATTTTGAAGTTTGGAGATGGAAAATCAACCATTAACGCAAAGTTGTCTATAAATTGGGAAAATGAATAGTGAAAATTAGTAAGGTTGGACAAAAGGATAATATATAACTTTCATTATTTATGTACTCAATGTAGAGTTGTAGACGCAATAGGAATGATGCTAAAAAATAGTACTTCAATTATCACTTTTAGGGCAACGAAGATGCTTTTGATTTTTGTTAGTGAAGGTCCTGAAGGATACCTGAAAGTTCTTTGATTGATGCTCTCCATGTGTAAGAGTTAAAAGTTTGCATTGAAGTAGCACTAAATTTTGCACAATGCTTAATCTTTCTCCTCAAGCTATGGAATTTTGTTACAGAACCATTCAGTAGGGTAAGATGAAAAATAAGAATGGTCCGAACAAGTGTTTGCTTTCCGTCTGGACTGTTGTTTCTCCAAAGTTAATAAGTTGAGAAATGACGCTTGATGCTTCTTTCAGGCCCTTTAACTTTTGATTACGCAAATTCTACTGGAAATTTTCCGAAATTGGAGCTGAACTCAAACTCTTGGACCAAGGTTTTGAAAGCTTACCCTTTTACCATTTGCTTGAATTTTCACTATTGCTCATTTAAGTAAGCATTATTTTGTTTTAATTACTAGGTGGCCAACATAATATTCATAGATCAACCTGCTGGCTCAGGGTACTCCTACGCGAAGACTTCGGAAGCTTACAACTGCAATGATACCATGGCTGTAACGCAATCTTATGAATTCCTTAGAAAGGTGAGAGAAATTTGTAGTAAGCATATCTATCTACACATTCGTTGAGGTTTTGTTATGTAGCTGAAATTGCTTCTTGTGATGTCAATGCACATAGTTAGATATCTACCCTTTTTCGATAATTCAAACTCTAGCTAGCCAATGAAGAATGCACATTTGTTAATAAAATTTTATGTTAATGTTTCAGAAAACAAAAACAAAATGTGATCTGTTAACACTGGTCTGTTACCAACAAAAGCACTCATTCTGACTCATTTGTTAACCCCACTAGTGGGATAAACTGGATATGTTGTTGTTGTTATTGTTGTTTTGACTCATTTGTTACAGTTAGAGAAATTGCTGTTAATCATGTGACTTAATGGAGCTCAAATCTTTTTGTTATCTGGCACTATAAAAGAGGGAAATGTTACTTTTATATGTTAGGTGGAGTAAGAATTGTTATGGTTGTTCCTCTTATTGTTTACATATGGTTTTCTGAAGATGCGCAAGACTAAATTCAAGATCTGCTAGATAAAGTGAATAAAGTTTCTAATACAGATCGGAAACTCATGATTCGTTATTGATTCATACTCTAAATCTTGAAAAGAAAAAGTATCTTAATGATTTGACACCTGATGAAAAAAGTGACAAAACTGCATTAGAATATTATTCTCCAACATGTATTCATCTCACATCTCATGTCTCAATGTTGATCAGAAATTTTTTTTCACGCATAAGGTAGTAAGCTTATTCATGAGACTGAAATTGTTGTGCTGTAGTGGCTTATGGATCATCCCAAGTATCTCAAGAATCCACTATATGTTAGTGGTGATTCCTACTCAGGCATTTTTGTCGCACTGCTTACCCGTAAAATATATGATGGTATTGTATCTTGCACCTGAGTTAAGGATCAGTCTTCTTGTTATCATGTTTTGCCACCTTTCTACTTTCTCTACAGGTATTGAAGTGGGTGACAAGCCTCGAGTGAATATCAAAGTATGAACTTCAATGCATTCAGTTGTACACCTCTTTCTGCTTTTCTCATTATTGATACCTCTCATTTTATATTCTGCTGTCAAACATGAGGTGTTTGAATTGAATGTAGGGATATATACAAGGCAACGCTCTAACAGATGAATACATCGACTTAAATGGTCGAGTCAAATATGCTAATCATATGGGACTTATTTCAGATAAAATCTATCAGGTATCTAATAGTTTATATGCTATGTACTCTAGCATTCAAGAAACTAACTGCTAGTTAATGAATAATGAGAGTCTAGAAAGGAATAATCAGTTTTTCTGCCCTGCTCTCCTTCGCTCCCCTTCCTTTACAGCTATGCTAAACAAGGTGAACTTTTGGAATTAAAATAATTTGATTCTGGAGTATAGTTCAACTAGCAATTATTTCAATTGTTGTAATTTTGCAATTAATTTTTTCCTGTTACTGTTTAGTCCGCTAAAGCAAATTGCAATGGAAACTACGTGAACGTTGATCCGGATAATGCATTATGTCTAAATGATCTTCAGAGAGTAACAAGGGTAAGGAAACATGTTCTGCACTTACAAATACTATAATATCTTCAAAGTTCCCTTAGACTTAAATATTCTGTGTTATTTTATTGCTTGTGTAGTGTCTCAAAAACATTCGCCGGGCACATATTCTAGAACCTTTTTGTGACCTTCCATTTCTTACGAGCATTCTCCAAGAAACTCCTACAAATGTCCAGTCACTATTTCCAATTGCAGGACCGTGGTGTCGAGTAAGTCTCTCTTTTAATCTCCCTCCCAACCCGGACCTCCTTAGCATCATGTATTGTGTTATCTCTGTTGGTATAGTATACAAGAGCCTGCAGAACTAACTTTTTTATCCCCAAAAAACCAGGAAAAGAATTACATATACTCGTATATTTGGGCAAACGATAAAGCTGTCCAGGAAGCACTATACATGCGTGAGGTATGTCAATACAGTTATAATTCCTGTTGTCCATAGCTATGCTCCCCCCTCCCGTGGCAGTAACTGAAGCAGGTTTAACCCCAGCTGAAAAGCAATTGAAAGTGGGAAAAAAGAGAAGACTTTGAATGGATATATGATTATGGATTAAAAAAACAGGGAACAGCATTGGAGTGGGTGAGATGCAACGACAGCATGCATTATAGAGGTTTGAAGAGAACTGAATCATATGTTTTTGATGTCCAAAGTGTCATTGACGATCATCAGCATCTCACCAGCAAAACCTGCCGAGCTCTAATCTATAGGTATGATACCAAGATGGCTTTCTTCGTCATGTTTCCTTGTTCTCCTAAGTGACCTTAAGACATAAGTCGGTAATCTTAGAAAGATCTTCCTCTGTGTTTCATGTAATCTTCTCGTATTTGGTTAAAGTTTTAAAACCATCCTTAAACATTAGTTTCGTGCATCAATGAACGAACGAACCTAGTGACATGAATTTGCTGATGTGTGGGTTCACTAGATGAGGGAAAAAATAGGAAGACACAGTGAAGGAAGTAGTACATAACTCAACTTTGTGTTACACTACACACTTAGATCTGCTGGCTTAGGCAAACTAAGCAAGAAATCTTTGTTATTAGTTCTAGGCCTAATCACTGGAATAAAGTTTCCAATGAAACTTTGTGATAAATTTTTCCTTTGGCAGTGGTGATCATGACATGGTTATTCCACATTTAAGCACTGAAGAATGGATAGACTCTTTGAAGCTGCCTATTGCAGATGATTGGGAACCTTGGTTTGTTAATGGTCAAGTTGCAGGGTTGGTTCCTCGGTCTCTAATGTTTCGTTTTTTACTCTCTAGTTCTTGAACATGTACCAATAATTCTTCAATGGTGCTCTTACTTTGTTTATGTAGATACAAGATGAAGTATTCAAAAAATGATTATGAGTTGACATATGCAACTGTCAAGGTAAGTTCTTCTAGTCTCTATCGCGAAAAGTTCTTAAAACCAAGAGTTATTACAAGCACATCTTGATCAGATCTTCCTCTTTTTTTCCTCGTTTACTTAGGGAGCGGGTCATACAGCTCCTGAATACAAGCCGGAACAATGCCTAGCCATGGTCGATAGGTGGTTTTCCGACTACCCTCTTTAGTTTCAAACCTGCACAATAAAATGTACTTATTTGATATTAAGCTTATGTGTTCTGTAATCTTGATTGTGCATGGCAAATGACATGTTAATCAAAAAGGTTTCAAAAGATTGTTACTAGCGATATTGACCTAGTTATATTTTCTTGATGGTCATGACTCATGAGATATATATGAACTTTCTAAGGCTGAATTTAAGTACAATTTTGTGCATGTTTACTCTTACTGATATTCTATAACACATATCTGTACGATACAAAATTGTCCAAGTACCATAAGACAGCTCAGGTACAAGTTTGAAACAAAATTTTCCAACTAAAAACCTAGAAGCCAGCTGAGGTTCCAGCCTTGCGGCGACCTACACGTAGGGGCAGATTTATGTATGTAGCCCACTAGCTTCGGCAGAGACTGTGTATATATGTATAAGAAATAATACAAATACAAAGAATGGCACCCGTGTCGACAAACTAACAAAGTGCCCATGGTGCCATTGGTTGAGCAGACGAACTTTATCTTGCTACAGGGTTACCCTCGTTCGACTCGCACCTTAGCCAGCCCCTTTCTACCTTTACTTTGCCCCTTTTTCTTTCTTTTTTTTCTTTCCCTTATATTTGCCTAATTTCTCCGTCTTTTTGCTGTTTCTTCTCCTTTTTTTTTAATTGTTTTTTCTTTATTTGCTTTTTGCAATAAATACCCACAAAATCTAAAACAATTACAGCTACTACCCACTACTTTCAAATATTACTCGATCTACCCGCTAAATTATTTACCCACTAATTTTGCCACAATCAAGAACTTTATTATCTACCCGCTAAATTATTTACCTGTAATCTTGATTGGGCCATTTATCGGTCGGTTCGGTTTTGCACCTTATCGGTTTGGACTATCGGTTTTCGGTTTTTAAAAGTGCTAAACCAATAACCGAACCAATAAGCTATTGGTTATCGGTTTTCGGGTTATCGGTTTTAGGTTCTTATCAGTTCGGTTGTCGGTTTAATCAGAAACTTAGGCCTAACAAGTGTAAAAAAATCTCTTAAATGATTGCATCCAATACAAAATCGGCTTTATTTTCACAGCGAATTCAAATGCCTCTTATAGCATTCGCCATATAAAAAAAACAACCAACAACAGATTCAAATATACTTCATTATTCTATAAACTAATGGAGGAGGCAAGGGATAAAATAGTAAATCGGTGGTTGAAATGGATGAGGCGACTTGAAAGCTACACAAGTAAAAGAAGACTAGGATTTGAGGTTTCCAAGTTCCAACTAATAATAATTAAGTATACTATTTTAATGCACATAAGCGCAACATAGTAAATTTGAAAACCTTATTGGCGTTATCGGTTTAACCAATAAGAAAATGTACAAAACCGACAACCGAACCGATAACCCAATAAAAAAATTTTTGCAAACCGTTCAATAACCGATAACCCGATAACTCAATATATATAAACCATTAACTTTATCGGTTCGGTTTATCGGTTTAAATCGAAAAATGAACAACCCTACTACCCATCCAGACTTGTATACATAGTTAAATGGCCCTCCAGACTTGTATACCATAATTTATGCAGTATAACAATAATAAATGAGTAGATTGGGTAAATACTTTTAGTTTTATGGTTAGTATAATTTTTAATGAGTATGACTTGTAAATACTTCAAATTTTATGGGTATAGAGTGTAAAAATTCCTAATCTATATAGTTTTTTTATGATGCAATAGTTTATCTAAAACATATTGCAGAATAATTTGAGCAATATCTATTGGCTTTTGAAAATAAGTAATTTTATTAGTAAATATTTTGAATTAATTTTTATATATTGAAAATTTGAAAGTTTTCTTTTATTTATTTATTTATTTATTTAATTTTATTTTTTGCAAAATATTTTCATAAAAATTTAACAATTAAGATTAAGAAACTAACTTGAGATTATTGATGGTAACTTAATCAAATAAGAAAAATAGTAATGAAACTACATAATATAGAATTTCAAACAAGCGAAAAGAATTTCTTCCTGCTAGAACTCTCCTTGTCACTTCTTTTGAATCCTTTGAACATTCCCAGATTAAGTTTCTGTCTTAAGGCACTTACCATTGCTGCTTCAACTGATTGAAGATCAACATATTCATCAGTTTCTTCAGTTGCTTCAAGGGCAAGGGTCTTGTCCTTCTTTACAGCTGGTTTAGCTTTTGAGTCCTTCATCATCTCATGAGTTTTCAAACTTCCAACCAATTCTTCAAGTTTGATAGATCTCAGAGGTTTGGATTCAATGATGGCAGTCATCTTTGGTTCCATGCTTCAGGAAGCACATTCAGGATTTTTTCAACCATCTCTATTTCAGGCAATTCCATATCCAGAGATCTCATTTCATTTGTGATGATGGTCAGCCAGGTCATCATATCCTGAATTGATTCTTTTTCACCGATGGTGAAAAGTTCAAATTGTCTCTTCAGCATTCTCCTTTTTGAGTCCTTCACTTCCGTGGTTCCTTCATGTGCAACCTGCAAAGCATCCCATATTTCCTTAGCCGTCTTATAAGATGATACTCTATTGAACTCCTCAGGACCAAGACCACATATGACCAAACGTTTGGCTTTGTGATTCTTTTCAATCATCTTATAGTCCGTCTCGTTGAACTCTTCATTAGTTTAGGTTCTTGCTTGGCAGTGGCTCCTTCACCAACTATTTTAGTGGGGATCAGGTTTCCTTCAGAGACTATCAGCCAGAGTTGATAGTCTTCAGCACATATGTAATTCTCCATCCTGTTCTTCCACCATGCATAGTATTGCCCATTAAACTGTAGGGGTCTCTGAACTGACTGTCCTTCAGTGATAGTAGGTGGTGCACTCATGATTCTGATCCTTCTCAAGGTGTTAACCTTTCACAAGAAGACCCGCTTTGATACCACTTGTTATACTCTATGCACCTCCTAAAGACACTAGAAGGGGGGGGGGGGGGGTTGAATAGTGTCTACCGATTTTCGTTACAAAAACCTGGTTCTTCTGACGTAGAACCTAGTTCTTAAATCTTAGCTTTTGTACTACTTCAAACACTGCAACTCACCACAACACACACAGAAGACACAAGGATTTTACGTGGAAAACTCCTTGCTCAAGGGAGAAAAACCACGACCCACACTCTGGGATTTGAGAACTGAATCCACTAACACAAGAGCAAAATTTCTGATTACAAACTCTGTAACCAAGGGGCTACACTCTAGACCCTAATCACTACTCAAAGCTAAACTCTAGCTTTCCAGTAATTACACAAAAAGTTCACCTAATACATACGCTTCTGTAATAAGCCAATAGGTAAAACTATGAATGCTCAAACGACGACAACTTACAACTCGATGAACCTAGACAGAGTATCTAGACTCAATACACTGCATGCACTCAAGTTGTCTTCTCCAGTTTACTCACGTAGAAAGATGCTAGATCGCCTTTGTATGCTCTCAACTCTCCGTTTGTGAATAACTGCTTTACGGCTGTCTCCACTACTTGTATTTATACGGGTCTTGAAACCCTAGTTGAGTTCCACAAGGAATCCTTTTAATTATGGTAAGTCAGGATTCCTAGTAACTCTTTTCCTTGTCGAAGTCCAACTCCTTTTCACACTTTGAAGATACAGCCTGGGCACCGCCTCTTTTAGTCTGACTAGGATGCATATTCATTCACGCGCCACTACTCGTAGTTCCGCAGGGATTTGCAACCCGTAATTTTTTTCGATCAAGCGTGCCCTTCAATCCAAGGACTAGGTTCTTTGTGGGAATCTCTGAGTCCTTTCCGTTTGTCATACTTCAAAACCAGCTCTCAACAGAAAAAAAGTACACGCTCGTTTGTATGACAAGTATCAATAGAATATTAGTTTGTTTAGTTAATAATTAATTAACAGTCCTTATGGGAACTATACTTGATCTCATCATTTTATTACTTATCGACTAGTTATACTTGTGGGTCTATGTTGGTTGAATTTGTTGGAATATCTAATAGGTGTAACTGTCTCATTTGACGTTCTAAGTAAAAATTGTCGCCATGTTTTGCCAAAAGAAAAAAAATGTACACATTCGTTTGCGGGACACCTATTATGTTGACTGTCATCATACAAATGTCAATAATTGGTTACGAAAATTAAGGATCTATCAATAGCCACTCAATTGTAGAGTCTAATGAAACTCTTAATTGGTGTCCTCAAAGCATGTTACAAAAAGAGGTGCAATGACTAGAGTGAGGTAAGGCAGTCCAGCAATGCATTGTGATGTGTTGGCTTTCAACTCATTTTTCCAGAAACTTGGAATCATATTTCAATCTTTTTGTGTGGTCCTATAGATTTGTGTCATGAACCTCTTAATTGCCTTCAACTTTATGATGGTAATGCCAGTTGTGACTGTCTCAAATTGGATACTGAATCTCTCTCTTTTTAGTATAATTCCAGCTCTGTCATGTTCATCTTGTTATACTGCATGCACCAATAATACAATTGGAAAAATCTTGAATCATCTCATCTATCTGTAATGTAGTAAAAAAACAAACAAGAAAACACAATTCACTTACTTGTGGGATCAAGTGCATTATCTTTTTGCTTCACTGCTCTCTGGAAAATCATGGGCAACTTGAGAAAAAACAGTAAAGTTTTTGCAGGAGATTAGATCCATGCACTGTTACTGCACGTAGAATTTTGTGCATGTTCACTATGTTGGGATATACTAATAACCATGCGGTTTTAGTTAGATTATTCCTAATTGAACAATTCGTTATTCATTTATTAAATATAATGAATTATTATTTATTTAGATCAATTGTGTCATGCGTGTCATATTATTTATATAGTAGTTGATTTAGTGTGTAGAGCCAAGCTAATCACCGGTTCTTATAAATAATAAAGTAAAGTTCACAATCTAAGATGAAAATTGGACAAAGCCATCGATATGATTTAGTCCGGTTATTGTTCGGGCACGCGACAGAAGATCATGGAACTGGAGAACGATTCTGTAGATGATCTTGCTCGTGATTGAAGATTCGTTGCGCGGTTGAAGTCACGCTTCCAGAGGTATTTCGTTTTATATTTATGTAAAATTAAATAACCTGCTAGTTTGTCTAGATTACATGTAAGTTCATGATTCTAGAATTACTTCCGCTGTATTTATATTCCTTCCAACTATTACTGATAAGTAACACATGCGTGTGGGCCTGACAAAGTGAAATATGGCAAAAAGCTAAGGACTGGAAGCCATGCACTGTACAGTTTTCTTGGGAGGTGAACACTGTTGTCATGAGAACTGGAAACAGGCTTAGGTGATTATCAATCTGACCACAGTGCAATCAAAGTGGATTCAATTCAAGGCTTTGTTTTGATGGTAGTTGGTAGGACAAAGATGTTTTGCCCCATACCTTCTTGATTCCTCTACACCATATAATTGAGTGTCAATAACCACATACTACTACTCCCTCCGTCCAAAATGAGCCAGAGTTTTAAAATCCTGTGGTCCAAAACAAATTTTAGATTTAAAGAGTTGCGATAAAAGGAAAGAGACACTCATTTTGGGACAAACAAAAAAAAGAAAGATAGACACTCATTTTGGGACAAACAAAAAAAGAAAGATAGACACTCATTTTGGGACGGAGGGAGTACTAATCATCTCATTATTCTTTTATCTTTGTTTAACATAAAAGAGTAAAAAAACAAGACTGTACAATACTATGTTAAAAAGAGTTTACCTTTCGTTATGCTTTGTTGTCATTGACATTCTTGTCGATAGGAAATTGTTTCCTCTACTGATGTAATGGATGGTAATTTTAATCCATTCTTAAATGTAGATGGGTATATTCATTTTTTTCTCGAAGTATTTTAACACGTTGAATCTACTCAGTTTACGTTAGAGCTCTGTTAAAGTCAAAGACAAATACAAGATAATTTGTTAATTGCAATGGCATGAATGACTGGTTCAAAGGTATTTCACACTTTCTAAATATCTACAATAAGCATCTATCAATTATCTCATCTAAGCGGAAGACTCCCATTCATAAGATATGAAACTTGACGAAAATGGAAAAAGGAAATAAAATAGACCGGTTAGTTAAAGTCGGTGGTTCAGAATGAGTGTGATCTTAATATATTTTTAATGCATGATAGTTAGTGGTTTAACATGAGTGTGATTTTATATTATGTACGGAAAGCAGTAGGTTCAATTGAACTGCATAATTCACCCTAAATATGCCTTATAATTTATAAAAGACTTTATAAAAGACTATTTGGACATTGAATGATATAAAGAGGCCACTATATATTATGCTTAATTCATCTGCAATTACAAAAGTCTCTTGAAGTTTCAGATGAAATATTCCAACATTAATTTTGGCAGTTCTTTAAGCCTTATAACTACATTTTCATTATTATTCGGTTACACCTTTTAATTTTTTCTCTTAACCTAAGATTTTTGATTCATTACAAGAACAAGAATTATTAGGATGTTCTTGTCTAGACACTGAAGTGTCCACATTATTACCAAGCTTATGAAGATTTTGCTCAACTTACATTGAGTAGTTTTGTTTTCAAAATAAATTCCAAGAGATAATAATTATCCTTTAAATTTGACAAGTCCTTCAAGGATTATTGTTGCTCCCAAACGCACACGCAAATATACGTGGTCGACAAATAATAAAATGATAAGATGAGTATCGTTCCCACGAGGACTATTATTCAGACTGAATCCTAGCAAACAATTTCCTAAAAACTATTCAGGAATTTTTTTCGATGATGATTTGTAATTTACTAACTAAGCAAACAATAATGAAAAGCAAGTAATGAAGTCAAGTGATAGAGAGCAATTATGGGTTGTTATCAATAAAAGAGAAACGGTCCAGAGTCAGAGCTGCAAACAATTCAGTTGAGTTTTCCAATTGATTCTACTTTTCGATTTCCTAAATCGCTAACTAACAGGTTAATTATATTCGTGAAAACCTGTCGATTCTTCACGAGTCTATGCAAACTACTCTAAAGCCTATATGTCTATAAAATTAAATCACATGCATACATTATAGATACTTGCCACTTGTCCTTCATTTTCTTTTTCTTTTTGGTAAAAAGCAAAGCAATGGAAAAGACTTGGGAAATATAGTATTTGACTTGACTGACCAGGACAATTTGTCCCCTTTCTCTCTTTGAAAGTCTTCATAGGATTGAGAATTCGTGACATGTTCAATCAATTATAGGTAAACATGACATGATATATCTATAACATAAAAACATGTTAGTTAAGTTAAAAGAGTAATGATAGACACCATTCTATTTTACCGTCCAAAATGTCACACCCAACGTGACCCATATGTGAAAAGTCGTAATAACAAGTTTAAAGTTATATGATTACGAAATATAAAATTATAAAGTATCATTAAAAAAAAAATAAAAAGAGTGCCAAACTAATATGTATCCACTATTTCTTGGCAATAAACATTAATTGTGAGAAAGAAGAAAAGGAATTCCAACTTCATTCAAGTTGTTTTAATTCCCACTGCATTGACCCAAAAAAAAAAAAAAAAAAAAAGAATAAGATCCATTTTGAGATCCAATTCCTTTTACTTAAACCTCATTCTATATTTCTAAACATTCACTAATTAGCTGCTATGCCCATCTTTCCCCTTCAAACCACCTGATCAAAATCAAATGAAAACCAAAATCAGATAAAATTAAAATATAATTATTTTGATACTGCGTGAATGCAGGATACTTCGTACTCTTTGTTCTTTTGTACTCCCTCCGTTCCAAAATGATTGTCATAGTTTGACTTGGAGCGGAGTTTAAGAAATGTGGTAAGACTTTTAGAACTTGTGGTCCAAAATAAGCCATACATAAATATGTGGCTATAAAGCATTTCAGTAAAGGTAAAGTAGTAGTTTCAACTCAAAAATGTTTCCAAATTTAGAATTGTGCCATTCTTTTTGGAACGGACTAATAAGGAAACTATGACAATCATTTTGGAACGGAGGGAGTACTAATTACTTGATTTCTCAAATTAAAAAAAAAAAAAAACAAGAACTTAACTGGTTTCCTTGCAATTGGTTTGGAGGTAACAGAGATGACGGGAAGAAATCATATTGCTCTTGGTATGCATATGGAGATCTCTGCATGAAATAAAATTAACTGATAAGTGCATAAGTTATAACATGTGGAGACTATATGATAAAATGTTACTCCATCTGTTTCACAAAAGACGGCATAAATTCAGATTTCAGAGTGTCAAAACTTTTTAATTTTGACCATAAATACATATATAAAATCTATTAAGTTTTTTAAAATAAAATTTATCGATTCGAAAACCATTCAAAAGTCCTATTATTTACAATAATTAATAGTATTAGTTTAAAATATTTAAAAGACATAAAAATATTATTCGTTTAACACTCAAAATTCGAATTGTAGTACCTTTTTTTGGAACGGAGGGAAAAATTACGTACAACAAAAATTGCATTATAGTTACCTGAAAGTGATTTGTAGAGTAACCTTGTGAAAAGTCCATTACATTATCCACTGAAGCTGTTGCATTTGTGATTGTATAATTGTTCTGTTTCTGTAACAAGGTAAAAACCTCTAGATTACTTCACTAATGCAATAATAAAAGAGGTCACATATTTCATTTTATGCTAGTAATGAATAACTATGTTGCTCGAATACTCCGAAAATAATGTCAGATGTGTGTGGATCCCAAAAGTAATGTATGTTTAGAGAATTCAACACGGGTGTAACGTGCTTTGGAAGATCAAAACAATATAGATGAATAAAAGGCATTTCATAAATAAAGTATTCCGCATTCATGCAAGGTCCAGGAGCAGACCCCAAAGAGTATAACGGTTGCTCCAAGGCAACCTTCATGCTAGTAATGAATGTGCATTAAAAATTAAACTTACATTGGAGAAGTCAAAGAAATGAGAGCTAGCTGTATCATCTAGCACAGAAGGTTGTTGTTTTTCCTTGGATTTTTGCCTTTTGGTATTGGTTTTAGGCAATGTGACATTAATAGGAGTATGATAAAAGCAACCATTAATGTTATGACCATACTCTTCTTCTTCTTCTTCATCAACAATATGTGGAGGTCCAGAAGATGCATCAGAAACCATTGACAAGTCCTCTTCTTGTTCTTGTTCTTGTTCTTGTTCTACACTCTTTTCAGATTCATACAAATGTGAATATTCTTCATCAGAAGCTAAAGGAGATGGTATGCCATTATTTTCTAAGTATAAAGTCCATCCAGACTCACATCCACTACTACATTCTGTATCTGCATAAATTCCATAATCCATCTTGTTTTTGCTACAAGTGAAATGATCTGTTCTTGCTAATAGTGCAAGAAAAGTTGAGTGTAATGTGTAACTTATATGATAGTGTAGTGTGTATTTGTGTGTGTATGACTAGTCTTTTTATTCCCTCCGTCCCAATTTATTTGACATCATTTCTTTTTTTGTTTGTTCCAAAATAAGTGTCATCTTTCCTTATTTGACAACTGTTTAATGCATCATCTCTATTTTACCCTTATTGGGCTCTACATACTTTTAAATCTATCAACAATTTTTTTATTACTCAAATCTTCTCTCTCTTACTTTTTCAAAAGTAAAATTGATACTTAACAAAGTCAACCTCTATTTTTTTAAACTCCGTATCCGGTCAAATGATGTCATATAAATTGAGACGGAGAGAGTATTAAGTAGGGGAGTGTTTTTACCAAGTGGGCATTTGTGGGGCAAATTTAAGGACAAAGGGAGAATGAGACTTAAATTTGTAGACCTGTTTTTGTCCTGATGGAGTACTCCCATTTGCTCTATCTTTATGGATAAATCTGGACTTGCCAGTTGGTTTTTTGGGTTGATAGGAGCAGTTGTACGTTTTAATGCAGCTAGTACGGATACATTCAATCTTTTCAACTTGAATACATACACGTATATACTAGTATAAATGTTAGATTCATCTTAAAATTAACAAAGACGAAGCGGAGCCTTACGTGGTAAAGTTGTCTCCGTATGAACTACGGAAACAACTACTAATATTTGTCTTAGGGTAGATTGCGTAAATCACATCTTTTGAGGTGCGTCACTTTCTTGAACCCTACGTGAACAGAGAATACTTAAAGCCAAGAGAAATGGAGAAATTAATGGATTGGAAGGATGGGAACGGAACCACAAGGCCATCACATGTTGGACAGCCAGGCACTGTGTACGTTTCTTGACAAAATAGGGTACACGTACAACCACCCTTCCTTAGTATTACGACACCTAATCTATTTGTTCCACTATCCTACTCTGCACTGCTCCTCTGTCCCATTTTATTTGTCATAGTTACTGTTTCGAGAATCAAACTTTTTAAATTTGACAGTAGATTAAGATATAAAATCTTTAACTTTTCTTAAATAAAGTACTATAAGTCACAATAAATTACAACTCAAAATATATAAAAGATATGTATAAGGAGTACGGTCAAAGATGAATTTATTTGACCCTCGAAATCCGAACTACAGACACACAAAGTGGGACGGGGGAGTACTATGCACTAAAGAGACTCTGCCTTATTCAACTCACCTACTTGGGCTGTTCAAAATCTAACCATAACAATAATGCAACCGCAAAAAGAGGCCTATCAGTTTATTTGAAATTATGTTGTTAGCAAATTCTTGGTGTGGGGTGTGGAGTGACTACAAGGATTGATGTTACTAATATCCATGTTTCCTCAATGTTGTAAGGTGGTCATATTACTCTTAAATGTGTTCTTCAACGGTGAAAAGTTTATTATATTGAATTTCTTTTTTAGTAGGGCTGGATCCAACCTTTGTAGTGAATATGATTTTGATACATGGTGGGACTATAAAGCCATATTCCCTTAAGAGAAAAAGGGTTAGCTTTTAAGGACGGATATATTATGTTTAAGTCTAATTTCAATTGAACTCATCATTTTTAACTCGACTCTATATTATATGTCACAAATTTATGAAATAATGACAAAATTATATATCTTAAACTTAGTAAATCATATAGATTATGATCTAATCCTACACGAATTTATAATGTTCAAATACTGAATCCGCATGTGTTAGGCTTCCAAATTTCAATGCCTTTTTATATGGAAATATGTTGTAATTCCTTTGAATCGTACTTAAGGGAGAATATAGATATGGATCCCAGTCAGTTTTTCCTAGATTTAAATAGGAGTATTAGGCAGAACAAAGACAGGATCAAGAACGTGGCAGTCAGTTTAGTCAGTGAGGCAGTCAAAGCTAGAATGTACCCAATTCTAGTAGCTAATTATTTATACATATATCTGCTAGAAAAAGTATGGAACTGTGTTTTTTTTGTTTTTGGTTTTCACCCAGTGTCGATACTTTATTGAAGCCCCGACTAATCTGAATTCTCACCGCATAAGATCCCATCCGGGAGGAAGCGCTCCCTACCAGTAATTTTTTCATACCCGCATAAGTCTCCAAGAAACCTCTTCTAAATCTGTAGTGACCAAGTCCATAGTCATTTACTTGAAATTTGACTGTTTTTGATTAATGAATTCACATGCTCTTATTTTCATTTTTACACACATTCATAGACACATGTATGCACGTGTGAATATGTGGCTACTTGGGAATTTCCAACAGATTTACACACATGTATGCACGTGTGCACACATTTCAACCTTAAAGTTTATTACCAATTCCTTCCCTGCCCAAGTTGTTTTTCATGTCTAATATACTGTTAACTTGTTTGTAATCTGTATTACTCATTCCTGTCTAATGTCACAGTTTCTTGTTTATTCTCATTCTTCATTTTCAAACTGAAAACATCTCTACTCAGAAAACTTATATGTATTCAGTATTTGCATCGAACTAATGAATGCAAGATATGTATCTTGTACGTGCATAAATTTTTATCACATATAAAGATTAAAATGCTTGCCTGATCAGGACAAGTACTTTCTCATCCTTAACCCTCCTAACTAGTACTTCCTCCGGTCCAAAATAGTTGGTCATTCAGCCAATTTTACTTAGTCCAAAATAGTTGGCCATTTAGGAAAATAAGACAAGATTAATGTTGTTTTTTCCTTTAATACTCTTGTCATAGTTAATGGCAATGATCAACTTCATTTACATTTTCGACTCCCAATAAAAGGCAACATAGTCAAATTACACTACAAGAAGTATATTTTTTCAATTTCTTAATAACTATGCAAAAGCCAAAATGACCAACTATTTTGGACCGGAGGGAGCAGTAATAGTAACCGAAAACAGAACAAGAAAACACATTAACATTAATCCACATGTTTTTTTTTGGATCAAGTATATTTAATCAGATTCTTGATAATTTACTGTGAGCAAGGATATGACCAATGAATATCATGTTGGGAAAAGGAAAAAAGAGTTCAAAGAAAAGAACAAGTTGACACATGAAAGATTTAGGGAATAGAGCAAAGCACACGCTAATTTGAAAATTAAGAATGGCCAGATGAGATGCTTGTTTTATACTAGTAGTGCAAACATTGACTGCAACACAATGTACTCTACTAATATCAAGAAAAAGGATCAATTATATTGATTTCTTCTGTTGTGTGGTGTCTTGTCTAGGGATGGCAACGAGGTGGGGTGGGTGCGGAGTGGAGCAGGTGATTAATACTTGAGAAAGTCGTTAATTAGTTCATAAAATTAACAAAAAGAAAATAAAAATAATATAGCGGGATGGGGCGGGGCGGGCGGGTTGAGAAGTGGCAAAAATGTTATGCGGGGCAGGGCGGGGCGGTTTAACTTTTGCAGGTTAAGATTTAACCCGCCCCGCTGCCATTTCTAGTCTTGTGCTAGCTTGAAGCTTTGGAATTGGATCCCATACGTTAGTACTTGGTGCAGTATTATTCAGGGTATAGATTGGTGACATGTACTAGTTTATAGTATTACTATTACATCATTAACTAGCCTATTTTCTAGTCGGATTTTAGCTAATAAACAGCCCAAAAAACTCTTAACAAAATTGAAAGTTTTCAAATTAACAAAGTTTATAGATTAAGCTTCCGAATAACTCATTTAACTGCAGAATGAGTGCCTAGTACTTGATTTCTACATGCAAACCCAACAATACTGTTGAGATAGGTCAAGAATGTGTTTCTGAATTCACCAGCCTTATTATAGGGGAAGACCATCAACTGCAATGATACGTTACACACCATGATTACGCATTATTTTTTCAAGCATGTTTTAATTTTTTGTTCTTTAGCCGAAGATCTATTGGAAACAGCCTCTCCACCTTGGTGGGGGCAATGTCTGCGTACATCTCACCCTCCTCATACCCCACTAGTGGGATTGCACTGGGTATGTTGTTGTTGTTCGCTCAAAATTATTTGCTGAGATTCAAGAACGGGTGAAGCGTGTTTATACTTTTTGTGTAATTTCACTGGCTATAACATGTTATTACTCAATTTCTTAAGTTAGCATATCAAAACTGTAATTAAGAATTACCATGTGACCATTTGTAAAAATTACCCGGTTTACATGTCAATCTTTGTTATTATATATTGATGATATGATCATAACTGTAGTTTATTATAAGCAATTATTTGCTATCTACAACAACAGCATAGTACTTCAGATCAATGTAACAGGACATCAACTAATAGCAATTCAACTCTTGATATTAACTAGCAAGTTGATCCTAACCAACACACATATTTGATCCTAACCAACACATATCACTATGAGTTTTTTTTTTTCTAGTAGTGTAGTTCTCAAAACTCTCCATCCATCTGCACCAAATGCTAGTAAAACCTTCATCTTGTGGTGGTTGTACATATTTTTTTTCTAAACAACAATGGCCTTACACCGAGGGAAAGTACTTGGAAAGGCCATAAGGAAGAGAATAGAATTCTTCACTCCTAGGATCTTTGTCAAAGTAATAGAACTTTTCCCACCAATGCCTGCCACTGTCTTTCCTGGTTGTGGCATGCTTTCTAGCAAGAGTGATATCCAAGAACAATGCAACAATTCCTGCCACTGTTGCCGGGGACGTGAAGATCACTTGCAAAATTTTGTTAAACTGCAAGTAGTTTTAAAGAAAAATGATTGTCATTCAATTCAGTAACATATAAACTTCTTGTATCGTATGGAAAATGCCGATAGAAGAGAGACAATGAATTTGATATATGTTCTTACCCAAGCAGAGCTAGAGTGAACTGGACCATCACCAGTTGTTATCACATAACCATTGAAGTATTGTGGCACAGAAAGGCCCAGATAGATAGAGAAACCTAATATAAATTTAGTCCTGAAGCTGTTGAGATTGCAGAACTGAAGTAAACCAAGACCAGCAGAAGCTGCATTAATCAATCAAAAATCAAAATAAGTAATCACAGTGTATGTAGGCAAAAACAGCATATGCAAATGCTGAAGTATAGTTTCATTCTTTTTGCACAAATTCTGTTGCAGATTTTAGTTTCCGATGCTGATTTCTCGTGAACATTCCGATGTCTATCAAAAGAATAGATTGTCATGAAACCAAGGAAAACTGGAGAGGCATAAGTTGCTTGAAGAAAGAACCATATCTTAGACAAGGATATTGAAAGAAGAACTAGCATGTTTGCAGTGCAAGAGAAATCACATACACATGAGAGCAAACAAGACACAGTACAAAGCTCCAATAATTGGCAGAGGTATGGAAGCAACAACAGCTCCAAATTTTCCTGCACAGAGACAAAGTGGTGCTACCATTAGTCGCGAAGATAAATGTTAAAATTGCTACAAAGAGAGACTAACACTCCCAACTAGGACTTTATACTAGAGTATCTCACCTAAAACTGAAAAGAAAAGCATAAATAATGCAGAGATTTGAATCACTCTTCTGCTTCCAACTCGCGTCAACGCCAAAAGACCTACATTTTCACTACATAGATCACAAAATAGAACTATTAGCTCATGTAGTCAAGAAGGGATAAGTTCTTCTCATGAATTTCCCAGTGGTGATATGTCTATAGATTCTTCGTTCTTTTTTTTATAGAGACAGTAAGCGTGAAGGTATATAGAGATTATAACATGACCGGAACATTTAGTAATATAAGATTTGTGATCTTTCCTGACCAAGAATTTGCTCCTGAGTAGAACATTAGTTTGATACTTAGATAGGAAATGTTTAAGCAACTTCTAGAATGATATTTGAAACTAGATGATGCAGACTTGATGTATTACACTGATACAGTAGATCCACTTGCAGTTCCCCATAGACCATCCAGCAAAATGGCTAAACCCTGGATGCCACAAAAAGCAAATTGAGATCAGCAGGCAAATTTTACAATGGAAGAAAGATTCGACAGAAAGTGTGAACATCATCCTGGAACATCTACCAACCAGCCAACCAGCACCACGGCTAAGTACTGAATTCGGTGTATGTGTTACACTGCCATATCTTGCAGCTGCAATAAATGCTCCAGTAGACTGTAAAAACAACAAAATTAATATAGGAAACTTGAAAATTTAGTGGAAACTTGTTCTTCAGAAAGTTAATTGACTTCTTCCCAAGATTCAGTAAATTTAATAAGCTTCATTTATCTGTCCAAAGATAAAACTGTTTTTGCTTCAAAGAAAATAATTTTGTCATGATAGTTTCTACTACCAAGAGAGAAACCTGAACCAAGTTAGAAGTATATACAGACCTCGACAAGAGAAACCAAAGCTGCAGCCATCATCACAAAAGCTTCTCCAGCATCAACTTTGGGAACACCCCATTGCCATGGGTAGGGAAATCTTATCCTGCATTTTAGAAAGTTAGTGTGATAGCAGAAGCAAATCAACGCGAATCGTAAATTGGACCTCAGATCTACAAATCCTTTAGAGAGGAGATCAGATGAGCCAAGAAATTAATACACAACATCAAATTTAGTGGACTTCTAAGTATAAATCCTTGAAACAAAGCTTCTATCTTTATCTATGATCTTGCACTTTACATATCTACAGGTGAAACAACATGAATTGACAAAGAATTTTGAGAGCACTTTTCGTTATCTATAAGCTTACTGCTATTGTTAAGTAGAAAAGTTATCAGATGGCCTATGATAAGTGAAAATAAAACTAACTAGACTGCTCCAGCATGATCACTACTGCCTCAAGACACTAAACAGCAGCAACTTTATAAATAAGTTTTGGTATCATTAAAGTGGGAAGTGGTTCGTAAAAATGCATCATTTAAGTTTGAAACATGCTAATACTAAATCAAATTTGGAGCAGATAGTTGCTAAACAAATCTATCACTGCAAGGTTATATTTTGTCCAAAGTAATAAGGATATGAATTGATTGAAAAACTGATGTTATATAGCATACCATGAAGCTCCACTAGTGAGCCCAGAGCGATCAACACGGCAACTGAACTGAGTCTTTGAGGATCTATTGTTGTACGCACCTGTCACAGTGAGCAGAGCTGCATATGCCCACACTATCCCAACTGATAATATGACAGCAAAACGCTCAAATACCGGACGCTTTAATTTCCACATATGAGGAATGTACTGCACAAACATTTATTTACCACACATAAAAACACTGGTATAACCATTAGAATCCATTCAAATGAGTACAATATTAACCTTATATAGCTTGAAAAATTGTTATTTAAGGCAAAACAAGCCAATTTCACTACAAATGATCTTCACCCTAAACCGTCTCCAAGTAGAGAACCACAAGTTATCCTGCAAACCCTTCGATTAACTTTTCATAACTAATAGCATTCTCTTGATTTTACATAAACAGTTTTGTTTGTGCTGCTTTTCTCAAAGACAACATATAGTAGAACAAGGCCCCGTCGTCATCTTTTTTTCACATTCAAAATATAAAAAGGATTTATATATGCATCATTGTAGAAGGAAATAAGTGCAATATGAGATTGGCTTACTTGTGACAAGAATATAAGAAGGATTAACTCTGGAAGTCCAATTTCAACACATTCTGCCAGCTGCCAGCATTAACAGGAACAAAGGAGAATACAGTAAATCCAATGACGAAAAAGGGAAAACATAGAGATACTGCTTCATGGAAGTAGATTTATGTAACAAACTGATTTCAGGGCTTCTGCATGTAGCTCATTTAGAAAAGCGACTAAATGGACTTACAAAAGTTTGATTTATTTTAGTTACTCCTAAGAAAAATCAGTCCTAGGTTAACAGAGTTAGGATGATAGTTTCTCAAACCATTTCGAAGCTGAAAAAAGATAGGAGTCGATAGTTAGAGCTCTTACAAGCGGAAAACCTTGCTCATATAGGCCAAGGCCAACGAGCAACACTAGTGGAGCTGCAGAGAGAGGGGATAGGAACCTACATTGTTAAACAACTGGAATTAGACATTTCTCTTTAAAAACAAATACTAATAAGATGGCAACGAAGGACGCAATCTTGAAATATGACCACCTTACAACAACTCTCCAGAGTCCTAGAAACCCAACTAGTATGGGAAGTATCGATGAAATCATCAGAGCACCTTGCATTCCTCTCATCGAGTGTTTAAACCTCTTAAGAAATCACCCAACAAAGGTGTTAGAACCACTGCTCTTTGGAGATCAGAATCCAGCTTGAGCATAAAAACGCAAAAAAGGATGCAAAAATATGGAATATGCCAACCTCATGAGGGTCAAGAAATGCATTGTATTTATTGGATAATGCAACAAAAACAGTTGGTACTATGAATCTGAATGATCCACCAATCACCACAGGAAGCCGGGTTCCAAACCAGGATTGCAAAAGAGTGTTCACCCCAGAAACAAAGAGCAAAGTTTGAATTACTTGAGCTTTCTCCTCCTGGAATACATAAGTTTGAAACGACCATCGTAAGTGCATAGTACTACCTGTACCCCAGCTTATAAACCGAGAATTGCTCTCAACAGTCAAACAGAACAGGGAAGGGATTACACTTCAAGTTAGTGATAAAATAGATACTTACATTGCCACCACCCATCTGAGGAACAATGATAGTAGGGATAAGAACAGTAGTCCCAAGCATAACTAAGTAGTGCTGAAAACCAAGAATTATGGCCTCGGCTGCATTTTTCAGAGAAGTAGGCAGTCAGCAGCTAGCATTCTATCTTCAGGTCACACGAAGACGACAAATAAAACTTTGTATTGGTTTTCCAGTTAAGTTTGAAAGATATGCTTGAGAATTTAAACAAAGAAAGGACCCACGGCTTAATGAGGCGTCATCTGTATGCAAGTGATCCAATCAAAACATCTGATCCTATTAATTAGTTAGTCAATCAATCAATCAATCAACTATATGTAATCCTATATCAGTAGGGGTTAACCTGTTAAAGAGAGCAGACTTGTATATACTAAATCATATCTTCAAGAATGTTATCCCGCCAATAGAACAGGTGAAGAGAGACAAATAGGCTGAACTGAATCCAGTGTTTCCACATAGAAATATATATACTTCTAAAATTCCAAAACTACAGTGAATTCACACAAAGAATCTCAAAGGAGAAACTCATCAAGTTTAACTCATGGATGCGCTTCAAGACGAAAATGGAAACAAAGTCACATTCTCGCAAGATTAAATGATTGAAAGTTAAGGAATGCAGGACTCTGAAAGGCTGATTACTTATCACAAACAAGCCACACAAACTATGAAGTTGGTTATGGAAAAAACAGAATGAGAAAAGCTAATGAACAAATTAAGATACTGAATAATAGGGTCAGCAATGAAATCAAGAACCAGATAAAGAAAAAACAAGAACTAGATACATGTAATGAATCAATCTAACTACTTTCCAATCCTACACTAGTTGAAATCAATTAAATGTAATGTGTTATATGTAAATTACGTGCCCCATGAAGGGTTGCTGTTGACACAATAATCAACTCCTGGTAATTGATCCTTCACTTGGTGTGGCACCAATTCATCAGATTTCACAGCTGGTGGCATAACTCTCTCTTTATCTTAGCTCTCTCTCTATGTAACCTGAGTTAGTTAACTGATCACACAACACAATTTAACAACTTCAAACTACACAACTCTTCTTTGTTTCTTCATATATGCTAAAATACTTGCATGTTTACCAACCATGCAAGAGTTAATTATCATCCACTATGTACAGTGGGGACGCAAGTATGTTGTCCCTATCCAGTGAAGGCAACCATAAACTTATACAAGGGGACGCAAAAAAATATTAGAGTGTCATACTTGAGATTTAATATGTAATCCAAGCAATTTTTGAACCGTTTACCACTATACTAGAATTTTTTCTTATATCAAGGGAACTCAACCATTTATATTATCAAATGAACTCGTTATTGCTCAAATTTACATGATATAATAAATATATCGACAAGAGGGGGTGAATTGTAGTCTTTCTTAAATTTACATTTAATAAGGTGTGAAAGCGTTTTCAACTCAAACTATGTACACATAAAGAGCGAGAATTGAGAACTTTTATGTATGAAAAGTATACTACACAGGGCCGGCCCTCCCCTAAAGCGGGTAAAGCCACCGCATTAGGCCCCGTATTTTATTAGACATAATAAGTTATATTACCTCCGTTCCTGAATAAGTGTTAATTCTTTCTTTTTATCAAAATAAGTGTCGCTTTAAAAAATCAATGTAAATTTAATTATTCGTTTTCTAATCTTAACCATGCAATTAAAGATGTAAGAAATTAATAGTTGTTTTTAAATTTGGTATTCGAGATTAGTAAATCAGTACAATATGATAAAAATAAAATATATATTCCATCTGTTTCGACTTATATAAATTGTTTGACATGACGCAATAATGTTTAATAAAGAAATGAAGACTTTTGAAACTTGTTGTCTTAACTAAGTCATTAGTATTTGTGTGGATATAAATCATTTTGTTAAGACCACAGTGGTAAATTTGGGGGGTTAAGTTGTTTCCAAGTTTAGAAATAGGTCATTCTTTTTGTAACGGACTAAAAAGAAAATTTGACGCTTTTTTTAATGGACGTGGAAAAAAAGTGTAAAATAAATACTTATAATGGGACTGAGGTAGTATGTAAGTTCAAAAAGATGTCATCTAAAGTGAAAAAATAAAGTTACATAGTCTAATATCATGCAATGTCTCAAGAGGAATTAAATGGATTGGCTATATTATCAATTGAGAAAGACTTGCTAGAAGAAATTGATTATAAAAAATTTATTAATAACACTTGCATCTCAAAAAGTTAAAAAATAGACTTCAACTTTATATATATTATTTTTTTCTTAAAAAAGGTTAAGGACCCTCGTTAAAATTTGACTTTAGACCACAAAATTTGTCGGACCGTCCCTGATACTACATTACCACAAACATACGAACTAATTGAAAATTTAGAGTGAGAGGAAAATAGACATGTTGCATGCATTAAAAAGTAAGATATGGTAAGGCAATGACGTTAAGACTATAAACTAGCCAACGAACTTTTGTCTTGCTCTCCACAGTGTCCACTACTCATCTCCATTTTCATTTCTTGGTTACATTGTTTACGAGCAGAGGCGAAACCAGAATTTGAGCATCATAGGGGCACCATGAAATTTAACATAGCTATATCAATTACTCAAGATGCCAAATAATATATATATCCAATTTTTGTTGTATTTATACCTATATATATAAAACATTTGCCGACGTTAACGAGTGCCAATGCACCCAAATAATGTACATAGGTTCGCCTCTGTTTACAAGGATGTATAGGTTCAAATTCTATTACTAGTACATGCTTAAAGACTATCACACGCATTTTTTAACCACAAATTTCATTAGAGCATTGCGACTTGTAATTTTCCCTCCAGTCCATTTTAGTTGTAAGGTTTTGTTTTTCGAGAGTCAAGTTGACCAATCTTCGGAGTTAAATTGAACTAGATTTATTTAATATTTTAAAATTATAATTTAGATATTAAAAAACTACACGAAATGTACTACATGTTGCAATTCTTTTCATATCAATATGATGAAGAAATATATCTCAAAATGTTGGTCAAAGTTTACATTATTTGACTTTTAAAAAAGGAAAGTGGACAAATAATATGGACCGGAGGGAGTATTTATCTGTGAAACTCATGGTCAAAGAGATCTAAAGACGGTTCTTAAATGAAGTCCATCTTATACAATTTGAAAAGAGCAGTAATCAAAGGACAGCCACGTACACAAAGTATCTCATATTCATGCAGGGTTCGGAGAAACGAATTCAAGATTACGGATTCATGAAGGTATTTGTCGTTAGACTAGCGGCCAAACGAATGAAGGTGTGGTACTAGGGGAAGATGCACCTAGCTATGACCTAACAAGTAGCATAAAAAAGTTATAATTGGCAAAAAATATACCAAATTAAAAGAAGGTAGTTCACCTATACCCTATAATAATTTCGATATGAACCAAGAATTCTTTAAATTCAGTAGGTCCTTTTAAATGGATAGGGCTCAAATCTTTGAGAGTAGTTGAAACTTACAAACTGATATGGATTGATTGATTATCCTCAATCACAACCAATGTTAATTAAATAATTGATTATCCTTAATCTAAACTATTTTTTTCTCTCAACTATTTTTTTCTCTCGTTTTTTCTCATCTTTTTTCCTATGCGTTTGGTATTGATAACTCTCCTTTCGTCTAGTATTGATAACTCTCGTTTTTTTTTTTTTTTTTTTTGGTACAATATTATGTAAGTACCATTTTTCAACATTTTCTATATTGACAAGACTATTAAAATGTATAGTATTCTCATGTGGTCTTCATGCAGGGTGTTAGACTGTTAGCGTCATGTAACCTAACGAAGATGCAAATGGTGTGAATATTCTGAGTCTTCTAATCACATCCTCCCCATAGACCAGACAAATCAGATTGGAGATTAGTCTCTTTGTCGTTTCCAATCCTTCAAGCAATAAGAAGGAAAACCGAAATCCAAAACCAGTTACTCCCTCTGTTCCACTTTATGTGTCATAGTTTGACTCGGCACAAAATTTAAGAAATAAAGGAAGACTTTTGAAATTTGTGGTGTAAAACGAAGCAAAGATGTTTGTGTGGTTGTAAATCATTTCAGTAATGACAAAATTATAATTATGAAGTTAAATTTTTACCAAATTTAGAATGTTGTCATTCTTTTTTGAACAGACGATAAGGAAATGCTGCCACATAAATTGGAACGGAGGGAGTACCTAATAGTCTTATTCTTCTAGCTAGTTTCAAAAGGAATAACACAATCTCCTTATAATTAGTCCGTTTAAAAAAATATCACAATTTTGTTGCATTTTTTAGATGACAAGTTTAAAAAAATTTCATTTTTTCTTAAACTCTGATCAAGTCAAAACCACAAATTAATTATTTTAAAACGGAGGGAGTAGTATTTCTGGCTCAAATTAGTTGAAAATGGAAAGAGGGCCAATTTGTGGATTTTTTTTTTTCTGGGTCAAAGGCAAAGTGCACCAATTAAGCTTGTTAAATAGATTGGTCTTATGAGGTGTGAGCAGTGAGTTGGTGTTTCATTTTCGTGAAAGCGTGCTTCCTACCGCAGATGAAGTTTCCAACAAATTTCCATTGTGTAGCGTACGATCAAAATAGACATGTTGCCATGCTTTGTCGGAAACAAAGTATGGTGTGGAGACATTAGGCCTATGAATAACTAAAATGTACTCCGTTATACTCCGTCCGTTTCAAAAATGATGAACCTATTTCTTTTTTAGTCAGTTTAAAAAAGAATGACCTCTTTCTAAATTTGGAAATAAACTCACTTTTATCTTTAATGAGATGATTTGTAGCCACACAAACATCTATTACTTATTTTAGACCACAAGTTTCGAAAGTCTTCCTTCTTTATTAAACTCTGTGCAAAGTCAAATGGGTTCATCTTTTATGAAATGGAAGGAGTAATAATTAATTCGGAAAAGGGCCAAAACTGCTCTTAGCATTTGGGAAAAGGATCAAAATTGCCCCCACCGTTATTTTTTTGGGTTTTTTGCCCCACCGTTATCTGAGCGGCTCAACCCTGCCCTCCCCACTAACGGACCAAATTTTATTTTTCATTTCTTTCCATTTTAATTACGTGGCCCGCTTATATTTGGCCACGTCACCTAAACTAACTCACCCCTAACTCCCCTTAGTTAACCCACCCCTAACCAAACATAACCCGACCCATATCCAAAAATTACCCTTTCTTCTACATAAAATATTTCTTCCCCATTCAAAACCTTACACCCACCTCTTATTATTGGTTCTATCAAATATCTTCCAATATTTTCTTCAATTTCATTTATTTTTTGGAAGAATGTCTCAATCTTCAGTTTCATCGTGTGACCAAGCTCAATCACGTAAATTTCATTGCGGGTTAAATGCTAACCAATACACGCCGTGGACTCCTATGAATGCTGGAAGACGATTCTACAAATGTCCTAGATCTGCTGTTAGTACTCTCTTTTATTCTGTTGATTTTTATGTCTTATGTATTTGTTGACTGAAAATATATATTTCTTATATATATTAGGTATCTTCATGTAGTTTTTGGGTATGGCGTGATGAAGAATATCCACCTCTTGCAATAATGGTGATCAATAATCTTAAGAAATCGTTGGATGAAGTTCTTCAAGAAAGGAAGAATTTGCAAAACACGGTTGCTGAATTACAAGGTAGTAATACTACTAATGTGAACAATGTTCCAAGGTTGGAGAAAAAAGTGGGTGAATTGGAGTTGCAACTGCTTGGATAAAAGATGTTTAGTCTAGTTTCTTGGGCAATTTTTATTGGTTACATAGCTGCCAAATATGTGTAGGACTTAGTTATGGTGGCTGAAATTTGGTTTATCTTGATGTTCTTATGTTTTGTTGATCAATGGAAACAAGATATTTTGGATCTAATATTTTCATCAAATTGCTTGAATATAATGTTGTCATTTGTTATTTGTATTGTAAAGGTTCTAAAGGTTATGAACTATGCTTATACATAAGGCATATGACTTAAACATAAGGTATATGACAAACTTAAACAAACACACATACAAAAAGCTCGACTGCATTTCATGTGCAGCAAACAAGAGAGTGATCACAATAACAAAATAGACATTGCTTAACATAAACGAAGTCCAAACATCATTGCCATAAATAATTAGTGAAGGTGCTATTACATAGCAAATTTAACATTACCAAAAGGCATCCTACTTAAAATTTTGCTATGTAGCTATTACATAGCAACTTCAACATTACAATAGGACTAGCAAAACATGCATAGTACATGGTGCTATTACATAGCAAATTCAGCATGCTCAAAAGGCATCATACTTGCAGTTTTGCTATTACATAGCAACTTCAAAAATAGCCATATACCTAAATTTAACAAGTCTTAACAAAGGTGATCACAACACCCCACAGTAAAATTCCCTACTTCTTAGCCCTCTTACACTTCAACTTGCCAATTCTTTGTTCCTTTTCAGCTACCAATTGGTTAGTGCTCATTGTTTTTTTGCCTTTCCATGTCATCTTCTTAGCTTCAAAGGGCGGATCATTTGGCATAGTCACCCCACCATTTCCATTTCCCACAAAGGGAATCTTCCTTGTTCCAGTAGGCTTCTGTTGCAGCTTTTTTTGTTGCAGTCTAGTCTTGGCCTCAGAAATGACCATAAGCCTTAACTTAGGTTCAGAATATTCACTTGCATCATCAAATGGGGGTGGTGGTACCTGTTTGCTAGAAGAAGGTTGAGTGGACATTCTTTTAAAACTTGAAGATTGTTGACTTGACAGTTGTGTAGTAGAAACTCTCTTTGTAACTGCATCTGTTTGTGAACATAAATCTGCAGCAACTTCTTTGCTTATTCCAGGAGTGAGCATGAACACAAACTCTAATTGCAGGCTATCATTAGGTGCTGAAACATTTGGAGAACTTTCTGGTTCTTGGAAAAAGTGTTTGTGCCTTCCATGAACCTATAAGACAATATATTCCAAATTAAAATTGATAAACATACTTGACTATACATTAACTAGGCAGATTTAAAGAACTTACCAAAGGACACTTTCTCATATTATGTCCAAGTGCTGAACAGTATCCACATGTCTGAAGCACTCATTTTCTATTGTATTTCCATAGCCCTTCTCTCAACTTAGCCTCATTTTTTCCCTCTTTCTCTTAACCCTAGGTCTTCCAACATTGTTGGTAACCAGTGGTGGGTCCATAGTATGCTGAGGCTCACTTTCCAAAATTTATCACCTTTGACAGGTTTCAACTTGTGCTCATAAACCATCAAGCAGCACTCCATGGAATACCACCAGTTCACCTCACTCAATGGATCAACCTTACTATGGAGCAATGCTTTGATGGCATGAGGGCATGGAATACCAGTCAAGTCACATGCCCTACATATGCAGCTCTTCATGTCAAGGTTGACAGTGTGTCTATCCTCTCCCTCTGTTACTTCATAGCCATCATCTCCATTAAAGTCCACATAACACCCTTGAGCTATTTCTCTGATATCATTGTACAGAGATGAAGCATAAGGGTTGAACTCCCCATTCCATCCTCTACATTCTACTTCATGAGTGTGCAACATTTTCATAACCTAGCAAGACAAGAAAAACAAAAGAACTGAAAAACTGAAAACTGAAAACTGAAAAAACTGAAGACATACCTTCACTCTAATCTCTTCAAGCATCCTGATTATTGGTTTGAACCTTGCTTCTAGAATCCATGCATTGGAGGATACTGTAAAGTTGTTGTCCACCATGTTGTTCTTGCAAGTGGTGTCAAAGTATGCCCTACACCAACACTGAGGTGGATATACCAGTAGCTCTTCAACAGCTTCTTTGGATACAACCCCCATGTTCTTCAGCTGATCCTTGAATTCTTCCTCATATGTAGACCAAGCAGACCACCACATTAATTTCTTTAGTTCCTTACCTCTCCATCTCTTTCCCAATTAGCTTCTACATGCCTTGCACAAAATCTTTGGTTTGCACTTGGAAAGATAGTTGAAACAGCATCCAGTAAACGCTACATACATGTAAGTTAATAGTTATATTTTAAATTAAAGAAAACAATAACAGAAAGTGACAAAAAATAGGATAAGTCATACCTTTTGCATGTCTGACATAATGGTCAGACCTTGACCTTATACAAGCTCCAAGGAACTTCTCAAAAGTTCCAGGAACCATTTCCAGGTCCTACCTGTCTCCTTGTCCACAACAGCCCATACAAGGGGATAAAAATGATTGCTTGAATCTTGGGCCATAGCAACCAGTAACTGCCCCTTGCACTTTCCTTTAAGAAAAGTGCCATCCAGACCTTTTAATGGTCTCAAACCTGCCTTCCAGCCTTGCTTCAATGCATTAAAACACAAATACATTCTGAGGAATCTTCTTTTGCCTTCTGTTGCAGCATCCTTTGAGATGTTAATCACAATATCAGACCCAGGGTTGCTTTCCCTCAGCTCTTGAGCATAAGCCTCTAATCTGTGGAAGTCATCTATATAACTACCCTCCAACTTTTCAAGAATCTGCTTCTTCACCCTCTTCATCTTTGAATAACTTTCATTAAGCTTAAACTGCTGCTCCATGTCCACTCTCATCTCTTTCACCTTATATTTAGGACAACCTTGTACCTTGTTCTTGAAATAATATGCTAAAGTGTTGGGGGTAGCTCTCCTAGTACTGTACACTAAATCACAGTTGTGATTACTGTTTAGTGTCTTCATCATAAACCCTTGGTTGTTGTTGCATTTTGATATGTAACACCTAAATGGACAGCCTGCTTGACATTTGTAACTTACTCTACCCTTATCACTTTTGTGTATCCAAAGTCCCCTCCTATTAGCTACATCATAATGACCAACAATCCTTAGCTTCATTCAAATCTGTAAAAGACATACCAGGTTTTAACTCCAAGAAGTGTCCAGTTTTGCAGTAACTTCTCTGCTCCTCTCCTTCCTAAACTGCTCTAATTCCTCATTGTCATAGTCACTAGGTAACTCTTCAATTACCTCTTCATCAGCTGAATCACAATCAGTCCCCACATCTACTATATGTTTCTTAACAGATGGGGTATCAAGATATAGGGTATCATTGAATTGATTTATACTTGGAGCATGCAGTAATACATCACCATCATCTAAAGCAAATAATTGCAGTACTTTAAACTTCTCACACAATAAGGATTGGAGTTTTTTTATATCTTCATCATCCACCATTGTGTAATACCTACCATCAGGCCCTAAAACCAATACTTGTTTCACCATCTTAAACCCCATTCTTTCAGTAAATTCAGAACATATTACAATTTATGAAAGGAAATCTACTTCATATTCATGCCACACTTCAGTCTTAAATTTAAGGTAAGACAGTTTTGGTTTCAATACCCACCGACCCCCATAGTTAAATACCAATTCGACTTGTTCAACCATCCTTTGGAAATCAATAACATGCAAGCCACAAAAAGGAACACATCAGATAATTAAAAATAAAAAAAATAGTGAATTAACATCTAACCAGTCCAAAAAATCCTAACTCACATGCAGAACACAAAAAAGAAAAAAAACAGGGCAAGCATGGACCACATATATTATTAAAGAAGTAAATAAACTACACAACGATGAATAAAGTCAACAAACATGGGACCGAACCTCAATAAATACCCGGACCACCATCACTTAAATAACCCTAAATCGAAGACAACAAAAAATAGACGGGACCACATGCTTCAAGATATTACTAATCAAACACATAAAAAGGCATCGCATACCAAATAAAAACAACAAATCAAAGAAAAAGTTCAGATTCCACTAAATACTAAACCCTAGAATGAAAAATAATTCTTTAGAAAGTGAGAGCACTTACTTGAATAAAGAGTGTAATCTTTACACATGCACAGATAAATATGAGGAAATCATCAAAGAAATCGTCCGTTCAATAAATAGTTTTTAGGGTTATTTGAAATATGTTAAATGAACCATCTGATTTATTTTTAGGGATTTAAGAGGGGGAAATGAAAGGATGGGAAATGAAAAGGGTGGGAAATGAAAGGGTGGGTCGGGTTAATTAAGTTGGGGTTGGGTTAACTAAGGGCAGTGGTTATTTAGTTAGGGGTGAGTTAGTTTAGGTGACGTGGCCAAATATAAGCGGGCCACGTAATTAAAATTTAAAGAAACGAAAAATGAAATTTGGTCCGTTAGTGGGGAGGGCAGGGTTGAGCCACTCAGATAACGGTGGGGACAAAAAACCCAAAAAAAATAACGGTAGGGGCAATTTTGATCCTTTTCCCAAACGCTAAGGGCAGTTTTGGTCCTTTTTCGTAATTAATTTGATGATGTATACGTACTGGCATGGCATGATATGTACTTAAGAAAGAAAAATACTAACCTTTATATAACTTGTTATCTTAATATATTTATCATAATATCTTTTTGCATTGAATATAAGGAAAAGGTATTATTCTTTTTAAACAAACTAATAAAAAGATAGTATGTTATACAGGGCCAAGTGACCTTGTAAGAACCATCAATTCTAGTCCTATAATTTCTGAGCTAGGGAAACTCAGAACCACTAATATTTTCCTTTCTCAATTCCAAGACTGAAGGGTTTCTTGCACTCGTCTTCTACGCGCAAAACTTTAAACCTCATCTAATGCTCTACCATTACGTATAAAAAGATAACAATTTGGAAACACCATTTATCTTGGTCTCTTGCCTTGGTCCTTATATCTCCTTGTTTTCATTTTTTTTGACAAACCCTATTAAAAGTTCAAAATTCCCTCTCTTTTTAGAAGATTTTAAGAAATAAATCATCTTTCACAACACAACACAAACCTCTATAAAGATATAAATCATCATTCACAACACAAACCTCTGACACCAACACTAGTAGTTTCATTTCAATATAAAAGGAAAAAAAGACAGCTCCGTACACAACGCGTCCCGACAAATTTCATTTCAATATATAGACAATTAAATCATGAGTCAGCAACCTCCTGTTAGTCTCCCTGCCCCTCAAGGTAATAACAATTTGAAAATTTTAATTGCTTGTCCTATAATTATTTGCTTTCTTTGATAATTTAATGTAATTGGTTTTCATTTTTTGGCTTTGCATGTGATTATATTAGGTTACCCTCCACAAGGTTATCCAAATGGCATATATCCTGCGCCACCTCCGTCAGTATACCCTCCCCAGCAGGGATACCCACAAGGTTACCCTCCCCAAGGATATTACCCTCCTCAACCTCAAGGTTACCCTCCCATGCAGGGGTACCCACAAGGTTACCCTCCTCAGGGTTGCCCCCCACCACCTCAGTATGCTGCACCCCCACATCCTCATCAGAAACAAAACCAAAACCAAGCAACTAATGGTCTCTTGGGAGGATGGTACGTATAGTCTGAACCCATAATATTAATAAAAGTGCAATGTTTAAGTGGAAATTATTAGACCATGTAAGAATATCGAACCCATCAATTTAATTAAATCCTGAATCCGTCTCGTCTCTGAGACACTGCATGAACAATGCTAGATCAATTTAACAAAAGATAGTCATTTTTTTTTTTTGTATAATTGATGTATATTTTATGCATAATGTTGCATGCTATGTACATAATTTATGCATACTGTGTAGAACGGCTATTTATGTAAATTTTCCTTTTAATTTTATGCTATTTCATTAGTAAAGAAAGGACTAATGGTTCTTATTTTATATGTACGTAGTTTGGCTGCTATGTGTTGTTGCTGCCTGTTAGATGCATGCTTTTGAGTGATGGGTGAAGTTCAAAACGTAACACAGGAAATGATCATTTGCGTAAATGGCCAGCAACCTGCATGCATGCAACAAAAGGTGATAGCCCAGTTTTAGGGTTGTGCTGGATCATCGATCAGAGAATCTAGTTTTCCTTTTTGTGCATGTATCGTAATTGAAAGAAAATTATTGAATTGAACCTTGATCGATTTGAGAAACCACCTTGATGGTAAATTAAAATGCAATGCTTTCAAGTGTCTATTTTGCTATCTAGGCTATGTACATTATAAGAGACACTATATTGTTAATGTGGATTATATGAATTTTGAGTTCAATATAATTTATCTATAGTGCACTTTCGTTTAATTAGCCATTTTTTCCGGTGTCATAAAACAATTGGGAATGTGAATCATGAGATTTTGATCATAGATTTGCTCATGTTGTGTAGTTTTAAGTACTATTTACTAATGATAGTTTGTCTTGAAAAAATTAAAAAACAATTTTACTTCTAATAAGAGGTGATCGATCACTTTTTTCAACTTCTTTTTTCAGCAAAACAAAAAAAAAAAAAAAAAAACAAACAAAACAAAAAAGGAAGAAGAAGATGAAAGAATTAAGCTACTACTCAAAATTTGTTCTTTAACTTTTTGTGTGATACTCCCTCCGTCCCATTTTATTTGTTGTAGTTTGATTGGGTACAAAATTTAATAAAAAATTGAGATTTTTAAAACTTGTGGTCTAAAATGAGTCATTGATATTTGTTAGAAGTATGACAATCTTTTTGGGACGGACTAATAAGGAAAGTAAGACAAATAAAATGGGATGGAGGGAGTATATGTTAGTACCATTAGAGCTCAATCTATTGAAAAAGGCCTCAATGAGTGTAACTAATGTACTTCATTTTCTAGCATTAGTTACCATATTTTGCATGTGTAGATTAACTTGTCAATTTTTTTATTCTTCCAAATTCAATTTTTTTTGTTTCTCTAGGTTTACTTTTTTTAAAAAAAAAAAGCCAAAAAAGCTATTTTTTATTTTATTTTATATAGCGGTGTTTGATTTGACACGATATTTAAAAAATAAATAAGACGTTTTAAATTTGTGATCTAAAATAAGTCTTGAAAATTTGTGTGACTGAAAAGGTAAATTATTACTAATTTTAAAAAGATGGCATTTTTTTAGCAGGACATATCAAAAAAATAAATAAATAATAGTGCCACATAAATTGGGACAGAGGAATACTACTTAAAGCACTCATTTCATATGGCGGTTTTTGATTAATATTTAAGAAAGAAAAAATGCTTTTAAAATTTACAGTTTAAATAAGACAAGAAAATTTATATGGTCCGAAATCATTTCATAAAAGTAAATTATTTCTGCTTTTAGAAAGGCGACATCCAACTTGACCAAACACTATAAATAGGAGTAATACTTGAAATAATAGAGAAATACATAGTATTGTACACTGGTAATCCTTGATCTTTACACTGATACGTAGGATTTTACCCGTTGCTCCAACGCTCTCCTTCGAGCAAATTTTCTTTAGAATTTGGTTAAAATTTCATTTATTAAACGAAACGAAACTAGGTTTTCTATTTCTGGTTTTGTTGAATTCTATTCGAATTTTTGCCCTTGTGGTTAGTAGTTCATGTGCCGTTTGGATTTGATTTAGGTTTAGTATAATTAAACTATTATAGCGAATATTTTGTGTGTTTGTGAAGAAAACTGAGATTATGTGCGTCAAGGATGTGACCCAGTGGTCAATGAACTAGACGAGAATTATGACGTCGAGACCCAGTGGTCAATGAACTAGACGAGAATTATGACGTCTCGAGTTCAAATCCTGGCAGAGTAAAAAACAAGAAAAAACTAGGTATTTTCTTCCCATTTGCCTAAGCATTGGTAGACAGAGTTACCCGGTACCTGTGCTGGTGGGAGGTAAATGGAATAGTCGAGCCGTCGAGGTTCGTGACGAGTTGTCATGGACACCATCGTCTTTAAAAAATAAAAGAATGGAGAAATGTGTTACTTTTTAATAAAATTATAACTTGGTTTATCAAAAATATTTAGATTACAAATTTAGAAAGCCTTTGCACAATTTGCTTCTGATTTAATTAAGCTACTCAGAGTCAATTTGGTCTGATTGTATAAAACTCTGTTGTCTTTCAATTTGAACTGAATATTCCTTGGTTTGATGTGTAATCAGAATATGTTTTTTTTAAAACCATATGTTCTGTTTTTTATTTCTGGACTTGTAATTTTGTTACATGCTTTTCATGCGTCTCGCAAACAGCCTCTCCACCTTGGTGGGACTAAGGTCTGCGTAATCTCACCCTCTCAGACCCCACTTGTGGAATTACACTGGGCATGTTCTTGTTGTTGTTGTTGTTGTTGCTTTCATGTGTCTAGCCTGTTTGAAACTTGAGGAAAAAAGCAGAACTCGTAATGTGAAAAGGCATGATGGCTAGCTCAAATTTATATCTTGAAACCATTTTGTCTTGCTTTGTAAAAACATATGTTGGAATTAGATTGAGATGCTTAGAGAAATGTAATAACCGACACTGAAAGATAAACGTTGACAAATTATCGGGACATGATTTAGAAGACAGATAATTGTTGTATGGAGTTCTTTTTGCGTTTGCATATCTGCATTTCCTTCTGCGTTAGTTAGTACTGCTTATGGCTCGTGGATGATTGCTTTGTACATGAATTCAGGAAATCCTTCATATTTGTTTAGCAGATATGAACGAATGTACTATGCGTTTTTTCTAAAACTAATTCGTGTAGTTTAATGGTCGTTTTCTAGTTTTGTTCTGTGTTTCAGTGAAAAATGCACTTCTTATCATAATATGATGTTTATAAGGTTAATGTTAATTTCATATTTCTGTGCTGTTTCTTCAAGGAAACCATTTTGTAATTACTTGGTGTTGATGATGCAAGTGTCTGTAACTTTCCAGATGTTTAAAACCCATCGTTTTATTTGTTGTCCCATTGCTTCTTTGGATGTTCGTTTGACACACATTTTTTGGTTTTCTGATAAGGTTGTTTGGAAACTTCTTTTCCTTCAATTGTTTGATGGGTGCACCTAAGCAGAAGTGGACTTCCGAAGAGGAAGCTGCTCTTAAAGCTGGGATAATTAAATACGGGCCTGGCAAATGGCTCACAATTCTTAAGGATCCAGAATTTAGTGGAGTGTTGTATCAGCGTTCAAATATAGATCTCAAGGTAGATTTCCTCTTTATTTTTTTTCCTTTTTTATAATTTAATTTTAGTCAGTGGAAAGGAAGCTTAGATTCTTCAGTTGAGATGATAGTTGTCCTGTGATATTCATTTCCGTGTAGCTTCTTATTGAAGCTGAAGTCTTAATACATTATGTCTCTTTGAGATGATTTACAGGACAAATGGAGAAACTTGACTGTGATGGCAAATGGCTGGGGTTCTCGAGAGAACAAAAGGATGGCTCTCAAAAGTATGATTCTGGCCCCTCAGCAGGATGAGAGTCCTGTGGCTGTTACCCCGATAGCTGTAAGTGATAACGAAATTGCTGAAGTAAGGCCAGCCACAACTTCTAGTGGCTATTGGCAGAATGGTGGTTCAAGAAGATCTATCAGAAGGTTATACCTTTCCAGTGATTCTTAGTTGTTACAGCACCACTGTCATGCTGTATTCTTGTGCACTTCCTTGTGCTTATGGACATCATTAGCAGTATGACAACTATAGACTAGCCTTGGTGACATTACCAATTTATTCTTATTTTTGCATATATACTTTGGGAGAATGATCTTCTCTAAGCCCTACTGATTTGTTATTGTTATAGGTTGGATAATCTTATAATGGAGGCTATAAACAACTTGAAGGAGCCAGGTGGTTCCAACAAGACTACCATTGCTACGTACATGGAGGTACTTGTCTTCTAATTTGAGCTTCATTTGGGAGAAGTAAAGATACAAAAGTTAGAGGAGTATTTCATTAATTACCATGCACCGCATTTACTGATTTTCAAGGACCTGTAACATGTTCTTTGATTCTGGAGTTTTGCTTCTTATTTTGACTTTTATTACATTCTGAATGGTATTTGGAATTGATGACTTGCATAACCTTAGTGTGTCTTTATTCAGTAGTGTGGTTTAGATAAACTTTTATATTTCACTTGGAGGTTATCACAACAAAAGCGTCAACTTCATTCGAAAGTGTATCGGCAAAAGTTATGCACTGATGGAGTCCTGGAATATATATCCACATTAATATATAGTGAATGGTACATTGCCCACCTTGTCCCATAAATCTTATAGTACTTAATATGCTCTGGTTACTTTTTTGATATGATCTTGATTTCCTATATCACGAGATAGCCCAAATCCCCAAAGTAAGAGGCTTCTAATCAGGTTTCCCATGATAATTGTTGGCTTCTCCACCCTTACCATAATATAGAATTTCTGGTAAATTTGCTTATTAACAATAATAAGGCAGATGCTGGATCTGTCAGTTCATTTACCCAATACTTGCCTCTTTGTGCCTTTTTGTAGGACCAACATTGGGCACTTCCAAACTCTAAAAGGCTACTGTCGGCAAGACTAAAGTATTTAACTGCAAGTGGAAAGCTCATAAAGGTGATTCTCAGTTGTGTTTGTCGCGTTTTCTAGTTATTGCTTGTTATGTCCGAGCTTAGACTGTGAAGCCAGTGAGATATAGCTATTGGAGCCAAGTTTTTGAATGATCAGAAGTTACTTGTTCTCTTCATGGTCGATGATCATAATACTTGCAAAATAACCTTTCTTCAGGTGAAGCGGAAGTATAGAATGGCTCCTAAATTGACGTTCTCCAACACAAGAAGAAACCTGTCCATTTCCCTCATGGATGACAATCAGATGATCTGTTGTAAAGTTGATCCGGATGACATAAATGTGCTCAGTAGATCTCAGATAGATTTACAGTTAACAACGATGAGTATGTCACCTCAAGAGGCAGCTACTGGTGAACAAGCAGTTGCAGAAGCAGACACAGCTATAGCAGGAACAGAGGAGCTTGCTGAGGCTGATGCTGAAGCTGCACAAGCATTTACAGATGCTGCAGTGAAGACACTACAAGGGCTGGTAACAATGATGAGTACGTCACCTCAAGAGGCAGCTGCTGCTGCACAAGCAGTTGCAGAAGCAGACACAGAAGCGGAGGAGGCTCCTGAGGCTGATGCCGAAGCTGCACAAGCATTTTCAGAAGCTGCAGTGAAGCCACTACAAGGGAGAAGCATCCCAAGGATGGTAAGACATCATTAATGTCAGTTACCTGGTCTTTTCTAATTGCATCTACTCCTTCAACCGCCTCTCTTTTTATTTATTTTCCTTTTCCCTTGTACGTGGAGTCATTTTGGCTCAATGTCTAGAATTCATCATTTGGGACAACCCGAATGTATGATTTTGAATTCCTCTTCAACTTTACTTAACATGGGATTTAACTAATTTGAAGATAGGCATCGCTACTTAAGTTCGTTTTCCAAGTAGTGCTAAATACACCTGAGCATAAGGAATAGAGTTAGGGAACTATTTTATCACCAGGAATAATCTTCCAAGAGTTCAAGACCATGTTAATTTCTATTTCAATCCCACTATACTGTTATCATGTACCATCTGTTTAAATTTATGTAAACACTGCACCTAGCTCTGAGAGATGCAGTCTCAACAACACAACCTGTATCCTGGTGAAAATTGGAAGCTATAGGCATCAGATACTTTAGCATTCTACCTTCCTACTTATTTTGGCACATGAGATTTCTCTCCCTTTCCAGACATCCGATAAAATTGGAACGGTGCAGAGTAGATAAGCATGGTCCCTACGCAAGAACGACACATACCAACGACATGCACCAGCTCGAGAACTCTCACTCTTTTGATACTGAAACCCTCTTTTGTATTTTTGGGGGGAGGGGGTTGGATGTTGATGAGAGAATGCAAAGTCAGGCATAAGGTGTGAGTAGTCTGCTGAAGCATATCTTCCAGCATTAGTGGGTAATTTTGGCGGTTACAACAGGTTTTGGTAGAGGTCTATCGGCTGAATAGTTGGAATGCTGTGATTCTGGTTTTCATAGTTCAATGCATTATCATACGTATCTGTACACATGCACGCATTGTTTAATAATTTGTTTATTTTTCTCTTTAGATGTGTGTACTTGCCGGTTTATAATGTAGACAGACTTTTAAGTTGATTAGGATGGTTATGCTACCTACCTATTTTCTAATTCTGTCATTTGTTGATAGCATTTCAGCTATGTAGCATACTGTGTGCATCAACGGATCAAATGCTTTATCCTCACTGGTTTGTTGTACCAAAGCCTAGTCACTACTTGTTTCTTGTTCCCACTTTCAGATGTTACTCTACCTGAAAATGTGTAGATGATCCGGGCTTGATTGAACTTTTAGAGGTCGTGCATATGGGAGTGGGAGTATTGCTGGATTTTCTTCCAGTTTGATATTTTTATTTGCTAAGCTAACTCACTTGTTATTGTTAGCTTGTAGATATGGTAAAAAAGTTCGTGGGAATGTAAATCCAGCGCATATCAGAACGTATAATCCAGCTTTTTGTCAGCAGTGAGGTCTTTCTGATGGTAACAAATTTTTGTGTCTCCTTTTCACCTGGACAAGACTGGATTATTCAGCATATTGATGGTTTTGTAATAAGACCGATGAGCAGTTTCTGGTAGCTGGTAGAGTTCTTGATGCTCCATTTTGATGCAGATTCGGATACATTCAGTGAACATATTGAAGAGATAGAGACAATATTGGTTGATATATTGGTGAAAAGTAGATTTTGTATCGACTGCTTTGTTCGAGTTGGTAGAGCCTTTTGTTATTCTGTATTTATCTTTTAGTCACGCGGTTGTTTTCTACGTGGATAATCAGTAACTGTACATAACAATATCATTGGAAGTAATCGAGAGTGTTAAATCTGGTGATCTTTCCTCATTATTCCAAAGATTGTCTTTGGCTATGTAATGTGCTAACTGGACTTAGCTTTGCCAACTGCTTTGCTTCATCTTCCTCCTTAAAGATTTACATGATTCACTAATTTAAATGTTATAGAAAACTTGAAGAGAGACCCAAATATTTATGTGTAAAGCTGGCTCTTCATTATATTGTGAAATTTCGACCGAAAATTTGAACCTTCAACCCAGAAGAATCCGTACAACCAAAAATGAAAAAGGATAAGATGCTCCAAAAACCTTTGAATTTTTGTTGTGGTTTCATCATCACCCTATGTCCATTTTATTGTTGGTTGTTTCCATTTTCTCCTTTAACTACTTTAGTTAAATTTGTTGTTAGATGGGAAAATAATAATTGAGGGCATTTGGTCTAGTGGTATGATTCTCGCTTTGGGTGCGAGAGGTCCGGAGTTCGATTCTCCGAATGCCCCTACATGTTTTTTATACCACCATCATTTTTGCTTGTGAAATATACTGATAGCCACTTTTCAGAGCGCTAATAGCCACAGTTAGCAAGTTTCTAGAGAAGAGTGACAACTCAAAAATGCATACTGGAATTTAGAAGTTGAGTTAGCAAGATTTTAGAGGAGCGACAATTCAAAAAGAAAATCTCAGAATTTGAGTTGAACTTCAGGATCTTTTTCGGAACGCCATGGTTTTATTGCATTGAACTCAAGGACAAATTCAGGAAAATGTTGTTAGTTTTGACAGCTATTTCTCAAAAGCATTACTTATGGCTATTGGTCAACAATTTTAAAAGCTTTTGCTGGGGTTGATTATCACTCTAGAAAGTAGCAATTCATCAAAATTTCCCATTGAAATATCACTCTATTTAGCTGAACTACATAGTTGTCTCGCCAAGCAAATTAACAAGAATGGCCCAACAGATCTACTTTTTAGGTGATTACAGATGAACAACATTTTTTTTTTCTTAATCTTGATTATGTCCCCTTAATTCATTTAAATTGATAGCACTTTGTTCATATTGAGTTTCATCATTCTTCATTTAGATTGATGGCACTTTGTTCACTTTGGGTAAAACTAATCATACACGTCTCGAATAACAATCTTGCATTTTCTGCATAAGTAAAATTGGATTGTCCGTGAGACATTCTAGTAGCAAAATATTGTCATTTCACCCTGTTCCAAAGTCAACACTCAAAACTTATTTGAACACAAACTTAGCTGAGGATAATACAATATCTTTCATATGACTTTGGTTTCCCTGCCTTTCATTAATACAGAAAAAATAAGTTACATGATTAAATATACACTGTTTTGCCAGAATTCGTGTTTAATAGTTTGCCAAGAGTCCACATTGAGATTGCTGTTCTAAAACTACAGTAAGTTCATCAGACATTGTGTCTGTGACATTTAATCTTAGGGCCTAAAAATCATGTGCGGATAATTAAATTTAACAGAGCCAAGATCCATTTACTGAATGCTAGACTTTAAAAAGTTTTTTTATTACACCCTTTGCAGTAGGCCTTCTGATCTTTAGTCAAATGAGGTCTCAGTCGACTGCCTTCTTTAATGATATAATAACATGTTGCAGGCCAAGATTCTTCCTGTTCAAATTAGAAAAAGCAAATGTCAGCATCACATGAAGTTGGTTTACATTTGCCCAGGAAAAAGAAAAAGAAGTTACTGACAATGATCTCATGTGCCAAAAATAATAGTAAATCATGAATGCTTCGACGTCGCAGATCATGCATAACCTCTCAAGTTTACTACTACACAAATTTGATATATAACTATTCATGTAGAAGTTCCACGACAGCTCTCAAAATGAAAGTCAACCACATGAGAACTTGCATAACAACTATGAACCAATAAGAGAGCTATATGTTGCATAACTGATGGGTTACTCGCAAAACAGTGCAGTGTTCTTTTACTAGCTTCAACTTAAAAGATAGTGCTAAACATGAAACATTAAGCCAGCTTATGACCTGGTCAAGTCTTCCAACAGTTCTCATCACTGGTCAGATTTCATTATTCAGACACATTTGACTGTAGAAAATTTCAAAAACATGCATCAGTAACACCCAAAGCTGATAGCTGCCAGTGCCAGCAAAAGTATGACGCAATGCTGAAGAAAGTAAATGAAGATGAACTGGAGTGAAATAAGAGGTGTAGAAACTATAGTGTGCAGCTAAGATATGACATGGACGATCAGAAATTGCTCAATGATCAAAACTCAAAGATGTCATTATTAACAAATCTGCTCTGGCATGGCGGTGTCATCCTTGCCTTGGGTTTCAGAGATCCAGAGCTTGATTATCAGAGTGTCCTGAGATTTTGATAAAACAATCGGTTCGCTCTTAAATGATTTTAACTCCAAGTGCACCTTCACATCTAATTGGTTTACTCTCAGATATAATGGGCAAATTTCGTCGATATCAACTACAACTAAAACACATTCAACAGCATATTAATTTCCTTCTACCTTGCCTATTGCAAAGAGGGGACGTCTTGGGACATTAGACTATGATCACCACTAACTGAAGGAAAGCCATTTTGAAAGGAAAAAGATGACTAGCTAGAATTCCAACCAATGCCAAGTGATTTTAAAAAGTCATTCAGCACGCAAACTGCTTTTTAGGAAAAAGAGTAGTACTTCTCTGTTCACCTGTTGCCAAGTCAAAGGAAGTGGAGATGAACTGCAACGAGTACACAACCAGGCTTGGGACAATTCAATGACCTTTCTCATGACTAGTTTCTTTAGCTGTGGGTAGCTCAGCTTCTCGCTCAAGTTTTAGTAACTACTGTTATTTTTATTGCTCTCTATAACAATATGTGATGATTCATATTTCCTTCTGAAAGAATTCAGTTGATTCTTTCGGGAACAAAAAAGTGAAACTTTAAGCAATCATTAAGATTGTTTTTGAGGGACCACCAACAGCTGGGCATTTGGTCTAGTGGTATGATTCTCGCTTTGGGTGCGAGAGGTCCCGAGTTCGATTCTCGGAATGCCCCCCTATTTTTTGAGTAATTCTTTCTAACTTAAGAATCTGACATTATTCCAAGGAGAAGATAGGACTCTTATTATATAGTTTGCTAGGCAATCAACATTAAATTGGTATTCAGATAGCTGCAGTAAGCTCATCAGGCATTTATGGCCAGGACAGAATCACCCTAGGGTCTTGTATTTTTTTTTTTTTAATGTTGAGATAGGTAACAGACACTCTAAGAGTCTTATATATAGAATTCATAAACTAAATCGATTTTCTTTACTTTAGGAACAATAAACAAATATGCAACTTTTACAAGAACCTGCAATATATATTTTTAATCCAAATTGCCAAGACGGACAGACTAGAACTAATCTTTGTATATACATACAGCTCACTTTCAGAGCTTTTTTATTTCCTTTCAGAATGCATGCTATTGTACATCAACTAAGGTTTTCAGCCAAATTTCATTTTTGATATCTCAACATCTAAGATGAGATTCATCCTGATCTCAAGGAACAATAGTAAACTCATCTGGATCTAAAAGCTAAAAATAAATATAACATGACGATGCTTACTAGGGTAAACTCATGTTGATCTAAAAGAACCAAAAATAAAAAGAAAACATGATTCAGCAAGCCAGCTGATTTGTTCTCACATGCCAGTTTACCAGATTTGAAAGTCCAATACCCCATATAGAACTTCCAAGTAATCCCTAAGATAAAAAGGAACTGATTTACACAAGGTGTTTCTCAACTATGACAAGTAAAAGTCTTGAGAGAAAACTCTTTTGCATTTACTTTCAATTTCAGAGAGCAAATAAAAAATGAAAAGTGAAAATCAGCAAATCTGTCGTTGCAGCCTTTACCTTTGTTTACAATTACAGGAAGTAGGCAAAAGTGAGTAACTGACTATAAGCAAATACATTTGTGTTTCATCAAAGAATCATAAACAAGGTCATTTTTATGGATCATCAAAAATGGAAGCCGGAATTATCAAACAGTCGCAGAAAAGTGTTACCAAAAAGCAAAGATTGCTCTACTGGTATGTTGTCTGTTTGGCGTAAGAGCTCACTGAATTTCCAGCTCAGATTAATAACTCCAGTTGAGGAGTCGTTTCATTCATGTTTGCTTAAGCAATAAAGCATGAACATCACAAGGTTCATGCTGTTTTGTGGCCCAATTTAATTATAATGACCTGCAGAACAAACACAAAACAATAATAACACACTGGATTAATCAAGGCGGTAATATATGAATGATCTAGAAATCAGAGTAAACCAAAAGCAAAGCCAGTGTTTCTTTTTTGAGAAAGGTAACAGTATATTCATCAGCATTAAGGAAATGCTGGATACCATATTTACACTGTACAAAAGCTGAGCAAAAACTTGTTTACAAAGATTCTAAAGGATCTAGCAAAACATCAGGTTCTTCTACAAAACATTCTTTGCACCAAAAATAAAATGACATTATACCATTCATCTTATTCCTAAAAAAAATTCCAATAAGCAACGCCAGTGTTTTCCTCTTTATCATTCCTAAAATTAGTGTGTTCTACTTGAGTTGACCTCAACTCAAATTACAGGGTTAAAACATGGTAACCCATTAAAACCATCAAATGCCATAAATCGAGTTTCATCACTAATTACATTCTTTGTGACATGTCAGGATTCGCACAAAGGATTCGATATGATTAAAAAAGACGATAACCGGCCTGAGCTCAGTAGGAATCGGAGAATTGTGAAAGTTAGAGGAAAGGGTGCAAAAGCAGAAGTGTTTAGAACACTCTCTGTTTACTGTTTATCTAGGGTCAATATCCTAATTTGTAGAGTTCCCAAAAAAAACTTCCGAAAAGAAAATGCAGATCAAAGACAAGAAATAAGGAGTCTATAGATTCTACATTTGCAAGGATAATATGATATAATAAGGTTATTGCTGACACGGAGAATAGTGTCTTCTCTTAGGTTTCTTCCTCCCATGCCCATCGCCGCCCAGCCCGCATTAGAGGGGAAGATTAGCACATTGATCATGAATCAAATAACATTCTTCAACAACTGGGCATTTGGTCTAGTGGTATGATTCTCGCTTTGGGTGCGAGAGGTCCCGAGTTCGATTCTCGGAATGCCCCATTTTATTATAAGAAATTTAACCTTAAAATATGACACAAATTGCCGCCATTGTTTTTTCAATAGACTCAAATACACAATTAATCAATTATTCTTTGTCTCTTTTAATAGAAATTTAGATTTACATCTGACACCACTTATGAAGCAAAGAGCAGATACAAGGTAAGACAATATTAGTCGAAAAATCCCTATTTAATGCATTACACTTCTACAGCTCCAGCAGTATTATAAATGTGGTAAATTTGAGCAAAGATGTAACTTCACAGATGGTTAACAGTTATAGATGTGCTCAATGGAAATACCTGACTGGATAGCAGTAGAAAATTGGTCAGAAGTTAACTAGACAGTTTTAGTTATCCTTTGTATTACCATTTGCTTTTATTCCTTTTCAATTCACATGCAAAGTTCAGGAAAAAGTTAAGAGTCTGACATAACTAATGTAAGGATCTAATTCAAATTCAGAGACAACTAATTCCTATAACTAGCATATATCAGCATAGTCAGTACCCACTCAAGTTAGGCTAGGAATTTCACGGCCACAAAGAAAAATATGAAATAAATATATTCATGACACAAAGCAATACCGAACCTATTCTGACAGTTATGATAACAAAGATCTACAGAGTTTTAATGTGACTATCATGATGCAAAGAAATTATTCAGCAAGCTAGAGATGAAACCTAAGGCAAAGACAGATTAATTGGCGAAGAAAATAAATACAACAGCAGGGCATTTGGTCTAGTGGTATGATTCTCGCTTAGGGTGCGAGAGGTCCCGAGTTCAATTCTCGGAATGCCCCACTTTTCAAAACTTGACTGTTTAACAGTAAACTTTGTGTTGCTCAGTTTTATCATCTGTGAGCAAAAGTAAAGAGCACTACTTTTTTCTAATAACAGCGGTGTCTGGGTCAAATTACTCTTACCTTGACTACTCTACCAGGTACTTGCTAGGCTACAACCCCCACCAACACCGGTACTGGCTTACTCTAACTAACAAGGTTTAGGCAGATGTGACAAAATAACTAGAAGACGTACTTTGGCTGTGGGATTTAAACTCTGGTCTCCAAGAGTTTTCAACCACTTGGGTACAGCTTAGGAGCACTAACTAACGGTTAAAACTAAAAGACGGCCAATCTGTTAAGAGCACTTTAACAAAAAACACACCCAAGATTCAAATTAGTTTTACTAATGAATGTAATAAATATGAACCATATTTTATCAGTTACGCATCAAATACACAAGAGAAAGGATTAACAAAACAAGATTCAAACAAATATAGTCCATGCATAAAAAATACAAAGGTGGTGGGAAACTATTTTAGCTCATAACGGAAGAAAAGAATGCTAGCTCAGAACTAACAACACTAGAGTCAATATAATACCAACTGCTTCATAAAAAGAAGAGTGAAAACCTTATTATTCAACCATTGCAAGTCAAGTAGGGAAGTGCAAACGAACTGCAAGAAGTACAAAACCAGCCCACTGAAAGACCACCTATAGGTTCTTCTGGCAAGTTCCTTTTTTAGCAATTTCAATTTGTAACATAGTTTGATGATTATGACTTGGTAACTACTGTAAATTTGTATCCTCGGATTTGTATAATAATCTCTGATTCGTTCCAAAAGTATTAAGTTATTTCTTCCAGACAACAGAATGTGAAACTTCCAGCTATCATTAAGATTTACATTGTGGGACCATCAGCTGGGCATTTGGTCTAGTGGTATGATTCTCGCTTTGGGTGCGAGAGGTCCCGAGTTCGATTCTCGGAATGCCCCAACTTTTTGAGTAACCTACTTAAGCTGGATAAGATTTCCATACTTTATAATTGGCAACTTTTACAAGCAAATTGCAATATATCTTTCTAATCTTCTGTTAACGCAAACAGCCTCCTAATTGTCCTCGTATATTCATAATCCTAGACATTCAGAGCTTTCTTTGTTTCTTCCAGTATGCATTTTGATTGTAAGTCAACTAAGACTCAGGCTCTCAGCCAACTAACATTATAGTTATCACATGTAAATCGTATCTTCCTAATCTCGAAGAAATGACTTAAGGTAAACTCATCTGGATCTAAAAGATAAAAATAATAAATCATCATTCTGCCAAGCATGCCGATTTGTTCTCACTTCCCAGTTTACTACTTAGCAGATCTGAAAGTCGAAAATACAACACAGAACTCCCAAGTGATCCCCAAATATTATGTTAACAGATCAGCACAAGGAGCATCTCAATATGATAAGTAAATGTTATAAAAGGTTTTTGTTTTACAGCTTTGCCTTGTTTCATATGACAGAGGGAAGATAAGAAGTGACATCATCAAATGTTTTTCTCTTTACAATTTTCCTATGTTTTCAATTAGAAAAAGTAGGAAAAAACTGAGAAGTGACAATAAGCTGATATATTTGTCCTCCACCAAAGATAAATCAACAAGGTTCATTGGCATGGATCGTGCATGTCAACAACCATTGATCTATGACAGGCTTTACCAAAAATATAGCACTTCTCTAGTGAAATGTAGTCTATTTCAGGCAAGAGTTCTCAATTTCCTAATTAAACCAAAGAGTGAGATTGATATCCCTAGTTGATATATCATTTAATTTCTGTTTACAGGAGCAAGGAAGAACGAATATCACATGGTTCATGTTGTTTAGAGACCCAACTAGAATGGCTTGTTAAAACATAAACAAGAAGGTAATACACTAGCTTAATCAAGACGGATCTAAATGATCAGCAAATAAGAGAAAACTAAAAGGAAAACCAGAGTTTTCCTCTATATCATTCCTAAACTTGCGAGCCTACTCAAGCTATGACTTTCAACAAAAATTATGCGGCTAAAACATGAAGGATTAGACCATCTCCAACAGATTTCCTTGTGACATGCCCCAAAGGATTGAGTATGATAAAAAAAAATAAAAAGGACTGCAAATATTATGCATCAGAAAACATTAAAGCTGATAGCTCTTTAGGAATCAGAGAAAAGTGAACATCAGAGGAAAGGCTGCAAAAGAAGAAGAGTCTGACAACTCCTCTGTTTCTTTACTAACATTATTCCAATGGGTATCAGCAGGTGTTACATAAGAAGTCTAAACGTTCCGTATTTGCAAATTAGACGGGTTGATCGTGAATCACATCATCAGTGAAAATGGCATTATTCAACAACTGGGCATTTGGTCTAGTGGTATGATTCTCGCTTTGGGTGCGAGAGGTCCCGAGTTCGATTCTCGGAATGCCCCATTTTGTTTTTGAATAAACAAAAATCACTTTATCCTTGCTTCTAAAAACAAATTAACCTTAAAATGTGATAAGCAAACTGCTCCATCTTGTTTTGATTGAATGGACAGTTAATCAAATATACTTGTTTCTTAGATCTGACTCCCAGTATGATAAAAGATCAGACACAAGGTAACAGAGTTTTATCTGGAAGAATTCCTACCAAATACTCTATCTAGTGCATTAACTAACTTATGCAAGGATGTATTATCTATTCAGAGAAAAGAGAGAACTAATCCCGAACTTGCATATGTCAGTATATTCAGCACCTCTTTATGTTAAACTAAAAAATTTAATAGCCAAAGAGAAAACTATGAAACACAGGTATTGATTAGTTATACAAGCCAGAGACACGATTGCTTTATTTAGCTATGCATAATAAATATAAAATATAAGAAAGCCAAAGAAGGAACCATACGCAAAGAGAATTACATAAGGAAGAGAATGAAAAACAACAAGGCATTTGGTCTAGCGGTATGATTCTCGCTTAAGGTGCGAGAGGTCCCCAGTTCAATTCTCGGAACGCCACGCTTTTCAAAACTTGACCTTTTAGTGCTAAATTTGTCTTTCTCAGTTAAAGCATTGTGAGAAAACATCATGAGCATTTAGCAACTAAATGTAAGAAACCACTACCAAATTTACGATATTTTAACACGGCCAAGACTCAAATTTGTAAAACCAGCGACAATCCTCATGCTGGATCATATTTTATCAGTTATGCATCAGATACACAAGAGGAAGGACCTATCATTCCAAAATTCAGGCAAAAGGAGGTCCATGCATAAAACTTAGTATGGCGCAGAAAACAGTTTTAGTTCATACAGCAGGAAAAAGATTTTTGCTCAGAACCAAAAATAGTAGATATCATAGCTGGAGGAGCATTATCAGAAAATCTAAAGATTTCAGGCTAGGTAATTAAGTGCTTGAGGCAGATGCTGTTAGCAAAGCATAACAGTATATTTAGTCTTTACCCCGCCTATTTGCAAGGAGGTGTGTTGAGACATTAAAATACGTCATAAGTCACAACGGAAAAGTCATTTTAAGAGAAAAACAGCCTGCCTAGAAT